>CM052650.1:121498128-121623489 GCA_028533165.1 Leontopithecus rosalia
TCGTTTTATTTCATTAAGTTGGTCTTCGACCTCTGATATCCTTTCTTCTGCTTGAACAATTCGAGTCTTTAAACCTGGCATACTTCTCGGAGTTCCTGTATTGTATTCTTCAGTTCCATTAATTCACTTATATTCCTCTCTAAGTTGTCTATTCTCATTAGGATTTCATCAAACCTTTTTTTCAAAGTTCTTAGTTTTCTTTACGTTGGGCTACAACATGTTCTTTTAACTCACAGAAGTTTCTTGTTATCCATCCCCTGAAGCCTGATTCTGTTATTGGGATGTGCTTATTCTCCATCAAGCCTTGTTCCATTGTTGATGTGGAATTGTGATCATCTTTAGAGGGAGAGGGGTTCTGATTTTGAGTATTCTCAGCCTTTTTACGCTGGTTTCTTCCCATCATTGTAAATTTGTCCTCCTGTTGTCTTTGTAATTACCAACTTTCAGATTAGGTTTCTGAGTAGATGTCCAAGTTGTTAGTTCCCAGGGCCAAAATAGCGGTGTTAAGACTGATGGTGCTTTTCTGCCCAGGAATCTCCTGTCTGGCTTCCTTCTTGTGTCCCTATTAGGCGACTCTGCCTTCCTGGAGCTCCAAACCTCGATCAGAAGGGGAACCAGTCCTGTTTACTCTGCACCAAGAGCTGCTGCACTGAGGTGCCGGCACAACTGCTGTGCCAGCCTCAGGAGTTGTGCTGGGGACCCGTGTGGCTACTCTAAACCTCGGTCAGAAGGGGCACCAGTCCCGTTGACTCTGCACCGAGAGCTGCCGCACCGAGGTGCTGGAGAAACTGCTGCGCCGGCCACAAGAGTCACGCTGGCGATCCTTGTGGCTCCTCCACTGGGAATCTTCTGCTCTGTGAGTGACCAGAATTTGTCTGAAAGTGTGGCATCCTCTAGCTCTCTGCGCTTTCACTGAGAGCTGCGATCCCAAGATGTTAGCGATCAGCCATCTTGCATCGTTCCAAATATTTGCTATTTAAAGCTCTAAAACCATAAAGTGTGTTAATGATAGGTAGAAAAAAAACCAACACAGCAAGATACTCATAATATCCAAGGTGCAGATGTTCCTTCTAAATCATCAAGGAAAAATTACATGAATGAGAAAGAGAGAAGAGACACTCAATTAAGGAGATGCATGAGACAGAACGAGAAGGTCTACTTCTTACATCAAGACAACTAGGTTTATATTTTCTTTATCTCATTTTCATATTTTGTGCATGACAAATTGATATTCTGGAATATAACATTTTGCTGTTCACAGAAGTTGGAGATTAAGGGCCACCTTTGAGGCAGGTGTTCAGAGAGAAAAAATATTTTGCCATTTGAAAGCAACAGACTCCCACTGGATGGCATCTAACTATATATATTTTTAAAAAGTCTCAAATGACTAGTTCAGCTTCCGAATAGGATATTCTAGCCCAAATGATATTTAGATACAAAAATGGTTAAAATTTAACATCTCAAAACACCATAGCTCAAGAGAATATAATAGTATTACACATGAATGAGAATATTAAAAAATGTTTTTATTAAAAGCATTTTAATTAAAATTTTCATATCTTAAAAGGTCTTTTAACTTCTCATTTATTTATTTGAACATTTTGCTGTGCATTTTTTATTAAGCATATGCCAAGTAAAATATTGCACAATTGGGACTCCAATGATTAAAATCTCATCTTTATCATGTACTAGACATGCAAAAATTGAAAGTTAGCCTTTTTTTATGACTCAGTGTTCTTGCTTTAAATAGTGTTACCAAGGTCCTAAATTCAAGAGTGAAATTCAATGAAGTAATCTTGTCTAGTCGCATGCTTGACCTCCATTTGGTTCCTAATAAATCATAGTTTCTACATTCCGCATCCACATCTAAAATGTAAATATTCAGTGAGTCATAACAATGTGCAAAACCAGTATGATTATACAGTCGCTATCCAAACATGGGCAAATTTGAAATTATTTTATTTTCTTAATTACATATGTCTTTCCTGGCATTGAAAAAAACCTACATTTTCTTGGTGCAATCATATTCTCATTGGCCAAGTCCAGCACAATGTGCTGGCAGCACTCACCCAAAATCTTAGTGCTTCAGTGCACACTAGCCTTACTTCCAAATGCCTCATACATCTCTTTGCCTGTGGGCTCTCTGACCTCTAGACTCTATAAACACATATGCAGCAGACAAAATATGCTGTGGAATTAATACTCTCCCTCACTCCCACTACACACACTCAGACAGAACCAGTAGAAATTAGTGTATTCCCCAGCTCTGTTTTGGCTCAGGCAGGATAATTCTGACAGGAATGCTCCTCATTGGCCCCAGAAGTATTTTTAGTGTGACTAATCTCCTTCTCACTTCTCTACTCCTCTTTTTTCATTTCTCAAATAAACTGTTTCCACTGAATTTTTGTAATGACGTTTGCCTCTGGTGAAACTGTTTCCCTGGTTTGGACCAGTGATTGCAAAACCTGACTAGGGATTTAAAATTCCAGTTGCTGTCAAGTGTTTCAGTTGCCCAATTTGTTCAATATCAAATCTTTCTATTCAAGCCAAGTTGTTTAACTTCCTCCCAGGCCTGTTATCCATCCTGTTCCTTTTCAAAGGGTGACTTTTCCTGAAATCAAGTGTGAAAAGAGGAGTCTGCTTATATGATTACTGGCTCTTTATGACCAGTAAGATAGGGCCAGTCTGTTTTCAGCCTGACTTTGAAGCCAAAAAAGGGGTCTCTACACATCATGTATGTGACTTGTTTTGTGCTCTCCAATAAAGTCTCATGCAACTGGTTCTCTATTGCGAAGGATTCCAGAGTGACAATGTGTCTTCCTTTGTATTTCACCTACAGCATCCTAGCCTATAAACCATCCCTTCCCTGTCTCATGAAACGCTGCCATTTCTGTTCAGCATGGACTTCCAGGGTCTGCCAGAGAGTCTCAAAATAAAGATGTCTTTGTTTGTTCTCTCTCAGTACCCATGGCTACCATTTGACCTGTGTGTTCTGCATAATCCAGTAAGTCTTTCAAATTTAGACGTCTCTGTATGAGAATAAACAGGCACTAGACTCCCCCACTATCTCCCAATCCCAGGAAAACACCAAACTGCAAAGGATATGTGCCTCCTTTCTATTTTCAAAGCCAATTCTAAGAGAACAATGTGTGTTCTGAGAGGGAGGGAATGCTTACAATTGTGCTTTCTCTGTAGATGACTCACATTCACTTCTATATATTTTTGTATGTGTTCGTTTTTTATATAGATAAGTTTATGTGGACAACTGTACAGAATCTGATGGAACACAGTACCTTAGAAACTCCAGTAGTAGAATATCTAAAATGACGTAAGTGTTGACATTAACTCAGAAATGAGATAAAAAGCATATTTATTATGATTTCTTACAAATTTGTGTCATGTTGTAAACTACTTCTAATCATTAGTACCCAAAAATATTAGTATAATTCAAGGAGTATAAGAGGCATCAGAGAGAGATCAGGGACAAGAGGTTAACTGATGCACTTGGATATCTTTTTAAGTCAATGCCCACTATGCTACCTGAGATTTTGTCCTTGTCCTTCTCTCCAGCATTTCCTGCTACCTTTCTCGTACTTGGACAGCATACCCTACCCATAATGTTCTTTTTTGCTGTTGAAAAAAAAAAAACAGATTTTTTTCTTCCTTTACATTAACTGTTTCTTGTGAAGAGTTTTGAACTTCCCTCTGCCTGTATCTCTCTTAAAAGATATCCAAATAAATTTTCAGTGGCCTCCTCTGTTTCATCTTTTAAATCTTTGCTTAAATATTGCCCTTCATCAGTCAGTATCATTACACTGTTTACTAATAGTGCTCATAATAATCAAGTATCTTTCATTTTTTGTTTATTACATTTCTCTTCACATGAGATTATAAATTCTACTTGCTAAATTCTTGGCATCTAGAACAGTATAGTGCAGTTCAGTACATGTTTGATAAAGGAAGGAAATTACAAATGAAGGAAACAAAGTATTGTTAAAATTAGTTGTTGCCTTAAGTTAGTTCCTTAGAAACATTTGAGGTTATCATTATTTTGCTTTATGTGTCATAAGCAGGCACAAAAAGATTAGAAAATGAATAGAACAACTTTCTTAAAGAAACATATAATAGAAGTAATGTAATATGCATTTTAATAAAAGTAAAATAAAAAACTTTTCAATAGGCTTATTTATTTTATTATAACAAATAATTATTAAATACTGTGTACTAGGCACTGTGTATAAGTCCTGGGACAAAGCAGTGGACAAAATAGACACTAATCTCTCGTTTCCCAGAAGCGGGTAGGAAAGGGGACTGATCTTTCTATAATTAATAGGCTAATGTTTAAAAAAAAAACTTTATAATTCAAATACTATTCAGTGTTAATTGAAGTTGGTCATCAAAATCCCAGTATTTTGTAATGATTTGAAAAGAGAGGACTTTGAAAATACAAATGTTTATCTTGCAAAATGTAGAAATACCTATTCTTATTACGTAGAAGTAATAATTTCCCCAAAGAGATAAACTCAGCTTCAATGTTAAACCTTGAGTAAAATAAATTTGCTTAATTTTCTGGGTTATTAAAGTAAAACTAATTTTCTGAAATTAAGCCAACTCTAGCTCTAAGCATTTCATGCTACTACCTAGAAAATAAGTGAATATAATGAAATTTATTTGAACAACTTATAATATATGAAGACATTTAGAGTGCATCTAAATATACCAGGAATAGAAGGGTATTTTTTTCTCCAATTCTGTATAGTGTTTAATGGTGGATAAAAGCACTGAATTTCATTTGTACTTATTCATTTTTGGCATGTATTGAAGGAAACATTTATCTATCATGCTATGTGTAGGAACAAATGAACACATCTCTGGATATAAAAACATAAATCCAACTATTTCCTTGAAAAAATGTCTTTCTCATTCTCATTCATTCAACAGATTTTTATTCAACACCATGCATCATCTCACACTCTTCTAGGGCCTGGGACACAGCAGTAAACAAAACAGACTAAAATCTCTCATAGAGATCACAATTTAGAGAGGATGGCAAACAAATGTTATGTTAGATAGTGACAAATGATAATGAGAAATTATACAGCAAGGAAGAGATGACTTGCTTGGAAGAAGAAATTGTAGATCAGGCAATTGGGAAGACGCAGAACACATGGAATGATCAAGTTTTCAGATTATACTCAACTAGAGTACAATTGAAAATATTTAAATCATTGATGATTAACTTGAATATTTTTCAAATTGTGTTAATAGATAACAAAAGGGTTGGCTTTCATTGTTATTAAGTGTAAGACAATACAGGTAGCAAACATTACTTATAAAATCATTTTCTGATTTAGTTTCATGTCTTTCTGTTATAATATAACAGCAAGGATTCAGAAGATTTGACTTCTCTCACCAACCCATTGCAGCATTCCCAAAGGATGCTGTGATGGATAATTTTGGGTGGCAGTGTGCCTGGGTTAAGAGATACCTAGATGTCAGGCAAAACATTATTTCTGAGTATGCTGTAATAATATTTTCAGAAGAGACTGGCACTGGAATCAACCCACCCTTACCAATGTGGGTGAGCATCATCCAATCTATTGGAGGCCCAGTTAGAACCATAAGGCCGGGCGCGGTGGCTCAAGCCTGTAATCCCAGCACTTTGGGAGGCCGAGGTGGGTGGATCACGAGATCAAGAGATCGAGACCATCCTGGTCAACATGGTGAAACCCCGTCTCTACTAAAGATACAAAAAATTAGCTGGGCCCAGTGGCGCATGCCTGTAATCCCAGCTACTCGGGAGGCTGAGGCAGAAGAATTGCCTGAACCCAGGAGGTGGAGGTTGCCGTGAGCCGAGATCGTGCCATTGCACTCTGGCCTGGGTAACAAGAACGAAACTTCGTAAAAAAAAAAAAAAAAAAAAAAAACATAAGGCAGGGAGAAGGTGAAGGTAAATCTACTCTCTCTTCTGGAGCTGGAACTTCTATCTCCTGTTTTCAGATGTTGGAAATTTAGGATTTTAAGCCTTTGGACTCAGACTGAATTATACCACCAGCTTCCCTGGTTCTCCAGCTTACAGATGGCAGATGGTGGGGTTTTCTATTCTCAATCATTGTGGAAGATAATTTCCATAACAAATCTCTGATCTATCTATCTATCTATCTATCTATCTATCTAATCATCTCTCTCTCTAGATATCTATCTATCTATCTACGTATATATATATATATATATATATATATATATATATAAAACTATATAATATAACTATATATATTAGTTCAGTTTCTCTGGAGAACCTTGACTAATCCACACTTTTATGGAACACTAAAATTATAGGAATCAAGAGAAGTTTTATCATTAAAAGTGCTTTAGACTTAATATTTGTAACCCTCTCTTCCCCCAGAAACTATATGCCAAAATCCTTACATGTGGAGCCTTCGAGAGTTAAAGTCCATGAATGGGATTAATGCCCTTAAAAAGAATAGAGAGCTTGCTCGCTCTCTCTCTGCTGCTCACCCTGTGAGGAAAAAATGAGAAGACAATCCAGTCAAAAACAGGGCTATCATCAAGGAATGAATCTCCTGGCATCTTTATCTTAGACTTTCCAGCTCCCAAAATTGTAAGAAATAAATACTTGTTGTTTAATTCACCCAGTCTATGATAATTTGTCAGAGTAGATGGAACTGAGACCAATAGTCTATGTAATCAATAATTTTCTTTTATAATTTGCCTGTATATGTTAGAAGAAGTATTCAATTAATCTATATGGACATGTGCAGATATTTTTAAAAATTGCTTCATGAGAGGACTGATCATAAAAGTAGTTTTCATATTCTACATGGTCTGTTTAGTAACCAGGTTTAAATGTAATGGACTTTATCTTAAAATCAATATGCTATTTTAATATTATTCAGCCTATCCTGTATACTAAACAATATTGTTTAATATTATTTTGATAATATCTTACATCAACTGTAAAGAAATTTTTCTTTCTAAGACCTAGCTTTTTGAACCTCCTTTTGGTTATCTGAAATCTTCTGTAATTTATGTAATAAATTACATTCTTTAATTAAATTAAATTAAATTCTTTAATGTAATAGAATTTAAAAGGAACCAAATTTCAAAAAGCAGTAGAGTTTAATAACAATGCTACTGAACATGACAATTAAAACTTGATTCCAGCCAATTTGTTCTTTTATTTCTGTACTTTTTATTGGTGCATATTAAGAAGAACAAATAGAATTGTACAGACCACCTAAAGTGATGAGGGTGTGAAAATTGAAAACACATGGTTTGATTAAAAGGAGAGCATTTAATTGTTATTCCAGTGATCTGTGACTCCATTTTCTCCATCAACTTCTATCAACTAATTATTAAGTATATATGTCTATTATCCAGAGTTTCCCACATTGAAACTATTCATACAAGTTTGTGACTAATATTTGGGATTCACAAACATAGCTGATTAAACAAAGCACAAAGTACAAAGTTAGAAGATGCATCAGGTTGTATACCTGAAGATATTAAAAAATATTAAAAGCCAAGAGACTCAAGACAGGTTTTTCTCATGTTCTCTACCAAATTTACCTTTCCAGAAAAATCACTGTTTCTTGGAGTAGCATAAAGAAAGGAACTAAAATAGTTCAGAATGTAATATAGAAAAATTCTTTTATTCCTAGTATATTAATATAATTATATAATTGTGACAATATTTTTGTAAAAATATTTAAATTTATATAACACTTAAGATTCAAATAAGTGATTTTAATAATGAAAGGTTTTAATCCTCATCAACTGATTTAAAATAAGTGGTTTCAATCCTCATAAAATCTTTTTCTGTAACAATATAAAGTCTTACTATGCTGACTTGACCTAGATTACACTGCTAATAAATGGCAAATAGAGATAAATTCTTGTTTCATATCAACATGCTGGCCATGAGACTTTCAGCTATTTTTCCAATTAGTTTGCAGCTTTTGATCCTGGTACCTGAAGTTCTAATCATACTTCTCATGAACATGATCAAGATAAACCCTATGGAGTTGGTTATTCATATTTATTCCTGAGCTATTGGCATAGAAATCTCCATGATCAGAAAAGTAATACTTAATTAGAATTGTTGGTGGTATATGACATTTCATATTGTATATAATAAGAATAAATAAAAGTTATTTAATCAGATAATTGTAAAGTCCCAAGGTGTGATGGACATAAAGGTCATCTCATCCAATCATGCAGTAAGACTTAAGACATATGTGGAAGTAAATCCAAGTTATATTAACATACCTGCCCTTTATTTAAAAAATAGCATGCTTTTATTTGACAAGAAACTCTTTAACCTTTACCAGAAGAAGTAGATGGTGTTAGAAAAATATTTTTCATAAATTGAATTAATATTGCATCTGGAAGAAAGATTACTATTTAAAAGTAATATATAAAATAAAACATTTATCATTTATCTATTATATTTGTGAAACTGTTTGCCAGTTGGACTCTCATTATGTGCATGCAAAATGTATATTTGCCTTTACCCTGACATTTGCTCTCCAATGATATATGTCACGGTAAGGTCGGAGCCTGCTGTGGAACTTAGACATGGCATCAATAGACTGGTGAAGTATGTAAAATATACTAAGTTTCTCTTATCCAGTTTGTTTCCATTTTATTTCCGGATAAGTACACTTCAAGTTCTGCAGTTCTTTGAAACTTATTCAGCCTCTTGATCTAACTCATTCTGTCTTACCATCTTCCTTAAGACATTAAGCACCACACCCTTTCTTAACTTTCAAAACTGGCAGGTTCCTAAATTAAGAAACTAATCTGAAGCTTCCTGTTAAATGGAAGATTAGTTACACTTTTCTTTCTTCCTAATTAATCTATATACTTTTAAAGGTGAGCTTCTATATTATCGGTAACGTCCATTTTTAAAAATTCAATTTTAGAAGCTCAGAAGTTTAGTTGGGGATTGGGTAATGCTCAGGTTTAGCACATCTATCCTGGCTTCTTCAAAACACATCACATACTTAACATCCCTTTTAGCCTTCAAACACAGCTTTCATCACAGCACATGGCTCTATGATGTAAAAGAAAATTAGGCAAATGGTGAGAAAGACAGATGTCTAAATTTTTCTTAATCCTGCTTTCTTTTATACTTAGTCTTTTGCTCGATAAAATATTCAAAATAACATATTCACCAAGCTTAATTTTATTTTTCAAGTTACTAAGTGGTAGAAAACTAAACATTTAGATTAATTGCGGCATTCAGTAACTACTGGGTGTAATTTTGAAAGCTTGCTTTGTAATACATCTTATCCATTTTAATCATCCTGTTATAAGTTCTAAAAATTATTAGGTTTTATTATGATCACTTGGTTAATTTCAGAGGCTTACATACTTTTCAGTATGATCTAAATTTATAAGAATATTTTACAGATAATGTCGTTTTTATTCAATATACATAGTAAGTAGCCTTTGCCAAAAATAATGTCTTGGGTTTGATTTATTATATTTCTGATTAGAAAGGGAATATATAGGCGGGGCATGGTGGCTCACGCCTATAATCCCAGCACTTTGGGAGGCCAAGGCTGGTGGATTATGAGGTCAAGAGATCGAGACCATTCTGGTCAACACTGAAACCCCGTCTCTACTAAAAATACAAAAATTAGCTGGGCATGGTGGTGTGCGCCTGTAGTCCCAGCTGCTTGGGAGGCTGAGGCAGGAGAATTGCTTGAACCCAGGAGGTGGAGGTTACAGTGAGCCGAGATCATACCACTGTACTCCAGCCTGGGTAACAGGAGCGAAACTCCGTCTCAAAAAAAAAAAAGGGGGAATATATATATATGATATGTATAATATATGATATATATTGCATATATATATGATATGTATGATATATGATATATATGGCATATATATATTATATGATATATATGACAGATAAATTTGTATAAATTACGGGGTGATGATTTAAGTTCTGAAGAGACTTTATTAAATTTACTATGTATTGACCTTAATTCAATATTTGATCTAGAAAGTAATAGATATTTTTGTAGTTAACATGTTTATGAGAGTACATATTCATGAGTCAATAACTGATGTATATTTTTCAGTGATAAAAACATTAAAATAGAAAATCACATTCAAAGAAAATACTCACTTTATGTTATACCTTGCATTGCAAATATATTTTGATATCTCCACAGTGTTTGTGACAAAATTTTACGGATACTAAAGACGTCATGGATTCAGTTCAATCTGGAGGATCATATTATGTTCCTCAGATATTATGTTTTAAAGAGTCACCTAAGAAAATAACTTGAAAACAATAAAATATTTTTTCAGAACAATTTATATTAGTCATTTTTTTTTCATTTTGGTGAATAAGAATTACTTTAAAAATTATGCTAAATTTTAAGTAATAATGCAGGCACCCTTATTGTTGAGCTGTCTAATCATACACTCTCTGATATACTCCGATTTTAAAATTCCTTCTTCTCTACTGTCAATCAGATAAAAAAGTTTATATGTGTTATGTCAAATTTTAAGGAAATTTGGAGCCCATGGTAATCATATTACTTAATGCTCTGACTCTAGTTGGAAAAATAAAGCTGTAAGGTATTAAAAATACTCAAAACTTTTCACTTCTGTGAAAATACCCGTTGAATTCTGTGTTCTTGATAGCACATCTAAATATAAGAAATGTAAATTAAATGAGAATATCAATTAATATACTAGATGAATTAGGGCATGTGAGATAGTCTCTGCAAATTCTATTTTATATTTTGCCAGCATCTTGAATCTTGATTTATTAAAACATTTTCAAATAAAATAAAGTGGTAGCATAGATATCAGAAAGAACCTTCTTCTCTCTTTGTGTGTGTGTATATATACACACACATATGCATATATATTTTTACAAGAAATGTCATTATTTATCTTGATGTTTTTCCAAAAATCAAAACACTTTCAAACACAACTAATATATAAAATACATCATAAAATGAGATTCACATTTATTTCTCACATAAAGTGAAAATATTCTCAGAAGTTGTTTTGCCAAAACCAATTAATAGGTTACACTTTTCCTATTCTACCAGTAAAGCCATCTCCTCCTGTTTCAGGCTCTAGCCCACTCAGGGCCAGGGGAAACAGTCTCTCAGGGCTGCCAGAGTCCACAGTCAGCGGTAGAGCCTAAAAGTCAGCCGGTTGCAGGGGTAGCTCCCACCAGGAGCTGAGGGGTGGGTGAACATCAGGCAGTGCGCAGGGCAGTTCATGGGCTTGAGGGTGTGTCTTTGAGATGCCTAGAGCTATCAGGTCTGTCAGAACCTGGGGCTACAGGGTCAAACATGTCTTCCCTTTAATGTTCGCAGTGCCCTGACTATTCCAGAGTTTTGTAGAAAACACTGTGGTGGACTTACTCATCCCTGACAAATGCCAGTAATGCATTATACACCTCTGTCCCTCGTGGCAAGAAGCAGCAGCTTCCAGGGCTCAGGTCATGGAAGCAGAAGCGCTCCTGTTCCTTCCCAACGTGCCAGTGTTCTGCAAATGGGCTTCCTCTCTCCATACCTCCCATGTTTTCAGAAACTGCTATGGAAAACTCTTTGCAGTGTCTCTAGCGCTTCTGAAGACCTCCAAACAGATGAAAAGTTCATTAGCAACTTCAATATTTCAGTCTGTCTAGTATTGTAACCGGGTTTTGGGGTGCCAGGAAGGCACAGCTCCCTCGAGAGAATGTTGTAGGTTCTTGGTCTCTCACTCTCTCTAGTATGAGAGAGGGGACCACGGCAGGTGCGCGGTTCGCTCGTAAAGTAAATCCCGTACCCAAAAAGTGTTGCTGAAAAGTTATTTATTTAGATAAAAAGAGAAAGAAAAAAAAGAGAAGAGAGAAGACCGCCACACAAGAGAGAGTGTGTGCAGAAGGGGATCCAAACACGGAGTCCAAAGGGGTGTGGAAGAAAGGAACTTTTAACGGGGGAGGAACCCCTACCTTCTCCAAGACCCCCCGGCCAATGAAAAGAGTTCCCTTAAACTTCCGCTGGAGTGATTGACTTTTTGATGCTTGCAGAGCCCGGGAAAATTAAAACAGAGACAGTTAAATCTCCTGGATGGAGAGAGATGGGGCGGGGGCATGGCGCTGGGAAGTTCTTGCCCTTAAAACTATCCCCCCTTGTGGACCCGGAAAGAGAACACCTTCCCTCAGTATGCCGAAGGTGAGGACTCGGCAAAGGACAACCAACACACCACACACATATACTATTACTGCCAGACCTGTGACTTTCTCCTGGCTCAGGTGAAGCTTAAAGGGGTTGTCTTAAAGAGCTGGCAAAGCTGATACAGGAAACTTCTATCATCCGGAAGAATTAAGCAGAGCTGTAAATTCCTGGCAAATCTGCTCCAGTACCCATGTCTCTCTGAGACCCAGGTTGCCTGCTCCTTCCTTTTTTCTTTTTTTTTTTATTGCATTTTAGGTTTTGGGGTACATGTGCAGAACATGCAAGATAGTTGTATAGGTACACATATGGCAGTGTGTTTTGCTGCCTTCTTCCCCTTCTCCCACATTTGGCATTTCTCCCCAGGCTATCCCTCCCACGCTCCCCCCCGCCGCTGTCCCTCCCCTATTCCCCCCAGTTGACTCCAGTGTGTAGTACTCCCTTCCCTGTGTCCATGTGTTCTCATTTTTCATCACCCGCCTATGAGCGAGAATATGCGGTATTTCATTTTCCGTTCTTGTGTCACTTTGCTGAGTAAAGAATTGCCTTGGGCGGAGAACACCACCTAGGAATTGTTCAGCTGCTGCCCTCAGGGCATGGGTACTGGAGTGCCAGAACACCCTTTCTCTTCTGAGTAATGGAATGTCAGAAATTTGAGGTCAGAAGTGTCAAGAGTGGCTCCAAATCATACAGTTCTTAATTCACTTGAGCAGCTTCTACAGTGTCCGCCAGTGTTGAACTGATCAGCAGGGCTAATTGGTAATGGTTTGTGTCCCATTCCACAGCATCCACTTTCTGGTTTCCAGGAAGTGATCTATTAATATGCTGGGATTCTTCTGTGCTGTGCTTGCTTACTAACCTCTTTACATAAGAAATCCATAACTCCTCAAAAGGTTAAGCCACTCTGCCAACCAGTGTGGATGAATAGACACAACTGCCATGATGTGTATGTAGCCCGCACTCCTGTAACTTTTGGAGTCAAAGTGGACATCACTTCTCATACAGCCCCATGTTCCCTGAAAGATATAATTTCACCAAGACTTGTATATTTATAAAACAACAGAAACATATATTCATATCTCATGAATGAAAAATAAATATTAAATACTTAACAACTATCAACGTGTAAATCTAAGCAGGTGCTTCTGATACGTGGATTATTAAAAACTTAATTAAATTAAAAAAATAAAAATTTTATTAACATAAATAACTACATTTGTGTTGAGATATTGTGTTCTCATATTTTAGAATTGAAATGGCAGATACAAAATTTCTAAAAAAACTAAACTTGCTAACTTGTAAAAAGTTGCCAATTTATGTTATTATAAAAGGACATGGTGCTAATTTACAAAAATCCTAAAAAGTACATTAATATTATTGAGAAGAAGCTAAAATAGAATGATGATAACCAAGATGGTTTCTGTCTCAGACTCTTTCACTTACTAAAACAGAATACCAAAAACTAGGTAATTTATAAAGAATAGAAGTTTAGTTGGCTCATAGTTCTGTGGCTGGGAAATGAAAGAACATAGCACTAACACCTAGTTAGGGCCTTATAACTGCATCATAATATGAGGTAGGGCATCACATAGTGAAGGACAAGAGCAGGACAGTCAAGGAAAGCTTACTTTTATAACAAAATCACTCCTACGATAATGAATCCACTTTTAAAGTTAATTTTTTCATGAAGGCAGAGCTCTTGTGAATCTAGTAACCCATTAATGAGGGCATATCTGAGATTAATCTATTCATGAGGGCAAAGAGATTAGGATCCAGCACATGAAGAGGACACATTGAAACCATAGCATGGCTCATGCTTGTAATCCCAGCTGCTCGGGAGGCTGAGGTAGGAGAATTGCTTGAACTGGAACCTCGGAGGCAGAGGTTGCAGTGAGCCGAGATCGCGCCACTGCACTCCAGCTTGGGCTACAGACAGAGCAAGACCCCATCTCAAAAAACAAAAAAAACAAAACAAACAAACAAACAAACAAAAATAGCCGTTTTTAAGTATGTTTTACCTCATTTATCTAATCCTAATTCCTTTGTTTAAATACTGTGGTTTAAATTCCTTTGTTTAAATACTCAAGTGTTTGCAAATGTTCAATAATACTTGTCTTAGTCTATATGAGTCGTTAAAACACAATGCCACAAAATAGGTGGCTTATAAATAAAAAGCATCGATTTCTCAGAGTTTTGGAGGCTAGGGAGTACAAGATCAATGTGCTGGTAAAATTAGTGTCTGGTGAAGGTCCACTTTCTAGTTTATAAAATGGCACCTTCTTGCTCTCTCCTCACACTTTAGAGAGAGAAGGCAGCTCTCTGGAGTCTCTTTGTAAAAGGCAATAATTCCATTCCTGAAGGTTTAACTCTTATAACTTAATCACTTCCCAAAAGCCCACCTCTTCATGCCATCACATTGGTAAATAGAATTCAACATGTGAATTTTAGAGAAAAGGAAACATTCAGACCAGAGTAATGTATAAGACAACAATTTAAAATTTCACATATATGTCTTCTACAATATGCAATTTTGATATAAAATTTAGCTTAATGTATGAGGTGAAGTTCTGGTATGAATCTCCACCTTTAAACTATACACGATTATACTAGAAAACAAAATACTCTATCATAAAAATAAATAAAATAATAAAGTTATTAATTTCATCTATAAAAGAGAAGGCTATTAAATTTTCTCTTTTTTGGTTCAGTTTAGAAATTTGAAAGAGAAAAAATAACTATTATTGTCCTTTGCCTATTATTTACTACAAAGTAGAAATAGATGTGATTTATGCAGTATTTTAGATTGAGATTTACACTTTAAAAAATTTATAAATTACTAAATAAAAATATTATGAAATTTATTATAACCAGCTATTAAGACATACTTAAAATAGATCGTATCCTGCTGGTTCTCATGGGCCCCATCATATCTCCAGTAATTTAGAGTAAGAGATTTAGTTGAATTGCTAATTGCATACATGAAACTAGGTCATAAAATTTGCTATTGAATTAACTATATAAATACAAATGATTGTGCTACATTTTATATTTTTGCAAGTTAGTATCTTGGTTATGATAGTTTGTACTTTAAAATAATATTTTATTTTTACATAAAAGAAAATTTTGTCAAAAATTTATATTTTAAAACAAAATTATGAATAATATTTTTCACATGTATAATCTATACCTCTGTTTTTCTTTCAAAAAGCAAAATAAATTGAGAGTTAAAGGTTAAAGTTAACTTTTATTTTATAGGTATATTTATATAAATATAAATGTGTGTGTGTGTGTGTGTGTGTGTATTATATAACACACACACACACATTTTCCGAGACAGGGTCTTGCTCTTTCACTCAGGCTGGAGTCCAGTGGCACCATCATAGCTTATGCAGCCTTATCCTCCTGAGCTCATTCTCCCAAGTAGCTGGGCCTACAGGAACATGCCACAATGTCAGCCAAATTTTTATTTTATTTATTCTTATTTTTTATTTTTGTAGAGATAAGATCTGACTCTGTTTCTAGGTTGATCTTGAACTCCTAACATCAACTGATCCTCTTGCCTCAGCTTCCCAAAATGTTGGGATTATAGGTGTGAGCCATTTTGCCTGGCCCTGAAGTTAACTTTTAGTCAGTATGGAAAATTACCTCTTCAAAATTACTAAATGCCAAAAGAAATATTATTATAACATACCAATTATCATCTTTGAGAAACAAAATCATTGTATGTATAACGGAAGACACAATCACCAAAACAAAAAAATATATTCAGAAACATAGAAGTTCCATATTATGTGTTCTTTAAGTCATACTTGATAAATATATATTTCCACAGAGGTGTGGTTTGTTCAGCTCTATCTTGACAAAGAAATGTTCTGCTTTGGAATTACTGTCTTAATAAATAATAGCATACAATATAAAAATAGAATATTTAGTATAAGACAGGATAGGAAGTAATTTATTCATATTCCCCCATAACAACAAGAGTTCTGAACCCATTTACAGAAAAAAATACTCTGTAATACCTTTGGGATTCAGGTCGAAGTTTGTAAAACTGTGAAGCCCAAGATCTAGTTGGGTCATTTTGACTATGCAGGTTGGCACCCAAGTGGCTGATCTGCTGATTTTACTTTTGATTCAAGCCCAGAAACTGCATCATCCCACAAGGGCCTTGAGTCTGTAACTGAAATCATCTTCCAAGGGTTTCAGGAGAAGTCCCACACACATTAGCACATTGGGGAAGAGGCTTATCTATCTGCTGACATCAGTCCTGGCAGTAAACCCGGAAGTTTCCCTGTGGCTAGGTTCCTGTTCTCAGCTGAAATCCTGGCTCAGAAATCTAAAGACAAAGACACAAAGGGATACTATCTTATGTCTTTCTGTCCAACTCTCTAAGACTGCATGAGGGGCTCACCAACTGCCATCCCAAAACAGATCCTGAGATGGCCCAGTCTCAGCTTTGGTCTTTTTTGCTCAACATGGAGACCATCCTGCCTATACAGGGACCTGCTGAGAAGCATGCCCATCTGAGTAACTGGAATAGTCATCTAGGCTTAAGTCCTAGCCAACTTTCCCATACAGTCCCAATACTCTCTGTGACTTTGCTAGGGCTGTACAGGCCACAGAGCAATGTCAAACTCAGAGTCTTTGTGAGAACCAGGACAAGCCTGGATTTAGAGAATCCTGATGAGATGTCTGAATTAATCACAGGATCAGGACATATGATAGTCACTCCGCTTAGAATTTCTGGAAGGCTCTCTGAAGAAGGACAGGCACAAACAAAGCCAGGCATTAAAGCTTAGAATACATGCCTTAATCCTCAATGGGAAGACATCATTGTACATCCACAAGTTTCAGAAACGTTCAGGGAAATATGACCCAACAAAACAAAGGTGATAGAGATGTACCCAAAAGTAATGGCATCGTGTGATTTCTCAGACACAATACCTGTTTTAAGAAAACTCAATGAACAACAAGTAAACACATGTAGAATTAATTCAGAAATTTATCTGCGAAATTTAACAGAAAAAAATGAGATAATTAGAAAAGAAATAAAACATGTCCTGGAGCTGAGAAATACAGTGAACCAGATGAAATATGCAAAATAAAGCATCAACGTCAGATATGAGAAACCAGAAGAATCAGTGCATCTGAAGACAGGCTACTTGGAGAAAAAAGGTTAAAAGTAGTGAAGAATGCTAATAACATCTATGGAACAAAATTGAAAGATCAAATATTTGGGTTATTGAAATCAAAAAAAGCATGGGAAAAGACAAAACATTAGAAGCTTATTCAAAGAAATAATAAGGGAAAACTTTCCAAAGCAGGAAAATGATATAAATATTCAGGTATAATAAGGTTAAATGTCACCAACTGGGTTCAACAGTACTCCATGACATACTATAATCAACCTGTTAAATGTCAGAAACAAAGAGACTCTTGAGATAAGTGAGAGAAAAGAAGCAAATATAAGCAATTTCTAATACAACACGGCATAAACCGTATAGGCCAAGAAAACAGGATGATGTATTCGGAGTGCTGACGGGAAAAATATAAACATTTGTCAAGTAAGAATACTTAAGATATCAAAAGTATCTTAAAGATAATATAAAAATTATCTTTCAGAAATTAACGATGGATAAAATGTTTCAAAATAAAACCCAGGAAAATTTATTGCTAAGAGATCTTTCCTACACATAATGATAAAGAATGTTCTTTAAACTGAAAGAAAAAGATGCTAAGATGATTGTTATTCTAATACTGAAATCATGATGCAAGCATTCTAATACTGAAAAACTACAAATATTATCAGTATGAAGACAAAAAGTTAAAACTAATTAAAAAAACTATGATAATTTGTTAAGAGATAGGCTATGTATAATTGTAAATTGTGATATTCAAAATTCAAAATGTAGGGTGAGAATAAACAAAGTATACAGCTTTTTGGTTGTTTATTTTCTTTCCTTTGAGATTAAAGTTAAGTTGTTATCAGTTTATAAAAGTATCAGTTTATACAAGGAAAAGTCTGAACAAATATAAAGGCTTGTCATTATTATAGACTATAGATTGTAAGCCTCACTGTAACCACAAAGCAAAATCTAGAGTGGATGAAGTAAACATAAAAGCAAAGAATAAAAACATACTACTAGAAAGAAATTACCCACAAGGGAAGACTGTAAGAAAAAAAGAAAAAGAGGATATGTAAAGCAACAAGAAAATAAGTATCAAAATGGAAGTAGTAAGCACTTAACTATCAGTAATTACCAGAACTGTAAATTGATTAAGATCTTCAATGAAAACATTGAATGGTTAAAAAAACAACACAAAACAAAACAAGACCCAACTATAAACTGCCTGCAAGAGATTCGCTTAATCTGTAAACAGATTGAAAGGGAAAACCAAAATATTAAAAAAAAATTTCTTGAAAATTGAAACAAAAAGAACAGTAGTAGCTATATATATATATTTATATATATATATCAAATAATATAAACATTAATAATATATCAAATAATATAAACATTAAACCAAAAAATGTAAAAAGATAGAAGACCATTATTTTATAATTAAGGAGTCAATTAAAAAGAATTTAACAATTATAAATAAATGTGCACCCAACATAGGAAGACCTGAATGTATAAATGAAACACAGCCATACCCCAGAGATACTGTAGGCTTACCACCAGATCACCACAATAAAAGAAATATCACAATAAAGTGAGAAACACAAATTTTTACTACACAGTACATCTAAAAGTTATGTTTGCAATATACTTTATTAAGTATGAAATAACATTATGCCTATAAAAAGAATGTACTTGTCTTAATTAAAAGTGCTTTGTTGGTAAAAAGTTATAATAATTGTTTTAGTATTTAATAAATTATAATTTTATTTTACTGGAGAAAGATCTTGTCTTGTTGCTGATGGCTACAGACTGATCACATTTATTTTTGCAGAAGGTTGGAGGGGTGTGGCAACTTCTTAAAATAATGCAATGATGAAGTTTGCCACACCAATCAAATATTTCATGATGAAAGACTCCTCTGTAGATAGCAATGTTGTTTGATGTATTTTACCCATAGTAGAACATTTTTCAAAATTGAATTTAATCTGAAAAGCTGCTGCTTCTTTATCAACTAAGTTTATGTAATATTTAACATCCTTTGTTTAACAAGGTTCAGAGCATCTTCTCCAGGAATAGATTCAATCTCAAGAAGCCACTTTCTTTCCTCATCCATGAATTACAACTCCTCATCCATTAAAGTTTTATCATGAGATTGCAGCAATTCAGTCACACCTTTAGGCACCACTGCTTATTCCCATCACATTTGCAGCTAGTTTCTTCACTGAAGTTTTGAGCCCCTCTAAGTTACCCATGAGAGTTGAAATAAACATCTTCCAAGCTTCTATTAATTTTGATATTTTGGCACCCTACCATAAATCCAAAATGTTCTGAAGGGCATCTATAATGATGAATTCTTTCCAGCAGATATTCAATTTACTTTGCCCAGATCTATCAAAGAAATCACTCTTTGTGGCAGATGTAGCATTATGAAACAATGTATTTCTTAAATACTAAGACTTCAAAGTCTAAATTACTCCTTGATCCATGGAGTAGCAGAATAATTGCTGAATTAGCAGACATGAAAAACCACATTCATCTTGCACAACCCCATCGTAGCTATAGGGTTACCAGGTACATTATCAATGATAAGTCATATTTAGAAAGAAACATGTTCTGAGCAGTAGGTTTTGAACAGTGGGCTTAAAATATTAAGTAAATCATGCTGTAAATAGATATGTTGACATCTGGACTTGGTTGTGCCATTTATAAAGCACAGGAAGAGCAAATTTATCAGAATTCTTAAGGGCCATAGGGATTTTAGAATGGTAAATGATCATCGGCTTCAACTCAAAGTTACCAGCTGCATTAGAATCAGCCTGTCCTTTGAAGCTTTGAATTGTGCATTGACTTCTCTCTAGTTCGAAAAGTCATAGATGACATCTCCTTTGAGTATAAGACTGTTTTGTCTACATTATAAATATGTTGTTTGATTTTCCATGTGGACCACTACAAATTTATGTCAGCACTGAGGCTGCTTTATTTTATTAGCATTCAGGTGTTCACTGGTATAGCACTTTTAATTTCATTCCAGAAAAGTTGGGAGTTAGCAAAGTTTGGTTCATGAGGTTTAAGAGAAAAAGCTGGGCCAGGCGCAATGGCTCACACCTATAATCCCAGCACATTGGGAGGCCAAGGTGGGTGGATTACGAGGTCAAGAGATCGAGACCATTCTGGTCAACATGGTGAAACTCCATCTCTACTAAAAATACAAAAATTAGCTGGGCATCGTGGTGTGCTCCTGTAGTCCCAGCTACTCGGGAGGGTAAGGCAGGAGAACTGCTTGAACCCAGGAGGCAGAAGTTGTGGTGAGAGGAGATCACGCCATTGCACTCCAGCCTGGGTAACAAGAACAAAATTCCATCTCAAAAAAAAAAGCCATCTGCATAACACAAAAGTGCAAGGCGAAGCAGCAAGTGCTGATGGAGAAGCTGCAGCAAGTTAACAAAAAATGTTTTGTCACATTTACAACTTGGCTAACTACTTGGTACAAGGGACGTAGCATTTAGACTGTCTTGGCTTTTGACACACCTTCCTCACAAAGCTTAATTGTTTTTAGTTTTTGATTGAAAGTGAGTGACATGTGACTCTTACTTTACTTGAACACCTGGAAGCCATTGTAGGTTATGAATTGTCCTAATTTTAATATTGTTGCATTTGAGGAAACAGGCAGGCTCTGTAAGAGGGAGATATATGGGAGAATGACTGTCAGTGGAGCAAAACACAAAAGTTTACTGATTAAGTTTGCTTTTTTCTGTGGGTAAGATTTGTGATGCACTAAAACAATAACAATAGTAAAATACAAGATCACTGAATACAGGTAGTTATAAAAGTATAATAAAAAATTTTGAAATACCAGGAGAATTAGCAAAATATAATGGACATGAAGTGAGTCCATGATGTCAGAAAAAATGGGCCAACGGACATGCTTGACACTGGGTTGCCACAGACTTTCCATTTGACTGTTTCAGTAGTTACAGAATATCTGCAGTGCACAATAAAGTACAATGACACAAGACATATCTGTTTTAATACTTTCAATGGAAGAAATATAGAGTGCACATCCTTAAGAGTAGGACACATTAACATTCCACTCTCAGCAATGTGCAGATTATGCAGACAGAAAATAATCAAACAAATATCAGATCAGATTTCAAGCACACTCTTCTAGACCAAATAGACAGCAGGTGTTTACAGAATGTTACATTCAACAGCTGCAGATTACACATACTTCTTGACAGTGCATGGAACATTCTCCAGGATAGATCATTTGTTAGGCCACAAAACAAGTCTTAAAAAATTTTAAAATATAAAATTGCATGCGGTATTCATGACTGCAATGGAATACAACTAGAAATCAGTAACAGGAGAATGTTGGACACCATAAGAATACATTGGAGTTAAACAACATGCTCTTGTACAACCAATGGATCAATTGCCATTTTTAAAAAAACTTAAAAATTTATTGAAATAAACAAAAGTGAAAACTCAACATGCCAAATTCTATCAGATATATAAAAGAAATTCCAAAAGGAAAGTTTATAACAATGAATCCACATCAAAATATTAGAACTGTTTCAAATAAATGACTTAATGCTGCACTCAAGAACCCAAATAACAAATTAAACCCAAAATTAGTAGATGGAAAGACATACTAAGGATCAGAGCAGAAATAAAATAGACTAAAAAGTACAAAAATCAACAAAATGAAGGTTTATTTGGAAAAAAAATAATGCACAAGAAAAACATTATCCTAGACTAAAAAAAAAGGAGAGAAATAACTCAATAGCTAAAACTAGAAATGAAAAAAGAAACCCACACCATATTGCTACCACAGAAATACAAAGGATTCTTTGAGGTTATTATTGAATGACTATACAGCAATGAGTTGAAAACAGAACAAATAAATAAATTTCTGAATCATACAACAAGTGCTGAGGAGAATGTAAAAAAGGGGGAACTCAAACACTGGTGGTGAGAATATAAACTAGTACAGCCATTACAAACAACATTATTGAGGTTCCTCAAATATTAAATAGAACTATCATATGATCCAGCAATTCCACTACTGGGTATATAGCCAAAATAAAAGTCTGTTGAAGAAATATCTGCAATTTAACATCTACTGCTGCATTCTTCACAATAGCTAAGATACAGAACCAACCTAAGTGTCTATTGACAAACGAATGCTTAAAGAAAATCTGGTGTGTATATCTACACTATGAAATACTACTTAGACATAAAGTGAAAACTTACAGAGATGACTCTTATTTGTGACTTAATGAGTTTAAATGAGATTATAAAACATACACTGCTATCCAATTTCTACTATTAATTTGCCATATAGTCCTGGACAAGTTAACTAATCTCTATAATCCTTCATTTTCTGTCTTATAAATGGTTGCAGTATTACTTTTTTGAATCTAATGGAATTTCAATGCAATAAATTATGTAAAAGTACCTTCTAAAACAGCCTGCTTTCTAATTTTAATAACGATAATTATATAATTGCTCATAACTATGAATAATATTATTTGATCTGCACTGGGTTTCTCTTTTTTTATTCCCCCCTCTTTCTCAGTTATGTACCTAGCACTTAATCATTCAAAAAGCAAGTAAGCGCTGGGCATGGTGGCTCACACCTGTAATCCCAGCACTTTGGGGGTCTGAAGTCGGTGGATCATTTGAGGTCAGGAGTTCAAGATCAGCCTGCCCAAAATGGTGAAACCCCATCTCTACCCAAAATAAAAAAAAATTAGCTGGGCATGGCAATACCTGTTATCCTGGCTCCTAGGGAGGCTGAAACAGGAGACTTGCTTGAACCTGGGACGTAAAGGTTGCAGTGAGCCGAGATCGTACCACTATGCTCCAGCGTGGGTGACAGAGTGAGACTCTGTCTCAAAAAAGAAAAAAAGAAAAAAGAAAGTAAGCAAGATAATTCTAGTAATACTATTCTTTTCTGCATTATAACTCTTAGAGAAAATATTTGGAAAAATCTGCCCCTGCATAAATAACTCTGATTTAACTTACAAATTGTTCTATTCTATTTTGAGAATTCTGCCAGATTCTGGTAGTTACTTTTTTTTTAGAACCGTATTAATTTACTTGGATAAAACAATAACTATTTTTCAAAATCTGGTGCCAACAGAAACCTCACAATCCAGATCTAAGTGAATGATAACACTGCTGATGATAAGAGAAATAACTACAATTTGCCAGGCACAGTAGCTCATGTCTGTAATCTCAGTGCTTTGGAAGGTCAATGATGAAGGACTGCGTGAGCACAGGAATTTGATACCAGTTTGGGCAACATAGCAACATCCTGTCTCTACAAAAAAAAATAAAAGAAACCAGCTGGGCATGGTGGCATACACCTGTGGTCTCAACTACTCAAGGAATAGAGGCAGGAGAACTGCTTTAGCCCAGAAGTTTGAGGCTGCAGTGAGGTATGATTGTGGTGCCACATTCCAATATGGGTGACAGAGTGAGATCCTCTTTCTAACAAAATTAAAATAAAAATTGACGACAATTTTCTGAACATATAGGATGAGACCATCTTTATATTGTGCTCTTTCAATTTTTATCCCTTTAAAAGACAATACACTGAGGCTCAGAAAGATTAGTAAATGTAGAAAAAAGCACAGCCTGCAAGTGATAGATACTATTTAAATGACAGTTATCTTAACTTCAGAATTCATACTATTTCCACTCCATCATATATCCTTAACCTCCGTTCTTGTGAATTAATAGAATGAAAAAACATGAAAATGATATTACACAATATAAGGTTTATAGTTGGTGTAAATGAAATCACTTTTAGTCTGTAGAAAAATATTGTATTTTATAAAGATAAAATAAAATTTGTCAATCTTCAGTACACAACTAGCTGAAATAATTACCTGTGAATAACAATAAATTGTACCAAATACTTATTTCATTACAAAAGCAAATTTACTACTTGTACTTTCCAATTTTCTTAACACATTCAAATGTGCATGTGATCCTGATTCAAATTGTCATTTTTCTCCCTTGGGTGGCTTCATGAGCCTCTTATTGGTCTCAATGTTTTCTCTCCGGCTACCTCATCCCTTTTTCTATGAATTCAGTTCCAGAATATGCAATAAATTAATGGAAGAGAAGCAGAGTTATCTTTCATACACTTGATCAACTCACATCCACTTTCACAGAAATCATTCATACCTCGAGTTATAGTCAGTGTACAGTTTGGGCTAGGATGCCTAGGACAATCTTGGTTTACACTATTTCACATTGTATGCCTTTATCGAAACATCTCATGTATTCCATAAATACATAAACCTACTACGTACCCACAAATATTTAAAACAATAAATTATACTAATTTGTTGATTTATGTAGGCAACCCATCCCTTAAGCCCACACATGAACTGACCCTGCTTTGCTCTCCCATCTTAATGTTTACCACTTTCTCCTGTTCTTTCATATCATCCACACTGTTGTAATGTCTCTGGAACACATCAAGCTAAATTTGCTCTCATCATTACATTTCTAGAATTGTTCTTCCCTATATTTTAAATGACTTTCTTCTTCCCATCATCATGTCTCTGTTAAAGTAAAACCTCCAAAACGGACTCTTCTTGGCAATCATTTTTAAAATCGCTCTCACTCTGAGAATGTGTTGGCTACCTACTCTGTTTTCTTTCTTTTGGCATTTATTAGAAAATGAGTTTTATTTTTATTCTTACTAGCTCTTTTTCAGCTTCCCTCATTATAACATAAGCAATTTTATGAGGGAAAACATTTTCTTCCTGACTCATTAATGTAGCACAAGAACTGATACACATAGAAGGAACCAGCCAAATTAGTTTTAAAAGTGTGTGTAATAAAGGATTTAGAAAAAAAACAAGTAAATTCTAGATTCATTCTGCTAGCTAAACAACCAAAAAGCATTTCAGATTTGCATTGCTAAAATTACTTCTGAGTTTTTGCTTTAATTTGCTTTAACAATAGAAAGTCTTTAACAATAACTTTCAGTTTTTCATTTTCGTTTTGTGTTTTATATAATTATTTATTAATGCCATAGTTATAAATAAATATTATTTAAATATTATTTCTCTTAATTTATGAAAGCCTTTATTTTACAGGACTTAGCAAATCTAAAAATATATTATTATTTCTGTATGTTTAGGTCACTCAAAATACCATAATGTGGTAATTATGATATATAGCTATACGATTTTAAAAATATAAATAGAATTTTCCCAAATATCTATAAAATATTTATTCTTAATTTAATGTGTAAAATATTGCAAGTTGGTCTTTACAACAAAATTACATGGTGTTTCTTTGCTTGGCAATAGTGAAAAATAAATGTTTTTCAGTAAATCTCCTGCAATAAAATACCTAAAATTGCTGCATAAACTATAACAAACATCATTTTAATTGACTGATTAGAAGTAAAATTCACAAAGCCTTAGAAGAGTGAAAAATAGTATAAAAACTAGAACGGATGAGTCGACAGGCACCTGAAGCTGCCCCGATGATACTGGCTGATAGCAAGAGACAGAGTCTTGAAATTTAAAACTGCTTGGGGCCACAAGCTATTGTGTTAGCTTACAAATTGAGGAGGGAGAAATGGAACATAAATCCTTGCACATTGCAGGATTCCTTGAAGAAACAACCTTAGCAATGAGTACGCTGGAAGATAGCTGTTTGCAAGGAAATGGAGAAAATAAGCTAACTATAAATTGCAAAATTGTTTCTGGATTGGAAAGAAAAGTCTCTACTGAGAACATAGAATCAAAGTATGGTCATTATATTCATTGATTTATTATTTCAAGTTGTAATAGTTGCAGAGGCCACGAAACTGCAAACCCAGCAATTAATAGCAGGAGGTTCAGTTATTTTAACACCCTGGGACACCTGGAAAATGCAAAGCAAAATCACCTGTCCAAGTACATGCCCTCAAACAGGACCACAACAGATTATGTGTTAGACATATGAAAATTTCTCAAAATTTAATATGGTAAAATACATGAGGAAAGGAAACATCAAAATTTACATAGCAGAATTAGAATTTCCAGGACATTTAATATTAGAATTTTCAGTACAAAATGCAAAATAAAACAAGTATAGATATAATAATAATAATTAGTTGGCAAAACTAACTGAAGAAAAACCATCATCATATTAGTATCAAAGTGAAAATAATGCAGCAGTGTTTAGAAGCTCTGAACTATAGAATTAAGCAGCCTTATGTATCAACATGTATAAAATTCTGCGTACACCAATTACATACAACATACTCTCCCTAGTGTTGTATGGAACAATGTAAAAACTGTATATTCAGCCATAACATAACTCTTAATAATTTTCAAAGTCAATATTATACTTACTATAGGTTTTTAACATCATTAAAAAAATCACAATGTTATAGACAATATAATGCAAATTATTAGGACAAAGTAATTTGTTAAATTAAATGTCACTTTCATAGAAAAATATATTTTTAATATTTTTATATGTAATTATGTTATGTATTTGACTCAAGAAAAGTAAAAATATGATGATCTTATTACCATGATTAAGTCCTATAAGATCTACCTAAAATATACCAGACCCGGAGATTTTTATATAACTTCTAAGAGATATTCAGATAATAATAAACAAATAATTCTACTAATAACATACTATCCCACAGAACATTGTAAGAAAACTAGAAAGACTCCACTTCCCAATGATACTTATGAGAATAATATATCTTGTTCAGAAAAATCAATAATGGGTATTAAAGAAAGGTAGTCACCAACCAACCTTTCTTATGAATGTAAGTGCAATAAATGGTGTTTGTTTTTATCTATGGTTATGTGTCACTTCATGATAGGAATATATTCTGAGAAATACATCCTTAGCCAATTTTATAATTGTGTGAACATCATAGACTGTGTATGAATAAACCTGAATAATATAGCTTACTACCCACTTAAGATGTATGGTGCAGCCTATTGCTCCTGGGCTATAAACCTGTACAGCCTGTTATTGTACTGAATACTGTAAGCAATTGTAACAAGTATTTGTGCATCTTATCAAAACATAGAAAAAGGTACCTTTTTCTAAACATAGAAAAAAGTGCAGTGAAAATCTGGTTTAGAATTAGGAACATATTCCAAAATGAAAATAGTTATAAATGTTTATTGAAAGACATTAATGCAAACCTAAATATGTTTACATCTTTATAGCGATAATATGTTCATGTGTGAAACTAATCGATTTTCAATACTCCAAACATGTCTATTCAACCAAAACTATAAAATAATTTACAAAATATAGGTAATTCTAATCAAAATAATAATGATTTATTTAATATTGAGAAAATAATTTATGTATATATAAGAGCAACTGACAAGGATAGACAAACTGCAAGAAAACAAACAATGATGCTTGTGGAAAAAGGCAAAAATATACTTTAAAAGCTATAGTAATAAAAGGTGTGTGCTGGCCGGACGCGGTGGCTCATGCCTGTAATCCCAGCATTTTGAGAGGCTGAGGCGGGTGGATCACGAGGTCAAGAGATCGATACCATTCTGGTCAACAAGGTGAAACCCTGTCTCTACTAAAAACACAAAAAATTAGCTGGGCATGGTGTCTCATGCCTGTAATCCCAGCTACTCAGGAGGCTGAGGCAGGAGAATTGCCTGAACCCAGGAGGCAGAGATTGTGGTGAGCTGAGATCGCGCCATTGCACTCCAGCCTGGGTAACAAGAGCAAAACTCCGCCTCAAAAATAAATAAATAATAATAATAATTTATGAAATTTCAAGAGTTTATCAAGAGGATTAGACATCCAGGCATATAAGTCCCAGAGATCCCTAGGTAAAAACGTTGCAAACATTCTCTTACAGAAATGTCTTGTATTCAGGGTGCCTCATGTTAAACTGCAGGAATAAGTTTTAAAAGTAACAAGAGAAAAATACCTAGTCACCTATGAAGGAAACCCCATCAATTAAAAAAAAGGTGTGTGCTGTTGTACTAATAAATAGATCAACACAATAAAAGAGAGGACCCCAAAACAAAGGCCTAAACACAGACTTAAGATTCAACTGAAATGGCTTTGAATTGTAATGGGTAAGGAATAACTAGTCAATACATTCGTTAGAAATGTTTAGTTGTCTATTAAAATTATGCAAATTCCTACCTCATACCATCCACAAATATCAGTTTCCAATGAATATATGCTTAACATAAAAACATAAAAAATACAAATAACTTACAAGGGAGCATCTTAATAAAATGTATTACTAATAAAGAAAAAGAACTTTTACAAATGAACTAGTAAAACATGATATAAAAAGACAATGACAGTGGTATATACAGAAAAGGTAAACTGAATAATCATTAAATATGTGAAATGAATCATTTTACATAAGGAAAATGGAAACTAAAAATACAGAGATAAAAGCTCACACTCAGAATATGGTCAAGACTTTGAAAATTTGAAATTTGAAACTCCTAAATGTTGTGCTGCTTGTACAGTAATTGGAAAGCCTCTAACCTGTTGAACAAATATAATTTAGTATAAGCACCTATAAATACTGTTGGATAAGATCTACTAAATGTTAAAATCCTTTTATTTAATTACCAGAAATTTTTTATTCTTAAAGTTACACTAGTGAAATTTTCATAGCTGTACAACAGAGGAATGGATATAATACAACAGTAAAAATTAAATGTAATAGAGCCACACATATCAATATGGATATAACTAACAAACCAATTTTGAGAGGGAATGAATATAATTTCCAGAAAAATTCAGAGAACATTGTACCAGCTAAAGTTCTAAACTTACAAAAGAACAATCTTTCCTTAGGGATATATTTTATAAAAAATATACAGAAATGTGTTGAAATTATAAACCTTAATATTGCGATTTTCTTTCGAAGGGAAAAGCAATAAGAATTCTGAATTGAGAAGAGGAAATAGACATCTGAATATTTAAGTTTAGTGGTGCATATATGGATATTTGCCATATAATTCTTATATAAGATGTAAAATGCTAAATTTACTAAATAATAACAAATACAGTTGTGAGTTGACATCTTAATTGCCTTTTCTGGTAAAAATACTCCACCACAAAACCACCTGATTTTCACTCAGGGAAGCAGCCTTTTCTGTTCTTTTTACAAGGTGTATCACTGCCTGGATATGGAGTTATTACATTATCTTAAAGGAGATTGTACCTTGACCTTTTCTCAAGCAAAGATAATCATTAATAACTGCCATCATATCATTTCAAATACTTGACATTTAACATAGCATACAAAATATTAAATATTCTTATAATTAATGTTAATATTTTAGTCACTGGTAGAGCAAACAATCCTTAACACCAGTTTTCCTTTCTTGTTTATAATTTTCTCACCTATTCTTGGATATTTTTCTTATAAACTTCTCACAAACTTTAGAATCTGCTTTTACAGTTCTAAAAGACAATGTCCTGTATTGTAATCTGTTGAAATTTATTTGATTAATAACAGAAGAATGAATGGAATAATGAAATGTTTATGATAATTACAAAGTGACATGACATGCTTAAATATTTCAATATTGTATCAACTGCCATTGCTATGCCAATGCCTACTGGATAAATACAAATCAGAATGTGTAATGACTAAAAGTCCCTGTCTCTATTACTCAGTGTTTTTGAAATATGTAAACACTACTCACATTAAATTTTCTTCATATTTTAACTTTTCCCCAGTATAAATAAATGTGTGTGAAACAAAACAAAACTGTTAATTTAAACTAAAAATCACAATGCAAAAGTGAGTCATCAACACATAGGTTTTCCTATCAATTTTTTCTCCCATTTTTCAATGTTAGATTTTGTACCTTTCCTTTTTTCTTGAACTTGCTATCACCAACTTCGACATTTTAGCTTGTTATACTATTTTAAATTTTATTTTAAAATAAATATTATCTAAAATATATTACTACCCCTTTCACAGTATTTTACAACCCATTTACAAATTTATTCATATATTTTTTATTTACTCCTATTACACTGCATAAATTTTATGTTAGGATTATCACTCTTTGTAACTACGTAGTAGATAATACCATTCCCTCTCACACATTTAATGTTTTTTACTGTAATTTTCCATTTGCTATCCTAAATAATCAGTTTTTCTTTCCTTATTGACTATTACTGTCCTCAAACAAACATGCCTAAAATTTCTCTGTTAAAAAAAAATCTGTACCTAGCATCCCTTTTTCAACTACTGCCCAAACTTACGCATTTGAATAATACTGCTATTAACAAAAATACTTAATTGTTTCAGTGTCTACAGGAGAATCTAGGCATGATGATAAGTGCTTTACATGCCTACATCATTTGTCTGCATTCGCTTTTTCAATTATTTACTTCTTATTTTCCCCGAGCTCACAATAATTAGGCTTTCTTTCCAAGAACTTTATTAAATTACCCTTTATCAAGGTCCTTAATGATGTCTACCTTGTCTATCAAATATTTAATTTTGGCATTCTTTTCCTTTTACATATAGGCACCATGTATTAATACTAACTATTCTCTGTTCTTTGAGACACTTTACTCCTTTGGCCTCTGCGCTACCCCAGACTCCTAGTTTTCCTTCACCAGGTTTTCAACAGCTGGTTTTCTGTGTAATTGATAACTCTTCTTTTCCCAATTTAAAGAAAGAACGTACCCGAAAATGAGTCTTGGCTTCTTTTATCTACTTAAATTCACTACCCAGAAGGTCATCTAATGTCAGCATTAAATAATACTTACACATTGTCATATCTCACTTTTATATCTGTAGCTCTAACCACCTCCCTGCTTTACATTTCTGTGTTCAACTGCCTAATATACAGTTCTATTTGAATGCTTATAGACATATGCATTAGAAGCTACTACTGAATTTCCAGTCTTTTTCTCCTGAGTGCAAGAAAGACTACATTACCTAGCCACTGCATTTATAAAGACTCCCCATGAGAACTTCAAGTCAATAATCTGAGAAAAAGAATGTGTGTGACTTTTATGCCTAAACACAGATAAATGAATATGAAATTTCCATGTATTCTTTTCTCCTGCTTTAATTAATAATAAAGAAGGCAGCAAAACACACTGCCACGTGTGTACCTATGCAACTATCTTGCATGTTCTGCACATGTACCCCCAAACCTAAAATGCAATAAAAATTAAAAATAAATAAATAAATAAATAAATTAAAAAAAGAAAAAAAAAATAATAATAAAGCTTTCTCAAGATGCTATGGCTATTAGAAAGTAATATTTGCTTTCACCAAAGCCTTGCATTACTTGAACAATTTCTGTGGGAGAAAATTACCATTGTTTAAAAAAAAAACATTGTATTAAGATTTTTGTGCAAACTAATTACTGCAGCATAACTTAGAATATGGTTATAAATAAAGTATCTAACAAATTATTGTCTGAAACAAACACCTGCTTTTTTTCTTAAAAGTATTTATTCTTCAAACTCTCTGTTATTGTGAATGACATCATCATTACCCAGTAACAGACCAAACATCTAGGAATAATTCTTCATATCAACATACAGTGTCTCAGAAAATTATATTAGCTCGAACTTCCAGATACTCCCTGAATCCCACCAGTTGACATCACTGCCACCACAGCCACAGCCACACTCATCAAAGCCATAGTCACCCATGCCTGGAGGTTTTCAAAAGCCTCCCAAGTAATCACGCTTTTTGGTTTGATCTCTCAGACTACATTTCCTATAAAAGATCTCCCCACCAAAAGATAACTGCACCCATATACCATCCCTCATCTATTATCTTCTCTACCTACCAGGATGATAGAATTTCCTTTGGACCTTGCTCTTGCTTAATGTGCTTTAATCATACTGATTTCTTGATCTCAAACATGTAAAGGTTGTCTCTGTTTGGGGACTTTTGAAGTTGCTGTTCTTACTCCTCTTCAATGTCTTTGCTGGTTTGTACCCTCAAATGCCATACTTTTACAAACACAGACCCACAACTTTCATTACCCCCTTATTTTGCTTTACTGTTCCTCACAGCATGTATCCCTTCATACAAATATAGAAGCATATGTGCACATGTCTATGGATGTGAGTGTGGCTGAGTGTGTGTATGTACTTCTTTGTTGTCAAGATCCTACCTTGGATCATAAACTCCATAGGGGAATTTTTTTTCCTCCATTGCTCCAAAGTTTATTCCTAGAACCAGAACAGTGCCTAGAATAGAAGTGAGTGCTTAGTAAATATTTGTTAAGTAAAAAATTAAGTTCCATTATTCTTTACCCAATTCCAAATAATGAGATAGGGTTTCAGAAGAATCTAAACCAATATTATTCAGCTGAACCTTTGAAGTTATTACTTCCTCTATTTGAAACAGTAAAAAGCTGCTATTTATTCCTATGAATTTAAATTAGAATCTTAAAATGCTGTGATTTCACAATTTGTTAAATGATAGATTGTTTATTCTTCCTGTTTGCTACCTAACCACATAAAGTGTTCTATGCAAGCGGAGAGAAAATGATTCATTTCAGCAAAGATATTTACACTGCATCATTTATTTATGCATATATTATTAAAATCAAGTTGTGCTTTTGAAATCGATATATTCATGCTTATCTATGCTAAAATAGCTTTACAAAATCAGAATTGATAATCTGTGTGAAACAAATTCAGAAACAGTTAAAAGCTAGAAGAATCATACTTTTTCAAATTTATCTGATAAAAGACCTAAAGTAATATATTATGCATATATACTGTTTTAAAGACTTAAAAGATGACATGATTACATGTTTTCCTTACCTCCAGTGTCTCCTTAATCCACTGAAATTGCAGATGATTTTTTTTTTGCTAAACTAGTGGAAACACCCAGTATTTTAGTTACTTGACCTCTCATTATTTGATGCTGCTATTTGCTGATTAAAATATTCTCCCTAAGGCTTTTCTGGTATCATAACTGCCTTCCACTTTCCCTCCAAATGTTCCCATGACTGCTTGTAAATTGCTATTACTGAGGAATGACTGTGTTCCAAAGAGTTCTTTCCTATGTTTCTTTTCCTGTTCTATGTTTCACACTCAACATAGTGATTTTAGGCAATCTCTTAGCTACCATGAGTTCGGTATGTCTATACACAGTCCACATAACAATAATAATTCAGTTTTGTTCAAATGTCATATTCACTGCAGTCAACCTAAGTAATTCCTTCAACTACCACAAGTTTAGTTATACATAAGCCCATATATCAATAATTTCAATTTTATCCAAATATGATCTTGTGTCTTCTCTTGGATGTCCTAAAGGACATAGAATAATTAATATTCCTGAATTTATTAGCTTCCCTCTAAACCTATCTTGGCTTCCTTTTGTTAACATTCTATGTGAATTCCATACATAGGCATCAACCTCAGCTCTGTTTTTCCTCCCCATATAAAATTTTGAGCAGTTAATTCCATAAATATATCATGAATCCAAACTGTGGTGAAGAATTACAACATATAATATCAGTTCTGTTTTTCTTTCACATATTTAAGTTAAACTTTTTTTTTTTTTGAGATGGAGTTTCGCTCTTGTTACCCAGGCCAGAGTGCAGTGGCGCGATCTCGGCTCACTGCAACCTCTGCCTCCTGGGTTCAGGCAATTCTCCTGCCTCAGCCTCCTGAGTAGCTGAGATTACAGGCACGCGCCACCATGCCCAGCTAATTTTTTGTATTTTTAATAGAGACGGGGTTTCACCATGTTGACCAGGATGGTTTCGATCTCTTGACCTCGTGATCCACCTGCCTCAGCCTCCCAAAGTGCTGGGATTACAGGTGTGAGTCACCACACTGGGATATTTAAGTTACACTTTACTGCACCCCATTTGAAGATAGGTCAAGGAGATCTTATAATATATTTGATATAATTTCTTTGTTAATTACATTTGGGAAAATATTCTTTCTCAGATTGTGGTTTATCTGTATATTTTATGTAGGTATTCTGTGGTTAACAGAATTGTTTATTGTTCATACGTTTATCTACTTTTTTTTTCATTTTCAATTCTTGTGTGTTTTATTTATGATCTATATCACTATACCAAAGCAAGAAACTATGCACCTATAATTGACAAATAATTTTATCAAGAAAATTAGAAGGATTCCTACTGTTTTGTTGGCTAATGGAACACTGCAAAACCATGAACTGACACTGAGTAAAGGAAACAACAGACAAAAGAAGTGTGAAGAAGTGCTGTACAAAACCAATAACGAGGGAATAAAAATTGAATGTGTCTGCCACAATACAATATTTTACATATGTTCAGTTTGTAGAAATTAAGTAAGCTGGAAATGTTTAATATCAGAAAGAATGTGGATCCATAAAATCTCTTCTACAACCATTTTGGAAAACAGAGTGTCACTGTTATTGTAACACTAAAATATTTCTCACTTCTTGACTCAAAGTTTCTACTTCTAGATAGATAGCTAGAGACATAATTATGCATGAGTTGACTGGAAGTTATGTATGATAGGTTTACAACAAAATTTGTAATAGATAATCAACAAAGGGTCTTTGATAGGAGACTTAATAAATACATGGTATATTACCGAAGCATATATAGTAACTAAAATGCCTAGGCTAAAGCTACATATAAACTATATGAATGGAACTTTGTAATAATTTTGTTGAATATAGAAAGCAAATGCCATGACTATATATAACATAAAATTATTGTATAAAATCCAATTTTAACAAAAGAATTTATTTAAATATTTTAAATACAGAAAATTTAATTAACAGAAAAATTAGGATACAAGTTACATCTTGAATATAGGTGGAAAGTAGTGAGAAAGGACCCTATACAGAAACCTTTAAGCTTTGAACACAGGTTAATATAAGCTACCAATGATGTAGTCATTGGTTGAATCTTGAGTTCAGAGTTATTTATTATGTTATTAAAAATAAATGAATAATTTAATTGATCAGGTTTAAGTGATAAAAGAAACTATGGCTAGCATAAACTGATGCTAATAATAAATCATTAATTGAACTTTAACTTTCTCTTATATATCTGGGTAATTTTTGTTAAATGGTATCAGTGATACATAGACCTGGGCTGTGATAAAACATTAGACACTAATATTTGTTTTATCAATTCTGTTAGTATTTATTTTCTTATATAATTCTGAATTTTCTTCAATATGTTATTCAGTTCAGAAACATGCAATACACAAATTATTTACAGCTACTTTTAAAAAAGATGTTTTTAGTAAAATTTTAGATTTGCAGCAAAATTCAGCATAAGTACACAGTTTTCATATACCACCTACCCCAGCGAAAGAACAGCCTTCCTCATTTTGTGCATCTTCCATGAGGGTAAGACATTTATTACAACCAAACTTCTGTTGACACGTCATCACCCAAAGGCCATAATTACATTAGGGTACCCTTTGGATGTTGTACATTTTATGAGTTTGGACGAATATATAGTGACATCTATCTACCATTTAACTGTCGTACACAGTATTTTCACTGCCCTAAAAGTTCTCTGTGCTTCACCTATTCATCACTCTCTCCCTGAGCCCCTGATAACCATTCATTCTTTCACTGTCTTCATAGTTTTGTGTTTTCCACAATGTCATTTAGTTGGAATCACATACTATGTAGTCTTTTCAAATTGGCTTCCTTCATGTAGTAATACGTATCCAATGTTCCTCCATGTCTTTTCATGGCTTGACAGCTCATTTCTTTGAAGTGCTGAATAATATTCCACTGTCTGGATGCACCAGATTATTTATTCATTCATCTACTGACAGACATCTTTGTTACTTCCAAGTTTTTGCTATTATGAATAAATCTACTATAAAAATCTCTGTGCAGGTTTTTTGTGGACATAAGTTTCGATTCCTTTTGGATAAATTACCAGGAAGTGTGAATGCTGGATCATATGGTTAAGAGTAAATTTAGGTTTGTAAGAAACTGACAAACTGTCTTTCAAAATGGCTACACCATTTCACACTCCCACCAGCAGTGGATAAAGATTTGCGTTACTCCATATCCTTGCCAGCATTTGGTGTTGTCAGTGTTCTGACTTTTGGCACTTTTAATGGGTGTATGTTATATAGGAGTTAATAAGAAACTAGTTAGGAAGGTAGTAAGGGCATAGGATTCCTCAGAAAGGCATTTATTCCTAATGAAAATCAGCCCCAAATCATTTTCTAACAAAGAGCACCCTGTAAAGTTGAGCTGCAAACATAGACAAGCACGCTGGGAGCTTGTACAGGTGCTGGCAGGAATTAAGGATTAGGCATGTTCAAGTTGGTGACTCCATCTTTCCTTCCCTGCTAGCCATATGTGCTATAAAAAACAGACAAGATGGCACCCATCAACTGGAAAACTCATTTTCATAAGACTAGAGTGGGGCCGGCAGCCTTCCCTATGTGCTATGTAAACATCACACCTGACCAAAGCAACCTGTGAGCCCTATGGAAATCAGACACTGCCTCCTAAAACTGGACTATAATATTCTGCAAATTTTGCCACTACCTGGTCCTTTCTCCACTTGGAGACCCCTTCCTATATAGAAGAAGCTGTTTCTCTTTCTCTTTCTCTTCTCTTCTACCTATTAAACCTCAGCTCCTAAACTCTTGTGTGTCTGTGTCCTATATTTTCCTGGCATGTGACAATGAACACTAGGATATCTAGCCCAGACAATATAGCCACTTCATAATGGGGAACTTGTCTGGGATACCAAGGTACAACATTCATCAAAACAGTGAGTAGAGCAGTGGACACCAACTCTGCTTTTTTCATTTTGAGGCTCTTGGCCTCCATTTTAGAACTTAATTAAACCAAATACTGGGCCCCCTTTCAGCCATTTAAAAACAATTAGCACAGCTGTCAGCCTTACAAGACTTAGGGGACAGGATTGCTTGGGAGAACATGGAGAATTCCCTGGTATCCACAGGTTGCTAGGCATGTTGACCATGTTTCAATCAGCTTCTTTTCACAGGGCACTTAGGTGTTGTGTGGGACTGGAAGAAGTCCAGCGGTAACTGAGGATTTCTGGCTGGGGATACTCCCCGGTGTTATCCAAAGGCTTCTGGAGTGACCCCAGCCTCCAACTGCCATAATGGGATGTCAGCAAAAGGATCTCCAACTTTTCCATTGTGATTTTCTTCTTTCTTGCTCATGACCATCATATCACTTATATTCTCTCTGTATGCAATGTGCAGGAAGTTCTACAGTTCAGGGGAATAATTTTGTTTGGCAAGATCAGCAAATGTCATGTTAACTGGGGATATAACTCAAAGGAAGACATTTTGTGATTCCAGAAACAGAGCCCCCTCCCCACACACACAGTGAGCATCTTTCTGTCTCTCTCTCTCTCTTAGCCCTTGGTCTGGAGAGCACATGGCATTTCCAGTTCTCCTTCTGTCATTGGTGTGGAAAGCACATGGCATTTTCAGGTCACACTCTGCCCTTGGTGTGGAGGGCTATTATCATCGTTGTTTTAGACTATAAACTGTAAACCAGGCTTCTCCCAAAGTTGGAGCTAGATAATGGAAAGAGTCAGACACCATCTACACTTCTTTGTAGGTCCTAGGCTCCACACCTCTTAAATAATTAAAACAACGTACCAAGTTTTTCACCAAAAGTAAAAAATGCTAAGAGTTGACAGTGCAACATGTTTTTGAGATCACTCAATAGTGTTATATACAAAGTGTATGAAAACAGTAAAATCTGTTTTTTACTAAAAGATCATAAGAGAGCATGGAAATGTAAATTTTTCCAAGGATGAAGGATTTGTTAAATTTGATTTAATAAAGCTAAAGATTTAAGCAAGTGGTGGAAAGATTGTGAAAAAATAACCTTGAAAAAAATGTGTAAACATTAACTAAATTCAAAAGGATATTATATTGTCTTTTCATAAATTCAGCACGGAAATAAAAACAAAGCAAGGTTGTCTTAAGATGCTACTCTGTCCTTTAGCAATAGGAGTTATAAAGGATTTATAAAGATTTCACCTCATGGTCAAATTGATTAAGATTAGATGGAATTTTCTATGAAGTTTTATCAGAAGATTGTTAAATATTAACAAAACTAATGCAAGGGTTAAATTTGGCTTTGAATAGGATTTTCTTGTAATAGTAAAGGATAATAAAGGGTTTTTGCCTTTTGAGTCATAATTTTGGCAAAATAAATAATGTATGTTAATTTGGAATTTTACTTCATAACATCAAGTGTTTTAAGCCTCTAACATTTAACAGGCATCCCAAAATCAAACTTCAGGTTTTAAAATTGTCTTTCCTGCTGCCTGGCTTTCTGGATGTTTCAGAGGGCCCCTGAAACATTGAGAGAAGATGTAAACAGGATTATTTGACATATTTGGTCACACGATATTGCCAAAATGATGCCTTTCTTATTTTTTTGAGATGGAGTCCCTGTCTGTTACCCAGGGTGGAGTGCCATGGTGCAGTCTCACTGCAACCTCCAAATCCCAGGTTCAAGTGATTCTCTTGCCTCCACCTCCTGAGTAGCTGGGATTACAGGTGACTACCACAACCCCTGGGTATTTTTGTTTTGTGTGTGTATTTTTAGTAATGATGGGTATTCTCTATGTGGGCCAGGCTGATCTCAAACTCCTGACTTCAGATGATCTGCCCACCTGGGCCTCCCAAAGTGCTAGAGTTAAAGGCATGAGCCACTGCACTGGGCTGGGCTGATGTCCTTTTTTTTTTTTTTTTTTTTTTTTAGTTTTTATCTAAGTATATACTATCATTCATAATTAAAGTTAAAGTTATTGTAAATCACAGAGATAACTAAACTTCCTTGTTAGGTATACTTTTAACTATAACTACTCTGGAAATTTTGTCATTCACAGACAATTGTATTGTCTTGCTTTGTTCCTTCTCAAAAGATGGTTTAAAATCAAGCTGTAAGACTTTAACAGGTGTTCTCAAATGAAGGTTTTTAATAGCTTTGAAGAATGTAACATGGGGAAAGAGAAAGGATGTATGGAATGCACAAAGAATTGACATGTTCACAAATATCAAACAAAACAAAAGTTAACTAAATAGACTGCACTCAGAAAGTTAAAGGAAACTTCTTGACTTTTTCTTGGAATGTTGCTGACCCTTGTTCTGTTTTTCAGAGTCAAGGAAACTAAAGAAAACTTATTTTTAACTATTTATGGCCTTTAATAACTGAGTATAGTATACTCTTGTGAACAACGTTTGGAGCATGTTTGTTTCTCTCTGCCTGGTTCCTCTAGAATTTGGAAACTTTGTGTGAGTACTCTTAACTTAAAGCAATATAGTTGTTTGCATCAGTTCAATAGGAATCAATTTTTCTTTTTCAACAAAACCTAATTGGAAAAACTGGTTATTTTGTCAAAGCTTTGACTGGAATTGTATGTTTGTCTTTAAGGAGTCAATCTTGACTTGCAGAGCTGATAAAAGTTCTATGGAGAGAACTGGCCTCATGCCTTGTCTACACAATCTACACCGGGTTCCTATCCTGTGATTAGTAAATAATGTCACTTTCTAACAGCTCCAGGAACTCCAAGTTTAACGTGGAACCTAAAGAGAAGAGGACTACCCAATTCACAGGTATTTGAGGATACAAACCCATGACTCAGCTCAACTTTAAAAGATCTTATCTGAGATTCTTTAAGAATCAGAGTTTAATCAAAGCTAATCCAAAAGTCCTATGTAGACATAATCATTTTTGCTGCACTTTATACAAATAATCAGGCCAAGTATAAGATTAAAGTTTTTTCTATGAGTAACAGGGTTCTGTCATAATTTGTTTTTAACAAAAATGAGAACTGGAAATAGAAATTATGCTCCAAAATTGATCGTACATTTGTCATTAAATCCTAGTCTTATTGTTGTTAAGCCTTTTGCCTACATTTTAGACTAACACTGCTTATTCTTGTGAATCAAGTGGTGGTCTCCTGCACCTTGGAGGAAACAAAAAGGGATGGGAAATGTAAATATCTGGATCAATATTCTAGTTCTGGACAATTATTCTGCAAATTCTTCCAGGTAATGAAAGTGAGTAGGGTGTCCATAAGCCAGAGATATTTGTTTTTGTTTTGGTTTTGGTTTTGGTTTGGGAAAATAACACCAAGGAAGATTATAGACACCCAAAGGGAAATTCTTATTTTGTCATGTAAAATTTTAGATGGAAATAATCTGCTACATTACCCTTGCAAAAACTGCTATACTCTACTATTTGTAGTAGACCTATACGCACTAGCACCTTCTAACTGAAATATTGGACAGTGAGTTTCCATTGCTGTAGTATTTTGCTTAATTATTATCTTCATAGCAGGAATAATAGTTACCAACAAAAAAGAATCATGAAGTTTTACTATCAGTGAATCTGCTAGGACTTTTTATTTGGTTTAGTAATACATCACCTCCTTTAGCTCCTACAATATCAGCCATGGCCCATTTGTACAAGACTAACTGCTGGGTGTGTTCTGAGTGGTTGTCAGTTCAGTAACACTAAGGAACCTCTCAATTACCCAGAACTTACTCTCTTAGGATTCCCTTAGTTAGCCTTACTTTAACACTTAAAGACTTAGCAGGCATAAATGTGACATAGTATGTGAGCACTTTCAACTGGGTAACTAACTCCTCTCAGGAAAGCACTCCACCACCCGTGCCAAAGAACACGCTCCTCAAAGATGGGCTTCACACCCTCAGGCTGGGAATAGTTGACCAGGTAATAACAAGTGCCTGCCTCTGATTTGAAAGCAGTGGGGATGGACCATACTTGGGAGATCTCAAATACTGTAACATGACACTTGTAATTGCTGAAGGTTCAAAGATTTGGGGAGTAAAGCACAATAAGGGTGACCTCAAAAGATAAGAAGCCCTATTGGGAGGCATTCAGAATCTAGCCTCTCCTTCTGGTTGGAAGTCCCAATGAAACTGGTATGCTCTAAGTAACCACCTTGAATATAATTTAAAGAATAACACATGGGCCCTTCCAAATATGCTTCTTCATGAAATTCTAGATCTTTGTATGATGTTTGCTAATAGTAGTGGCCTACAAATCTGTGAGCAAACTGGAGAAATCTGGACCAATAGCCCTTGCCACAAGGATCAACTGAGATACTGGCCAGTGCATATTATGTCCCTAATTTTTGAAACTTCATTTGGCAGATGGAGTTTAGCATGTAAGCTTCTAAATGGCATTGTGAATGACTATCCTGAGTATGGATATCCCTATCCAAAAGATGCTACTATTATATGTAAGGAGGGAAAGTTTCTAAGAGATAAAAAAAATATCTACCTGTGTCTCTCACATGTCACAACTTAGAACCATCCCTTCAAGGGACAGGATAATATTTCCTTTGTGGCTCCTGGATACACTTAATTCTCCCTAGGCACTGAAGAGGAAACTGCATTATAGTAGCAGTGATTCCTAGTCTATTATTTTTAAATTTCACTGACATGGCTGTATCATCTGAGTACATCCCTAACCTTGGTTCCTTTTTAGAAAGTGTACTATATTAAATAGGCCAAACAGTAATATCTGTCATTTCCATGTTCTCATATGGAGATTTAACCTAAAGAGAAGATTGGAAGAGCATGCACATGACAATCCCATCTTAGAAAGAGTATAAATGAGGAATTCTTTAACCAGCAGCCTCTTCTGGTTTGCTGGTATCCCTTTCCTCAAAAGGTCAACAATTAATATTTCCTTTATGATGCAATAATTATGGAAGAGAACAGTAGGAGCCATAGAAACACAACAACAATCTATAGACTCATTAGCTTCAGTAATAGCACAGAACAGGTGTGCCCTAGATGGCCTTATAGCTGAGGTAGGGGGTACCTGTGCAGTCTTAAATGAATCGTGCTGCTTCAGAATCAACACTCCTAATCAAGTAGAAGAAAACCTACAGGTGCTTAAAGATTAAGTTAAAATCATTGACAGGTGAAAAGAAAATGCAGGCTCCAGCCCTGGATAGCTATAATCCCTCTTTAATAAATTCCAGTCTTCTTTGTAAAACTGATTAGCTCCATTATTAAGACCCCTCTTGCTCATATATTTCAAATCAATGTTTGGACCTTGTCTACTCAATACTATAACTCAAATTGTCTCCTTTTGCCTAGAAGAAATCAAACTCCAAATGGTGCTACAGACAAAACCACACATGGACTTGCCTTTCTTCTGAGGACCCTTACTTCAACCCCAGGAGGAGTGCTAGCTGTTGTTCTCCATATGACACCTATTTTCAGCAGGAATTAGCCAGAAAGAGTCATCACCCGACACCCCATAACAGCAGTTAGAGTTACCATTCCAGATGGGGGAATTATATAGGAGTTAACAAGAAATTATTTGGCCAGATTGTAAGGGCATAGGAGTCCTCAATAAAGCTTTTCTTTTTAATGAAAAGCAGTCATAAACCATTTTGTAACAAAGAGTAGCCTGTAAAGTTGAGCTGCAGAAATGGACAACCAAGCTGGGAGCTTGCACAGGTGAATCCTGGCAGTAACGAAGAACTAGACGTGTTCAAGATGATGGCTCCATCTTTCCTTCTCTGCCAGCCACATGGACTGTAAATAGCAAAAAAAAAAAAAAAGGTGCTGATCAACTGGAAAGCCCATTTGCATAAGAAGATTGGGGTTGGGTGAACAGCCTTTCCCACATGCTATGCAAATGTTATACCTATTCAAACCAATCTGTGAGCCTTTTGGAAATCAGGCACCGCCTTCTGAAAGGGGGCTATAAAATTTAGCACATTTGCCAACAGCTGGTCCTTTTTCCGCTCAGAGACCCCTTCCTATATAGAGGAACCTGTTTCTATTTTTCTTCTATTCTACCTATTAAACCTCTACTCCTAAATTTCTCATGTGTGTCCATGTCTTAAATTTTTCTGGCATGAAACAATGAACCCCGGGGTATATATTCCAGACAACATAGTCACTTCATGTTGTGGTAGATACTTAAAAAAATGACTTAGCCTAGCTCTACAAATGCGCTTTCTTACATAATTTTTCTTAAAAGGATTTTTTAAGTGCTTGGTTTTCCTTAAATTTATATAATTATGTTGACAAAATGTTGGCCTTAATACTTTACAAAAATTTGAAAATATTGTTACTGGAAAGGTGACTCTTGATCAGACCCCAAGAGAAGGTTCTTGAATCTTATTCTAGAAAGAATACAGGACAAGTCCATAGAGTAAAGTGAAAACAAGTTTATTAAGAAAATAGAAGTATAAAAGAATGACTACTCCATAGGGAGAGCAGTTGCTTGAGCTGTTCAACTAAGGATACTTATTGTTACTACTTGATTATATGCTAAACAAGGGGTGGATTATTCATGAGTTTCCCAGGAAAGGAGTGGGCAATTCCCACAACTGAGATTTTCTCCCCTTTTTAGACAATATAGAGTAACTTCCTGAAGTTGCTATAGCAATTGCCAACTGTTGGGGCACTGGTGGTGGGAGTGTCTTTCATCACGCAAATACATTATAATTAGCATATTATGAGCAGTGAGGATGACCAGTGGTCACTTTCATCACCATCTTCATTTTGGTGGGTTTTCGCTGGCTTCTTTACGGCATCCTATTTTATCAGCAAGGTCTTTGTGACCTATATCTTGTGTCAATCTCCTATTCTCCTGTGACTTAGAATGTCTAACCCGCTGGGAATGCAGCCCAGTAGGTCTCAGCCTTATTTTATCCAGCCCCTTTTCAAGATAGAGTCTCTCTAATTCCATGCCTTTGACCATATGAATATAATTTTATATTTTTAAATATATCATTTTAACTGAGGTGTTTTATCAAATATACTTTTAAGAAAATAAATTGGCAAATATTAAGAAAATTAAAATTTGAATCTGACATGGAATGCTTATAAAAATCACTTTGTAGAGAAGAATTACAAATTGAAAAGTTATCTTTGTATAGATACATGCTTAGAAAAGTAAATGCTTGCCATTTAATATAATTTATGATACATTAATGCATTTTAGTATGCTTACAATGTTGCTGATAAAATCATATGCCTGTATAATTTTCAACCATTTACTAAAAGTAATGTGAGAATAACATTTTGTCATTTGTGAAAAAGTCCAATTATTATTTTTACAAACTTCATAAAATCTAACACATAAATTATGTACTTAAACAGTACAGATTTTTTTCTTATTTCAAACTTAGTTAAGTGTGTATTTTCCATTTATGTCCAGTAAAATAGTCCAGAAGAAATCTCTTTATAAGCTAAAATTATACACTGAAGAAGGGAAGTGGCAATAATTTTCATTTAGAAGTCTTTTGTTATCATGGTGAAAGCCAAATTAGTTGAAAATGACACAAGTAGTAAAATCTTGACTCCTTTTATAAGTATAAAAGATTCATTTGCTTTAGTATGAACCACTGTGGAAGACTAACAATATAATTAACATCATAGATATTACTGTAAGGGATTCATATTAAAATACCCACTATTCCAGTGAGTTCAGTTTTTAAGGGCCAAAAGTCAAAGGGAGTTTGTTAGAGCAAAACTAAGAACAGAGGGACAGCTTCTGAATAGCCAAAAGATTAATGTTTTCAAACACTTGTTTTACAATATTTTGTCTTAGATTTCACTGTATTCAGAAACTTAACATGTAATTGGCATTTTCCTAAAATAAATAATTTATAGAAATACTAACTAGCCCAGCAATAATTAAAACCTAACAGTAGATAGAATTTAATGGATTTTTAAATAGCAGTTTACAGCCTGCCTTTTCTCCTGGACAGTTCCTTGTGACTTATGTTCTGATTGACTTTCTACCAGTTTCCAATTCAAATTTCTACTATATCACATGGTAACATGATTATTACAATCTACATAATTGTTATAATTTTGAGTAGTGCTTTTTAAAAATTGGCTTACATATATAATTTATATTACAAGATAAATTTAAGTTCCACTTCTTTATATGTGCCAGGAGAAAATTCTACACAGAAGGAGTGTATTTACTTACGGTGGAATATGATAAAGTTCTCTGATTACCCTGATAAGAAAAAATTATGCTATATTTAGCACAGGATAAACAGAAGAGGAAAACAAGCAATCTTTGGAAGAAAACAGAAATCAAAGTAGCTCCTGGGAATTTCAAGTAAAAGAGATCTTTCATTTGATTGCTAAGTCTAATACTTTTTGGGTCCCTTTTTTTCTCCACGGAAGACTGAAATTCCAAGGATAAATGGAAATGATAGCTTCAGCTTTACTCGGGTGCTTATACTGTGTTTGGGTAAAGAAGTAAGGCAAAGGCACATACCCAAGGAAAGAAGTGATGGGCAATCCCGAAGAACATCTCTACCAAAATAAGGTAAAAATCAAGATATTTACCAACGACATTTTCATGTGATTATGTTTGGTTTTATATCTACCATGAGCTAAAACTAATGTAAAACAATAATATTCTGAAAATTGAAGATGTTTTTTCTTGCCCGTTGGCTGAGAAACTCTACACTGAGAATTCTGGAGACCTTCCCTGTTGCATTTCATTATCCTATATATGGAATTCACCTTAAGTAAATAAAAATAATAATAAATAATAAGTTGTGGCATTTCTTAAAAACCCTAAGATTTTCTTAAGAAGAAAAACTATAAAAATATTTTTGTGATGAAATTTGTAATTAAGCTAAAATGTTGCTCTTCCTATATCTTACAGATTGATATTTTACTAAGTCATTATAGGTAAGGCTGGAGCTATCAGTTTGCTTTTTAGCAGTGTTTTTTGAGGCTTTAGGCATTGAGGTCTCTTCCTCTAGGTATATTTGCCATCAAATTGCTTGGCATAGTTAGGCAACGTTAAAGTTGTAATCTGAAGTTACTGAAAATATAACTTACTAAAATCCAGCTATTTGTTTCCACATGTTATCTTGTTTTTCTAACCAGCCCCCACTCTATTGAGGCAGACAATGCTATACTAAATTATCTTTTCAACTCAGAAGTTAAACAAATTATATAAAATAAATAATCATGCAAGTCTGCTAATTATGAGGAATTAGAGACACAACTGTATTACTAGGCATTTGTTCACATTTTAAGCATGCTTATTATAATGATTACATGTAGTAATAATACATGCTCAGTGCAGAGTTTTAAAAGATACTCTAAGGACATACAAAAGGATAAGGAAAATTATCCATAAACCCATCACATTTAGATATAATTAACATGGATATGAAACAGAGATTAGAGAAACGATGTTTTTGCATTGCAATTTAAGTGGCTGCTCTCTTAACTACACATATATACACGTGTATAAAGTACATCCATTTACTATGTTTAATTGTAATAATTTCCAACTCCTTAGATTTTCTCACTTTTAAATGTTTTGGAGTCATATATGAATCTTTCATTTTCTGGGTGACTTGGAAAAGTTTCTAAATCTCATGGAGTCTATAGTTTCTTCATCTATAACATGAGTATAACAATACCTGCATCTCAGTGTTCTAATAAGGAATACAACTAATGTTTTTTTAAAGAGTATCAACACAGTAACTTGCATAGAGCAATATTTGGTAAGGGATGTTTGAAAATGTTTTGTAATTATACATATAAAATTTCTATCAAACGTGTCCACTAGGTTTATTCTTTAAATTTTATATTGGAACATTTATGTTATTTTTGAAAACATTGATAAATAACGTACTTCTTTTATGTAAATAAGGCATTGATGATATTTGTTGCTTTTAGAAAAATCTATGTATTTGTACATTATTTACTTTTTAAATAATTTAGACTAATGGATAATGAAAAATTAAGCTTTAAATAGGAAATAATTTCACACTGCATGTAATTATAAAACTTGAGGAAAAAGAAATTTGACTATCTCTTGATTCTAAGTATACCTCCTTCTTTTTCATGAAATACAGTTCTACTCCATTTCATAACATAATTAATGTTTTATTTTGAAGGGGACAGCTAAAAAGCATAACTAAAATTGCAAATTTTTCTAATATAATGAAAATAACATAATTAATTAAGTATAGTTAATGCAAATTAACTGTGAGATAATAGAAATAATATTGTGTCCCTCTTCTTAAATTATCTGGATTGGTGATTCTATGATGGTTATCCACAATAGTAGATACACCTAATGTGAACCACAACATTTTGATTCTTTTAACCTAGGAATAATACCATACTGAAAGCAAGTTATGCCATTTCCAAAACTCTTTTTACACTTACAAATGACTTTCAAGTGCCCTAGAGCTTATCTTACCTAATTCACACATGTAAGCCTTTTTCAACTGGAAAAGGACCAATGCCTCTTTCATACCATGGGAAGATACTTCCATCTCATAGGAAGAGGTGATCCAAAAGCAGTATGAACTTAATGATGGCCTGAGTTGGTAAAGATTGTTTTTGAAGCTTGCTAACAGTTTATGGTACAGATTAAGAAGATCATTAGTGGAAAGTATCATCCAAACTGCTAAACGGAGTTACTTAAACTGAAAGCTCTTTGAGATTGCCACAATAATACATTTGTCCAAAGGGACACATTTAAATAAAAATTTGATAATATTTTAAAAGAAACATTTTTATAGATTATTTGAGAAGAATGAATGTGTTAGAGGCAAAGTCAGGAATTCTTCCTCTGTCATTACCTCATGGTTTGTTGTGCTCACAGTTATACCTCTCTAAGCTTCCATCTTTAATTTATACAATGGGAATAATTTTATCAACCTACTTTGCTGTTTTCAAGGATCTTATGAGATAACATATGGAATTGCTTTGGGTTCATGCCAGAGAGTATGCATTAAAAAATAATTTTATTGAAGTTATAAGCAAACGTGTTGGAGTCAGATTGTGTATATTTGCTGTGTTTCCTTAGGAGGTATGTTTTGTATCACCTAGACTCTAGTCACGGGCAATTTCAGCGAGCTGCTGAAATCATATTGAGGGTGACTCATCTGTTAAAAATCACTATAAATCCAATCCTTTTGAACAATTTCCATTTTTGAGAAAAACTAAGGGATTCATTGAATAATATAACTGTTATATAATGAGTGATATATAAATTTATTTCCACTTTGTAATTTTTATGTCTTATCTATATTTTGCATATATATTTTTTTCTCTGGCTTCTCTCTATAGATATTTTTAAATTTAATTTTTCAGTAATTTTTAAAGAATTGTGTAGATATGTATGCTGGTATGTATTCTACTGATATTTATACAGATTGATATTCTCTGACCTTCTTAGATTTTGTTTGAAATTTTGTATTTGTTTAAAAAACAAATTTTAACCATTACCTCTTCTAGTTTTATTTTTCTTTTCTATATGTTGTCTCTTCTCTTTCTTGCCTATTCTCTGTTATTCCTGGGATTACAAAAACAAGTTTGTTGGCGTTAATAAATAAGTTTGTTAGATAATTCAGTACTACATAATCTTTGTGTAGGTATGTTTGTTTTCTAACTCATCTCTCTTTATTTTTCAGTTTTGGTAATTTCTATTGGCTTATCTTCAAATTTACTAATTCTTTTATTAGCTGTTGTGAGTTTTACTGAAAAGCACATAAAAGTCTTTTTTTTTCTGTTAATGTATTGATATTAACATTTCAATTTCTTTCTTAAATGCTCCATCTCTGTTGTAAAATTTATCATCTGTCCATGCAGAACCTTTAATATATTAGTCATAGTTATTTTAAATTTCTTCTCTAGTATTTCCAACATGTGGGTTATATGTAGCTTTGGTTTTCTTGATAGTTTTGTCTCTGATAATGTTTTCATGTTTTGGGTTTGTGTGTTCATTTATTTTTATTAGTCAATTTTTTGTTATGTGGCATAAATAATATATATGGCATTTTGAGACAGAAGTAACAATGTTTTGAGCAAAAACTGTTAAAAATATGTTTGGACTAAGTCTTTAGCAATTGAGGTTTAATCATTTTAGAGTTCAATGGAATTTCAGTTATTTTGTTCCATTACTACCGTCAGGGTTTCTACAGATCAAAATTTCTCTAGAATTACTTTGTGCTTACAGTGAAGAATGATTTGCCAGTGAGTTTTCCTCAATGTCTGTGTCTCCATCACCTTTATGCTTTCCTTGACAACTCTCCCTTAGGACTGCCTCACTTCACAATCTCGCTCCTACTCTGGTGTAGTTTTCGAAAGGTCTTTACCAAGTGCCTGGTGAAGGATAATATGAGGGGGCTATTTGTTCTTGTCTTGTATAGACTCAGTTTAAAACAACACTTAGGTATCTGGTGTGGGGCCTTCTCTGTTATCCTGTTCTGTCTGCATCAGTGGAAGATCCCTATTGCTCTGACCCAGAATGGTTTCCTGCTCTCTTGAGTGTTAGAGGATTGCCTTCCTTTTCTCTCCCTTGGTGTGTGTTCTTGCTCTGTGTATAGTAAAGTTTGTTGCCTTTCCACAGCTCTTTAATTCCATAGAGCAAAAGTGTCCAGGTAGGGATTTGTGCCTTTTCTGGAGCAGCTGCTGCACTCTTCCTACAGGCCTATACTACTTCATTTGCATATGATTTAAAAACAAAAACTTTCTTTTATTTTTTGTCCTGCCCTCAGTCTTTCGCATAAGCTCTCTGTAAAGGATTTTGGAAAAGAGTTTACCAGTAGATGCAGACTGCTGTTCTCATGGCTTCCATATTCTCATGCTAGCATACAACTGACCCCTGGAAATTTGTTTAAAAATTGTGGCTGAATTTCACTCATCTGCTTATACAACAGTCCTGTACTCCTTTGTGTGCTTTTTCATTTTTTTCTCCTCTTTCATTGGAGGCATATGTCTTTTCTTAGATTCCAAGCTGGTTGACTGCTCTATGACATCACTTCACTGATAATTTTTTAAGTTTAAATTTTACAGACTTTCCTTTTATTGTTATGGTGGGAATGGTGTTTATTCCAGCCTTTTTCTTCCTAAATAGAAGTAGATTGCCATTTGTGTGTATGTAATAACTTTTTTGTGTGCTAAGTATTGTTCATTTTATGTAAATGAAAGATCCTTTATAAATAATAAGATATATAGCTAATATTAGTATGACTTCCTTTTCATTTTATTTAACATTGAAAAAATAAGCTGTTGTGTTCTTTAGCAATTTCAAAAGCAAATTTTAAATAATTATAACCTTAATTAAAAGCGAGAAGGAGATAAAATGTGAGTAAATTTGCTGTAGGTGTTAGTAAAATAAAGTCACAGGTTATTGTTCTCTAACTAATAAGCATTCTTTATTTTATTAAATAAAACAGTACTTTTTAAAAGTAGTTGATGTTAATAAAACAGTGTGTTTCCGCATAATCTTATAAAATTATCACATACATAAAATAGATATTGTGATTTTTCTTGTTAATTTTTGCTATTATTATTAGTGTTAGGTTTATTAAAATTATGTAGGTCTTCAGGGTAATTGTATTAGCTATATATTTCTGCATAATAAATGCAAAAAGCTAAGTTGCTTGAAACAATCCTAATTTATTATCAAACCATTTCTTCTGTGTATTATGAGTCTGGATACACATTATCTGGGTTCTCGGCCTAGGGACTCCCATATCATATGTGGCTCAGAATTTCTTTGCAAGCTGTTTGGTTGTTGACAGAACCCAGTTTCTTCTGGCTTTAGGACTGAGATTCCCCACTTTCTGGCTATCAGCCAAAGGCTCCTATCAGCTACTCTGTCTGGGCTGCTCCCATTAACTGGCATGTATCCCTCTGTACAACATGGCAGTTTGCTACATCAAGGCCAGCAGTAAAACTTCTCTACTTTCAATTCTTTCTAATCTTTTCAGGGCTCACCTGACTGGGTCAGGCTCCCCAGGATGAACTACTTCTGATTAACTCAAAATCAAAGAATTAGGGACTTTAAAGGAGTCTGAAATAAACACTTTAGCCATATGACACAGAACAACCACATAATTGATATTCCAACCTACTCACAAATGCTATTTACCTAATAAGGGATGGAGATTATGCAGAGCTCACACAGCACAGAGCAGGAATCTTGGGAGCCATTTTACAATGCTGCCTATTGTAGTAATATTATTTTTCTATGGAAAAAACTTATAAAAATTTAAAACATTTAAGAAATATATATTAAATTTATAATATAAGGATTTTGTTGACATATTTATGATTGTCTGCGTGTTTCTATTTTTCTATGAAACGAGGTACTCCAGTGTGAGCTGAGGCTACATATGTCACTTCTGAGTAGAATTTCTAGGAGTCAGCATGCAGTTTTCCATGAGACTTTCCTTTCTTCCTCCAGATCAGCAATCTGGAGTCAGCTTTACAGAGTCAGCTTCATTAGTGTCTGTTTCTCTGCTTGTTCTGACATGGAATGGAGTTGCAGGTGGCCCTCAAGGGAGCTATCCATAGTAAAAGCAGAAAATAATGTTTTAGTATTTTTAAACTGTTGAGTCACTTGTTACTATAGCATATTTTGGCTTAAGTGAACAATATTTTGTCTTAAAAATAAGTAAAACAATTTTTTCCAACAACATAAGAGGTATATTATTTAAAATAATATCTTCTTATCATAAAAATAATAGAAAACCTGGAAAATAAAAGCCAAAAATATGAATAAAAATACAAGTTATCTAGTTCTTTGTAATGCCATTTTCTCCATGCCCAACATACTCATTTAAATAACTTGAAATATGTTGCATACAGAGTAATTTGGCATTGCCTTTTAAAATTTTCTGTCCCAGCCATATTTTCAGGAAATAAAAATACTTCAAAATAGTGTTTATTTTATGCCATAGGAATAGCATAATTTCATTTATCAGTCATCAATGATTTGATGTATATGTTTTCCTGAAAATATGATACCTGAAAAATAACTATAGTCAAAGTAACTAGGACGTTTAGTTACACTTTCATTGGTTCTTGCAAAGATGATTACACTAATTATCAACTACAGAAACAATATCTTCTTTAGCTGGCAGTTTTCAGGCTATGAATCTTAGGTAGTCTGAGTCAATTGGCAACTTTTATTTGCTCCTATTCTAAACCTGCCATCTGTCTGAGGTGGCAATATATTAATTGTATCAGATTTTTAATGTATCTCCCCATTGTTAAATGTTTCAATGAATTAAATTTTTAGACTTTTTTATCACTTTATTTCCGACATATATTTCTGTTTATATTCTTTTATTTGTATTCTCTGATAATATAATTATCCTCTACCTTAGTATATAAGTTTTATTAATAAACCATTTGTATGTACTATGCATTCTAGAATATTTATTCAAGAATAAACAGAAAAGTGGACTCCCTTTTGAGTGTTTGATTATGTGATAATAATTTTTTGTGCCTTTGAATATAAATAAAAATATGTCTAGGCATTTTTTTGGTATATTGCCTTTATAATAGTTTTAAAACAAAGGAGATGATACTACATCATCTTCTGATTTCAGTTATGGTATGAGAACTTAAAAATTTTCTTCCTTCTGTAAGGAACAAGTTTATATTTTCTCTCTGGTTAGGTGCAATAGTCTCTCCTTTATTTTCTCTCTGGTTAGGTGCAATAGTCTCTCCTTTATTATAATAAAATAAAAAAACTCACATATTTTAGATGACACATAATAGATATTATGTTACACACTCACATACTCATTCTACCTTTCTTTGGTTTTGCAACCTCCATGCCATTTTTAGCATTATCCTAGTTACAAAAGTAAGTCTGAATAAATTCCAGTTGATGATGAAAACCTTTGGGCTAAATTATTCATTTCCGGACCACCTGGTAATATAAATTGAGTCAGTATTTGACATGATATCTTTTTAGGTTTTTCTTCCACTCTCAAGACTTATTTAAGATGAAGATTTAATTCATTCAATTTAAATATCAACTTTCATTTCTAGCTTTGGCAATATAAAAAACAAGTATCCTGAAAGTCCCAAATTACTAAATATCAAGATGTGTTTAAATGGCTCTCTGAGCCTTTAAGAAATTAGAGTTACTTTCTAGGGACAAAAATCTAGAAGAGTTGTGCATGAATTTATGATGGCATTATCCCGGAGCAGTATTCCAGTTCTTATCTTAAAATATCTCCTTAGAATTTATAACGATAAACCTAGAAATTGGGATTTACATTTATATGATCCGCATGGAACATTCTTGGCACTCTGCAGCCAAAAATCTAAGATAAAATGTGGCCCCAGGCCAGTGATATGTCTGGCATGCAGGCAGTAGTAAAAGCAAACTGGCCCTGGAGGAGACAGGTTTCTCACAGGTAGGATTAGTTCATAATCCCAAATTATAAAACATGAAATAAAACAAGTCTACAGTAAGAAAGAATTAGAATATATAGCATATAGCAGTATTAGATCATCAGAGCTTCACATATTAGTATTGAATAGAGATTAAGGAATAAATTTGTTTAACTCTTTAAACACAGTGTCACTCATACAGAGAATGTGTGTATCTGACAAGTTATCTATAGGGCTACCAGTTAGTACTCTTTGCTGTAGCAAATGTTTCATTGTGTGGGAATAGTGTCTAATAAGGCACCTTGAGACAGAAAGTCTTTTTATATAGCTTTTTTTTTATATAGCTGTCAATTAGCTGCTTCATATCTAAATTCTCAGATCTTATCATTTCTGCATTGAAATTAAAGATCTACCAGGTATAATATAATTGTATTTGAATTACCTAAGTCTAAGTATTAGTGAGAATCACAAAATCAAACTGGCTCCCTTAGGGTGATCATAAATCTCAGTTTGCCCAGAAAGTTCAGTTTAGGTCTTGTACCTCAACAGAATTAATGGTATCATCTTCTTCATTCTCAGAACATTTCCAATTTCAATAATAAATCATAAGGTCACCATTCTCAAATTACAATGGAAGTAAAATTGACCCTTGAACAAAGCAGGAGTTAGGAGCACAAATCACTGCAGAATTGAAAGTACATGAAAACTTGACTCCATCACAACTTAATTACCAAGAGCCTACTATTGACCAACAGTCTTACCAATAATGTAAATAATTAATACTTTTAAAAATGTTATATGTATTGTATACTGTATTCTTACAATAAAGTAAGCTAGAAAAAAATGTTATTAAGGAAATCATAAGTAGGAGAAAATATACTTACTGTTCGTTAAGTTTAAATGGATCATAATAAAAATCTTCATCCTTGTCTTCTTGTTGAGCAGGCTGAAGAGGAGAAGGAAAAGGAGAAGTTGTCTTCCTAGTCTCAAGGTGGCAGAGGCAGATATGTGGGTTTATATCTTATAAATCCACATATAAGAGCACACCTGCAGTTAAAAATCATGCTGTTTATGGGTCTACTGTATATTCTTCCACGCAATTGAAGAAATCTGGAAGTCAGGTGAGTTTCTGGGAGTGATACGCTGGCACCTACTTCTGTCAGCTGATAAGAGCCATTAGGTAGGATTTCTTTCCAATTCCATATTCAGGGACATGAAATTGGGATCCTGATATTTGCAATAATTAGAATATTTACTTTGGAAAATGGCTAAAGCTACCATGAAGATTTTATTTATTTATTTATTTTGCTCCCACTCAGACCAGTATACCACTGACTTCAAGAATAATTTTCTTTGTTTTAGTTTGTTTTTCAGCTCCTCTGCTGTTTTTGTTTTATTCTCTTAAACTTTTTTAAAGTTTTAGCCTCATTCTCAGACAGTTTTCCCTCGTAATAAAAAGAAGGCTCTGACAGGCATCTGGTTTTCTCCCCAAATCTTCAGGAGCATGTTGACGGGATTCCCACTACAGGACCATCTGATGGGGGAGATGCTTTAAATCCTCCCATCCACCACACCACCATTCACATCTTAGCCTCTGTGACCTTGTTCATTTGACATCTACCTCATGCAGATTTTTGCTGACTCCTTTCTCTGCCCTGTTGCTCCATTTCTTTTTTTTTTGCTTTGAAATATCTTGTGTTTTCTCTAAGCTTCTTAAATAAATAAAGAAAATAATCAAAAAACAATTGTCAAAGCAGATATACAATAAGACTTGACATCAAGGTCTCTTTTTTTGATGAAGAATTCATTTCTGCAGTTGATTCTCTGAGAGCCCCTTTCACTTGTTGTAGATAACAACCCTCAGCACATTTTCTCCCTGACAATTAAAAGCAATGACTCACAACTCTTAATACTTGTCATTGTATTTTTTAATATGCAATGATTGTACATTGCATATTAGACTGGTTAGGTAATTATCTAATTATCTAATTAGATAATTAGACTGGTTCTGCCACCTTTTGATAATTCCTGGAGGTTGTGTCTGCTAGTTTTATCTAGAATGTGAAGGCACTTAACTTCTAAGATTTTTAACTGTGAACTTCAACTAAAACTTTTACATAACCAAAAATGTCATATTTAACATTTTGATACACACACACTCACATACATTGTTGTCACCTTCACAAACTTAATTACCAATAGGTAGTGGTCTCTAGCAAATATTTGCTGTTTAATTTACATTCTCTGGCTATTTTTTCTTGTCTCTCCTCTGGAATTTCCTCCGTGTAGTTTCATGTTCACACTTGCAGAATTTGACAACACAAAATCACATCTCAAATAGTGTACACAAATTTTTATGAGAGCCTTGACCCTTTAAAAAAGGTAAACTTGTGATTTTTTGGGGGTCTTACTTATTCTCTTAAAACACGTTTATATTACTATTTCTGCTCCAATTATTCCAATTTTCTTTTTGGGTAACTGATTTATTTAGCAGTCTAAACTTGGAAGGATATAAACTTGAAACAGTTTATATTTCTCCAATGACTGCTTTCAAGCATGCTCTTCGGAATGTTAATTTCTGACCCCTGGAGCTATTTTGGGCAGAATCCATACTTCATTATGTTCACTGATAATATATCTAACCACTTAAAAATGCCAAATTCATGTCCTATTTAAAATTAATCCTTTCCTTCTTCTCCTTCTAAGACTTGGCAACACTTGTAATTTGAGGGGGTGTTGTGTGTATCCTTTCAATCCTCCTGCCTGTGCAATCACTTTTAGTTTACAGTGGATGTTTCTGTGGACTGCTTCAGGAATACCTATACTGACTCCTTTATCATGGCCTTAGTAAGAAAAATTCTATTTCGCTTCCATGTTTTTGCTTTTAGTTACATCCTTTATTGTTATTCTTGCATCTACAGATAACACTGGCTATCAGTGTCTTCTGTAAAGCAGGTATTCAAATTCAAATTCAGATTCTACCTATCTTACATGATACCACCGTATAACTGCAGAGTTCCTTTGCAAATAAAATGCAAATATAATTCCACCACATTTTCTCCCCTCACCCCTTATGATTTTGCTGCTGCGTTTGCCCCTCAACAAGCAGGCCATCCTTTTGAACTGGATAGACAGCAAGACAATTCAGTTAGGCTTTCTTCTTCAGTATCCCTAGACCCAACAAAAAAAATGACACATTTTTACTGTGACAACAGATATGAGAAAGCAGGATATCCTGGTGGTGATCATTGTCTTTATTTTGCTATTTTTCTTTAGTTATTTTCCCAATCATTTTAGATAGATATGGCAGAGCTAATCAATGCCACTGGATAAGTTGACTTTAAGCTGGAAAACTGAATGGCAGACTTCCATCCTTGAAGGCATTTTTAATCTCTTCAAATTATTCTTTTGGAGAGTACCCAGACTCTTTTGAATTGAAAGTGCATCTGAAAAATAAGCTCACTTTATAGAAATGACAACCTTCCCAACTAGCACAGTAGCCCAATTCCAGAGATCACCTACCCCATACCTCCTGCTTCTTCTCCAGTGTCCCTGTATGTAGATAATGGTGGTGGCAGCGTGGGCAAGGGAAGACTTTGATACAGCCCTGGAAAAGCCCACTATACACGACTTTCAAGGTGTCCCTTGAAGCTTTGCCATACATATAATTAATGAGTTTTTATCTTCAACTTTGGGCACTCTGACAATTTTGGAAAAATAAATAAAAATTCTTTTTTTTCTTTTTTATTACACTTTAAGTTTTGGGGTACATGTGCAGAACATGAAGTTTTGGTACATGAGTATACACGTGTCTTGTATACTTGTATATAAGTATACTTGTATATAAGTATACAAGTATACAAGACACGTGTATACTCATGTACCATCCATACGTATACACGTGATTGGTTGGTGCATCCACCCCACCGTCATCTACATTAGATATTTCTCCTTAGGTTATCCCTTCCCAATCCCCCGACCCCTTGCTATCCCTCCCCCAGCCCCCCATCACCCCCTGACAGGCCCCACTGTGTGATGTTCTCCTCCTTGTGATCTGTTATATTTGTGAAAACTCACAAGTTTAGTTTATATTTCTGCCTTCTACATTCAACAGTTATTAATTTTCATCCTTTCCTTTTCTTTACCTTTTTTCCAGATTTTATAATAGTATAAAAGTTTTTATTTTTACAAAACAAGATAAAGAGTCCTAATTCACTATTTTACAGTGTGAATTGTGTTCTGTACAGTTTTAATAAGATATTATTTTGTAGCTATTTACTATTTCTTGACCCAAAGTATTTTATATAATTACGTCCTTCATTATTTCAACTTATAATCTCATTTTTCCATTTTTAAAAATAATTTTCAATAGAAACAAGGGGAAACATATTATGTGTTTTGAACAGGTAATGCATTTAAAACTTTGGTAGGTACAAAAGAAAATGTGGTGAATAGTCTCCCTCTCTCTCTTGTTCATTAGTCACTGAATTCCTCTTTCTCCAGCTAGTTTAGCTACATTTTAGATAGAGAAGAAAAATTATGAATATATCTTCACAAAACCATAGCATGTCATACAATCTGCTCTTCATTTTTTCACTGAATAACATATCTTAGAGAGTCTTCCTTCTCAATACACAAAAATCTCAATACAGAAAGGTAGCTTACATTGTATATTTCATGATGTGCTATAACAAATTTATAGACAGCAAAGAGTATGTCAATTTATTATCTTTTTAGAGTCTACTAAATCATCCTCAATTAGGATTACAAATTTACCATTTGCATTTCTTATATTTAATAACCCTGGCAATTTGGCAATATGGTAGCTCAAAAAAGTATTTCAGTTCATAGTAACTGTAGTGATACATACATATGTACATACTCTTTATATTCTAACAAATAGAAACATTACTTTTAAAAATAAGTACTAAAATAAACACAATATTTATATGATCAGTAACAAATCAAGCCTATGAGATATAATACTTCTATCACTAATGCATCTGTAGTTCCTCTTCCTTGGAGTAATTAAAAATTGAATAAAGACCAGGCATGGTGGCTCATGGCTGTAATCCCCGCACTTTGGGAGGCCGAGGCAGGCAGATCACTTGAGGTCAGGAGTTCAAGACCAGCCTGGCCAACATGGTGAAACCCTGTCTCTACTAAAAATACAAAAATTAGCCAGGCGTGGTGGCAGGTTCCTGTAGTCCCAGCTTCTCAGGAGGCTGAGAAAGGAGAATCACTTGAACCCAGGAGGCAGAGGTTGCAGCAAGCCAAGGTTGTACCACTGCACTCCAGCCTGGGAGATAGAGTGAGACTCACTCTCAAAAAATAAATAAATAGTTTTAAAAAATAAAATAAGTAGAAAGATATATCATAATCATAAATAGGAAAACTAATATTTTTAGAACAGTTTTTCTTAATCTGTAGATCAATGTAATTCCAATTAAAATTAAAACTTTTGGAGAATTATCAAGATTATCCTGATTTATTATGAAAGAGCAAAGGTTAAGATTTAACAAAGGGTTGAAGTGATGAAAACAGTGTATTGGTAACTCTAGGGCTTAATGTGATATTGCTTGGCTCACATTCTAACTATACATGTATTTAATTTATTATTGTGCTTTAACCCTTTCAAGCATAAAAGTTGGCATATTTTATGCTCTGTTTGTTTCTCAGTGCTACTTGAATGTGCTTTTATAATCTACAGCTAAATAGAAAGTTCTAATTTCTAGATTAATTTCCAATACATGGCAAAAATTCATCCAGCAAACTTTTTAGATGCCATGCCCCTATTTTTTTTTCTGAAGCAAATGCATTAACCGCTGACCCTCTGAATTTGTTGAGCACTTCTAAGTCCTCAACTCCAGGATGTATTAAATATTTCTCTGCAGGCTGAGACCCTTTATCTCAACATTTTAGTCATACAAATTTTCTCTACAAAGTTTAATTCTCCACTATATTTTAAATTATTTCTTTCCGTGAATTATGTATAGATATAAAAATAGTAATACTATTAGTTATGGAGAGAGGGTGATATAAAATTTACAATAATGCCGTCTCACCCAGAATAATGTTCACACAGCACCAATATGACAATTTTTGGTTGCTACAGATGTGAGTCCCTGAGCCATGTAGCTAACATTGAAAGAGTTAACATCTCATTGTATAACCTCTGGACAAAAGTCATCAAACCATAATCAAATAACTTACTGACAAGAAAGTATTTAGCTTTATTTATGGGGTCTCTATTCTATTCCATTGGTCTATGTGCCTATTTTTATATCGCACCATGCTGTTTTAGTGACTATGGCATTATAGTATAATTTGAGGTCGAGTAATGTGATGCCTCCAGAGTTGATCTTTCTGCTTAGTCTTGCTTTGGATATGCAGGCTCTTTTTTCATTCCATGTGTATTTTAGAATTTATTTTTCTAGTTCCAGGGAGAATGATGGTGGTTTTTAATGTGAATTGCATTGAATTTGTAGATTGATTATTGTAGTATGGTCCTTTTTACAATATTAATTCTATCCATCCATGAGCATCAGCTGTGTTTTCATTAGTTTGTGTCATCTATGATTTCTTTCCTCAGTGTTTTGTTTTCCTTGTAGAGGTCTTTCACATCCTTGGTAGGAATATTCCCAAGTTTTTTTTTTTAATTTTTATTTTTTGCAGCTCTTGTGAAAGGGGTTGAGTTCTTGATTTGATTCTCAGCTTGTTCATTGTTGGTGTATAGTAGAGTTACCGATTTGTGTACATTAATTTTGTATTCTGAAACTTTGCTGAGTTCATTTACCAGTTCTAGAAGCTTTCTGGCTGAATCTTTAGGGTTTACTAGGTTTACATGAATTATATCATCAGCAAACCATGACAGCTTGACTTCTTATTTATCAATATGGGTGCCCTTTATTTCTTTCTCTTGTCTGATTACTCTGGCTAGGACTTCCCATACTATATTGAATGGAAGTGGTAAAAATGGGCATCCTTGTCTTTTTCCATTACTCAGGGGAAATGCTTTCTACTTTTTCCTGTTGAGTATAATGTTGGCTGTGGGTTTGTTGTGGATGGCTCTTATTACCTTAAGGTATGTTCCTTCTAGGCAGATTTTACTGAGGGTTTTAATCACAAAGGAATGCTGGATATTATCAAAACTTTTTTGTGTCTTTTGAGATAATCATGCAATTTTTATTTTAAATTTTTATGTAGTTTATTACGTTTATTAACTTATGTATGTTAAACCATCCCTGCATCCCTTATATGAAACCCACTTGATCATGGTGGATTATCTTTTTTGATATGCTGTATTTTGTTTAGGATTTTTGCATCTATGGACGTCAGGGATATTGGTCTGTAGTTTTTATTTTTTGTTAAGTCCTTTCCTGGTTTTGATTTTAGGATGAAACTGGCCTTGTAGAATGATTTAGGGAGGAATTTCCTCTTTCTCTATCTTTTGGTATAGTGTCAACAGGATTGAAAGCAATACTGTGAACATCTGATAGAATTCTGCTGTAAATTCATCTAGTCCTGGATTATACTCTGGACTAGGCTTTGGCTAAAGAGAATCAGGATCTATAACAGAGATGCTAATAATGAAAATGTTTGAAGTACTGCAAGAATAATCAAAATGAGTTGTATAGAGATATAAGTTGAGCACATGCTGTTGAAAAAATTGTGCTGATAAGCTTTCAAAACACAGGCTTGCCACAAACTTTCAATTTGTAAAATACATTATATCTGTGAAGCACAATAAAGCAAAGCATTATAAATGTAGCTGTCAAGCAAAATTGAATTAGAATTTAGAATATATTTTCTAAATTCACTCCATATAGTTAGAGTAACTAGGTAAGGTTATATTAAATTGTGAGGTATGAGTTTATCAGCAGTGGCATAAATAATGAACATGTGCATTCATAATTGGACAAAAATACTTGCATTTCAAAGTATAATCTTATTTTTACCATGAATTTTTTAACAAATTAAAAAGACATGTCAGGAAACACAGGCATTATTTATGGTTCCTTCCTCCACATGCTCAGTCTAGCTCCTGCTTATCTTATACTCCGACTACTACTTTTTTATGCTTAATTTATACAAATCTTTGGGTTCCTTTGTAATCCTTACCTTTGCTATAAACTTGTGCTCTATAATTCTACTAGGAATATCTTCATCTCCTCTTTTCCTGTTTAAGCTAAGCCTAATTGTTCTAACCTGCCTTTATTTCAGACACTATTTCTTCCCAAATGTCATTACTAAACATGTATCATTATTAACCACTACAATACAGATAGTGTTGAGACTCCTAGAAAACTATGAATCCCCATATATTCCGCACTGGAATTGCAATTTTTACTTCAGACTTAGAAGATATTACACCAGCAGTTTCTAAGTTTCTTTATGTCAAACAACACATCTAGCCTGTTCAACTCTGAAATTCTCAGTACTTGGTACAGAGTTTAACAAATTTGTATTTGTTGTTTGTTACGTGAACAACAGATAAACCATGGAAAAATCACGTAATAAACATGTATTGAACATGAGATCTCTTGATTTCATGAAATCTGTTGGCGATAAAATATTTATAAGAAAAATCTCACTTAAATCCTACAGCTAAGAATGACTGACCAGTGAGGGAGCAATCAGAGTCAATATTCCATTCCTCTTCTAGATAGTTGTCTAGAGGCATTGGTGAATTTGATAAATGAATTCAAATGACCTTTAAAGACCTTCAAAAGTATTGTCAATAAAATACATATCAATAAAATTACAGTAATCCTTTATAAGTAACTTTACATTTACTGAATGTGACCAGAGACTAAAATGACATCTTTATTTTGCCATCAATATATCATTACTTGTTCACTAAAATTTGTTTTAAAGATGATCTTCCTTTCAGTTATACTGAGGCTCCAGTAAAATCATGTTACCTTTGTTGAACAAATATGATTATTTGTTTCCCCTTTTGACCCAATATTCTAATCTTATCTGAGACTGTGATTAATAGAGATCAAAACTATGAATTAGCACCCCCTTTCCTCTAAGCCTATTTTTCTTAGAAACACAGCTCTTGTGCACAAAGGATCAATTTAGAGCCAATGGAAGCTTCCTCCACCTCAGCTCTCTCATGTGGGCATGCATAAATTCTCCGCTTCTTCTCTTTCAGGTTTTTTCATGGATCTGCGGATTTCATAACACAGGAAAATAATGTGTTATTCAGTCTATACATCTTTATGCTTTTGTTTCTTTTTAACTCTTATTTTTGGTTCTTTCTTTTTATTATAACCCTCTGAGGAGTGACATAGACCCTGTCTATTGCAACCAAAAGTCTCAAAATTGTGAGTTTGATTTGTATGATGAAAATCTTGCAGTATCACAGAGGTAAAATCAAAGTTGTAAAGACACAATGTTTTGAATGTAATATTATCATGTAGCACATTTCGTTTGTAAATAGGTTCAGCATAATCCCCTGCCTCAAATTTAAGAAGTAATAAATGTATTGTTGGCATATACAGACTTTCAGTAGGAATTTATTAAAAGAAGCTATTCATAAACTTAAGCTTAAAGAGTTTGATGGACAGGAATCTGATCTCATTGTATATGTTTAATATACAGAGGTAGAGAAAACGAAAAGATCCAATTCAGGATACTCAAAGGAGATACATCCAACAATAAAAAGAAGTAGAGGAAAAGGACTGGAAATATTAAGAGAGATTCCTAAAAGAAGCTTTACTCATTGCCACCTTATACTTTAGGGAAGGCTGTCTTGCCTGACTCTTAACAGGCTAACTTACCTCTAAATTCCATGTTGTTGTAGAAAAGAGTAACTAGTATTACTCCTGGTCCCAGGGCAAAATCTTGCACTATGTCACCTAGCTAAGGTTGGTTTTTCATAGACACTATACTCTGTGGTGGAGTTTCTTTGTTTTTCTCAGTATTGAATTTTCAGCACCTAGAATCTTGTTTTAACATGTCACTGATTGCACAGAATAAATAACAAAATAAACAAAGCATCAAGTATGTGTAGTAGGTTAGTAAGAGAAAGGACGGGAATAAGATGTCTAGGAGAAAATAATCCTAATTTGTACCTGCTTCCTAAGGGTAACCTGCTAGTTTTATGAAGGCACCCTGGAAACAGTATGTACATACTGTTTTATCCCATTTATAGCCTTGACCTCATCTCCTATCTTACAACCCAGAGTCTACTTACAAATAAGTTCTCATGGATCTCCCATCTTTGAATACTTTGGATTGTTTCTTCAGTCTACTCTGACCAAAAATATATTCCCCCTTACAAAAATCAAAGATAAATTTGTTCAGTCTATTATCTCTTCATCTAATCACAATTACAGATTCAGCCTCTTCTTATCTTCACTGGTATTTGAAATCTCTCAGTATAACATATAACATCTTCAGTGATTAAAAACCCTGACTCTGTAGTTTGAATCTGGCACCAGCATTAACTAGCTGTGTGATTTGGGGGAAGTTAGGTAACCTCACTTTACTCATGTCTAGTACTTCTGTTTACTCATGCCTAACACAGTGATAATAGCAGTAGCAAACTCCTAAAGTTGTGAGGATTAAAAAAATATAAATCAAGGGCCAGTGACTGGAGAATGAAAGGACTATAGAGATAATTAAAATAACTTATTAAAACAATGAAAGTGCTTTTAACAACCTGTTATCTCATTTCCAACCTGCTGTTTGAAATGTTTGTAATCTGACTTTCCACTGCTATCCTAACTTTTGCCTCGATCTCTTGGAACTTGAGTTTTCACAAACTTTATTCCTTAAACATGTGCCGCTGTTGACCACTTTCTTGGCTCTTTCTCCTTACATCTATAGGCATTTGATTCTCCTGGCTGTACTACCTCTCAGCTGTCTCTGTCCCCTCTCTGTTCTCTTTGAACTTTCACTTTATCCAAATAGAGTTTCCCTAAGTTTCTGGAATTCACCTTCTTCTTGTTTACATATTTTTCTTCCATCCAATTTTATGATCTTCAATTTAACATTAAATGTCAAACATATTTAATAACAGAAATATCATATAGCTATCCTTCCAAAACACTAGAATATTACACACAATACATACGTTGTTTGACACTTCCTTTAGTACCAGCTCCCTTCTGTTCTCCTCCAAAAGGCAATACATTTTCTGATAAGTTATATAACTACACAAAATAGATAGAATTTTTATGTTTTATTTGTATGTAAATTACATCAAATTGGACCTGTTATTTACCTTGTTTTAAATACAACAAACGATTACAACGGCTACTTATAATGATAGAATGCATCATTTTTACTCTTATGAAATGTCCTCCTCCTACCTATATTATATTTTATTTAACACTTTCCTCTTGCTAAGCATTTAAGTGATTATTAACATTTCTGTTACAAAATAATTCGTGATTAACTTTTAACATTTTTCTTACTAATTTGCATGCTATTTTGCTAGGAGACGCGGTAAAATTCAATAATATTTACTGTTAATTTTGAAATTTACAACTTAGAAAAGTCTTGTGAATTTTGAGATTATAAATATTGATTCCCATTATTTTTATTTATTATAATTAAGGCTTTGGGATTTTATTGTTGTGGTTGTGGTTGTAACAAGTGAAATAAGAATCTAATTTTTCACATTTGCTTTTTCTAAATGGCCATTGAATTGTTTCTTCCATAATTGCTATAATATTCAAAATCTACTTGTAATATACAACATACTCTATGAAGTGAGCTGTATTTCTAAACTCCTGCTCCCCTCATGATTCTACTTTTTCAGATTTTGCTTACTTTTTTCTATGCAGTCTCATATCAGCATGCCCTGTGCAAAAAATTTATTGATAGTTCATTGGAATTGTGTTACCTGTGTGAAATGATTTACATATATCTAATAGGTCTACTCGAGAAAAACTGTGTTTCCATTGATTTGAACTATTGTTTTCTTCCTGAATTTCACTTCAGTGTGCGTGTGTGTGTCTGTATGTGTGTGTGTGTGTGTGTGTGTGTGTGTGTGTAATTTTACATAGCTTGCTCAATCTTTTAAAATTTATTTTGGGTAACTATTTTTTTCTCTTGCTGTTGAAAAAGGAGTCTTCTTATTCATTATGCTGAATAACTAATTATTTTACATGGAAATGCTATTGCTTTTTAATTTTTTTATTTTTAACCCATATATCCTGCTGTTATTAACAGCTTTCAAAAGTTTTCTTGAAATTTTCAGATTATCAATTATATCACTATAAACAATCATAAATTTATTTACTGTTCTTTTTTTCCAAGGATTTTATTTCTTTTATTATTATTATCATACTTTACGTTCTGGGGCACACGTGCAGAACAAGCATGTTTGTTACATAGTTAAAGGGGAATGTATTCTCTTCCCAGGTCCACAAGGGGGCATAGTTTCAAAGGCAAGAACTTTCCAGAGCCATATCGTGCTCCCCACATCCGGGATCTCAGAGGTCTTTGTTTAAATGCACATGGGAAAATAATCAAAGATCAATCACTCCAGTGGAAGTTTAAAGGAACTCCTTTCATAGGAAGGGAAAATTGAATGGGGCAGGAATTCATCCCAGGCTAAAATTCCCTGTCCCCCACATTTGGGTAGACTCCATATCTGGATCCCCTTCCATGATGTCGTGAAAGCTGCTCTTTCTCTTTTCTATTTCTTATTCTTTTTTTCTCTCTCTCTCTGCCTAAATACATCACTTTCTGCAAAACTCTTTGGGGTCCAATATTTACTTACAAGCGCACCACGTCTAACGGGATCTTCCCTCCCATTCTTGGGTGGGTGAGAGACCAAGGGCCTGGAAGAACACAGCCCACCAGGGAACAAGCTGAGCCTCCCCTAGGTCCTGGAACTGTTCTCAGTTATGCAAGTGCCATGGTGGTTTGCTGCATCCATCACCCCATCATCTACATTAGGTATTTCTCCTAATGCTATATCTCCCCTAACTCTTACACCCTGACAGGCCCCAGTGTGTGATGTTGCCCTCCCTGTGTCCATGAGTTCTCATTGTTCAACTCCCACTTGTGAGTGAGAACATGCGGTGTTTGGTTTTCTCTTCTTTTGTTAGTTTGCTTTTATTTCTTTCTTTACCTTTGAAATATGTATTCATATATCTGTTAATTTATAATGAAGATTTTTGAAATTTATGTCTTATACCTGAACATTATGAAAATATTTAGTTTTGAGATTAACATGTCTAAACAAAAGTAGATATTGACATCATTATAACAAATATTTTGACTCTATTTCTGACGTTTTACCACTAAAAGCATTAAAGTTAAGTCACTCCATCTCTTCTTTTTCAAATCTGAACAAGCTGATTAAAAAACAAAAAGTCTGTGCAGTGCCTCTCTGGGCACTGGTGAGAAGTTGAATCCACACAAGCCTGGCTCTATACATGTATGTAAAACCTCACAGCTAACCACAATAAATAACCAACACAGTTAAAACTAAATTGGGTCTAAAGCCTGACCGCAGTAATAAAGCTTATTCTTATTGCTCCTGCTCTTTCTCTTGTTATTTTCTATTCTGCTTAGAAGCCTTCCCAGATCTTTCTGGAAACCTCACTCTGTAATAAATTTATTCTGTGTGTGTGTGTGTGTGTGTGTGTGTGTGTGTGTGTGAGATCTGTCTTGACGTATGGACCATTTTTGAAGGAGAAAACCATTCTGCATCTGTGGTATGATCACAACAACAATTAATGATAATTTATATTGATGTCAAGACAGATTTAATTATTTTATACTAAAATGTTTGTTCCTATGCTTTTATCAATTACAGATATTGAATCTTATTAAATTACTATTTAATACCTATTGAGATTATTTTGTTTTCATTTGAGGCTGATAATATGGTTAATTATATGAGTTACACTTACCAGGAATCTAAGGACAATTTATTATTTGAAAAAAGTTTCATATAATTAGCCATATTATTAAATTTTTAAAACATACATGAAGCCAACAAACATATGAAAAAATGCTCATCATCATTGGTCATTAGAGAGATGCAAATCAAAACCACATTGAGATACCATCTTACACCAGTTAGAATGGTGATCATTAAAAAATCTGGAGACAAGAGATACTGAAGAGAATGTGGAGAAATAGGAACACTTTTACACTGCTGGTGGGAGTGTAAATTAGTTCAACCATTGTGGAAGACAGTGTGGTGATTCCTCAAGGACTTAGAAATAGAAATTCCATTCACCCCTTCCTTCCTTCCTCCATTCCTCCTTCCCTCCCTTCCTGCCTTCCTCCCTCCCCCCCCCAAAAAAAAAGAAATTCCATTTGACCCAGCAATCTCATTACTGGGTATATATCCAAAGGACTATATATCAGTCTACCATAAGGACACATGCACCTGAATGTTCATTACAGCACTGTTTACGATAGCAAAGACCTGTAATCAACCCAAATGCCCATCGATGATAGACTGGACTGGAAAAATGTGGCACATATACACCATGGAATATTATGCAGCAATCAAAAATGATGAGTTCATGTCCTTTGTAGGGACATGGATGGATCTGGAGAACATCATTCTAAGTAAACTGACACAAGAACAGAAAATGAAATACTGCATATTCTCACTCATAGGTGGGTGATGAACAATGAGAACACATGGACACAGGGAAGGGAGTACTACACACTGGGGTCTATTGAGGGGAATAGGGGAGGGACAGTGGGGGGGCGAGCTGCAGAAGGATAGCATGGGGAATAATGCCAAATGTGGGTGAAGGGAAGGAAGGCAGCAAAACACTGCCATGTGTGTACCTATGCAACTATCTTGCATGTTCTGTACGTGTACCCCAAAATCTAAAATGCAATAAAAAGAAAAAAAAATTTAAATCACAAATTACTTTGAATATGTTTCTGGATTGTATAGTTTTCTCTGGATAAACTTATAAATTACTCAAGAGCTCTCAAACAAAAGACAAAAATATTTTTTCTCTTTAAACATTTGTGTGCATAAATTAAGTTTTAAATCTAGTAAATTACGTAAGTAAATTTAAATTTATTTTTAAAGGCACTTAGACTGTAATTTATTATGAATATAATGTATTTATATTCACTGTGATTACTGATTCCTTTAAAATTATGTAACAGCATTTTATAATTTATAGACACCCTGCTTTCCCTTTATTTCTTTATTCCTCATGTACTGTTTTTTTGGATGCATATGCTTTTTAAAATTTGTGTTTTTTTTCTTTCATTATTTAAAATTGTTACATGAAGCTTCTGTGATTTCCAGTCTTTATATTTTTTAGCATAAGTGGTTTAGGTTGTATTTTCCTGATAATGTATAATGTCATTTAGTGTCTATAAATTTCATATTTATTTCTTCAAAAATGTCTTTACTCCCATTCTTTATTTATGAAATTCTATCTACCAATGAGCTGACTCCAGTAGGGGATTCTGGCAACACAAAAAACCATCATGACCATTACAGATTTACTCATGACCTCTCTCAAACAAGACTAGGTACAGTTGTTTCTAGGAATCAAATTTATAAACCTTTAGTTTTTCTTCTTTAAACATATACAAATTTTACTTTTTTCTCTATGATTTTTATTATTATTTCTGTTTTCTGCTTGTTAACCAAAACTCTTCTAACATTTCAACTGGAATATTTCAAAACCCTAAAGCACTTGTTAACTTAAAATATTTCACATTTGTTTGACAGTTGCTATAGTCCTAGTTACTGTCCTATGGTTTTAGAAAAATCTCTTCATATTGCTGATATAAAATTGTATCACTTGTTTGAAATAAGTTTTAAATTCTTTCAGGAGTTTAAAGAGTATTATGTAAATCTTACATCTTCTGTTCAAGAATCTCTAATCATTTTCTATAGCTTTTAAAATACATTCCAAATTTATGCTTATAAATTTGCAACTATCTGCCCTAAATTTGTAATATTAACAAAATACATTTAAAATAATTAATCAATAAAGATAATCTCAGATGGAAACTTGTCATAGTAAGTAAATTAAACAATGTCATGAATAGACACTCATTGAATGTAATGGGTTATCTAGAATGACTAGATTAAATTAATGATATTAATAGTTGGCAGGTATTTTATGGCTGTTTGGGAATTTTTGTCAACTGAACGCGAGCCCAGGAATCTCATCTAGCGAGAGGGTCCCAAACCTGGAAGAGGGCGTGCACGGAAAGAAAGGAGACAGAGAGAGGAGGGGTCTGGAGGACTGGATGGGCTATGCCCATACAGTGATATATTTGTGCAGTAGGTTTCCTTATATACTTTTTTATTTAACATCATTGCCTCAATGCAGATCATTACTCAAACAATAAAAGGAACAGAAAATTCCTTGGGGATGATTCTGAGGAACTGTCAAAGGGAACAAATACTAATATAAAGGATCAAGGGGGAAATAGGTGATGCTGATTATTGATATTGTCAGAACAATCAGTAACTTGGATAACAATCTTTAATTAACTAGAAGTCACAAGCTCAGCAGTGAACCATGCATCTGCGAGAGACAAGGACCGCAGGGGAGGTCACTAGGCTGAAACAATGTCTGGTAAACAAAGTCTTAGATCAGGAGCCAGAAAGGGGAACACAATACCCAATTAACTCACTTTAGTGTTCACCTGGCCATTATCTCATCGGCCAAGAAGGCTGAGGATAGTGTCCTGCTTAATCATTCTCAATTTCCTCTTTAATTCTCTTCTTAATTTCCTCTCACTCATAGCTCAACAGCCTCCAGCCAGGAAAAATGTGTAAGGAGTCAAGCTCACCTAATGGCGGAGGCCAAGTTGTTAGCCTTTCACAGGGGTGACTCCCACAGGGAATGACTACACTTGTGAGGAAATGATTTTATATCTGAGAAGAGCCAGGAATTTAAAGATTTACAAACAGGTTACACTAAGCAAAAGAAATGGAAGAGTTCAAAGACATGTTAGAAACAAGTTTGGTCAGTACAACAGGCATAAGAAAGACTAGTGCAATAGTAGGGGATGAATTCAACATCCAACTGTAAAGATGTGACAATGATGATTAAATAGGAATAATTTTGAATACCATAAAATAATTAAAAAGAATCACAAATATTACATTCCGTGGCATGGTGTATTAGTCTTCTCAGGCTGCCATAACAAAATACTACAGACTGGGTAGATTAAGCAAAATAAATTCATTTTCTCACAATTCTGTAGGCTGAAATTTCAAAATCAAAGTGTCAGCAAAGTTGGTTTCTGGTGAGACTTATCTTCTAGGCTTGCGGATAGCAACTTCCTTCTGTGTCCTTGCATGGTCTTTCTCTGTGTGCACACACATAGAGACAGAAAGATACTTTGTGCTTCTTCCTCTTATTATAAAGACACCAGTCCCGTTGGTTAGAGCTCCAACAAACAGGAAGTTATTTAAGCTTAATAACCTACTTAAAAGCCCTATCTCCAAATGCACTGGAAGTTAGAGATTCAAGAAATGGATTAAATGTGGGGTTATGTGAGGAGCAAAATTCAGTGAATCATACATAGAGACAGTCATTGTTTTTTGATTTGTTGTATTTCCTTTCAGTGGAGTCAAGCAGCTAGAAATATATTAATCTGCTATAAGAACTAGTCAGCTGAACCTAGCTCTTTTGTGGAAAATATAGAGAGATGGTTGAAAACCACAGCAGTTTAAAGAGGTGGTGTCCAACTGAAGGGGAAACTGCCACTCAATTATTGTAGGTTATTGCCATAAAGGGAAAGTTCAGTACTTTCCATATATCCAGTTCTTGGGAGATGTTGTGGCATTTTAAATTATTCATGCATGCTTTTCTTTTAGAACTCTTATAATAAAACTGTAGGCAATAAGTGTTTTCAGCTTACAGCTGTATCTCATTAGACCAAGGGTAATTCTCTATTGTTTCTATTTAGAACTGAGTTTTATTGCTCCTTGCTTGTGCCATTAGAAATGGCTAGGTGAGATCTGTTCTTGTAATGGACATGTATAATTTTTGCTATCCTTGTATATTTTCCTTATTCTGATGAAAGTATTTAGACTATTCCTGATTTTTTAAAAACTGGAATTGATATTTACAGTATAAGTTATAATTCAATTAATAATTGTAACAAAAGAAGTGTATTAGTCCATTTTCATACTGCTGTAAAGAACTCCCTGAGACTGGGTAATTTATAAACAAAAGAGTTTTAAGTGACTCATACTTCAACATGGCTAGGGAGGCCTCAGGAAACTTATAGTCATCTCAGAAGGAGAATGGGAAGCAAGGCACATTTTAATGGTGGATGGAGAGAAAGAGACAAATGGGGAACTGACAAACACTTTTAAACCATCAGAACTCATGAGAACTTACTCAGTGCCATGAGAACAGCATGATGGAAACCACCCCCATGATCCAATCACCTCCTACCAGGTCCCTCCCTGGGCATGCAGGGATTACAATTCAAGATGAGATTTGGATAGGGACACAGAGCCAAAACATATCAAGAAGTAATGCAGAGGTAAACCAACAAGTCATTTTACAGTTGCTAAGGTTTTCTAAGTTTGTTTTCTGTTTTCTTTTCTTTCTTTCTTTTTTTTCTTCATCTTCATGGTTTTACATGTCAGATATTTCATGGAGCACTGGGAGTGCACATGTAACTTAGTTCACTTATAAGTAAATAAGAACATTTATTCACTGATCATAATTATTTGTTCAGAGATAGAATAGACATTATCTGATTCATGCAATGAATTTCAATTTGTAGAATTTTATTTAGTTGTCTAGGAAGGAAATGTACAATTTTAACTTTCAGGAAAATAAAATTGAAGTCAGAGACCAGGCATTGGTTGAGAACCTGCCTTGGAGTAATATCAACACAAAGGAAAGCAAAAACTAAGATGAGAGAGAACAAGATAGACAGAGAAATTCTTAATCTCCTAATGCCATGGTATTAGGCATCACTATACTTTACATAGGACAATACATAATCTTCATCTAAGCCAGTTTTAGTTGAGGTTCTTATCACTCACAGTGGGAATAGTTTCAATGAAATGCCTCAATATAGAGCAGCTGTTTTCTAGGCCATAAATAAAACACAGTAAAGGGATTACAAGTTAATTCTAAAGTTATGTGCTGTTTTTCAATATCTACTCTCAATATCTGCTTTTTCTATGCAATCATACTTTGACTCCATCATTTTTTAAAACTATTTTGCTCTAGCTTGTTGCACTATATATTTTTAGAACAATTTGGATAATGCAAATAGATATTATAAAAAGTAATTTAAAAGTTCTGAAATATCAATAAGAAATTGGTTGTTTAAAACTGATATAAAATGTGATTATTCTATATAAATACTTTATTTTCAATAACTTCCACTACTAATTCATACAGACTCAGAAAATTTTTTTACTATTGTTTATTTCACACATAATATAAATAATAAATGTTCCCTTGACTAAATTTTATATTTGGCTTGTAATTGCAATGAATTTTGATACATTAACATTTAAATTCTAATCTCTGACAAATCAATTTCATAGCAATTAAATCCCTAAACTGCTAATTGACACTTGACATGCGTGTTAATTGTTATGAATGGCATAGTAGGTTACATGCTAAATGTCAAATGTGTGCTTAAGTAAAATTTACTAATAATAAATTAATTACATATTTACTCCCTGCCATGTAAAGTTAATGATATTAGATTGTTTCAGAAACTTATTCCCATATGAGTATTTTCAATGAATCACTAAAATAAAATCATTTTCCAGCTTATTTATTTACTTATAAATATTTAATTCTACTTGTACTGAAAAGTTTCTTTTCAAAATATTATAGAATTAATATATTTTCTATTTCCTATAATTCCGGCATTACCTGTGTTTGCATTTCTTTAATGAAAAAAATAGTAAACATTTTTAACAAAATGTAAAAATAAAAGTATTAAGAATAGACTTAGGAACTCTTAATCATTCATCTAGCCACCACAACTTATTTATGAATACAGAGGTAAAGAATTGATAAGTTCTAAATATAAGAGAAGAACCAGAAAATTTGTGACATTAAGAGGATAAAATAATAAAGCCAGTTGAAAAATAACAATTGCACTATTTTCAAATAAAATTTTTATGGTTAATTGAGTACAGTACTTAATTGGTAAAGAGGTTTTTGTTTTTAAATGATAAATAGATTAATAGAGGAAAACCTTTTGGAGTTTACATTAGTAGTAAATTGTAATCTGTATTTCACTTTATGTTTGTCTCAGTCCAACTCTCCTGTAATTTATATATCCCATGACACTAATGGAAAAAAGATTTTTATAAAACTTATTATATTTAAAGTATTAAAACAAAAAGATAATACTTATACTGTAAGTGTGTCTACAAGCCATCTGACAATTTAATACTTCCCATATAATCTCGTTTGAAAACAAAATAGAGTAGGTAGAGAGTAATGTTACATGTTATGACAGTATTAAATAGTGTAAGCAATATAACATAACAATGAATTAAAATTGAATTACATTTAAGAAGAGTCAATCAATTTTATTAGAAAAAATAGTTTTTAACATGTGATACTTTAAGCAAAAGTCAGTACAAAATATGAACACTGATGTGTAGTGGTTGAAATGTGGCCTCTCAAAATATGTTCACTTGAAACTCAAAACATGACCTTATTCAGAATGAAGCTTTTCAGGTTCTAAACATCCAGCGATGAGAGATCTTTCTGAAATAGGGTTGTCATTAAACCCAATGACAAGTACTTGTAAGAAAAGGAAGAACAGAAACAGGCACACAGAGAAAAGAAGACTATATAAAGACAGAGGCTGACTAATGCAAACCTCAGTCAAGGAATGCCAGGTGTTGCCATCAGCCACCAGCAGCAAGGAGAGAGACTTGCCTCCTGAAAAGGTGCCTCCCCTCTCAGCCTCCAGAAAAAGCCAACCTTGGCAACAAGTTGATTTCATATTTCTGTTGTTTGAAACCACCTAGTTCATGATAGTTTTTCATGGCAGGTTTTTAAACAACTACAGATTTATTATTAACTGGGAAATGTAGCATATAATTTGATATATGCTGATTATTTGAAATTATTCAGAAAATTAATCAATATGAGACGTAAGAAAACACTGAAGAATATCAGCAATTAGCTAATTTGAACAACATAGCCAGACTTCATCTCCATAAAAAATAAAAGATAAATTAGCCAGCATCTTGATATGCAGTTCTAGCTACTCAGGAAGTTAAGGCAAGAACATTGCTTGATACTGGGGGTTGGAGGCTGCCGTGAGCTGTGAAGTCACCACCGCACTTTAACATGAGTGATAGAGTGAGGGGAAGGAAGCGGGGAAGGAAAGAAGGGAGGGAGGGAGGGAAGGAAGGAGGAAGGAAAAGAATAATTAAAATATAAAATGTCCTTCAAACTTAGCTAGAAAGATCATTAATGTAAAGAAATAGTAGATTTTTCAATTTCACAGTACAATGATCTCTACAAAGAGGCACATTTACTGTTCAATTTGAGAAGTACCCAATAAGCAGGTAAAGGAATTGGATGGTTGTTTTGAGGGAAAAAAAATATAACTGAAAGAAATAACAAAAAAAAGAGAATGACATCTTGGGAAATGGCAGATTTGGAGGCTCTAAGACTTGATTCTTCCACCAAAACAACTCTTCATTTGACAAGAACTGTCAGAATCAATTATTTTGGAACATTGGAGTCCAATTGAGTACTTGTAGCAATCGGATAACTCCTTCATAAAGAAAGAGATTTTCTGGCTGGGTGCGGTGGCTCACACCTGTAATCTCAGCACTTTGGGAGGCAGAGGCTGGTGGATCACAAGGTCAGGTGTTTGAGACCAGCCTAACCAACATGGTGAAACCCCGTCTATACTAAAAATATAAAAAATAGCTGGGTGTAGTGACACGCACCTGTAATCCCAGCCACTAGAGCAGCTGAGGCAGGAGAATTCTTGAAACTGGGAGGCAGCGGTTGCAGTGAAATGAGCCACCGTACTCCAGCTTGCCAACAGAGCGAGATTCCATCTCAAAAAAAAAAAGAGACTGCTACATTTTACTGAATTCTGTCATTGCTTGTAATAGCTACTATCTTCCATCTGTAAACTGTATGGCAGGCAACCGTGGGAATAATTCCAGCCTGGGGTGGAATGCTAATTACAGGTTGGACCATAATGAATTTTTCCTACCAAAATCAGTGGTTTACTAAGGAACCAGCATGGAGCTGAGTACTGTTTCAAATCTCTTGGTTGGAAGCAGTTTCCCAAATGGGAACCATCAAAATAAATAAATAGATATATTTATTTTTTTTTCTTATTGGGTCCAACTATTTAAGGAAATTTTAGGTCATTTGCTGACTATAGTGATACCAAGACAGAGACTTCAATGACCACAAACAAAACAAAATACAGTCTTTGCCGAAATAGCTTAGAAGAGTTACTAAACAAATAGGTAAACACAGTCTCAATAAGTATCATAGCAATCTCTAGGGAGGGAGAAAATCTGATTTCCAAAGTTATCACTTTACAATATTTAAGATGTCAAGCTCACAAAAACAAATGACATGGCATACAAATAAACAGCAACATATGCCCCATTGACAGGATAAAAATAAACTATGAGAAAGTCCTGGTATTTAACATGTTATTAAACATAATACAACATTTATTAAACATAATACAACGTTTATTAAACAGAGCAAAACATTTTACTCTCTTAAATATGCTCAAAGAGCTAAAGTAAATTATAAAACTTTACAGAAAAGTAGGAATATGTCAGAGAATATCAATAAAAAAGACTTTATTAAAAAGGACCAAATAGAAATTATGGTGTTAAAAACTACAACAGCATAAATTAAAAAAATTAATAGAGGAGAAGAACAGCAGATCAAGCAAGCACAAAAAATCAGCACTCTCAAAGATGGAGTCATTAAAATAACCCACTCAGAGGAGCAGAAAATAAAAAGATAATGAAGAAAAACATAACCCAAGGGATTTGCAGTAATTTGAAGTCAAACAAAGATATAAAGAAGCTAGATAAAAGTAAACATAGTGATATTTATAAAAACCTGGATGTTTATAGTTTTATTTGCACCTCTTTTGTTTCCTCTATTATTTAAAAAACAAATGCATGAAATGATAATTTTAAATCTATTTTAACAGAGAGATGATGTGTTGTTATTTGAAACAATCAGAACATAATGGGGCAAAACTGGACAGAAGCAAAATTAATGTATGCTATTGAAACTAACTTGGAGTCAACTCAAGCTAGATTGTTATACATTTAGGATGCTAATCTAATCTTTAATCTGCATGGCAACTACTAAAAAAATAGCTTAAAATGTACAAAAATAAAATAATAAAGATGTAATCCAAAGGGTACACTAGAAAAAAATCAATCAAAAAAAGAAGGCAGGATTAAATAAATTTAGTTCAAAAAACAAAATAAATAGCAAAATGACAGAAGTGATACATTCATTATGTAAATGCAAATGGGTTAAACTTACTGATTAAAAGGTATATTGACTAAATAGATAAATAAAACATATTTCAATTACATGTTCCTTTCAAGAGATTCATTTTAGACCTAAATAGACAAATAGACTAAAGTTGAAAAGATGAAAAAGATTTTCCATGTACATAGGAAATACCCAAAAGGGAAGAAGAGTACCTATACAAATATGAAGAAAAGTAGATTCTAAGTCAAAAACTTACATAGACAAACAAGTGCATTATATATTGTTAAAATTTTCATTTCATCAAGAAAATATAACAATTATAATGATATGAACCATATGTATCTGTATTTATCAAACCTATTTAACAAGAACAATGCAACAAAAAGCCCCCAGATATATGAAGCAAACATTGATAGAATTAAACGAACAAATAGACTGTTCTACAATAATAATTGGAAACTTCAGTACACCATTTTAAATAATGAATAGAATATGTAAACAGAAGATGAATAAAGGAGTAGAGACTTTGTGAGCATAACAAACATTTATAAAACACTACCGAATATCAGCAGAATACACATTCTTTTGAAATGCACATGGAACATTCTCAATTATAGACCATCATTAAGGTCACAACACAACTCACAATATATTAAAAAAACAAATTTTGAGTCATGCAAAGCATCCTTTCCATCCATGATGGAATAAAATTAGAAATAGCAGAAGGAAAATGGGAAAATTCACAAATATGTGGAAATTTAACCATACAATCTTTGACAATGGATCAAAAAGTAATCACTAGGAAAACAAAAATAATTTGAGATAAATAAAAACAAAAACACAGCATACCAAATGTTATTAGATGCCACAATAGCCATGATCAGAAGGAAATTAATAACTCTAAATGCTCATATTACATGATGATCTCAAATTGATGCCCAAAGTTTTACATTTTAAGGAAATAGAAAAAGAAGAGCCACCTAAATATCAATTTAGAAGAAGAAAGGGAGAAGCAAATATTTCAGTCGACATACACTAAATGGAGAATGGAAAAAAGAAATGAAGAGAATTCATAAAATCAAAAGTTATTATTTTGAGAACATCAACAAAGTTGGCAAAACTTTAGCTAAACTAAGAGTGAAGAAGCAAACAGCTAAACTTAAAAGTGAACACAAAACTATTGAATTCGGAGAAATGAAAGGGATTATAAAAGTGTTACAAATGGTAGTATGCCAACAAATTAGATAATATAGAAAAAAGTGGACAAATTCCTAGAAATATAAGAGTTAGAAAACCAAATTTTAAAAAAACATTAATAATTTCAACAAATGTATAATAAGAACTGAATTGTCTCATAAAAACAAGTCTAGGACCACTTAGCTTCACTGGTGAATTCTTCCCATCATTTGGCAAAGAATAAAACCAACCTCAGTCAACGTCATTCAAAAACATATAATATAAGGAAATAATTCCTAACACATTCTATGAGGCCAGCATTATCATGAGACCAGAATTATCTTGATGCCAAATCCAACAAAAGCACAAGACAAGAAAATTAAAGGCTGTTATCCCTTATAATACAAATGCAAATATTCTCTATAAGATACTAGCAAACTATATTTAACAGTGTTAATAGAATTGTATATCTTAATTGAATCGAGTTCGTTCAAGGAGCGCAATGACAGTTCAATAAAAGAAAATCAATGTGATTCACCACATTAATAAAGCAAAAGAAAAAAACACATGATCTCAATAGACATAGAAAAAACCGTTGACAAAATTTAATGCTTTTTCATAATAAAAGACACAACACACTAGTCATAGAGAGAATTTCCTTAGCATGATAAATAACATTTATGAAAAACCCATAGTTAACATCGTATTTCATGGTGAAAGACCACTTGGTTCCCCTTAAGATTAGAAGATAACAATGATATATATGCTTTCACATTTCTTTTCAAAATTTTCCTAGAAATTCTAGCCAAGGAAGTGAGGCAGGAAAAAGAAATAAAAGTCATTTAAATTGGAAATGATTGAATATAATTATCTCTATATATAAATGATATAAGTTTATCTATAAAAAATCTCACAGAATTTACCATAAAGCTGTATCAGGAACTTAAATGACAATAAGGAAAGAGTTGTTAAGATTTTTTGTAAATCTACAGTTATTATGGCCTCACCTGACATATATTTTACTCCAGGAAGTAAATAGCCCAAATTTTATAATCCATTGGAATTTGTACTTTAGGCATTTTTGGAGTTTTTAGTATAATTATTTGGCATTTAATTTTAATTTGGTAATATGGTACTTCCTTTTCCTTTCTACATAAATATCTAATGCAAGTATTTGTAATCTAAATTTATAACATGTAAACATGTTTAGTGTAATAGCCAGTTCAAAAGTTAATAACTCATTATATAAAGTTATTGACTTTTACATGAGAATTTTAATTTTGACAAGATTCACCCCCTATTTTTTTTTTTTGAGACAGTCTCACTCTGTCACCTAGGCTGAAGTGCAGTGGCGTGATCTTAGCTCACCACAACCTCTGCTTCCCAGGTTCAAGCGATTCTCCTGCCTCAGCCTCCAGGATTACAGGGGCCAGCAACCATGCCTAACTGATATTCGTATGTTAGTAGAGATGAGGTTTTACCATGTTAGCCAGGTTGGTCTCAAACTCCTGTCCTCAGGTGATCCATCCACCTCGGCCTCCCAAAGTTGCTGGGATTACAGCCCTGAGCACTGTGACCTGCTCAACTCTTAAATTATAGAATATTTCAGAACAATATATTATGTTTAAGGAAAGAGTGTACATTCCATTAATATAAATCTTATACATACCTGAAAACTTTTCACAAAAATATTAATCCCTAAGTAAAGAAAAAAACTGCTTGTGCATTGTCCCATCTTAAGCATCTTTATATAATATCTACATTAAACATTGATTTTTAAGGATGGAATCAAAAACACAGAGAATTTTGGCATCAAAATGATTTGAATGTTTTATTCTAAATAAATAATCATAACCTGAATTCAAATGACAGGCTAAAAATTTAAGTATACTATAATAAGTAAATAATGTGTTAAGAAAAAGCCAGGATAAATAAACAATTTTTACACACACATGCACACACACACACACACACACACATATGCATAATGTCATATATATCACTTGCTGACCATGTTACTGTCTGTGTAATTCCCTAATTCATTTTAGCTGTCATTTATTTGCATTTAAAAACACATTCTAATTTTTCTTGACAACATATCAGATTAAATATTCTGAAAACTTTTCCATTATGAACACTTTGAATGTTGAATGCTGCATATGATATAACAAAAATGCTTCCATATTTTTGACTGAGAGCATAACAAAGCAAGATAATAAACCAAGTAGAGAATGAAGAGAGGGCTAAAAACAAGTTCAAAGAAAATACTTAACCTGGAGGTTGTCCTGCATGTTTCTACTACTAATACCAGTAATTTGGATACTTGGATTTTAATAGTTTACTGGAAGCAAAATTTTAGCTATCATGAGGTGAGATGTTGTCATAGTAAACAATATGAAAAGCCAAGTATATTGATAGACTACAACCTAGGTAAGAGGATGGCAAAAAATATATATGGCCATGCAAACTTACAATGTAATTGTATATCTTAGACCTTAAAAATAATTGTACAGTAAAATAATTTCCCCTAAGAATTTGCAAGTACTAGCTTACCCTCACATTAGTTTGAGGCCTGATTTTTCATGATGTGTATAAACTAGGAAATCCAAGACCAAGGAAACAATTTAAAGATATTGGTTTTGCCATACGATTTATAGAATGAATAAATAAAAATTTTCTATTGAAAAGTATACCCACACCCATATCCTTCAAAATTTTCTCAAGTTAAGACTGGCCAAACATGAGGTCTCGCTCAAAAACTAAAAAACGTCACATAGGAGTCAATAAAACAGGAAGCAACAGAATTCTAACTCAAGACATCCAGATACTAGAATTATCAGAAATCATAGGAAACAGGTATTCTAAAAGTATGTATGAATATAAAAAGAAAATTGAAAACATATACATAAACGTAAACCATAGAAACATTAAAATGTATAAAAATGGCCAAATTGAATCTTTAAAACTAAAATGAATAATAAGATTAATTGGTTAGTGAGCAGATTATAGGTGGAAATACATTTATTTTGCAGAAGAAAGATCTAAATGACTCAGAATGTAACATAAAAGGAAAAGCTTCACAAAAGGGAAGAGCATAGGAGATAAGGAGGTTAGAGCAAGAAAATCTAGTGTACATCTGATTAAATTTCAGGAAGAGACAAGACAGATAAAAATTCAAAGCAATATTGAGGATTTTCCCAAACTGATTAAAGACATGAAGCTTTAGATCCTGAAAGTAAAATGACCCCTTTAAAAATAAACCAAAGAAAGCTGTACTGTGCTGTAGCCAATGCATAGTGTTCCACAAGAATCTCCTGTTAATCATGCAGAAATTTATCAGCTAATCTTTAAAACATTGATAGCTTGAACTGCCCATGGTGGAAATATAATAAAACTCAGAAAATACTACAAACAGGTTTGGCTTTGTTTATTTGTTTATTTTTAAATATTATTTTGTTTTGTATAACAGGAGCGTTACTTTACCACTACACCACTAAGAAAGGCATACCTCTAACAATAATCACAAAATTGCAAACCACAAAGAAGAGAAAGAATTTTGAAAGTAGCCAGATAGAAAGGACAGGTGATTTGCAAAGAGGTATCAGTTTGACACCAGACAATTCAGCAGCATGATCAAATCACACGAGACAAGAAATACCTTCAAAATGCTGTATAAAGTAGAATGCTATTATTCAGAAAAAGGTCAAAGAGTCAGAGAATGTTCCAAGAAAAAATCTCACTAAGGTAACTTCTGCAATACACTTAGAGAAGGTAGAATATGATCTAAGAAGGAAGTTCTGATATGCACAAACAAATGGGGAGAAAATAAATCTTTAAACACTCAGTAAATTAAAAATAATTTATTGAATCAATTATTTTCTTTTCTTATAAAAATCATCACTATCTTGTGGCTTAAAGCAACACTAATTTATTATCTCAGAATTTATTTAAGCCAGAAGTCTAGTAGGCTCAATTGGATAATCTGTTTAAGGTCTTACTGAGCAAAAGTTAAGACAGGGCTGGGGCTGCACTTCTCCTCTGTTCCCAGGGTCCTCTTCCCCTGAGTTTCCTGACTGGCTGCTGCAGAATTCATTTTTTTCTCATGCTTTCCACACAAGCCCCTTACTTCTTCCAACCAGCAGCAGTTCATGGGAAGTTTCCCATGCTTACAATCTCTTACTTCTTCTGCCACGTTTCTCAGGCTCCAGTCAGAGAAAGTCCTCAGCTTTTATTATTATTATTATATATTAAGTTCTGGGATCACGCAGGTTGCTTACATAGGTATACATGTGCCATGGTGGTCTGCTGCATCCTTCCCCTGTCATCTATATTAGGTATTTCTCCTAATGCTATCCTTCCCCAATCCCCCGACTTGCTGCTATCCCTCCCCTAACGCGCTAACCCCCCAAGCCCCCAGGAGGCCCCGGTGTGTGATGTTCCCCTCCCTGTGTCCATGTGTTCGCATTGTTCAAAACCCATTTATGAATGAGAACATGCGGTGTTTGGCTTTCTGTTCTTGTGTCAGTTTTCGAATGATGGTTTCTAGCTTCACCCATGACCTTGCAAGGACATGAACTCATCCTTTTTAATGGCTGCACAGTATTCATGGTGTGTATGTGCCACATTTTTTTATTCAGTCTATCATTGATGGGTACTTGGGTTGGTTCCAATTCTGTGCTATTGTAAACAGTGCCACAATAAACATATGTGTGCATGTGTCTTTATGATAGAATGACTTATAACCCTTTGGGTATATACTCAGTAATAGAATTGCTGAGTCAAATGGTATTTCTGGTTCTTCGTCTTTGAGGAATTGCCACACTGTCTTCTACATTAGTTGAACTAATTTACACTCCCACCAACAGCGTAAAAGCATTCCTATTTCTCCACATCCTCTCCAGCATCTGTGGTTTCCTGATTTTTTAATGCTCACCATTCTAACTGGCATGAGGTGGTATCTCAATGTGGTTTAGATTTGCATTTCTCTAATAACCAGTGATGATGAGCTTTTTAAATATGTTTGTTGACTGCATGAATGTATTCTTTTTAAGTGTTTATATAATTTCATTTGGACCACCCAGAACACCATGGTAATCTCCCTATTTTAAGTTGTATGAATTTAAAATATCTGCAAAGTCCCCTTTGCCATGTAACATAGCATGTGATATTAACTGGTGCCAAAGACTTGGGTGTGGACTAATCATCGAGGGAGGGGTGTTACTCTTCCTATCACACAGTAAAACTCACTGGGTCCAGTATAACCAAATTCACAAAAATTATACAATTCCACTTTATATTATGTCTCCAAACAGGAACAATTAAACACTTGTTATTTTATATGGTTACATTCACATGTACTAACATTAAAAAGCAAAGAGAGACAATATGCATCTCTATATTTATTATAACCTTTACTTTTGAGGAGAGAAGTGTGTGAATAAGGAAGGGAGAAAAGCAGCTTCTGAAACGTTGGTAACGCTCCTTTTAATAAACTCGATGATGGGGAACTTAGCTGCTTATGTTATTGTTAATCCTTAAATTATTATTGTAACTTTCCTTTTTTCAATTCAATGCTTTTCAAAAGATAAATAAAATGAATACTTTTCTTTAAAATATGTCTTACTGAGATGAAATCTAGAAGATCTATAAAACCCTAAAATTAAAATACTCGTTAAAAATGGATTGATAATTCAGAACCACAAATAATATCTAGGACTAAGAAGGGATTTTAGAAACTTCTAATATATATATATGAATAATTCTGATATTTCACAAATATTTAAGAGAATGCAAAAAGAAAAAAAATCATCTTTTTACATGAGACTTACATAAACTTCTTACCAAAATAAGACAAGGACAATCTTACTCAGAAGCATAAATGAAAAACTTTTGTACAAAATGTTTGCACATTGAATCCATCACTGTTTAAATTGCTTTTAAAAAGAAACAGCATATTAGTCAGGTTGAGTTTCTGCTGAATGTATTGATACGTATGAAATTTATCACAGTAAATATACTCTATTACAATAATCTTGTCGATGTTAACATTTTTATGACACAAAGATACTAGTATTTAGAGAAAATTTTCAAAGTTATTAAGCAATTTATCTCTGATGTAAACTAGGGTCCAAGATCAATGCATTACAACTCTAACTGTTCATGACACACCATTTTCCCTCACATGTAGTTTATTGATGAAGAATATACCAAAATGAGTGCAACAATATTTTGTTTTACTTTATTGAGTAAAAAATAAAATTATCTTAAATGCAAAGTGATATGTGCCTAAAATAATTTTTTTCTTTTTTTCTTTTTTGCAGTCTTCCAAATAGGATGTTTATCTGAAATATCAATTAAAAGAAATTCTAGGATCTATAGAATAAAATATTGAAGAACAAACAACCAAAGAGCTAAGTAGCAAATGGAATCTAACAATATGGAAAATTATGTTTTTTAAAAAGCATAAAGAAAGAGGAGCTTTAAGAAGCCACTTCAGTCATGCTATACTGAGATCCTCAACATATTCTCAGTGGCCAAAAGTATTTTTGGATTTTGCAGATGAAAGCAAGAAAAAAAAATCCATATCTTCTGTTCCAGACTTAATTCCAAATGTGCTTGCATTTGTTTATGAAAAATAAAAAAAATCACAAACTTTTATTCCTGAAACTTGAGCCATCTGTGTCCCTAAGAAATGGAAAAGTATATCAGATAATAAAGACTAAAGTTTGGCTGCAAGTGGAAATTTATTATATACGGAGTTTATTTTTTAATGTGGGCCAATTTTTTTTCCTTTTTTTTCTTTTCTTCTTTTCTTTCTTTCTTTTTTTTTTTTGAGATGGAGTTGTGCTATTGTTGCCCAGGCTGGAGTACAGTGGCGAGATCTTGTCTCATTGCAACCTCCGGCTCCAAGGTTTAAGCTATTCTCCTGCCTCAGCCTTTCAAGTAGTTGGGATTACAGATGCCCCCCAACCACGCTCAGGTAATTTGTGTGTGTGTGTGTGTGTGTGTGTGTGTGTGATATATATATGTGTGTGTGTGTATGTGTGTGTATATGTGTGTGTATGTGTGTATATATATATTTATGTGTATATTATGTGTGTGTATATATATACACATATATATACATACATATATACACACATATATATGTGTATATATATACACATAATATACACATATATATGTGTGTATATATATACACATAATATACACATAAATATATATACACATATATATGTGTATGTATATATATATACACACATATATATGTGTATATATATATATATATATACACATATATATCCCAACATTCTAGGAATATATGTCTGAACCACTGCACCCAGCCACATAGGACAAATTTTAAGCATATTCTTCAGAAGTAGATTTTAATAGCCTGTTCTGGGGTGGTATTTTTTAATTGAGAGAACTGATGAATATAGTACATATATGAATATATAATGAAACTAGTAAAATATGTGCATGATTTCACATACAAAAAAATTAATATTACAGGACAATCTTGGTGGAATCTTAGAATACTTTGATTTTAATTCTTAAAAGTTTATTGTTGTAGGTAACTGTAGGAACATGTTTTCATGGGATTGCTGTCAATTCTTTCTCTTCCCAAACATGCATGTAATTTTTCTCTTAAGAAAGAGAGCCCATCTATTTCTTCCTTCATTTTGAATCAGGGCCTGTAAAGGGACTTAAACATGACCAAATGTAGTAGGTAGGATGTTCTAGGACTAGATGATAGGAATCTTGCAGTTTCTATCTGAACACTCACTTTTGTGTCCTCTAGAGACTTGATAGTATCCTTGAAAGAAAAATACATGGAGAGACCCAGAGACCACACCAAAGGAAAGGAGTCCATTCAATCCTAACTATCCTCTTCTAGCCATCAAGGCATAGAAGTTACTTTGTTTTGACCCTCCATACCAAAACATACACCACATGAATACCACTGATTGAACCTAACTTTTGCCCCCTGGAATAGAACTGTCTAGCTGAGCTCTACTCAATTTTCTGACCCATAAAGTTATGAAATATAGGCCGGGCACGGTGGCTCAAGCCTGTAATCCCAGCACTTTGGGAGGCCGAGGTGGGTGGATCACAAGGTCAAGAAATCGAGACCATCCTGGTCAACATGGTGAAACCCCGTCTCTACTCAAAATACAAAAAATTAGCTGGGCATGGTGATGCGTGCCTGTAATCCCAGCTACTCAGGAGGCTGAGGCAGGAGAATTGCCTGAACCCAGGAGGCGAAGGTTGTGGTGAACCGAGATCGTGCCATTGAACTCAAGCCTGGGTAATGAGAGCGAAACTCCTTCTAAAAAAAAATAGTTATAAAATATATTAAATGGTTGTTACTTAATTCAAAAAGTTTGTGAGTACTTGGTTCTGCAGCAATCAGTAACCAAAATATTAACAAAACAAAATTCATTTGATATTGTTTACAATCCACATTCACATTAAAAAATTAATGGAAAAATTAAATGAATTGGCTTAGTTGGTCAGAGTTGCAACTCAAGCTGACATGGGTAAGTAGTTTAACCAATATTAACATCTCTTTGTTTCATTATTTATCTTTGGCATTTGTTTATAGTCTTACATAAAACAGTTTCTAGCTAGTCAATATTTACATTAACATGTGATATGATAGAGGATAAAACTTAAGTGTATTATAATAATTTTATGCTATAACAATATTAAAAGCTAGGTCTCTGCTTAATATGTAAAAACATTAATTTCTATTTTATTTATTCATAATGTACTCGTTTATTTCTTGATGAGATCTTAACCTCTAGTTCAAGATTTCATAAAACTTGAGATATTTAGCATATAAAACTGCCCATTGCTTCAAATAGTATTTTAAATGAGAATGTGTATTTTTGAAGAAATTGTAGTCAGCCTTTGTAATTGGCTGTAGAGCTGAGGTCCTGGAAAATCTACTGAGGGAAGTACAGCTCAAATTGGTAATCACTAGGGAGAATAAATCATTTTATGAATCAAAATAAATAAAGTCATATCTAACCTTTGGTGAAAACAAGAAAGTAGACCATGATAATGCACAGGAAGGAATATGCTATATGAGACATTTCTCTTATTGTATTATGGGTGGGTCCACTCAGATTGCTGCTTCTCAATATATTTATCTGCATAAATTTGCCCGCATAAATTGAGATTATTGTGAGACTAAAATACTAAGAAATATAGTAATTATAAGAAGCCCCATACTAAAACAGTTCCAATTCTATTGCCAGGGTGTGAGGGAGGGAAGGCATAATTGAGAAATCGGAAGCTCATTTAAAAAATATTGACTTTATTTGCATAAAGATGTTTATAAAAAATCTAGAAGAAATTGACACATTCTTGAAAACATACATTATCCCAAGACTGAACCAGGAAGAAGTTGAATCTCTGAGTAGACCAATAATATATTTTGAAATTGACACAGCAAAAAGTAGTGTACCAACCAAAAAAAAGCCCAGGACCAGACGGATTTATAGCTGAATTCTACCAGAGGTACAAAGAGGAGCTGATACCCTTTCTTCTATTCACAGTAGTATCACAATACCTATCAATGATAGACTGGATAAAGAAAATGTGGTACAAATATGCCACAGAATACTATGCAGACATAAAAAGAACAAGATCATGTCCTTTGCAAGGACATGGATGATTCTGGAAGCCATTATCCTCAGCAAACTAATACAGCAACAGAAATACAAACAACCCATATTCTCACTTCTAAATAGGAACTGAACAATGAGAACAAGTGGATACATGGCAGGGAATAACACACACTGGGGCCTTTCAGTATGAGTTGGGAGAGCATCAGGAAGAATAGCTAATGCATGCCAGGATTAATAATATTAATATTACTCATTATTATAATAATTAATTAATTATATATTTAAATAATTAAATATAATTAATTAATAATTAATAATAATAATAAATTAATATTAATATTAATAATATTATATATATATACATAATCCAGTGTCCATAGTCTGTAAGAATACAAAGATAATGTGATGCCTCCAGCTTTGTTCTTTTTCCTTAGGATTGTCTTGGCTATATGGGCTCTCTTTTGAAATTTAAAAGAGATTTGGAATCTCTTTTAACATTTAAAATTTAAAGTAGATTTTTCTAATTCTGTAAAGAAAGACAATGATAGTTTGTCAGGGATAGCATTGAATCTATAAATTACTTTGGGCAGTATGGCCGTTTTTATGATACCAATACTTCCTTTCCACGAGCATGGAATGATTTTCCATTTGTTTGTGTCCTCTCTTATTTCCTTGATCAGTGGTTTGTACTTCTCCTTGAATGGGTCCTTTTGTAGCAATTTTGAATGGGAGTTCACTCATGATTTGTCTCTCTGTTTGTTTATTGGTATATAGGAATGCTTGTGATTTTTGGATATGATTTTGTATCTTGAGACATTGCTGAAGCTGCTTATCCGATTAGGGAAATTTTGGGCTGAGACGATGGTGTTTTTTTTTTTTTTTTTTTTTTTTTTTTAGACGGAGTTTAGCTCTTGTTACCCAGGCTGGAGTGCAATGGCGCAATCTCGGCTCACCACAACCTCCACCTCCTGGTTTCAGGCAATTCTCCTGCCTCAGCCTCCCGAGTAGCTGGGATTATAGGCACAAGCCACCAGGCCAAGCTAATTTTTCTTATATATTTAGTAGAGACGGGGTTTCACCATGTTGACCTGGATGGTCTTGATCTCTTGGCCTTGTGATCCACGTGCCTCGGCCTCCCAAAGTGCTGGGATTACAGGCTTGAGTCACTGGGCCCTGCCGACGATGGTGTTTTCTAAGTGTACAATCATGTCATCTGCAAACAGAAACAATTTGACTTCTTCTCTTCCTATTTGAATACATTTTATTTCTTTCCCTTGCCTGATAGCCATGGACTGAACTTCCAATACTATGTTGAATAGGAGTGGTGAGAGAGGGCATCCTTGTCTTGTGCTGGTTTTCAAATGAAATGCTTCCAGCTTTTGGCCATTCAATAGGATATTGGCTACACAGCCAATATTTGTCATAAATAGTTCTTACTATTTTGAGATGTATTCCATTAATTCATAGTTCATTGAGAGTTTTTAGCATGAAGTGGTGTTGAATTTTATCCAATGCCTTTTCTGCATCTATCGAGATAATCATGTTGTTTTGTTCATTGATTCTGTTTACGTGATGGATTACATTTATTGATTTGTGTATGTTGAACCAGCCTTGCCTCCCAGGGATGAAGCCAACTTGATCGTGTTGGATAAGCTTTTTGATGTGCTGCTGGATTCAGTTTGCCAGTGTTTGATTAAGGATTTCTGCATTGATGTTCATTAGGAATATTGGCCTGAAATTTTCTTTTTCTGTTGTGTCTCTGCCAGGTTTTGAAATCAGAATGATGCCGATCTCATAAAACGATTTAGAGAATTCTCTCTTATCAGTAAACTTAACAAAGGGGCAGAAAGCCGAACACTTGCATGTTCTCACTCATAACTGGGAGTTGAACAATGAGAACACATGAACACTGGGAGGGGAACATCACACAGTGGGGCCTGTCAGGGGGTGGGGGACTAGGGGAATGATAGCATTAGAAGAAATACCTAATGTAGTTAACAGGTTGATAGGTGCAGCAAATCACTATGGCATGTGTATAACTATGCAACAAACCTGCATGTTCTGCACATGTATCCCAGAATTTAAAGTATAATAATAAATAAAAGAATACAGAGATAAATAATATATATTCCTGTGCCATATTGTAGTAGATGGACCATAAAGTTATGTAAAGGCTGTAAATCTGTTGCTGTAAGATCAATGATATAGTGATAGCAAAAGGAAAACTTGATAAATCATACTCTAGTGAGTCAACAATAAATTCACAGATTAAGAAACAAGCAGGATTCTGCATGGAAAATAGGAGTAAAAAAGGCAGAAAATAGACTAGAGAGAATGCACAATTTCTCCCCGGCTGTGACAAATATAAATACATGAAGTAAGAAAAAAATATTACACACTTGAGGAAATGGAGGCCCTGACATGTAGACCTAAAGAGAAAATATTATCAGATGGTATTTGAGAAAGAATAGCCATTTAATAATGGAATATCTCGCCGCTAATGAAACTAGATTTTTTCAGTGAGGGAAAAGATAGAAGAGGCTGGAAGAATTAGGGGTCAGAATTCAAGGCTATATAGTTTCCCGTCTCAATTCTGCCGCTTGTTATTTAACTGAGCATGGACAGGTTACCTAATTTTTGCACACTGTAGTTTCCTTATCTTGTGAAAAGGAGATATTAAATCCTAAATCAGGGCAGTCTTCTTGATTAAGATAATTTATGTAAAGCAATTGGAAAGTGCCTAGGCAACAGGATACATTTTAAAAAGTATAGTAGATATTATTTGAATTCTGAATAAGGTGTTGTTTTTGTCAATGTTTTTAAATAAATACAGAAGTAATTCATGACCTGAAATAAGCAGAAGTACTAGCAATGAAAAGTAGAGAAGTGAAGAAGGTTAAGGAAGTAAAAGCAAGGACAACAGGACTAGAAAGTGGTTGAATATATGCATTAAAGGTTTAGTTTTATAATTAATATTTTACAGTAGTTTACTTACTTGGGTAACTGATCCATTGATGTGTATATTAGATAAGATGGATAATAAAAAATGAGAAAAAGGTCTGGGTGACCATTCTGAGTAATTTTGAGGGCTTTTACATACAAGTCCCATATATGCTTAAAAAACTTATGTGTTTAATCTCAGGTAAAATTCATTTATGAGTTGTATGACATAGGGCTTTGTGTAAACTTTGATTCTTTAAGGTAACTCAGGTGGAAAAAGTAAAGAAAATATTTTAAAAATTCCATTTAATGTTTGATTGAAAGAAAAGAAATAAAACTGAACTGAAAAGGAAGGTCATGTAGAAAATAAAGTTATAATTGAAAGCAAAGAAATTAAGAATTCCAAGTTGGAAAAAAATGGTCAACAATAGCAAAGGTTAAGCAGAGATCAGATAATATGATAATCAGAATTGTAAATTAATCTGACCTGTTGAAAGTGCCTAATACTAATAATAAAATAATTTAGGGTACTTTTTAGTTCGATCATGGCAGAAACATAGAAGTTAAAATCTGCAAGGCACCAATTTTCATCTGATAGCTCATTTTATTCTTCCTAAATTACCAGTAAGCGATTCCATGTAATAGTTTTGTCATATTTGATTAATTTTAACTTGACATTTACCTACATTTTCAGAATTTAAAACCATTTAATGTAAGAAGACATCCTTAGATTAAGGTATTTTCCAAAATACATTGTTACAACATGTTTCAGAGGTATAACTACAATTTAGTCATTGTAGATTTGTAAAAATAAATATGATGAGTTTTAATTTAAATCTATTCTATAGAATTGTTATTTTCAAAACATATACAATAACGTAAGGCTGGAAATAATTTCTTGCAATGATTTATTCTAATTCAACATTCATATTCTTCATTTTATATATTTTTCTGAGATTATTATCTGCTGAAGATATAGATAATGGTTCATATGTTTTGCTTTTGTTTTATTAATTGTGGGATATCATACAGAAGAATGCAATTTGGAAATCAGCAGTTAAAATCTAACTGGGGGGGCCTTCCACTTTTTAATGGAAAAATTAGTTAACACCTATAAACACTTCTAAATATAAATAGAGAAAGAATTTAGGTCTCAATATATAGCTTTAGTTATATTTTCATATGACCTGATATAATTTTATCCCTTTAAAAAAATCACTTTTGATAATATCTGTAGTTTTATTTATTTTCATGGACATAAATGAATTATATTTTATTTTAAACACAAAATGGTATTAAATTTATTTAAATTTAAGCAACATAATTTTAGACACAATGCAGATATTATGCATAGTAATTTTGGTTATCCATTAATCAACACAAAAAATATAACTATAAACTATGATTTATTGAGAGAAAATGCTATTTTACATCTGGTGCATGATGTAAGTTTTTATCTTGTATGCATCACACTAAGAAACCTCACATCAACCATGGATTAAAATTAAATTGCATAATGAAGCATGTAGTTAAAAACGATCTTATTTTATTTGTTATGTCACTTGGAAAATATGACTATCCCAAATATTGCATATACATCTTTAAAAAATAAATTATTTTTAAAAGTTATGAAAAAGTCATAACTTTTTATGAGTCTGAAATAATTTAGTTAGCAATATATTTTATTTCAAGTGTTATTCATATATCATACTCTTCTTGTGAAAATCACAATAGTTCTACATAGAAAGTATTGAAATAAGGATCATTTTAAGGTATCTGAAATACTGATTTGAGGTATAATTTCACTCTGTTTTAAAAGTCTCCATGTGATATCTATAAACAAGTTCTTTGTGCTCAAAAAATATTGATGAATTTGTCAGAGGGAGTATTGTTTTTAGAATGGATGCATGTGTGTTTGTTTTATATTGTTAACAAATTTAATGAAAGCAAGATTGCAAAACACCCTTTAAATATAATCATGTATTCCATAGCAAAATGTTTCATTTTTACTACTTATCTACTTTGACAGATAGAATTTTAACTAAACACTTCTTTTTCTTTGTCTTTTAAGTTACAGCACAAATTATATATTCGAAAGAGTGAAACTTACATGCTTATTGTATTATTAGACTATTACTTATCCAAAATGATCTCTATTTGGAATGGAGACCTGGATAAACACTTCTGAAATCAAAAAGGAAAAATGTAAAATAATATAAGGCTTTTTAAAATTTGTTCTGTGAATGAAAATGTATGATCTTTTACAATAATTCTCAAAAGCACTACAAAGTTGCATTTAAATTAACTAGCAGTTTGAACAATAACAAAAAAAACAAGAAACTGTTGCCACTATTTATCTGAAAATGTTTCTCAGATAAATATCTGAGAATATGCTTTCTAATAAACATGCTGACCCTTTTGATATTCTAAAATATGAATTGTTTTCAAAATATATTCCTGTAATATTAATACAGATTTCATAAAATGCTAGTTGATTATTTGCAGTTTGGAACTTTTGGCTATTAACTTTGCAATATAATATGAATACCCTGATAATTCCTTTTAGCACTTTTGTGTCCCATAAATAAAACCAGTTAAGGTATGTTTGTACCAAATCCTGAAAGATAAGAGGTAGAAAGGTGAATTACAAGTTACAAAAATGTACATATAAAACAAAGGATAAAAAGAGATGTGTTAGGCAACATATAGCTGATGCCAAACTTAGTAAATATGTCAAACAGTATATTTTAAAACAGAAGATCAAATGCATGTGATAAGCTAAAACATTTTTGCAAGTTCATGGCATACAATTGATACTTTGAAAGTGCTTTTAGATATGTTATGCTTGAGTAAAACTTGACAAAATATGTTCTCCCTAAACAGTCCTTTGGGTTGAATGAGTCTTCTCAGATGAGTTTTATGTTCTTAGTCATATACTGAGTCATGTTATGAATAAGGTGCATATAAAGATAAAGATGCCTAATAGATCTCCAATTTACATATAATTTTAATGATCTCAAAGCTTCATGAACTCTGGATTTTCTTCAGTATGACTTTTTTACATAGTCTTAAAGTCATTTGGTTCCTTTAGATATTGTTATTCTAAAAACGCAACACACATAAGCCATCTATAAAATTAGAGAGAAGTGTCAATCAGATTGCCCAGCTTTTTCAATCTTTGAATAGTAATTGTACAGAAAACAAAATTTTCTATCTCTGATTAAAGAGAAATATATTTTAAAAGATTTATTGACTTGAAAAACATATTCTAGTGTAAAATTAGAATGACTTAAAATACAGATGACACCAATATGTAATATGACACCAATATGTAACAACAGTGATTTTTGTTAATGCAAAAGACTTTCTTTATTTTACATATTATCACAAAGTTGACTATATATTAGTTTAAATAATGTATTTCTTTTGAAATTTTATGAAAGAAGTTAATTAAAAATACCCCGAAACTATGGTTAACATTTCAACTATACTTGAGTCACCAGTAAATTACAAAAGTTAAAACCAAATAAACAATTTGATTTTATGCAATCATAAATGATTATAATTTCCTAATGAAAGACATTCTAATTACATCACTTTTTATCTACATGAAATAAACTTTCATTAGCACTTTACAGTTTCGGCACATAGAACACCTGCGGTTTGAAATCTGAAATGATATATTGGGTTTCAATTGCTATTTTAATTTATTGTTTCTTTTTTCCAAAGCATGAAATACAAAACATCAATCCAGCATTCATACTGAGCTAAGATGCAATCATTCTAGGCTCAAGTGAGGGTCTCATGATGTTATCACAGGATTGCAAACAGCTTATTATGCTCCAGAGCAGTATGGACACCTTTAAAAAAGCTTTTAAATGGTAACCATGCTGAGCTAAAATGAGACAATTATGGATTTAAATGGGTCTTAGTTGCAATAAGAGATTTATGAATATATTGAACAATAAAAATAAGTCTTTCTAAGTAGGGAAAATGTAGATTATCACTAATATTATACTTATATGTCTTACTTTTTATTTCATCAGATTAAAAAATATTTGATACCCGCCTATGAGTGAGAATACAGGGAGGGGAGCACTATACACTGGGGTCTGTTGGGGGGAAATAGGGGAGGGACAGCAGCGGTGGGGGGTTGGGGAGAGATAGCATGGGGAGAAATGCCAGATATAGGTGAAGGGGAAGAAGGCAGCAAATCACAAAGCCACATGTGCACCTATGCAACAATCTTGCATGTTCTTCACATGTACTCCAAAACCTAAAATGCAATTAAAAAAATTTTGACAGGCCATTACTCAAATATAGACAGTTAAATGGACTGTTATATTTCAAAGATAGTCTAAGAAAATATGTACTCTTGATAAACTGCATCATCTTTTGGAATGTTATTACTTTGCTCTAATGCTGACTTTTGTGTTTCTGCTATTTTACAGATAAACACATACTTTCATACCTACTTTATTAACATGGCGAAAAAATTTCAAGCCCTTTGCACCAAAGAAGCTCTAGAGTTCTGATTTCCCAGTGAGGGAAAATGAGTTTACTCTCATGTATTTTCTGTTTATTTTTGAATTGTCTTGATTATTTGGTGTTAAATAGGACTTTGGGTTGCTGTTTTGTGAAATAGGATTTCAGAATTGTACGCACAGACATTGCATAGCATTCTTTAAGTATGTTCCTCCTTTGGTGCACACATTTACCTACAACTTTATATAGGAATATTTTCTAAAAGTTGGCCATCATAGTTTACTGTTGATAACAATGTGGCTCTAAAAATGATAGGACTCTACATATTATACAAGACCCTATAGCTTTTTGAGAGTCAGGAAAGTATATTAAGGCCAGAGAAGATGATGTGGGTTATAGTACTTTCTCTTACTTCTTTGAGAAAGTTGGTGTATTTAGGTGTTAATTTCTTAAATACTTAAAATAATTTTACTAGACTGAATTTTTTGAGTTATCTTACTGAGCTAATGTACAAAATATATTTGAGTTGAGCTAGTCTGTCAGATGAAAGAATCATTCACCATTGGAATTTGCATCTGTCTTAGTTAGTTTTTCCATTGCTATAAAGAACTACCTGAAACTGGGTAATGTATAAGAAAAGAAGTTTTAATTGACTGAAAGTTCCACAGGAGGCATGATGGAGGATGTCTCAGGAAACTTACAGTCATGGTGGAAGGAGAAGGGGAAGCAAGCACATCTTCCCTTGGTGGCAGAAGACAGAGGGCGAGCAAAAGGAGGAGTGCTACACACTTTCAAACAATCAAATCGTGTGGGAACTCGCCCATTTTCAGGAGAACAACAAGGGAGAAGCTGCCCCCATGGTCCAATCACCTCCCACTGGGTCCCTCTGCCAACACTGAGGATTACAATAAAACCTGAGATTTGGGTGAAGATGCAGAACCAAACCATATCAATTTCCTAATATTTTTCTTTTTGTTTTAAGAACATCTGAAATATTAACTCTTCATGAAGAGTCTTTCAGAATGAATGTTTCAGATTGCTATGGGAATATAAAAGGCATGAGGGGGAGCTGGGAAGGAAGACATGATGCTTACGTGTTTCTCAGCAAACGAGAAAAGGAGATTTTAGTTTATGGTAAGAATGAAAAGAGAATGAAAAACATGGGCCCCCATCCAGGGGATCTGATGCCACAGAAGTAATGAAATTATATTCTATGGATAACTCAAAGGCTGCGGAATCCCTGGTTCACTTTTAACTTGGTCTCTGGGCGACTTCTGGGGAGGTGGGTTCCAGATAGCTATAGCATAGTTGATATGAACAGGCAGAAAGAAGGCCCAGTATGTTTTCTTTAGTCTGCTCCTGTGTGGCAGATATAGGTCATGGACTGCCAATGGTCCTAGTGTCCTAGGGCAGCAGAACAAGGAAGCTGAGTGAGAGCTTAAGCTCAATGCTACAGAACGAAGATATGCCATCTAAGGTATGAAACATCAGTGACACAGTAACAGTCAGATTAAAGTCTAACCAAAACAGGAAACCACAGACATCTGATTTATTTGGCAAAAGATCGACAGATGATAATGGCCTAACACCTGGGTACATTACTGCAACAATCACATCTCAATTTGTCAGACAGCAGTGAGTACCTTCATAAAGCCAGATTCTACTCTTCCCTCAAATGTCGAGAGCCCGTATATCCAGATGCCATGTCAGAGGAGAGGAAATAACCTGAAAACTGTTACATATATCAAATAAACTTATTTAAACCAAAACAGAATGTATATTATTTCAAAATAACATTTAAGCCTATATTAGGACTGGATTTGTTCTTGTTTTACCCTCATAAATCATGGTAGTAGATGGCTCAACAGGCAGATCAGATGTATTAAAAATAATACAATTTCTAATTTATTTTTCCCTTTAAGTTGCAGTGTGAATAAAACTGCAATGCTGCTACTCATGAATCATCATTTTTTAACTAAAATGTAAGCAATCATAGAAAAAGGCTCTGGGAGTTCCAATTTGGTGTATGTGCCTTCAATTAGATAGTCACATAAGAAAAAGATATTGATTATACTAGGAGCAGAATCGTCTAAGAATGACCTGAAGAAGTCTGGACAATACTACATTTTTCCACCTGTGGCTCACCACCACCAGCAAGTAGGGGTCCTGAAATAGGACTGTGACTCTCCACAGGCAACACAGGTAAGTCCTAATTCCTTAGATACATTCGAGCCAAAGTTCCAAAGCAATTCCTGTAAATAGCAGACACTCCAGACTAACTGGCAACAAGCAGACACATAGGCCATTTTTTCACACTCTAAGAAGGGAGACACAGGGAGTAATGTCGGCTCCCTCCAACGGAGCCAAACCGTGGTCCACTGGAGGTGGGCCCTTCTCCTTGGCACAACACTCCATTGGAAGATGTGGAGAATGAGGAACTACATGATACTTTGTCTTGCTGATTCTGCCCACCTAAATTTTCTTATGCCCCAATAAATCCTATTTCTTAACCCATGTTTTCTGACTTTGTGGAAGTTAATTCCTGGAATTAACAACTAATGGAAGCTCTAAAGGGATCCACCCAAACAACTCAGTTTAAACCCTAAATAGTAAAAGAGTTCCTCTAAATGGATGAATTCCTGTTTCAGTCTCAGAATATTGCATATTTCTATTGGAAGAATATTTCTTTGAAACTTTTCATCTGTTAGGCCTTATTAAAAAAATAGAAGGAATTTAAAAAGGAGAAAAAGGTTTTACTTTAGTGAATTCTATAGTTCTATTGATTGTGTAACTGTTTGCTAAAGACAGCATCCCTAAAGGTAATTATTGCCTGGTGGAAGGCATTCTGCTTCAGTGATAAATGAATTTTCTTGTACAAAATAAAGGAAGAACATACACCGGGGACGTACATATGATCACAAACATGAAATAAAAAACATCACCTATCTCTCCTTTAACCCCCTTTCTAAAATGCAGTCTTACATTGAATGTATTTTTTTTCAGAATCCTGTGGACTTCAGAATAAAATGATGTATCAGCAGTCCTTTTTACACAAGAAATAAGACATTTTTTGCTAGTGAAAAATTATATTATGTCTCAATTCTAAAACCTATTCCTTCTCAACTCTGAACCATACACCTTAAACATTATTACACCAGTTAAGGAAGTTTAAGTTTGTAAATTTCACGGAGTAAGGGAAAAGGCCTGAGAAGTTAAAATTTGATTCCTTTGGTAATCTTCTTGATTTAGACAGGGATGTCACTCTGTTCCATAAATGACCAAAGCATTTAGTGGAGGATGTTGGTGAACTTGGGTTTTTCTGATGTGAATTGGGACAGAATGATAACATGAAGTGAAATATTCTTATGATAAATGTATATCAGTGATGTTAACTGAATTATTGTGACATACTGCTACATATTTTCAGGATCACTAAAAGCACCCACAAAGTTCATATCAAAATCTTTAATTGAAGGTTGTTTTAAAAGTATTATCTATGTCACTAACCATTACTAAAATATAAAATCCAACTTGTTGATTGAGGGGAATGGAGAATAAGACTATGCAATGGTGAATTCTTTCCTTACAGATTTTTCAAAACATTTCAATTAAATTAAAAAACGAGATAGAATTCTCCAAAATGATGATATACCACGTTTATTTTCCTTCAATAGCTCAATTTAAATTCCTTTTTCTTACTATGTATTGAAATCTATAATATTTTTATGTTATAGTGCTAGAGGTCTCATTTTAATATGCAAGGTTATAAAGTTAGAAATAAGGATTATAAACGAAAAAACAGCTCTTAGGATATTCAGACAATAACTATCATTGCATAGTGATATGAGAAAACTAGTAAAATATAAAAATGTATTAAAATCAAAAAACTGAAATAGACATTTTTAAAATTATATTTTGTTGCTTCAAGTGTATTCCAGTAATAAGCAACATCTTATCAATTTAAAGTTGTTATTTATATTATTGGCTTAATAAATAAATAATAAATTAACGAAAAAATGTGTTTAGAGATATTTTAATGTCACAATTCAACTGAAAATAAAATACATTTCAGAAGGGAATTTAAGCTATTTTGCTGTTATACAAAGCACACATTATTCTAAAAACTTCTTTAAATTAATGTAGATATTTCAGTTAACAGCCAGATAGTTAAAAAAAATTGTATGAACTTTTCACAAAAGTCTGGGATATTTATTTTCTGATGCATTCTTATAAGTTTAGGGATGATAAATTTTATATATATATATATGTGATATATATATATATATCACATATATATATCACATATATATATCACACATATATATATTTATTATTTCTCTAGCCACTAATATATAGTTATTTTGTAACATATCTATTATATAATTCCATATTATGCAATGTACATCTGTTGTATATATAATATACATATCTACTGATATTCTCCTATCCCTAGTATTTCTTAAATTGTGCTTCATTCAGTTGGAAAATGCCTATCAGCACTGTATTTTGTGACACATAGTAATTACAAAGTTAATTTTGCAAATCTCATAAGCTTAGCACATTAAATATTTATCTGAATTATTTAAATGGAATTCCTAATAATATCTGGAGCATTGTAAGCAATTTTATTAAATTCAAATAAATTATTATTTTACCTAAAAATGACAGTTTCTCTCAAAATAATTTCTAATTTTGCCATCATGAATTTTAAAGAAGGTTTTAACCTTGAAATATTAGTACTGAAAAAAATTTATAATAGTTTAACCTCAAAATATCATTTTATAAACATATTGCAATAATTTCAGAGTTGAAGCTGTGTTGTTTTTGGTAGATTTTCTTTTATATTTTATCAGTATTAGTAATAGTCTTTTTAAATTAAATTTATTTCTTCTGGCCCTCATACCCTCTCTAATACTATATAATAATGTCAGTTTTTCAAGGAAATACAGGTATTAAAATATCTTCCAGCCAAGTAATTTAATGTATAAATGGAATTCCTGATATTGGAGTAAAACAAAGACATTAACCATAATATTTCATATATTTGAAGTGTTTTTTAACATTGATTTGTTGGCAAAAGTTGTGAAGTTGGATTTGGGAATAAAAATGTATACTGTGCACATAGGGAGAAATTACATAAACTACATATGTATTAGTTTTTACAATGTGAATAGAGCTAATATAAGACAAACAACAAAGATATAATAATATATCCTTTTTAAATTTATACTTTCTATTAACTTAAAATCTCGGCAAAAATAAACATTTTGCATTAGATTATGATTAGATTATCACACATGAATAAGAAGTTAAGTTTCATGAAACAAGAATGCATTTAATCAGATATTTACAAATATATATTTTGTTATGTTTTCACTCTTTCTATATTGCCAGTGACTCCAGCATTGAAAAGGTCACTTATCTATGGTTATTGTCTATGCTTATTAAAGGATCTGGGTCAGACATTGAATATCTGGGTCATTAGTTAATAGTGTAACAGCCAGCATTTCTAGTTACTAGAAATGTAAGCTAAAGGTCTCTAACACTGCAAATCTTTCCACTATATCACAAGAAATATATTGCTCTCAGTAAAATATACTTTGAAGCAGTTTTAAACTCACTACTTATTATAATGTTCATCATTTCCATGAAATAAAACTTCAAAAAGAAAACATACCATACAATTCAGTCTTTTAAGTGTATATTTCTTAAAATTTTAACAACACATGTTGTTATTCCCATCATTTTGGGTATGATGAAGATCAATTTTATCATTCCAAGGAGTCTCAATGCTGACTGTAATCAAAACTCTGTTCATGCCGCAGCAGTGGTAACCAACAACCTATATTTTCCTATAATTTTTCCTCTTCCAGTATGTCATAAAAATATAATTATACACTGAATAACTTTGTGAGATTTACGTAATTTACTGCATTTGAGATTTATGCATGTTGTTTGAATCAAATCTGTTCCTTTTCATTGCTAAATTGTATTCTATTATATTCCACAGTTTGTTTACTTATTCAACAATTGAAAGAAATTTGTTTTCTGTTTGATGAAATTGAAATAACAATGTCATTAGATTGTGCATAGGGTTTTTTGTATATACAAAATTTTTATACCACTTAGGGTGGCTGGAATATATGATAAACATATATTTAAGCATATTAAAACTGTGCAACTGTTTTCTAAAAATCCTGTGACATTTTTCATTTCTACTAGCAATTTTTGAAAGTTTTAATTGTTTCAGGCACACTAGCTAGCAATTGGATTTATTAAAGATTAGTGTATATGCATTCATATATATATATATATATATTTCATCTTAATAGGTTTGAAGTAGCTTTTTGGGTGGATTCTAATTTTTATTTTCCCAACAAATAATAATGTTGAACATCTGTTAATGTATTTAATTGGCATCCATAGATGGTCTTTTGTGAAATGCCTGTTCAAACTTTCACCTATTCTTTTACTGAGTTGCTTATATTTGTGTTTTGAGGGTCCTTCATATATTATGGATACAATTTCTTTATCAGATAGGTATTAAGAATTCTTCAAAATGCCTGAGAAAGATGTTATAATCAAAACATTGATTATAAAGAAGCTCAATATGACTGTGCATGATGGCTCACACCAATAATCTCAGCACTTTAGGAGGCTTAAGTGGGTGGATCACCTGAAGTCAGGAGTTTGAGACCAGCCTGGCCAATGTGGTAAAACCTTGTCTCTAGTAAAAATACAAAAATTAGCCTGGTGTGTTGGCACATGCCTGTAATTCCAGCCACTATACTCAGGAGGCTGAGGCAGGAGAATTGCTTGAACCTGAGGCAGAGGTTGTAAGTGAGCTGAGATCACAGCACTGCACTTCAGCCTGGGTGACAGAGCAAAACTCTGTATCAATATATAAAAAAAGTAGAAGCCGCAAGTAAAAATCTCAAAACCAATACAAAGAAATCAGAAAATTAATCTAAGCCTATAAATGAGAAATTTACCAAGAAAATAGACAGCTTAAAAAAAGTAGAAATCTTAGCAATAAAAAAATTATTGAAGGAAATACAAAATATATTTTAAAGCTTCAAGAGTAGACTAGACCCAGTAGACAAGCCAGAAAAAATAATCTCAAAAATCAAAGACAGGTCTTTTGAAATAACTCAGTCAGACAAAACTAAGGAAAACAGAATAAGAAAGAGTGAACAAAAGTTTAAAGATATCTGGGACTACATAAAGTGACCAAACATGAATTGTTGCTATTCTTGAGGGGGAAGATAAATTAGTAAGTTTAGAATACATACTTCAAAAAAAAGGGGGGTGCCTCACACCTGTAATCCCAGCACTTTGGGGGGCCGAGGCAGGTGGATCATGAGGTCAAGAAATCAAGACGATTGTGGTCAACATGGTGAAACCCCGTCTCTACTCAAAATACAAAAAATTAGCTGGGCATGGTGGTGCGTGCCTGTAATCCCAGCTACTCAGGAGGCTGAGGCAGGACAATTGCCTGAACGCAGGAGGCGGAGGTTGTGGTGAGCTGAGATCGCGCCATTGCACTCCAGCCTGGGTAACAAGAGCAAAACTCCACCTCAAAAATAAATAAATAATAATAATAATTTATGAAATTTCAAGAGTTTATCAAGAGGATTAGACATCCAGACATATAAGTCCCAGAGATCCCTAGGTAAAAACATTGCAAACATTCTCTTACAAAAATGTCTTGTATTCAGGGTGCCTAATGTCAAACTGCAGGAATAAGTTTTAAAAGTAACAAGAGAAAAAATACCTAGTCAGCTATGAAGGAAACCCCATCAATTAATTGCAAGTTTCTCAGCAGAAACCTCACAGGACAAAAGAAAATTAAATGAAATTTTCAAAGTGCTGAGCAAAAATAACTGTCGGTCAAATATTTTGTATAAACTTCATAAATGAAATATAAATAAAATCCTTCCTAGACAAGCAAACACTGAGGAAATTTGTTACCACTGGCTTAGTAATTTCCTATAGGAAATGCTCATGGGGTACTAAACATGGAAATGTGAAAATGAAAGGTTGATAATCACCATAATGTAAACACATGGGTATATATAAACACATAGTTTGTATCAAATAATCACACAAAGGAGTAAGAATAAGAAATCAAATGCCAACACAAAATTTCATTGAATTGCAAAGACAGACACAGAAAAGGAAAAAGAGAAATAATTTATAAAACAACTTGAAAACAAGAAAATGACAGAAACAAAGCCTCGTATATCAATATTAACCTTGAATGTGAATAAATTAAATGCTACACTTAAAAAATACAGATTGGCATAATGGATTCTCAAATACGATTCAACTCTGTGTTGTGTACAAAAAAACTCACCTTAGTTGTAAAGACACATATAGACTGAAAGTAACATAATGGAAAAAGATATTCCATGTAAATGGAACCATAAGTGAGCAGGAGTAGCTATACTTAGATAAAATTCATTTTAAATCAAAAAGAATAAAAAAAGATTGTCATATATAATGTTAAAAATATCAACTCAGCAAGAGATTAAGAATTGTAAATATATATGCAGCCAACAGCAGAGCACCCACATTTACAAAACAAATATTATTGGACCTAAATGAAAAGACTGACAGCAGTACATTAATAGTGGATGAAGCCCCCATTCAAATCACTAAGTGGATCATTGACACAGAAAATTAACAAAGAAACACTGGATTTAAATTGGACTTTAGACCAAATGGACTTAACAGACATTTAGAGAACATTTACCCAACAACTACAGAATATACATTCTTTTCATCAGCACATGAAACCTCCAATATAGACCGTGTGTTCGGATACACGAAAGTTACAAAATTTTAAAAATTAAAATTATATCAAGGGTCTTCTCAGTCTACAGCAGAATAAAGCTAGAAAACAGTAACAATACTATACAAATACATGGGAATTAACATGGCTAATCACCTGGCTCCAGGGTGATTAGAGTAGGTAGACAGTGGCCACAGAGTATGGGAGCCCGAAAGAAAGGGGTTGGTTCATTCACTTAATTAGCTGTTCAAAATAGACTTTAAAAACAAAACAAAAGGAGGTGTAATCCTAGCACTTTGGGAGGCCGAGTCGGGTGGATCACGAGGTCAAAAGATCGAGACCATCCCGGTCAACATGGTGAAACCCCATCTCTACTAAAGATACAAAAAATTAGCTGGGCATGGTGGTGCATGCCTGTAATCCCAGCTACTCAGGAGGCTGAGGCAGGAGAATTGCCTGAACCCAGGAGGCGGAGGTTGCGGTGAGCCGAGATCGTGCCATTGCACTCCAGCCTGGGTAACAAGAGCTAAACTCCTTCTCAAAAAAGAAAAAAAGAAAAGAAAAAAACGTAGTCACCTCGCCTTTTGATTGTTGACTTTTATAATTTGTATCTTCTATTTTTTCTTGTTCAGCTTCAGTATGTTTATGAACACTATTGATCCTTTCAGAAACCTAGCTTTCAGTTTTATTGTTTTAATCTATTATTTTTCTGTCTTGAATTTTATGGATTCTGACTATAGTGTTTAATAAATAGTTCTTTCATTCTGCTTCTTTGGCATTTATTTTGCTCTTTAAAAATATTATGTTGAAAGATTAGATAATTGATATGACACAATTTTTCTCTGTAATATAAACATTGGATGCTTTAAATTCTCCTCTGTGGAAGGCTTTCGCTGCTTTCTACAATTTTTTATATATTGTTTTATTTTTTTTGCAATTTATCATATATTTTAATGTTCCTTGGGATTTTTCTCTTTTATTCATAGGTATTTAAGAAGTTTATTATTTAATATTTAAATATTCGGGAAATTTTCAGATATCTTTTTGTTGCTTGTTTCTATTTTCTACTATGATCAGATAACATTTTATTGTTTTCCCAACAGCTAAATTTTTAGAACAGTTTAGATTTATAGAAAAGAATAATGTGATGAATGAAGTTCCCATATATCCTACCTGATTTTTCTCTATTATTAACATCTTATATTAAGAAAGGTCTTTGTTACAATTAATGAAATAATATTGCTATATTATTGTTAGCTAAAAATCATACTTAGTTTTTACTTATTGTATTTTTTAAGACCTCATGCAGTTTTTAAGATTACATATTGTATTACATGTAGTCATCATACCCGCTTGATCTATCAACTCTAGGATGTGATAGTTTCTCAACCTTCCCTTGTTTTGATTATCTTGACAGTTTGAGGACCACTGATTAAGCATTATTTTGTAGAATGCCCTTCTATGAAAATTTGTCTGAGATTTCTCATGTTTCTACATGAGGGTTACAGATTTTTGGGAGGGAATGATTTCAGAGATAAAGTGCAGTTATCAACAAACAATATCAAGATTACATACTATCAACATGCCTTATTACTACTGATGTTGGCCTAAATCATCTGGATAAGGTAGTGTTTTTCAGGTTTTCTCATGTATGTTTATTCTCCCCCTACCGAGAACCTTTCTGAAGTGTACTCTTTGGAAGGTAGTTATTACATAGAGTTTATACTTAAGAATTGGAAACTTTTGCTCTATCTCCTTGAGGGTACAGAATCTACATAAATTATTTGGAATTCTTATAACTATTATTTGGAATTCTTCTCATCTCTCTTGGAGATTCTTGTCTCTTATCCCCTACTTATTTTTTATTTAATAATTTCTTTATATCACTGACTGATAATTATTCCACATTGATGAGGTTATGTCAGAGAGTCATAAAACACACAACTGGAATATTTCTAAATGGCCAAGGTTGGAACAACTAAATTTATTTATTTAGTTTGAGCAACTAAATAAATAAATTAGTATCATTTTATACTCTAAATCATACAATGAATATCCATGAGTCTATACCGATATAAATAAATGATTGAATAAATAAGTACATCAAGGAGAATAGGCAAATCTTCCATGAAGAAGGGTTATGAATAATTTATGCAGATATCCCACCTTTAAGGAGGTAGAGCATAAATTTCCATTTCTTACATATGGGCTACACATAATGACTTCCTCCCAATGCGCAGAGCATACAAAGTGGAAAATTAACTTTTTGGTGGCAAATGTGGAGTAACTGTACTCCAGAGTAGTTTCATAGTGGAGAAATGTGTTAAATGCCACCTCAGCCTGGTGGTCCAGGTCAACATCAATAGTAAAAATGATACTGTTAGTATTAACCTTGGATATGATAGGGTGAAAATGTGATGTTATCTGTTCATTTCTTCTCCTAAAGACATATAACTCCCGTCTAAAATGAAAAAGAAAATCAGACAAATTCTAATATGCCATCATCCTCCAAAATATCTGGCCAGTACTCTTAAATGCCGTCAATATTATCAAAAACAGGGTAAGTCTCAGGAATTGTCACAGCCAAATATTTGTTAACCTGAGATATGATTAATAAATATAAGGTGGTATTCTGGATGAGGTTCTGGAACAGAGTAAGGGTATTAAACTAAAAACTCAGAAAGTCTGAATAAAGAGTAGACTTTAGTTAGTAATAATACATCAGTATCGTTTCAATAATTGAAACAAATAGACCATACTAATATAAGATGTTAATAATAGGAGAAACTGAGTGTGGTATAGACAGAAATGCTCTGTGCTGTATGTTCATTTGTCTGTTAATTTAAATTATATTAAACAATAAAATCATTTTTTTAAAAAAAGGAGTTTAAAGTATACAGTGGAAATATTTGCTTAATCAAAACTTTTGAAGGAGGTATGAGTGGAGAGAGTGAAACAGACAATTGAATTTCCCAAGGTCTATATAGTAAAAACTGGTATATTTTCTTGTAATTTCCCTTCTAAAATACCTGCTACTAGAAAAAATATTTAAACAAATCAGGTAACAGCAACAAAAATACAATAATTTTATAACTATCTCTACTCTGATGGTGTGTATATTCTTTTGGGTGTTTTGGTCCTTCATTAGAGTGGTTTTATGAGATTTCAGATGGGGTACCGTAAGCTTCAGGCATAAATAGGAAGGTTTTCGATTTGAGACAAGAGACTGGGAAAGAAGTAGCTGCATGCATCTCAAATGTAGAGTGACATATGTATTATCTGACTGCCTACTTAAATTATAAGCGCTCTAACTCTTTGCGGATATGCTCGCTCTAGGACAAAAGGATTCCTCCAGGGTTTGTTATCACAGCTTTAGAATTTCAAGTGGCTTTCCCCTGCAATAGCATTGCTCCCATCATCTTTTTAAAATTCTCTTCTTGGAAAATGTTTTCAATAATATTTGCTCTTAACATTAAAACCTGTAGTTCCATGCTGCATACTGTTACATATATACATCTTCTTTCTCACAGGAAATGTTTATGGTACTGGCCTTATGACAAAGGCTCCCTGTGTGACTTAGCCAAGAATGAAACCGTTTTTGGAGATTTTCTTTGAGATATGTGAAATGAGTTTTAATTTGCTATATTTCAGCCAGTAAGTTAGCAATAGTTATATTCCTTTTTTATAAAATGAAAAATAAGGGTATAACGTATGTGAAATAATAGTATTGCTATACATGCAACATGACATACTCAACAAAAATGCTCAGGTTAAATAATTTGAAATTAATCACAGTTTGGTAACTTCTGGCAATGAGGTAGTAGCTATTTCCTACACAGAATGTCCTTCCTGATATTTTATATTTGCTTTTGTAGTTACCAAATTTCAGGTGGAACCGAAGAAATCACAAAACGGTTTCTAATACATAAAAACATAGTCTACATGTTTGGGATGCTCTTCAAACATGATATTTATATTCACTGACCATGGAAATATTTCTTCTTTCACAAGAGACACAACTTTTACACAACAATAGCTCTAGTGACTAGAGTTTAAAAAGAGATGAGAAAAAAATGTTATAACTGAAAATTTTTCCACAATAGTATGGACTGAATGTATGTGTTCCCTGCAAATTCAAATGTTAAAGCTCTAACTCTCAGTGTAGCTCTATTTGGAATGAGAATCGACTAAAGTTAAATAAGGACAGGGCTCTGAGGCTATAGAATTAGTGTCTTTCTAAGAAGAACACCAGAGAACACTCCCTCTGTTTTCCTTTCTCAAGAACACACACACACTGACGACAGGCCATGTGAAAACCCAGTGAGAAAATGGCCCTCTGCAAGACAGGCAAAGTTCCCTCGTTAGAAACATACTGTGCTGGCATCTTGAGCTTCCAGAACTGTGAGAAAATAAATTTCTGTTTTTTAACTCACCGTGTCTATTGTATTTTGTTACAGCATCAAAGCTAACAGTCATAAAACAAAGAAAATTTGAAATAGTATTCATAAACACTGTGGATGCTATTACTCTAACAAAAATGCAGTTAATGTTATGAGATACATAAACCATATAAATACATGAAAGGAATCTAAAACAAACACAGCTTTACTTTTAAGCATTGACTATTTCAAGAAAGATGGAAGCAAATATATATATATGATAATCTCAGGGTTGGGAAAATACACTATTGACTAAAAGGAATATGTGAACAACATCTGTCAAAAATTGGTTATTTTGCACATGCTGCACAAGTCTTAGATTTGTTTGTATGCATATCCTTTACACAGATTCTGATAGCTATAAAATAATCAGGCTCCATAAAACAGTATATTTTAAATGTTTCTATTTATGTTTTATATTTATTTGTGAGAAAATACAAATGCCCATTGATGATAGACTGGACAGGGAAAATGTGTCACATATATACCATGGAGTACTATGCAGCCATAAATAATGATGAGTTTATGTCCTTTGTAGGGACATGGATGAACCTGGAAACCATCATTCTCAGCAAATGGACACAAGAACAGAAAATCAACACTGAATGTTCTCACTCATAGGTGGGTGTTGAACAATGAGAACACATTGTCACAGGGAGTGGAGCATCACACACTGGGGTCTGATGGGGGGGACTAGGGAAGGGACAGCAGAGGAGGGTAGGGAATTGGGGAGAGATAGCATGGTGAGAAATGCCAGATACAGGTGATGGGGAGGAAGGCAGCAAATCACACTGCCACGTGTGTACCTATGCAACAATCTTGCATGTTCTTCACATGTACCCCAAAACCTAAAATGCAATAAAAAATAAATAAAAGAGAAAATAATGATTTTACAATTTGGTGAAGAGAATAACACATTTTCTGATGTCACTGCTAAAATATGTTATTTCTATTATAAACAGTCACTTACAAATCTATTTTTTTCAAATAAAAACACATTAAAAGAATATATTTGCATATTACACAGATATTTAAAAGGAATATAGTAAATATATTTTAAAAATAAGTATTCTATGAATCTCTCATTTAAAACATAATATTTGAGCTGCAAATACATTAAAATCTCTCTGAAAATGGTTTTGTGTTAATGCAATTCTTGCCATAAAACTTGTAATAGATCATCTTAGGGACAGCTTACACTCATGCAAAGGTAGAATGTCAAAGTTCCCATGAATGTGCTCAAAGTAATGTTGGTGTGTGATTTTAGATCAAACTAATATAATATTAGTTATAAGTAATATAAGTAGAATAATTTCATAACTTTAATCAATACTTTCTTTTGTGAATTTACCAATTTCAGTAATAAATGTCCAGCCAAAATAAAAATATTATCAAATATGTTACATATTGTGCCTCATAATTACATTTTGGTTGATGGGCCACACTATGGAAACACAGTGTCCCATAAGATTATAGTGGAGCTGAAATATTCCTATTGCCTAGTGACATTGTTGTGGTTTATGTATGCTTAGATACACAAGTGCCATTGTTTTACAATTGCCTACACAGTTGGTACAGCAGCATGCTGTACAGGTTTGTAGCCTAATAGCATAGGCTATACAGTAACATCCTGTACAGGTATGTAGCCTAAGAGCATAGGCTATACCATATAGCCTTCATGTGTGGTAAGCTATACTATTTAGATTTGTGTACATACACTAAGTAATGCTCAGGTATGATGAAATCACATCGCCACACATTTCTCAGTATGTATTCCCATTGTTAAGCAATGCATGAATGTATTTAGAATCATGTAACTGTAAAAAATCTCATGGTTATTTCACTAATATAAATTATTTCACTTTATTAAGTCTAACCGTTTTGCTTAATTGAAAAGAAACAAAACTAATGTTTAATCCATACTGTGTGCCATGAAAAAAGTATTAGTGTAAAAATTGGAAGTTGATGTATTAAAGTAAATATCAGTAATTCAAGGTGAAATCTTTTGTCTTATGATTTCCTATATAATTTTTAAGATAGAGAATAATTTCATGTAGATTTATTATCCTCTATCATAATTAGTAAGTCAGAATAACTAAGGTATACCCTCCTTTGAGTTTCCAAATGATTTTAGAAGACTGTCTGCTTGAAAAGAAATACTTGGATGAAGGATTTTATAAAATTGAACCATTTTGTATGTTATGAAACTGACACCCACTTCCATATGTTCTTGTTAATTAATTTTCAAAGTGTTAGTTTGCTGTCATGTAGACAAATCCATAAAAGAGCATAGACCACTCCACCACCGAGAAAATGAATGACAAGGCTCTGGCAGCAGATGGTGACTAGGTCATTCTTTTTCCATCTGGAGTTATACCTGACTAGGTTAGAAAACACAGAAGTTTCATGAAAAGTGTCATCTAACCTAAGCTCTGATTTGGCTGCCCAACTCAGAGCAATATTTAAAATTGCCTCCACAAAGTTAAAGAAATGGCTGAAGACAGAAAAATCAGTGAATTGCTATCAGATATTTTTAATTAACTAATGCTACTTTAGACCTTTGTATCATATTTTAGACAAGCCACCTGATGAAAATCAGACATATTGTAATATTAAAGAAAACTGTGTGAGATTTTGTCAAAAGCTGAGGTCCAAGTTAACAATTTATCAATTTTTTGCAGAGAGCTAATGAAATTGTTCTGGAGAGGGCAGAGAGCTCCAGAAATTAACAGTTAATTTTTAACCTAACTCATTGATTAAATATGAGAGTTCCATAGGTACCTTGATTATACATGTCAGTAGTTATACTATTTCTCTAAACACACACAAGCTTGCAGAGCCAAAATATTTGCACCAAATTTCATTTAGAATTTAAATCTGAATTGTAATCACCATAGAATGGGAAAGAATCTTTGTTTTAGGTAATTAGATTATCAGGGTGGTTCCCCATGCCGTTCTAGTGAAAATCTGATGGTTTTATAAGTGTCTGGCATTTCCCATGGTTGCACTCATTCTCTCTCCCTCTGAAGAGATGCCCTCTACCCTGATTGTATGTTTCTTGAGGCCTTCCCAACCATGCTGAACTGTGAGTCAATTAAGGCTCTTTTTTCTCTTTTTTAAAATAAATTACCCAGTCTTGGATAGTTCATATAGCAGTGTGAGAATGGACTAATACAGTAAATTAGTAAAAGGAATGGGTTGCTACTGTAAAGATACCCAAAAAATGTAGAAGCAATTTTGGAACTAGGTAACAGAAAGAGTTTGGAGGGCTTAGAAGAAGACAGAAAAGTGTGGGAAAGTTTAGAACTTCGTAGAGACTTGTTAAATGGTTTTGACCAAAATGCTGAAAGTGATATGGACAAGGAAATTCAGCCTGAGGTAGTCTGAGATGGAGATAAGGAACTTGTTGGAAACTGGAATAAACGTGACTCTTGTTATATTTCAGCAAAGAGACTGGCAGCATTTTGTCCCTGCCCTAGAGATCTGTGGAACTTTGAAATTGAGGGAGATGATTTAGGATATCTGGTGGAAGAAATTTCTAAGTGGGAAAGCAGTCAGGAGGAAGCAGAGAATAAGAGTTTGAAAAATTTGCAGCCTAATCATGAGGTCAGCATATAAGAAAAAACATACCTATTTTATCAGGAGAAATTCAAGATGACTGCAGAAATTTGCATAAGTAATGAGGAGTTGAATGTTATTCACCAAGACAATGGGGAAAATGTCTTCTGGGCATGTCAGGGACATTCACACCAACCCTTCCAAACACAGGCCAAGAAGCCTAGGAAGGAAAAATAGTTTCATAGGCTGAGCCCAGGGTCCCTCCTGCTCTTTGCCGTTTTGGGACATGGTGCCCTACGCCCCAGCTGCTTCAGTTCCACCTGTGTCTAAAAGGGGCCAAGGTACATCTCAAGCAGTTGCTTCAGAGGGTCCAAGCCCCAAGCCTTGGCAGCTTCCACATGGTGTTGGGTCTTCAAGTGCACAAAATTCAAGAACTGAGGTTAGGGAACCTCCACCTAGATTTCAGAGGTTGTATGGAAACACCTAAGCATAATTGTGCTTTAAAATATGAGGAAGACAAGATTTGGGAGAAGTCAGGGGCTGAAAGTCTGGCTGTGTATTACCACCCAAATCTATTCTTGAATTGTAATCCGATTGTAAATCGACCTTGAGTGAGGTGATTAGATCATGGGGTGGTTGCCCTGTGCTTTTCTCATGATAACGAATGAGTCTCATGAAGTCTGATGGTTTTATAAGCATCTGGCATTTCCCTGCTTGTACTCATTCTTTCTCGTGGCTCCCTGTGAAGAGGTGCCTTCAACTATAATCTTAAGTTTCCTGAGAACTTTTTTATTTATAGATTACCAAGTCTGTTGTAATTATTCATAGCAAAGAGAGAACAGAATAAAACATGAGAGTTCCATAGATACCTTGATCACATAGGTCAGTAGTTAAAATACTTCTCTGAACACACAAAGTTGGCAGAGCAAAATATCTAAACCTGCTTACTTGATAATAGAGGGACATGTGAAAGGACACTATTCATATCACATATAATAACAAAAGATAAAATGATTTTATGAACCAATCTTAATGAAAGTATCAGTGACTCGAATGTTGGGTGCAATGAATACTTATTTGCTGACTTGACTGAGTTAGCTTCTATATTTAGAAATTTGGTAATTTATATAAACAAGATTCATCCTCTCTTTTCTGATTTTTAAAAATTTAAGATGGGTTCCAAGGCTCACATCTGTAATCCCAGCACTTTGGGAGGCCAAGACAGGTGGATCACCTGAAGTCAGGAGTTCGACACCAGCCTGGCCAACATGGAAAAACTCTGTCTCTACTAAAAATACAAAATCTAGCTGGGCATGGTGTCACATGCCTGTAATCCCAGCTACTCAGGAGGCTGAGGCAGGAGAATCACTTGAATGCAGGAGGCAGAGGTGGTGGTGAGCCAAGATTGCACCATTGCACTCCAGCCTGGGCAACAAGCATGAAACTCTGTCTCAAAAAATTAATAAATAAATAAAAATAAAAATTTAAATATTTTATTTTGCTCGATATATATTTTTCATTTAAATACTTAATTAAATATAAATATATTTATTTTCTCTTGGTTCTTTAATCCCAGCTGTATTGTTTGTCATTATTTTGTTTGGTCTAGTTTGATTAGGTTGTTGAAAGTCTTAGCTATTAGTTTCCCAAGGAGAATGCCCATTAAGATGATTTAGGTTTTTTTAGCAGGAAAACTAAAGCCCATAGTATAAGGAGGAGATAATGCTGGCATGTAGAATGATATCCCAATTTCCGAGATGAAAATTACCCTTAATATTACAACATTCACAGTGTTTATTATTTTTAAATTCTCAAAGATTATATGTATTCACAGGGTCTTCATAAGTAAAATATAAAGTTAGGACTGTGCCCTTATACAAGGTATTTTTTTAATCTGCATATATAGATATATAAAAGATATCAACTCTGAATCAAAGATCTTAAATAAGAGAGATAGCACTTATTTTATACCATACTACATAATACTTGGTGAATATTTTAATGAAAGTAAAGAATAAAGCTGAGATTTTAACAATGGAGATCAGATTGTTCTATAGTATTTAGCAATGTGACAATAGAAGAAATACTTTTGTAACTCAAATTAAAATTAACTGCAAAATTACATAAACATAAATACATCATATTATTGCATGCAACTTCCTTGAATTATGTTTTACTCTGCTTAGTAATCATCCAATAATTAAAGTGTTGAAAAATACAGCAAAATGAAAAAAATGCCTAAATGAAGAATGCAGATAAACTAATTTATATCTGACTTCTTTCTTTCTTTTCTTTCCTTTTGTTTTCTTTCTTTCCTTCCTTCCTTCTCTCCCTTCCTCCTTTCTCTTTCTTTCTTTCTCTCTTTCTTTCTTTTTCTTTCTCTCTTTCCCTCCCTCTCCCTCCCCGTCCCTCCCTCTTTCCCTCCCTCCCTCTTTCCCTTCCCTTCCCTCCTTTCCTTCCTCCCTCCCTCCTTTCTTCCCTCCCTCCCTCCCTCCCTTCTTTCCTTCCTTCCTTCCTTCCTTCCTTCCTTCCTTCCTTCCTTTGTGGGGGCCGGCACATCTGCCGGGGGGCTCTTAGCAAGCAAGAGGGTCCCAACCTGGAAAGGGGGCTGCGCAGAAGAGAAGAAGAAAGAACAGATGGGGTCTGGAGGGTTGAGAAGTCAGATGCTTCACCAACAGCTTTATTGAACTCAGGGCCTGGTTATGTACATTACAAGTAGAAGTGTTTACATCATGGGATCAGTGTTTCATGGGAACGGAAAGTTTTATAATACAATCACAAGTCACCATATTTTGGATAAATATGCTGGGAACAGGGAGATACATAATCAGGTTAAAGTGGGGGTGCAATATCTAAGTTTAAAAGTTTAAAAGAAACTATTTATCTAGGGCAGGAGTTTCACAAGAAAATCACAGGCTACATTATAAGTCATTAAGTCACAAGCAGTATTGTAAATACCGCATCAAGGGTCCAGGTGCAGGAAAGACATAAACAAAGCAATTTTTACTATCAGTTTGCTTTGAAGATTTAAGTTATAACTTTAAGAAGAAAATATAATGAATAGAGAAACAAAAGTGGACACTGTGAGAACCAAAAGTAGACACCGTGAGAACCAAAAGTGGACACCATGAGAAGCAAAAGTGGACACTGTGCCTCCCATCACCTCAGCACAATAGAGTGATAACTCATGTTATTTTTTGTATATCACATAAGCCTTCTTGCAGTCCGTCTTCTCCATAGCTCAACTACCTCCAACAGGGGGCCTGTGTCCGGGATCAAGCTCAACCATATGGTGTGACCCACTACTTGGGGGTCTCACATGGGACCGTTCCCACATTCCTTCCTCCCTCCCTCCCTCCCTCCCTCCCTCCCTTCCTTCCTTCCTTCTTTCCTTCCTTTCTTGACAGAATCTAGGTCTGTTGACCAGGTCGGAGTGCAGTGGCATGATCTGGACTTACTGCAACCTCTGCTTTCCAGGTTCAAAAGACTCTCGTGCCTCAGCCTCTCAGGTAGCTGGGATTACAGGCATGTGCCACCATGCCAAGCTAATTATTGTATTTTTACTAGAGATGAGGTTTTGCCATGTTGGCCAGGCTGCTGTTGAACTCATGGACTTAAGTGACCTACCCACTTTGGCCTCACCAACCTTGGCCTCCAAAAGTACTGGAATTACAGGTGTGAGCCACTGTGTCCAGACTAATTTTCCTTCTTTCTTTCCTCCCTTTTATTTCCCACACAATTTCGTTATCACAAATTCACTTCAAAATTTTAAAAATACAGCACTTCTAGTAATTAAAATTTTAAAAGCGATGCCAGTGCTGATATACCCAAACAAATGTTCATATTTCTGAAATTTGTTCATCATGTGAAAGAACTGTAAGGAAATCTTGCTCAGATATATACCTTTGTTACTAGGTTAAAAGCATATGGACATCATTGTATCTTCAGTTACAAATATTTATTAAATGATAATTATAGATGTTAAAACTAAAATAATTAGGTGAGTTAACGTTAAATTCCTACTTCACATTATAGAGATTTAATTAGATTAAAGAAATCAGACAATTTTAAAGCACTGTCTATCCTTTTAGATGAATTTCAGCAGGACAAAAAATCAGAAACAAATGAGCTAAATGCAAAGATTGTGTTTTAATGTTTTAGAATATAGTTCTCCTGCATGTATTTTGTGCCAAGGGCCACTTCGTAGTGGTATTAAGTATCCTTCTAAGTATTTACATGAGGGTCTTTTCTGTGCTGAAACTATAGCTTTATTCATATAATTTTTATATTCATTTTAAACACTTTTCCAAATCTTTTGCCTGTTAAAAGCTATTTTCTGTCAGTATGCTCTTATAATTAGTATGCCTAATACTAAATGTATTGTACTGTATTTAAGTTATGTTTTAAAATTAAGTAAGTCTTAACTACAATATTTTAAATATATTGATCTACATATATTATTATATGTAGATAAATATGTAGATATATTTATATATCTACATATATTATTATATGTAGATAAACTATAGATTTGTATAATAAAGAGTATTGCCTAACCATATAGAAAAGCTGATAGTTATTTAAGCTATCTTACTTCCGCCACAGATTTTACTTTATTATTCAGAGCTATCATGGATTTTATTTTATTATTTAGTGCTACTATAGATATGAGATTAATCCACAAAGAAAAAATAAAATGATAACTTCTATTTTCTTGATTGATTGTAAAATAATTTAAGCCTAATTTGGCTATATTTTTATATTGGATTAAAAATTGAAACAAAAGTTATCTGAAATAATTTATAGGATTTAGATATATTAGCAAATTCAATAAACTCAAAAGATACTATATTTGTTAAATTTTAACGAACAATTCTTACTGCAATTATAAACATGCATGACTGCATTTAGAAGACTTATCTACCAACTAATAAAATAACATACATTACTGTCATTAGGTTGGGTTGTAAAATAACCTGTGAGACCTTTCCCCATTAGCACAGATATGGCTTTTTGAATAAGTGATGTGCCCTAAGAACACGTGATTCAGCTTTTGCTACTAAAAGGTTTGTTTCTATTTCCCGAACTAAAGAGCAAATCTTTAGTTACTGGGCTCTAAAAAGCTCCTACTCCTGCTATAATTATCTAAGCCGGCTGTAATGATATTTCAGAACCATATTGGTGGTTCTACATACAATGATATGTAAAATTGGTGTGGTGGAGATTAATTTTTCTGTATCGTTTAATCAGGGCTATTGTGATATACCACTGCTCATTAATTTTTAAAAAATAATAGCATGATTTCAAATGTTATTTCATGCTTTGGCAAACAATATTTTAAATCATTTTCAAAGTATAGTCTTAATTATTACAAGGGTCATTTTACAGTTTCTCATACCTAATCTTCAAATATGCTCCATATGTATTCTGATATAATGGGGATTGCTTTTAATGAAGTTATTTTTCTATTACTATGTATAAAATATATAACGTCATAATATAAATCAATAATGTAAATCATAACAATAATATATTTATGTAAATACCTCTTAGATTGGCATGTTTAGACCACTAAATGACAAAGACACAATGGCAAAAACTCTTAGATTTTGTGCTCCCACTACAGAAGAACAGCTTGGGGGACTACTACGCAAACCATAAAAAGCTAAGTTCAGTAAAATTAAAAATAAGAAGGAAGTTTTATGATAAAGCCACATGCTAACTTTTGGAATTCTTTCAGTGGTTTTTTCCTTCTATTTTTTTTGCATATGCATGAAATTATTTCGTATTTCTTTAAATATAGCTCACAGAGTTGTTCCTAAGAAAAATAAATGCCATCAGTTTGTGGTTATCATTACTTCATGTTACAAATATCTAATATACTTTAGAAATTGTAAAGTTTTTTATTTACTTGATTGGCATCATATCTTTAAATATATTACAAAGAAATCAACAACAAAAATTTACATAACAAAATCTTTGGTGAACTTGAAAATACATCCTATTTTTCCTTTTATTCATTTATTTGTATTTGCCATAACAAATGTATCTACTAGAAAATCAAGTTACCCTCAGTTATAGCTACCAATCTATCCTAGTATTTAGAATAATCCAGTAAAGGAGAGCAAACCACCCAAACTCCATATGGTGTCTACTCTGTTATATAACATATGAATTTTTCTAGACTATTTATAAGTGCCTTTCAAATTAAGACTTTATTTGCATATGCACTTATTTGTTTAAGAAAGCATATGATGGCCTCTAGTGGTACAGAAAGAAACATCAATGCTTACATTTCCAAATCAATAACAATAAAATATATTTTTTAATAAAAATAAAATACATGAAACTCAAGCATATTTTGTCTATAACATACTGTACCTTTTAGAGTAATTACTTTGAAAGCATTTATGCACATAAAAAAGTAAAATACACATCATTTTCAAACACATAAATACTTACATAAAGATGAATATTGAATATATTCCATTGTTGGCAATATGAACAATTGCCAACTTTAAAATGTTACAATATTTATTCATGTTTAACAGTTAACTGAAAGCCATATTTGCAAATAATCATAATAGTAATCATAATCACAATAATATTTAATATTAATTCTTAATTTATGTGTGCCAAGTACCATGCTAATTTACATATGATACTAATTTTAACCTTATAAAAAGTTCATTCATATTATTATAAATGACATTTTATAATAAAGCAGCTAAATCTTTAAGAAGCTACATGTTTTGATCAATATCCCATAATATAAGGGAAGAGGGGGCTTTCCCACTGAGGTTTACTGTCTCTTAAGTACTCATTGCTATTTTATATCAAATATGAATATAATGTTGTTATTTTTAAATGTAAAATATGAATAACTGATTTATCCATCAACATTTTGATATGAGAATTAATAAAATAATGCAAAGAAATTAATTTTAATAATATAAAAAGCTCATGGAATTTTTAACCAATATAATTTTTTAAATGTATTTCTTATAATGCTTATAATGTATGTTCAAGTCCCTATTTTAAACGACTTTTATAAAATGGAAGACTCTAGCTGGAATTAATAGCTGATGCTTTGTTAGAATACATCAAATACTAACAGTAACAACAGATTTTGTTGTAACCTTATCTAGGGAACTGAACTATTTTAACAACAAGATATTGTAAGCAAAACAAATTGTTGTCTCTTTTCTTAGAAATTTTTTCAGTAATAATTAAAATAAGAATTTCCACAATTTTTCCAAGTTAGAATGTAGCAATAATTCTTTCTTCTTTCTTCCTTTCCTTCTCTTTTTCTGTGTTTCCCTCCCTTCTATTTTCCTTAACTATTTCAGTGCATTTTTGTCAATGATTTTTTTAATTACGTGCATTAAAGAAGACTGATTTTGGTGTATCTCTGAGTTTTAATACATGTACAGGTTTGTTTAATGACTATTACAATCACAACGTGGAACTCTTTAATCACCTAAAAAACTTGTGCTGTTTTTCCTTTGTACCTAATCCCTGGCCCACACTGATCTCCATTCCTGTGGCTTTTCCTTTCCCTATGTACCACATAAAGGAGATCACAAACAATGTAATACTTTGAGACTTATATATTTCATTCAGCAAAAGTCTTTTGAAATTCATCTGTTATATTGAGTTTATCAATATATAGTTTGTTTCTTTTGGTTGCTGGGCATTATTACAGTGTAGTGGTGCACTAGAGTTTGTTTATCCATTCAGCTAATAAAAGACTTTTGTGTCATATTCTGTTTGCTGTGATCATGAAGAATCATTTAGGCCACTGTTATGTGAACAGAATTATTTATTTCTGTAGGATAAATTCCTACCTGGTCACATAGTAAGTATTTTAACATCATATGTCAAATCTGATTCATTTGTGGCTTTCACATTCTCCATTGAAAATATTCTTCTCCATTTTGCCTCCCCCCCCCTTTTTTTTTTCCATTTTTGGTTCATTTTATCTAACTACCCCTACCAGAATTTCTTGCTCCTGAATAGGATCTAGCCTACTTTCGTGGAATTTCAAAGGCTTGCATTTGTTTCCATTGTGGCTTTAAATAGTCTCATCCTATGGTCTCTGGTTTCTCTTGCCTAAAAAGGAAAAAAAAACACTGCCTCACTGACATTTCTATAAATTTCTCACTTAAGATTTATAATTTATTTTCAACATCCATATAATAGTTATCACATAAAATTATTTTGTGCATTTGCATTTTCTTTTTGATTTTGCTGCTTTCTAAGGGCTTTGGTTTTCATTAATATATTGGGTAGAGGCAGGTCATGGGATAGAGTAGAAGGAAGAGCATATACTTTTTTTAGAGATGAATTATCAGGTTATCAAAGGGACACTGAGGAAAAAAAAGTATTACTAACTGAATAGGGACAGCCTTCATTGGAGAAGCTGTCATCAGCAGTCTTCATTACAGCTGTAATGATAACATGAAATGTGATTCTTAATAACTATTGCAATTGGCTGTTAAAATGCAGCTTTGCATGTTAAAATTACTATGCTACTCTTGCAGAATTTCTCAGGAAATATGCTGTCCCTTGACAGTTTTCTGCAGTTTAGTGGTAACCTCTGACTTTTAGGAATTCTCACCTGTTCAAAAATACTGCTTAAAAAAAATTCACCCCTAGTCTCACTCCTTATCTATCATCTATCTGTTTATCTAATAAGGCTTTTTATTATCTATTTAGGCAGTTGCTCTAAAGTGACAAAGAAATCAAGAGCATAGCAGCATGATATTCTGTGTTCATTAGGCTTGTCTTGAATCCTTTTATTCTATGAATAAAATAGTAAATGAAGTCACAAAATAACACTTTTATTTTCTAATGTCTACTCAAATATTGTAGATATTTCTTATTCCCCTACATAGTGAATGTATGCACAAAGCACCAATGTTTCAAGAAAGAGTTAAAAGAGGAGGCAAATCAAATCAGATATCTGAATATACATTGTTATACTGGGGAAGACAATACTAACAAACAATTGATATTATATTTTGTCTTACTCTTAAACTTAAGTATTAAATGATATATTGTGCAAAGCTACCATATGAAAGCCAAATTAACTTTCGGAGCCTTCTAAAATGATGTACAATATTAAGTTATTTCTGAGAAAGCACAATGAGTCACATATAAAAAACCGAAAGTTCAAGTTTGGAACTATGGATGGATAAAATATTTTTATATATTTTGAATGCTAAGTATAAGGGAAAATTTAGATGAAATCCTTTAAGATGTCCAATTTCACATAGATTTGATGCTGCCAAGCAAGAATTAATAGCTTTAATATATATGGAATTTCACAAAATCGAAGTTGGAGGCTGTTATGGACTGAATTTTTTCCCTCTTAAAACTCATATGTTGAAGGCCTAACTCCCTTGTAACTGTATTTGGAAATGAAATCTTGAAGGAAGTAATTAAAGGCAAATGAGGTCATCAGGATGGGACCCGAATCCATGATGACTGTTGTACTTGACAAGAAGAAAAGAGATGTCAGGGATGTGCTTGCACAGAGATAAGGCCATGTGAGGAAAAGCAGAGGCCATCTGCAAGCCAAGTCGAGAGGCCTCAGGAAAAGACAAACCTGAAAACAACGTTGTCCTGGGCTTTTAGCCTCCAAAACTGTTAAAACGTAAAATTTCTGTTGTTTAAACCTCCCAGGTCTGTGGTTTTTTTGTGTGTTTGTCTGTTTTTGGCAACGCTTGCTTGCTAATACAGAAAGAATATCAGTTTAGTGGATTTCAAACCATGCCATAATAGGTCTTGGTGTTGGGAACAATTATATTTGGGATCTTGGAGGAATTAAAATTTTGTGGGCACATGTAAGTTTCTATCGTTGGCAAAAGGAAGCAGTGTTGGTGTTCTAAGCAGGCTGTTTCTTTGTTCCTTATTTTCTGACAAATACTGTTTCTTGAGCCTTCTCTTTAATTCAGCATATCACTTATTCCTTTCAAGTAATTCATTTTCCTATTTAAGATAACACAGTTTGGTTGGAAAAGAGAAACTCTGACTAGTACAAAGAAACTATCAAAGAAAATCTGTATATTAAAATATAAATATTGTTAACTTGGAAGAAATTACTTTTCATTACTACTATTTATATATTTATGTGGTTAAACATAGTCACAGTTTATACAGTTTTCTATCATTTCTTTTAATTTATAGTATGTCATGTTCATTTAACCAGTCACCTACAATGTATAAATTTACCCCATAATTATTTATTGATTGCTTGCAATGTTTCAGGCACTGTGTTAGGTACTATAGAGTACTACAGTGGATTATCAGGGATGAAGGCCTTATGGTTCCTGCAGTTCAGTATGAAGTATATACTTAACAATTTCTTTATAGAACAAAGTTTACCTCTTTTTAAATAGTACTACCTCTGTCCTGATGGCTGTTACTAACATTGTTAATATTATTATGCATAGTATTATAGATTTTTATCCCTGTATATACAACTCTGGATAAATATTTTGATTAATATCTAAGTGATTTTATGAAACAAATAGATGAGTTAAAGGGTTTGGATATGCTAGAGTTCTTCATAAATTCCTGACAATATTAATAAGAAAGTACTATCTGATAAATAGTATGTGTCTATCTCACTGCATGCTAGCCAGGAATGAAAGTTTGTAAATGAATTATTTGCCAAAAGTTCTCTATTCACTTTTCAATTATTTCTCATATTTTTATTAGTCAGTGAATCGGTCCTCCATATTCAAACATCATTACTGTGTCATTTTCTTTAATTGTCTACTTAAGAATTTTACACATTTTAAATCACAGTTTTCATAATTTTCGTGTGAAATATTTAATAACAACATTTTAAGCCTGTTGTTATATTTATTGCAAACAAAATTCACCTTAATCTGCAATGTTTTAAAAATTAAGTTGTATTTTCAAATTTTCTAGTGACCTTGCTTAATTCATTTATAACCATTGTGATCAGCATTATGAAAGAGGACATTGCCCTTATTAGTATAATTTAAGTTTTAATGCTTAATTTTTCTTTTTAACTGCTTAAGGTAAAATTAATATACCACATGTACCCTCACGCATCTGTCCTCCGGGAAGATCCTTCCTTTCCACATCCTTCAGGCCCACTCTCAAATGCAGCTGTCATCCAGCTACTGTTCATTTTGTACTACACATATTTTCTGCAGTGGCCCATCTTTAAACCAAGCCTTTGATTTTCCTACTCATTCAGTTGGTTGTAAAAAAGTTGCATCTTCATACAGCCGTGACTGTAAGATGGAAGTGGAATACTATTGTAATTGTGAGTGACATGGGGTTGTGAGCTTAATTGGCTGTCTTGTCCTGTTTGGACTAGATTCAGGATATACTCATTTTGTCCTGATAGACTTTTGTTTTGTCTATCACACTTTAAGACTTAATGAATCTTACATAACCCATCACATTATGGTCATCCTCAGATGCATGCTTGTTTGGTCTCTCATGATTAAATGTTCAAAGACTACCAAAGTCCATAGTACACCAAGATGTGTAAAAATATATTATACTTTGCTGCTAATGGCATAGCATTTCTCAAGAAACCCGGGGATACACATTGTGGTTCACCCACTGAAGTTTATTGTAAGCTTCACACTACTTCATTTTCTCCTGTTGGCACTTCCAGTACAATGAACTATGCTAGATCACATGATCAGAGCAATGGATCCCTGGGTGACTACACCTGCTACACGTTTTTTTCTTGCTTTAAGCCCTACTCAAAATTTATAGCTTTCATATCACCAGGCATATGGGACAGAACAATAAACTTAGATATAGAAAATGTTGCATTCAGATTCCAGAAGAAATGATTAGGCCTCGTGCTTCTTTTTGTGTTGAGGAATAAGAATATAGCACTTGTCTTTTACTTTGGAGAGATTACTCCAACATACCTCTGACCACTGGATGCTTACAAAATTCATTTAAAATGACTGTTCACTTTTTTTTAATGTGCAAGCATTTAATTTGGAAAAATTTGTGTACACAAGCTATCAGTAAGACTGGAAAGCAACTCTGGCTCTGAAGAAGAGAGAGGGAGAGAAGATAGGCTAGATGTGTCCTAGACTGCTATGCAGTCTAAGAAAGACACAGCAATGGTACTGGGGAGTGTCCCAGTAAAGGTAATCCATGAAAAATATCCCATGTTTCCTACTCATGGGTTTGCCTTGGTATTCCTGTTGTATTTATTCTTAGACTGGAAAGTCTGACCTTGGTACTGAGGAACCCTGTTAAGGAAAAACCTAGTCCACAGGGGCGTGGTTTCAAAGGCAGGAATTTCCCAGCGCCTTACCTCTATCCACGTCCCCATCTGGGAACTTAAAGTTCTTTGTCTGACTTTCTAGTGCTGGGCTAAGTAGGCATTCCAGGTGTGCTTCTTTGTTCAAAAAGCCCGCAAAAAGCTCTGGGAAGAAGGGCCTCCGTTGTCCGATGTAGTAGCCAATCCGGTATCAGAGTCAAAGATCAATCACTCCAGAGGAAGTTTGAAAGAACTCCTCTCATTGGACAAAAACATGAATGGGATGGGAATAACCCCAAGGTTACACTGCTCGTTACCTATACGGATATTCCCTCCGGATTCCCCTCCCATGGCAGCATGGGAGCTCTCTCTCTCTCTCTCTCTCTCTCTCTCTCTCTGCCTAATTAATCGCTCTCTGCTAAACTCTTTGGGTCTGTGGTATTTATTCCAATGGTAAGCTCACTGTGCCTCCAGGGCCTTGTCCCCCGTATCTCGGGCAAGAGAGGCCAAGGACCTGGGCACATCAGATCGGGGAAACTGGAAGAGTCTTTGGGACACCCGTGCAGCTCTGCTCCTCTCCAGTTACATCTCTGGCGATCTTGGCGTGGACGGGAAGGGAGTTGAACTCCTGCGCCCCACCCTGGTTAGAGTACTAATGTTTCAATGGGTTTCAGAGTGCAGCAATTGGGGTCCTTAATCATTTACACTCCTATATAATTGGAGGTATACGAGGTGCATTATCACTGACACCACGTATATTTTATAGTATTACCATGTATGTTTAATAGAAAAATGTGTATAACATGATCTATAATGTCAGGCAGAAATAGAATTAAATTCTACTTTTGCCAATTTTAGTGACATTAAAGTAAGATAATTTACAGATCGGAGGCTGTTTACTCAGCTTAATAAATGTATATAATAACACTGTACTTACTACATGAGGAATAAATAAATAATATACATAAAACATCTGGCTCAGAGTAGGTAAGCAAGATTAAAATGGCAGGCAATCTTAGTGTTAAGATTGTCTCTATCTGTAGAATAAAGCTAAATAGTATGATCAATTGTGAAAGTGAATTTGGTTCAAATATTTAATGAAATAGTCCCCTATATGCC
>CM052650.1:121623989-121644138 GCA_028533165.1 Leontopithecus rosalia
ATTTCTACAACTAGGAAACTAAGTATTAGATAGAGATGTATATTATCTTTCTCTACAAATAAGAAGAATCTATTTATGAGAAAGAATTTTTACTGTAGGATAAAAAGTTAAATGACTGATGGATAAACAAGGGAATGGGTAGTAAAATGTAAAAGCATTTTGAGCCTACTCAGACATCACATTGGTTCTTAAAAGCACAAAATTAAGACTAAAAAAGCGTTCCTACAGGTAGCAAATACATGCAAATTTATCAGTAAAATCTACATTAGGATAAGCTCATAGATTATGTAGTTATCTGTTCTCTTAATGCAATTTTTATTGTTTAATATCAATTTTATTTACAGTCAATTACAAATGTGTAACATTTCTCATATTTGCATTACAAATCAGTACATTAAATACCATAGAGAAAAGTATCTCTTATATTCATTTGCAGAACTTATGTCTAGATTCACTGGAACCTACAGTAAAAGGAAATAAAGGAGACTAAACTCATCTATTACACGTAATAATTACAATAAAGAAAAGATTAGGCGAAATAAAAATTACATTGCCCAAGTACCTGAAGTATAGGAGGAATTTACCAAGAGGACTAATTCTTTCTAATGAAAAATACTTTTTTTTGAATAGCAGACTGTTAATGGGAGCAGGTATGAATGTTTTAAAATGAAACATGTCCACATTCTGAGTAGAATATTTAGCAGCCTGCAGTGATTTGGTCAGTATAATTTTCAAATCATTTACCATTTAATATAGACACTTCTACTAAAATATTCATGCTGCGAAAATGTCTCTGCTTTTCAAAGCTAACATTAATTAAATTATATAAATAGGAATAAAAGTTAATTATATTAATCCAATTGTTCATTGAAAATACCCTTTAATTTCTCTTGAGTTTAGTAAGTTCTTATTGTATGCAACAAATTGGGTGTTTTGATGCTGCTGTCCTAGAGATTTTATAAAGAATGAGAGAAATCTGGAGTTAAATGGGGAGGGTGAAAAATGTGCTGCATTTCAATAATGCTTAAAGGAAATTTTACCCCTTTCCCTGTTTGAGAAAACTGTCATGTGCTTGCTTTAAAATTCATTTCTATCATGAGCTGTAGTATTTGTAATTTGTGAGTTATATTTTGAATAGTTTTCTGATACCTTATTTCTGTTCTTTTTTTTTTCTCCCCCCACACCCAGGCTGATTTATTTGGTCTCCCGCGCGCACTCAGGCCTCCTTCACCGGCAGAGATTTCTCTGCAACTTCACTCCGGAGTCCGCGAAGCCGGTACCGCCCCGCTGCCGCACTATGATGCCGCGGTCCGTGAGTTTGTCTCCATTCACAGGGTCCACCATGTACTTCCAAATCAGCTTCTCCACGCGTTCAAGGGTGACCACAGCCCCAGAGGGCCGCGTTGCTCAGGCTGTTGCGTCTACAACTCACACGTAGCGCTCGCTGCGTGTGATGAGCCCCACATGGTCCCCCGAGCGGCGCGAAGGGCACGGGCGTCAGGTCCGACATGTGCAGGGGCTTCCCCCACGTGGGGCAGGTGACCGTGCGGGATGGCTTCTCCAGCTTGGTGGCCTTGGCTTCGGGCGTCAGCGACGGGATCCAGAATCTGGGCAACACTTTGTCCTTGTCCTTACTTAGGGGACCCACGCTGGGCCCAGCTTGGGCATCATCTGGGCTGGTGGCCGAGAGGGCCTTGGCTGTGAAAGGGTTCAGGGGCCACCTCACGATGGCTGACTTCTTCTCCAGGAAGCCCTGCACGTGATCCTGAGACCCTGCAGCTCCTTCTGCTGCTCCGGCCCGGCGCCCCGCTGCTTCTCACAGGCCTTCATCTTCCGGGCGATCTCCTTCTACGGATGCGGAATGTACTCCTGGAGGCCTCCCGCTCATACCGGTAGCCATCTGGGGTGACAACAGGATCGTGACAGGGCAACAGGGAGAGGCAACAGCAGTCAAGTCCTTCACAGCATCTCGGCTCAGTCGAATGTTCTGGGTCCCACAGCTTGAGGCCGCTGTGTCCTTCCGCCTCTCGTTGTAGGTGTAGACAGCCCCCGCGGTGCCGTTCTTCGCATGCCGCTCATTCTCACGAACGTCTATCCGTTCCTTGGTCGCTTCTTCAACTGTCTGCTATTTTCCTTGGAAGCTAAAATAAATATTATTTCCTTTAGCAAGCTTTTGTAAATGTCTGAATTTTGATCTGTAAATATTTAACTTTGTATGAATGAATTTGTTATAATCTTTATTTGATAACAACTTTTAAATATTTTTCAAAGTACACATGCTTGATTATATTTCTAGGGGAAAATCCATTAGTCATACTTTTAAATCTTTCATTAAACAGATAATAAATTTGAGAAGTGAGTGTTGATATTAATGAATCCTGTTGTTGTATTTTCCACATTCTTGGATACGGTCAGGTCTGTGTCTTTTTCTGAGACCGGCTACTCTGCGGAGACAGCAGAAAGAAAAGAAAATTGTATATGTATCTATACATACACATACACACACACACACACACACATATATATATATGGTAACAATTGTATGTATATGTATATACACACACCCAAATGTACGGTAAAAAATGAAGAGAATAATATGACATCCAAATATACATGACAAAAAGTAATAAGACTGTTACCAATATTTTACATTGTTTCGGCAAAGACACATATTCAGATTTTCACCTTCTTCTTGGGAGTCAGAGGTAGTTACATTTGATGAAAAGAAGTGAGAAAGCCTGAGTTTCCTTATGGTATGACCTTGCCTGATCAATTTCATGAAAGAAGCAAAACAAGAAATAAATAGAAGAGTTTTGTGCTTCAAGATTCACTCTCATGAAAACAGTCATAAACATCATGTAGACCAAGTTTGTGTTTCTCTAGCATAGAAATGGCGAGCTTTGCCAAACTTGAACAGTAAGGGTTCCATTGTCATTGGGGCATCAGAGTTACTGGAGATCAGCTAACATTAATCGGAAAGTCCTCCTTTCTAAACTAACAACAAAAAGGCAGTATTGAGCACTAAAAAAAACATGCTGGTGTTTATTTCATACTTTTCAAAATATGATTTCTTTCAGAAGAGAGTAGAGAGTGGAAGATATTTAGCGAATAATCATTGCAGGCCCACTGAGTGTCAAAGTTCCAGGATAGATTAAGATTGGCTTCAGAATTTTCCTTCTAAGAATTGACTTACAGTTGGTAATAAAAATACTAATATAAACAGATAATTTGCTCATAACCAATAATACATTTTGTTTGAATTCCCTAAATTTACTTCTAGGGCAGTTACAATTTAACCATGTAATTTCAGGAAACACCCCTTTAGGCTTAAAATTATTTACTTGCTATGTATCAGTTCTTAAACTGACTGAATAGAGATAATGGAAGTATTTACTTTTCTTGATTTCACTCATATGGTCAGTTTCATTTATACAAACAAATCTTAGCAAATCAAAAAACATTGCACTGACAAGCTGTGAGCAATGACAGTAATTCCACTAATGCAGTTGCCAAGTACACTAATTATCCTAATGATGATCCAGTTGTCTGATAATCGCATCCCCCAAGGACCATCTATAGTCAATCCACACAGCTGCAGAGTCCTCTCCAGGCTCATTTTGCTTTTTTTCTGACTTGGTATAAACTACATAATATTACTTTATTAGCATAAAATAATCATCATAGCTGAACATGAGCTGAACATACAGACAGCTAAAATACTAAAGGGTAAATGAAGAGGCTTCTACATGAGATGCCAGATCCTATCAGTCATTTCTCCAATGCCAGACAGAGCCATAGTTACAACCACAAATCTCCTTTCATCTAAAATGGTCAAGTGGGTTTTGAAGAAGTGGGAATACTCAAGTGATTTATTTACCTAAATCAATAGAATCTTTGCTTGATAAAAAGTAGTTGGAAAATATAGTTGTATAGATTTGTAGGCAAATGCTTTTTTTTCTTTCCTCTTGAATGCTCTGGCACCAGCCAAAAATGGTCTTAACAAGTATATTGAATTTTAACATATAATTTGCAATGAAAATTAATTAGCTATCACTGAGGTAAGATAGTAAAATTTATATTTGGAGAAAGGAAATTTAATGGTTATTTATTTAAAATTCAGTACTTTTGTAAAAAACATCTCTCTCTCTCTCTGTTTTTTAAATGATTAGACTTTGTCAAGAACTGTGAAGAGTTTGAGCTTCTAACTCTGCATGATAGCAAGCTAGTCTGCCATAGTTGTGTGGATTCAAGCAAAAGACTAAAGACTAAAGATTTCCTTTCTTTTGCACAGGAAACAGCATGAGTTCCTTGGTTCTTTCTCTTTACCTTCTGGGTTCTATGCAGCAAATGTGGAGCTGCTCAGGTAGATGCTGCTCACACTGTTGATTTTTGTACAACTGAGGAAACATTAACTTAGGAAACCTAATCTTTTAAAGGGGCTTCTAGAAAACCTACTCAATGTTTGCCCCAGAGGGAAAGATTATCTTTGTTATCTTAGATAGCAATGGAGTCTGTATCTGCCCCACATGGAGAAACTATCCCTACCTTTCAAGGCTGTTTGCACAGCCTTGAAAAATGTTGTTTAGAAAAATGTAGCAGAGTAATGCCTCTTCTCAGAAGATGTGTAGAAACACAATACTGTTGAAAAAGGATCTTCCAACAGATTTCTTGGTTCTATAACTATTCCAAACTATAACCACATAAGTAATTTTTGGAATCCATCATCCTCCAATCATAATTTATTTTGGTGTTATATATAACTTGAGTGAGATAATAAAGCATAGCAAATAGAAACAAGAACAGAACAGGTATATAAATTCAATGTGTTGAAATTCCTTTTGTAGGTTAAAAGGGCCCCGTAGTTAGGCAGAGAGAGCATTCAGAAAACAGTACAGGCCCCCTTGACAGGGCAGAAGAAGGAAAAGAGGGCTGACAAGAAAGAGATTCACACTGTAGTGAAACTCCTAGAAACACTCCACCAACTGGATAGGGAGCCCTGGAGCCAAGACCATCACCATCTGAGATACGAGCTCATCTCCAGCATCCACATTGAACTCAGTCATTGATGGGGAGCAATCTCAGGTTTGGCTCATGTATTTTGGGTACTGAGCATGTAGCAAATATTGTCTGTCTATACACCAAAAGCAGATCCTCTCTTCAGAGATCAGATCACTGTACTCATTCAGCTACTAGAGCAGGGATAGTGCCATTTTAATCAGGCACTGTTATTTACGTGTAGGAATGTCCTGTGTTTTATAAATATTTCAAAGATGTCCATGCTCCAAACTCCTAATTAAGGATAAGTGCTTTTATGTTTTTTGATCTGGGAAGACAATAAAAATCCATAGTCTCTTTTAACATAGCATGAAAGTTTATAGGAAGAAACAAAATGAAGATCACACACGACTCCAGAGTCATAGTGTAGGACAGGCGTCAGCAAAAATTTTCTTCAAAGTAATGGATAGTAAATATTTCTTGCTTTTATGCCATATAATCTCTGTTGCAAACACAAAACTCCGCTTTTGTAGTGTGGCAGGAGCGATCGCCAATACATAAACAAATTAGTGTGGCTCTATTCCAATAAAACTTTTTTAGAAAATGTTGGAGGATTGATTAATCCTGTAGAACATATTTTTCTGGTTCTGGCTAAACAACAATTTACCATGTGCCCCATAAGTGTTCCTCATCTGTACTTGGTCAGTAGTAGGATTGAGCAACAGCTGATAGTTTGCGTCTAAGATGTACGGAAGCCAACATTAGACGAGTATGTTTTCTTTGATAAGTTATAATGTTTACCATTGAAGTGAGAACCTTCAGGACATCACAGACAGATCTATTGTAAAGAATTCTTCTGTGCTTTCATGAAATGGAAGAAGGCATAAAGGCTTATGCTGCCTTTATGGATCAAATGAGTATATGGAGGGATGGTATGGGGATTGAGAAATAGAGAAGATATAATGATTATCCCAGTATTTTCTGTTTTTATCATCTCATGTGTTGAAATGACTGCCTATTTAAGGAAAAAGAACATATATTCATTTGTACGTAATGGTTCAAGAATTGAGATAGAACTAGATAATAAAATAAGTGCTTTTATGATATACAATGTATTTTGCTCTAAGAAAAAAAAAAAAGAAACAGAATGAGAGAGAGAGAGCACCACTGATGATAAAAGTGAATATAAACTTCTGTGATTTACTTTGGGCTTTCAAAATATAACACTGAAGGTAAAAACTCGGGTATAGGTAGTTTATTTTTTGATGGTAATTTCTTTTATTTGGAAGTGATCTCAAGAAGTAGGAATAAAGTAGAGTAAGAAAAATAGGAGGAAAACGTGATACAATATTGTCATTATCCAACTTGCTATGGTACGTAACACAAGTTCATTTTTTCTGGGACCATTGGCAAGTAGAGTTTGTCACCCAGAATTGTTCATCTGTAGACTGCAGCTACCTCTCACTTCTGAGATGTGTTAATCTGTGGGCCCGGTGGTCTGCCACTTGGCTAAAATTCCTGTGTGAGAAAGTGAAAAGACCCACGTCTACAATGTTGCTGGAAGCAGGATGCCATCAGCTGTTGGTGAATCGGAGTTCACATGACCTGTCTAGAGTAGCCAAAGCTGAATCCAGAGGCAGTTGAGAGTAGGTGATGTAGGGTGAAAAGGTATCTGTCTACAGACTTGTATTTGACTACTATGTGTTCTCTGCATAATCAAGGGATCATGTACTCTTCATACAGCTTTTATTAGGTATATAAGCAGTATCTGTACCAGAATTCTTGGTTTTCCTGAGATCCTCAAGATAATAAACACATTGAGATGGGTTTTCCTTTTTAAGACTGGCATTCATTAATCACCATGATAAAGAGAAAAGGCGATACGTTGTTCTAATATTGCAGAAATGGCTGAGCACCAGTCTTTTCATACGCTTTCCTTTAATCCAAATACTGATTTCATGACATTCCATACGCTTACACAAGTATATGCTACTATTTGTGTTTAGAGAATGAAGTTAAATGAGAAGAACAAAGATATTAAGTATTGTTTTTAATGGTATCTCTGATATCCTTGTTCATACTTCTACAATGTTTGCAGATTCTCATTCTGTAATTTGAGCATCTGTTTAATAGCCTTAGTTGGATCTCTCCTTTGATCTTCTAATTGTTTGAAAATTTTTCTTATTTTCTCAGAATAGACATTATTGGCTTATCCACTCAGTTTTTTTCTCATTTTAACTGGCGCAAAATAATTTCTTAAACAATTCTTTATCTCCTTTTTAACTATTTCAATTATTTTTCTAGACTCCAAATTTTTCTAATCCTAAAGTGATGATAGAGTACATCAGTACCAACTAATATCAATATCTAGTGAGCATATTTTAAAATACAGGGAGGACATGAGGGCCCCTGTGTCCCACATGTATGACTAAATCAACTTTTTTCTCTTACCACTCCATGAGTGGCCTGATTGTAAAATCTCACTTGGACCTAGACCAGAAGAGAGAAGATTGGCTAATGCTAGTGGTCTAGTTACTAATTATACGAAGGTGTTTATTCTGTGAACTATACCATTTTAGAGCTGGATGATAAACACGTTTCAAATTGAATCCAAGCTCTGATTAAGGAGTAGTGGTTGCCTGTTTATTGATAACTGCAAGGACAGAAAGTAGAGTAGTGGCTGCTCCTGAGCTAAATATTACACACTCTTCCCTGGATGAATTACAATGAGGCTATCAGAGCACTCACTCTCACCATGAATGAGCTGTGCCTGCTTGGCCTACTAACTCCATTCTACCTGTTTATTTACAACATGAGGTTAGTACTAAAACCTACTGAAGGACTAGCTAGTACCTAGAGCTAGTACCTATCTAAAATACCTTTTTGCATTTTTCTTGTGATGTAATGAATAAAGGGAACTTAGTAAGTTGCTTAGCAGAATGCCTAACAAAAATTAAGAGGCCTACAAATGCTAAATTGTAATAATAATAACCATAATCATGCAAATGATAAGCATCATTCACCTGTGCTCACAATTTTACATCTTGTCTCTTTTCACACAAAACATATAAAATGTTATTTTACCATAATTCTATAAATAAAGACAAATAAATATTGAAAATGTGTTTATCTTACAAAAGATCCAAAAATCAAATTTGAGCAGAAGTATAAGCAGCTTGGTTATTTACTGTCTTTTAACCATTGTTATCAGGTGCATGTGTATCTTCATTATTGTATTAATAACAAGTTTTAGTAATAGAAATAGAATTGACAAACGTTTGCTTTAAAAATATGTTTCTCAAAGCACTGGTTATAATTATCTGGACTTGAGAAGATAATTATAACAAATGTATGTATTAGCTTAGGAGTGCAATATTTCTTAGAAAAAAGTTTACAGAATATTTCTTTCAGAAAAAAATGGAAAAAAGGCATATTAAACATTTAGAGAGGTAGCTATTAAGTGTGTTCACATTGAAATTTAGCAATGTTTTGCATTGTTAGCATTGCTTGCATTTGGCTAGATTTGCCTTCTTCAAAGTAAGTAAGTAAACACGACTGAAATTTCTAAATGGGTCTTGGGAGTAAGTAAGTTAACAATATGAGCTTCTCCCAAAATTTCAGCCTTCAAGGAGACACAACATAAAATATACCATAAACCATGTATAGGCCATATGTTGTTAAAAAGGAAATCCCCAAAATCATATTGTATCAGAATGTAGGCAAGTCCAACAAGAACCCTTCTACACCATCAGAGGAGGAATATTCTTTGCCACAGCCTTGTTATCTGCTTCAACCATGTGATTGGCATTGGCCAGTTGCGTGTCTGCAGAAGTGATTATATGTGCTCTTATGACGTCAGGAAATAAAGGAGGCAAAATAGGTCAACGAAGTGTGTGTGATGTGGACAGTGACCAGAGATGTCAGAGAATTAGATTTCTTACATGACTCTTTCATATATAAAATCATTACTAGTCGTAAATCTCTAAACTATAATGGCTCACTAGGATTGAAATTTCTTATGCACTCATTCTACGGCCTTATTTTAGAATGTCTGAAACTGAAAGTATATATAGTCATAAAAGACCAATTCCCCTAAAACTGAAAGCCTATAATAATTCTACCCAATTATGTAGAATAGATACCAAAAATGTTTTCTGCTTGTGCTCAGGGCAGAATTAATTATAGTAAAATATCACTTTTCTAATTGTCTTCATTGCAATGGGATCACCTGTGTTTAGAATGAAAGCCACCATTACTTTCAACATCTTTAAGGATATTCAGAGTAAATGTACCTTCTTCTGAGTCACCTTTACTTTAATTTTCTGTTTCCATTGAATATTTCATATTTACTGTAGCTTCCCTCAGATGTACTAATTTTTTCTATCACTATTTTGTTCCACTGAAACAACTCTGGACCTAGTCCTTCCAAAAAATATAATACTCATCTCTATAGAAAGTTTTGCTTAAGATTTGGGGCTTATATTCATAAGCAAGCTCTTCTTTAAATAATAGGAAAATAATAATAGATATAATAGATATCCTGTTCTTGAAATTCTGTGGTCATCCTAACTGCAGAGTACCTCTAACTAGAATTTTTTCTCCTTGTTCTCTAAACCTGTTTTATTTGGCTTGTGTCCAGAGGCAAACATTTCTCTTAGCTTTGCTAATTTACTCTAGTCTGTTTTTCCCTGTGACAAACGTGATTCTGTACAGTTTTTCATATATCCCAAACATTATGAAGGAATTTTACAAAAATTTATCTCTCTATTCCTGGCTGTAAAGATTTTATCTATTAGTAATCCAAAAACAATGGCAGAAACTTTAAAATAAATGCCTTCCCTTTAGCAGGTAGCAGTGTGGCTTACTTTCCCAATGTACTCTGTAAGCATAAAGGAGCACTTCATAGATCTATTTTGCCTAGTACAAAGATGTCTTTTTATTCCCTTTCTAAAAGATTAGGTGTCCACAGGAAGGTTTTGTTTAGTTATTAATACAAAATTTTGCTTTTCTTTTCCTTGAAATTTAGATTTGCAAAGGACTTTAGTGAGATTATCTAAAATAATGCCTTTCTTTTTATCCACAAACAGCATTGTCAGGTCTTGTAGTGGATGATAAATTTCAGAATATTGAATTGTAGTCCTCTCACATTCTGACTTAAAAATATTAGAATATCTCCCATTTTATTGAGTGTCTTAATTATATTTTTTAATTTTAGGTATATGAATAAATGACCTCTAGGTTTCTAAAGCTAAAAGCAAGAAAAAGCTAAGCACAATTCAATTTTTTTCTGGTATTGTAAAAAATGATTCAAATCCCATATAATTTTCAGTAGAAAAACAATGGATAAGTATGAAAAGTACATGCAAAATAATAGCAAAACAGAAAAAATGTGGGTGGACAGTGTAAAATAACAGTGAAAATTGATAGAGATATAAATAAGCAGTATTCAGAAATGGTGTGAGTTGATTGGCAAAGATTTATTGCAGTAGGATTAGTCACGGATGCAAACAATTTGCAGGATAATTAGAAATACTCCTTGGCATATTGACTGACCATTAAAAACTAAATTCATTTTAATAAATCTATAATTACAAAACAGGGCTATGATGGATCTGTTTGTGAGCCTCTCTCTCTTTGACCTCCTCACACATGTACACATGTCCTTCACAGATAAAAAAGCACAAAAGGCGCTTCTACTTTTAGAGGTTTCTTGTTGATTATGCTGTTGTTGTTTTTATTTTTGATGTCCTCATCATTATGATAAGATTTGGAGGTAACATGAAGTTGTTAGCAAATTGATCAACATTTTAAAAAACAAGTGAAGCTCCCTGCATTTGTTAATAGGCCATTTAAAACTAGTATTAACTTAATATTTCTGCATGAAATATTTTAGATGATATAGAAATTTGACAAAATTTAGCAAAATGCAGAATGTTTTGAAATCCTAATCATCTAATTTGTTGGTTGGTATTTCCAGTAGCTTAAAAATGAATCAGGTCACAATGAGAATTTCCCTATTTTAAGATCTAGAATTTAGCTTAGAATGTTCACGAGAAGACAAGGCACTACTTCCATATTTTTTATTATCACCCTATTTTATGTAATTTAAAAACTTAGTTGACCAGCTGACTATAGGATAAAGCTAATACAGTAGTCCACCATTATCTGAGGTTTCACTTTCTTCGGTTCCAGTTAGCCACTGTCAACTAGAGTCTGAAAATAACAAAATAAAAACTTTCAGAAGTAAACAATTCATAAGTTTGAAATTGAACCTAGTTATCAGTAGCATGATCAAACACAGCATCATCCTGCTCTGTCCTGCCAGGAACTTGAATCAGTTGTTAATCTAGGACATCCATGCTGTATAGGTTACCTGCCTGTTTTAGCAACTTAGAAACCGTCTGTTATTAGACTAACGTGAAATTGCAGTGCTTGTGTCCAAGTAACCTTTATTTTACTTAATACTAGCCTCGAAGCTCAAGAGTAGTGATGCCAGCATATTGATATAATTGTTCTATTTTATTATTATTTGTTTTAGTTAACGTCTTACTGTGCCTAATTGATACCTTCAACTATATTATAAGTAGGTATTCATGTAAAAATATATAGTGTATATGGGGCTCAGTACTATCTGCTGTTACTTTTTTTTTGTTGTTAACTTTTATTTTAAGCTCATGGGTATATGTGTAGGATGTGCAGGTTTGTTACAGAGGTAAACATGTGTCATGGTGGTTAGCTGCACAGATCATCTCATCTCCCAGGTATTAACCTCAGCATCCCTTAGCTCTTCTTTCTGATCCTTCCCCTCCTTCCACAATGCTGACAGGCCCCAATGTGTGATCCCCCCACAATGTGTCCATATGCTCTCATCATTCAACTCTCACTTATAAGTGAGAATATGAGGTGTTTGTTTTTATGTTCCTGTGTTATTTTGCTGAGGATGGCTTCCAATTCCATCCATGTCCCTGCAAAGGACACAGTCTTTGTCCTTTTTATGATTGCATAGTTTTCTATGATGTATCTGCTGTTTCATCCACCCACTGGGGATCACAGAATGTATCTCCTGCAGGTAAGAGGAGAATATATTATACTACATGTTCAGCATAATATTCCATTTTACTCAATTTCCAATTCTTCACAAAAATATGAATTTGTTGAATTGAAGTATAAGGAAAAGATTAAGATTCATTCAACTGAAAAAATTTTGACAATTACTTCAGAAGTTAATATTAGAACATATTTGAGGAACATTTAAATATGGGAAACATCCAAATTAATATAATTTACAGTTGATAATATTAAGTCAATTATCTGAAACCATCAATATAATTTACACTTTTATTTATCTAAGAGTCTCCCATTGTTTATCTAAATCTGTACAATGTGTCAGTGTGTATCTCCTGAATATGAAATATAGACTAGGACTTATTATACCATTCTTGATGCTCAGAAATATGTGTGCACATTTAAATACTCAGTTGACATATTTTGAGAGCAGAATTATATTTGGAGAGACACTGGGAAAACTAATAACAGACTATAAATACAGAAATTCGTTATGTCTTTCAGTAGAGAGTTTCTTTCAGAGGTAAATCATTAAGTTATTATATAAATATTTTAAAGTTGCTTTTAGATAAATTTCATATTTTATATATGTTCCTATGAGTTTTAATTTATAATTAAAAAGATAATCAAAAATAATAATTTTTAAATTATGTGATAAATAAATTTATTTTCATGCCAAACTTCTTAAATATTGATGAAGATACTGATGACTGGATGACAAAAGCAGGAATATTCATAATAAGATGGCCATGACTCAGAAAGAGACACTATCTGTGCTTGGTGTATACTGTTTTTATTTCTAAATCATTTTAAATCCAACAACTGTTTTTTTAGATATTTAACAAATTACTGATGCTTACATGCTATTAAGGTGTAGTAATAAAAAATGTAGAACACTCATTCAGTATTAGATAAGAAGAATGCAAAAAATTGAAAAGATGACACTTTTACTCAAAGTGATTGCACTAAATTATAAGATAGCAAACACGCAAAAAAGACTTTGAACTGGCTTAGGAAGTGTTTTGGAAAAACACATTAATAAAACATTCCTGCTAGTAAAATTTTTGAACAAAAACATATTTTGGCTGGAAGGACTTTTTATATCCACTGAAAATATTTTATAACCATGATCCTAATTAGAAACCGTATATGTTGGGTATAAAAACTCTTAATTATAGGCATTTGGTGGTTCAATGCAAAATTTTAGAACTTTATAGCTGGAAGAAATCTTAGCAACCTTTTGAAAAACATGTATATTCATATCAGTATTATTAAACAGAAAGCCTCAAGTAGGGCAAATCTATTCAAGAGCTTTCTTCCCTCCCCCTCTCTTTATAACAATCCAACTGTGTTAAATCATGCAAAGAGAAAACGAACAAATAATTCACTCCAAGGCTGGAAATCAATGTTGCAGAATACCTGAGAGATAGAGGCCACTCATCAGCAAGCCCAACCAGGCATTAAGAAATTAATGCTGAATAACCAAGAGGATAGGAACCTGCTGTGGTTGTTTGGTTCAACGCTTCATGGGGTTTGGCTCACACAGAGCGCATACACTTCAGAAATGTGAGGTTGATGATGCTTTCTTACTTAGTCTTCGTTGTGTCTTTGAAGCAGTAATTGGTTGTTGAAATGAGTTTCTCACAATACACTTAGAATTTAATATCCCAAAGTGTAGGCTAGAAAGGACCGACTGTTATTTTTGCTTTACAATTGGTGGCTTAGTTTGCGTTGTTGGCATATAAAGCACTCGTCTGGAAAAACAGAAAATTCTGGAAATGGAACAAAGAATTATAATTCCCCTAGAATGCTTTTGGAGTGGGAGCAAGAGGGATTTGAAACTTGAAAAGGGTTAAAGCAGACAGTGTATCTGAAAGCGCTCAGAAGATTTCTTTAATTCTCACTCCAGAACATCCCTTTTGTTTTGATTGAGCTGAAAGTCCCAGCTGGGAAGAAGCAGGGCATCAACTCAAAAGAAACCACGGCTCTATTTATTTTTCAATCATCACACAAATGCATTTGGATTTCTTCTGATTATGAGCATCCATCCACAGAATGTAGAAATATATTTAATGAGGTGTTTCACAATGTAGGTACTTAAAAAGGAATCCAGGTCTACTAATATTTGCAAATTGTGTGTGCTTACCTATTTCAGCATGCCTAACTAAACTAAGTCACTATGTGTTATGAAAATTCATTGTACAGATCACAAAATGAATGAAATCAATCTGCATTTTTTCTGAAATGCTAAAAGGATAATAATGCATAAATCCTGGTCAACATATAGTCCTTTGTCCTTTACATAAATGTTTATGTTATCTACTCATATATGGTTTCAAAAGTGTCAATAATGGTAATCAATTGTGATGAAGTTTTAGTTATCCAATACAGAAAAGTATAGACAGAATAATTTTATTTTTATTGTTTTTAGGACATTTAAATGTTAATTTGGATTAACATATAGTCAAAATGGTTGGTGGTGGACAATATTTAAATTGTATCCAAATATTAATTGAACACTTTTCAAATACACTGTCCTCTTTGGCTGTAGAAACACATATAAAAAATTTCTGTCTCAAAATCTTTGCTTTTATGATCCTTGCCTGGAATTGTTTTCTCCAATATGCACACGGATTTCTCACTTACCTCCTTCAATTCTTTACCAGGACAGTACTTATAACTGCATATGTTGTGGCTTGCACAACTGAGGAAGCATCAGTCACTTACAATGTGAATGACAGCATTTATGTTGCAACTGTTGTGTAGTTTTGTGAAACCGTAACTCATGTTTTATGTAACTTCCCTATGAACGAGGCCTTCCCTGAACTATTTAAAATTGAAATTCCTTTCCAATATTGCATTTCCTCTTCTGTTCTTAGAACATATTTCTGTAGCATATAGAGCATATTTTCCTTAATACTTTTGTTTGGCTCCACTTTTACAGAATAAACTCTATTTATCTGGGATATGTTTCTAGCAGTTAGAACAGTGGTAATCAGTTCAATAAATATTTTCTGAATGAGCATACAAGTTTTGTCATATATTATGCTGAGCATTTAATTTGTAGAGAGGGGATGGGGAAGAAGGAGAGACATAAAGCATAAAAAATAACTTAAAAGATGTTATTGTATGGACAGAAAGACAAGAAAAATTTAAAAAAACCCACCTCATATCAAGATGACAAAAACCCTTAAAGTCTATCTAAGCCAGGCACAATAGAGGTGACTCCCAACTACAAGATGGAATTGTTTTTCTGGAAAAATAACATAATTGTACCAAGATACTGCTAAATAAACAATATCCCTGTGCATTTTAATATGGAAACATTTTATATGTGCTTATTTGAGTGTACAATAACTGTGCCTTTAATCACATAAATTTCCATTATGTAATTTTTGAGTTGCATTGCTGAGAAGTAGCCCTTCTACAAATATATTGAAATGTGATCATATCACATATGTAACTGTGGTTTAATATGTTGAATCTATTTATTACCTATTACCATTAGTTATTTATTTAATAAGCTACTTCAGACAATCTATAAATGTTTCCAATATTAAAATAACTTTTAAAATTTAGTATATATTTTATACTCTGAAAGACTACATCAAGTAAAAGTGTATATACACTCTGTTTATAGGTGTCTGATTCACAATGTCTTGGAAGGGCTGTTTAATTTTGGATTTGGAAGAAATGTACCAGATGAGGATGAGGATTTCTGTTTGGAAATATAATTTGAGAAACACTGAATTATAGAGTTAGTATTTTTACTTCTTTGCATTATATAATCAACATGTTCATAGTCTACCTACTGCTTCTTACGCACATCTTCTGATATAGAAGCTTCATGGAACTCGTGTAGGTTTTTCTCAGGGCTTCAAAAAATGTTTGCTATTAAGTCTTTTCTTTTGCACTTGCTATGCACTTGCTTTTGCATAAATATGATCTTGTTGAACTAAGGCATATTGTAAGCCTTTACCTTCAAAAATGCTTAAATATGAACGAGTCTAAAGAAAGACCAAACTAGAAATGAAATATAAAAGAAAATTAAAACACAGTCAACCTAGAAAGAGGATTCTGTGAAGATGCCATCATAGGAAGCACCAGAAATCTGTCTCTGCAGCTAGACAATTGAACTGGCAGAATCTGTTAGATGTAACTCTTTAGAAACTCTGGGATTTATTGAAGGCTAGCAACTTCCAGGGGAGGACTTGGACAGTAATTTCAAGTGCTTAGCACAGTAACAGCTTTCTATCTCCCATCCTCAGTTCCTAGCAGGCAGCTGTGAACATGTTATCAGAGCAGCTTGCACATGCTATGCAGAAGCCAGGTGTTGGTAGGGGGGTTGTGGGGGATGAAAAAGGGACCCTGTCCTCCAAATACCCGGGAGCTATGCTCTAATTGCTCACTGATGCTTCTGATTACAGAGGTGCAGACAAAGACGAAGGCAACCATTGTATCTCCCTTATTGTTGCAAACTTCTTCCGCTACAGCTAAAATGACTTCCAGGGGATTTAAAGAGCTGGCACCCTTTTCCAACCCCTTATTTTTCTTTCACCTTTTGTAAGCCTGAAAATACAGGCTGGGCCATTAAAAAGCAGCTTATATAAAATATACACAAAATAAAGAAAAAAAGGAACTTAAACATTTCACTACAAAAAATAAACTAAGCACAAAATAAGATAGAAATGCAGGAAATAGGGATCAAAAAAGCTCTAATAGAAAACAAATATCTAGCACTCTGGAAGCCAAGGTGGGTGGATCAGTTGAGGTCAGGAGTTCAAGACCAATCTGGCCAACATGGTGAAACCCTGTCTGTACTAAAAATACAAAAATTAGTCAGGCATGATAGTGCACCTGTAATCCCAGCTACAAGGGCGGCTGAGACAGGAGACTCACTTGAGTTCAGGAGCCGGAGGTTGCAGTGAGCTGAGATCTTGCCAGGGTGACACTGCAAGATTCCATCTCAAACAAAACAAAACAAAAAACAAACAGCTAGCAAAATGACAGATGTGAGTTTTTCCTTATCAGTTATTACTTTAAATGTAAATGGATTAAACTCTCCAACAAAAAAACAGAGATTGGCAGAATGCATTTAAAAAGTGATCCAACAATATGCTCTCTGCAAGAAACTCATTTTAGATTCAGAGACAAAATAGATTGAAAGCAAAAATATGGAAAATGATATGCAAATGTAACTAAAAGAGAGCAGGAGTAGCTATACTGATATCAGACAAAATAGGCTTTAAATCAAAATAATTTACAAGAGACAAATAACAACTTTACACATTAATAGGTTGTTGAACTTAGTAAGAAGACATGGCAATTAAAAATGTTTATGCACTTAATAGCAGACCATAAAATATACATGAAACAAAAACTGGCAGAATTGAAAGGAGGAATACACAGTTGGAATAGTAGTTGAAAAGGTCAATATCCTTTCCTGATTGCAGATAGAACAACCAGACAAAAGATACATAAGGAAAGAGAAGACTTCTAATACTCAATAAATCAACTAATCTAACAGACATATGTAGAACACTATGCAAAAACAGCAAACAGCCACTGTGGTAAACAGAAGATGGTAAGTCTTCAAAAATTAAAAATAGAATTACTTACAAAATCTAACAATACCACTTTGGGGTATATAACCCAAAAAATTGAAAGCAGGACCTCAATAAGATATTTGCACACCCATGTTTATAACAGTATTATTCTCAATATAGGTTAAGTTCCCCTAATCTGAAAAACTGATATCTGAAATGGTCCAAAATCTGAAACTTTTTGAGCACCATGATGATGAAGATGATATTGTTGACACTGCAAAGAGTACCTTTAAATGACATGGGAGAATGTGTGATGAGATTACTGAAGGACTAGAGCAGCATATGTTCTTAACAGAACAAAGAATCATATCAGTTTACAAAACCAAGGAGATATTTGTAAGACAAAAAATATTGTTAATGAGGCAGGTTATTCTGGAGAATCTTGAAAACTCATCCAACAGAATGCCTCCTGATCCCCACAATACCCAATTTCTGGTTCCTCAACTGCTTCTTATGTTTCTTCTCACCTAAAAAATAAAATAAAATACAGTGTCGAGTAACCATCTAATTAAAACAGTGCATCATAGACGGAGACTGAAATTGTACTGTTGTTTGTTGTTGCTGTTGTTTAGCAGCTGATACAGGCATCTGGTGATGCTGCTTGCTGTTTTAGTTAACCTGAAACCATTTTTTTCACCATATTAATGGTGTGTCATATTTTTTACTGTTAACTATTTATGTGTAAATAAGTGTAGGAAGATAATTCTTTATCAGTATCATCTAAATTCAGAGTCCAGAATTATAGTGATGACAAACAACCACAGATTATCCATATAGGTGGCTGTGATAATTAAACCTTTGCCTTCTGATGGTTTAATGTACATAAACTTAGTCTCCTACATAAAATTATTTAAAACATTATTTAAATTACATTCAGGTTATATGTGTAAGGTGTATATAAAACATGAGTAAGTTTTGGGTTTAGCCTTGGTTACCATCTCCAAGATATCTCATTATGCATATGCAAATCTTCTAAAATGCAGAAAGGAAAATCTGAAATACTTCTGGTACCAAGCATTTTGGGTAAGGGATACTCAACCTATAGCTAAAATATGAAAGCAACTCAAGTGTTACTAAATGAATGTTTGAATAGGCAAAATGTGGGGTATGGACATACCACACACACACACGTGCATGCACACACACAAACACTCAATGGCATATTATGCAGCCTTAAAAATAAAGAAATTCTGACATATACTACAAGGATGAATCATGAGGACATTATTAGTGTCATAAGTCAACCAAAAATATGCAGTATTATAAAACTTATATGAGGTACTTAGATTAGTTTGATACTGTGATATAATAAGAAATACATATTTTGGTCTCTGCTCCCATTTTCTGAAGCTTTCATAAAAGCAAAAAGGAAATGTTCAGAGAGCTCCCTGGTTTCTGAATGTGTGGAGGATGGCAGTCCAGAGAAAGCATGGAACCTCTGGGCCTTTTTCCTCATACCTTGCCCTATGCATCTTTTCCATCTGGCTGATCCTGAGTTGTGCTCTTATAACAAGTGAGCAGTAGTAAGTTAGGCACTTCCCAGAATTTTGCAAGCCACACTAGCATATAGTAAAACCGGAGAAAAAGGCTGTGGAATCTCCTGATTAATAGCTGTTTAGTGAGAAGCATGGGTAAAAATCTAGACTTGGGATAGGCATATCAAGTGAGAATTATTTTTGTGAGACTGAACTTCTAACATGTAGGATTAGGTTCTTAATGTCATAATTGCATCCAATTGTAGGACCTCCACGTGGTGTAGAATAATTGCTTAGTGTGGAAAAAACCTCCAAATATTTTGATAAAGAGAAGTATATTATACCAGAGTACAGAGATAAATAGTTGTTGTTGTTGTTGTTGTTTAATATATTTAAGAAGTTCGAGGTCACGAGATCGAGACCATCCTGGTCAACATGGTGAAACCCCGTCTCTACTAAAGATACAAAAAAAGTTAGCTGGGCATGGTGGCACATGCCTGTAATCCCAGCTACTCAGTAATCCTAGCTACTCAGGAGGCTGAGGCAGGAGAATTGCCTGAACCCAGGAGGAAGAGGTTGCAGTGAGCCAAGATCGTGCCATTGCACTCCAGCCTAAGTAACAAAAGCGAAACTCCGTCTCAAAAAAAAAGTATATATATATTATATTATATATATATTATATATATTATATTATATTTATTATGTATTTATTATTATATATTATATAATATTATATATTATATAATATATAATATAATTATATTATATTTTATATTATATATATAAAAAAGTTTATATATATATATTATATAATATATATTTTATCTTGTAAAATGGAAATTCTTCTCCTTTAATGCAGCAACTCTCCATTCACCTTTTCTCCCAGACCCTGGCAACCACCATTCTACTTTGTGTCTCTGTAAGTTTAACTTCTTAAATATATATATATATATTATATATTATATATATATTTATTATATATACAATATATTATATTATATATTTATT
>CM052650.1:121644638-121682525 GCA_028533165.1 Leontopithecus rosalia
GTCTATTGGGGGAAATAGGGGAGGGACAGCGGGGGGGGGGAGCAGGGGAGGGATGGCATGGGGAGAAATGCCAAATATGGGTGAGGGGGCAGAAGGCAGCAAAACACACTGCCACGTGTGTACCTATGCAACTATCTTGCATGTTCTGCACATGTACCCCAAAACCTAAAATGCAATAAAAATTAAAAAAAAAAAAGAATATTAAATACAGACATGGCTTTGAATTTTAAGGACTCTTCATGTACCTATTCTCCTGGTCAGCAAGATGATCCTTGTCAATAAGATGATGAAGGAGAGGTTGAGTATTTTCTTACAGAAATGAGATACAGAGGCCGGGAGCTGTGGCTCACGCCTGTATTCCCAGCACTTTGGGAGGCCGTGGTGGGTAGATCACGAGGTCGAGAGATGAAGACCATCCTGGTCGACACGGTGAAACCCCGTCTCTACTCAAAATACAATAAATTAGCTGGGCTTGGTGGCGCATACCTGTAATCCCAGCTACTCAGGAGGCTGAGGCAGGAGAATTGCCTGAACCCAGGAGGCGGAGGTTGCAGTGAGCCGAGATCGCACCATTGCACTCCAGCCTGGGTAACAAGAGCAAAACTTCGTCAAAAAAAAGGAAGGAAGGAAGGAAGGAAGGAAGGAAGGAAGGAAGGAAGGAAGGAAGGAAGGAAGGAAGCAAGGAAGGAAGGAAGGAAGGAAGGAAGGAAGGAAGGAAGGAAGGAAGGAAGGAGATGCAGAAATTATTCTGGGGAAATACAGCAACATAAAAAATAATGTGTTTGGAAAATAATAACATTGGAAGGATATCATGTCCTTTGCAGCAACATGGATGGAGCTGGAGGTTATTATCCTAAGTGAACAAATGTAGGAACATAAAATCAAATACCACGTGTTCTCATTTATAAGTGGAAGCTAAACATTGAGTATACATGAACACAAAAAAGGGAATAGTCACCGGTACCTAAAGGTGGAGGGTGAGAGAAGAATGAGGATTAAAACACTGTAATACCTATTGAGTATTAATATGTTATAATTAAACTATGCTTATTAACTGGGTGACAAAATGATCTATATATCAAAACCTTATAACACACTATTAACTTACATTAAAAACCTGCACATGTACCCTTGAACCTGAAACAGAAGTTAAAAAAAAACTACTTTTTTTAGATAAAATATTTGAGCACAGAGTAAATCTATAGTTACAAATATTGTCATTATGTAAGTAAAAACATCGTAGTATGAATTTTTACTTGTTAATTATATCTGAAATAAAATATGAAGAGTAATAGTAAAACTTCATTTGATCACTACCTTTGTTTGGCAAAAATATAAATCTTATATTTATTTTAATGTATTTGAAATACAAAATAAATAGTAAGTTTATTATGATTTTAAAAATGCATAGAGGGAAGAATAAGTATTTAAAACTAATTATGGTAATCAGATTTTCATATATTAATTTGCCTTATTAATTTTTTTACCTAGCCAGATCCTTTCTGCTAAGTACTTATATTTGAGGGCTAATTTTATTTTAATTGATCAACCTAAAACATTTCAAATGCTCCATCAGTATTGCATCATATTTAAGAAGATAACCAAAATAAATAGTGATATTAATTGGTGGGGCTCAACAATCCCAGTGTTTCTTGTTTCTGTTTAAGTTTAGAAAAAGACCTGAATGCCATACTGTACAGTGTTGAAAAAAAAGTTAGTCAGTGATACTTGTTAGAGCACTGTATGTTGGACTTTACCAGTATCATTGGAATGGGTCTGCAAGTGAGGGAAAGATTGAGCTTAACTCCTAATACAGCATGGGTAAGTGGGAATTTATAGCCAGGAATCAGTAGAAAAGAGGGTGTCAATAGACGGAAAGTCACTAAGAAAAAAATAACAAGGGCAAGGGAGTGTATAAGTCTGTTTTGTTTTGCTATGAAAGAATATCTGAGACTATAATTTATTTAAAAAATAAGTTTATTTGGATCATGGTTCTGCAGGCTATACAACTATAACACCAGCATCTCTTTTACTTAAGCTGAAGCCTCAGAAAGCCTTTACTCATGGCAGAAGGCAAAGGGGTGTAGGCATGACACATGGTGAGCAAAAGAGAAGAACAAGTGCCAGGCTCTTTGTGACAACCACTCTCCTGTGAAGTAATAGAGTGAAAACTCACTCATCACCAAGGAGATGGCACCAAGCCATTCTTGATGGATCTGCCCCATGACACAAACACCTCCCAGAAGACCCTATTCTCCAACACTGGGGATCGATCACATTTCAATGTGAGATTTGGAGGGGACAAATATCTAAACTATATCAAGACAATTCTGGCTCAACAGACATAACAGGATTCTTTCTGAAGGCAGGCCAGAATTATCAGGTATCACTGGGAGGATAAGGAAATGCCCAATTAGATATCTAAGATAATCAAATATCAAGAATGGCAAGCTCTTGATAAACTGACTTAGCAAGGTTCTTGGTCAAAACTGGATTTTACAAGGAAGTGCATGAGTAGCCTAGGAGGAGGCTCACTAAACTTTGGCCAATAATAGAATTTTTGTCAACAATCATATCAAAAGTTTGAAACTCCTTAATACATTCTTTTCACAAAGAGGATTTTTCCTTTTATTTCACAGTTCACTCTAAAGATATTTTAATTTTCTTGATGTGTAAATTATTTTGGTGTAGTAGTCTGAGATGTTCATTAGCAATAGTTATATTTATTGATGTTATTGATGTAAAAACGAAATAACACTATAGATTCAATCAGTAGTCCTATAATATGATGAACTGAAGTGGAATTTTATCATAATTATACTTACTTTATTATACTGCAGATAAACGGGGTTTGCAGTGCACATATGTTTAAAAAAGTGAATAGTTCAAAAATTGCCTTAGGGATTTAGCATACTTTATGGGGATAAGGAAAATTTTCAGCTGGGAGCATTGAACAGGTCACTGTTAGCTACATTACATTAAAAACATTATATTAGTGTGGTGGGTAAGAAGTGTTCAGAATGCTGTATAAATGGCAATGATCAAAAAAGTCAGTGATATCACAAAAATTCATGAATTCTTATTTGGCCTATACAACAGCTTAAAAATAGAATTTGAGAAATGCCCAGAATACATTAAACTTTTAATACATAGTAATATAATTGGAAGGAAGTGGCACATGATCCAAAACCGGAAGTGACCATGTAGAAGTCAAAATTTCATTAGATGAGAATGCACCCAAGTGGATGTAACACTTAAAATGTAGGGTTTTGTTTAAAAAAAGAAAAGACTTTCTAACCAAGAGGTATTTGTTTTTTGCACAAATTAAATGTCTAATATCCGATTCAGTTGTGAACTTGATCCTTCTTGAATTATTTTTTAGTAAATAAAAATTAGGAATTTGTATGAGTATTCTTATTTTTAATTTGAAGGCAGTGCAGACATTGTACAAGAAATTGGTTTGCCTATACCAGAAAAAGTCATGCTGTCATTTTTTGCTTCCACTATTCAATATTATGTAAAATTAGCACCTCATTATATATATTTTTTTCTATTTTATAGTTACAAATGTATATGTACATCTGTGAATTCATGATAGTTTCAATGTAGTTGAGGCCAGTCCTGCTACCAAATGTCTACCTTATTATTAGGCACTAATAACTAACTTGGAAAGAGTAAAAGGACCCATAGGGTTTTTTTTTGTTTTTGTTTTTCTTTTAACTTTGCCAGAGCCTGTTATTCTCCACCAATAGTTTAACTAGTTCACTAAGTGATAAATTACAGAATGATTACTGTATGATAAGTATTATGCCAAATAATAAAAGAACACATATTTATGCAACTTTTTAAGGTGACTGGAGTAACATTTAGTAAAGTGATCTGAAGGAAACAATTAGCAAATATATGATTGTCTTGAGCACTGGATTACTTTGAGTCCAGACTCAAAGATTAAATACATGACACAGTCTAAGTGATTTTTAGTACTATGAAGTTATAGAATTTCAATATGCACCAGTAAAAAACACTTCTTTTTATTATTTAGTGATGATTTCCCTAATGCTTCACAAAGAGTTGTCTTTCATAAATAGATGTAGCCAGCCTAGGTGATGTGTTTTTATGACTTTTGGAAAAACATGTTCTTAAAAAGTTAGCCCAATCACCTGTTTCATACGTAAGTTTTATCAAATTGAAACATAGTCTTTAATTCAATAAATTATGATGTAGCTAAAATTGTAAATATCTTTGGAAAACAATAACAAAATGATATAATGTGTAATTTTAAATATAATTGTAAATAGAATAAGACCAGACAGTAAAACTATATAATTGCCCAATAAATACATATTTCTTCATGCATTAATCCATTTTGAAAAATAAAATTTATCTTATTTTATTATTGTTTAAGAAGGCTTGAGATTTTGTGTCATATAAAATAACAAGTTCTGACCTTTCTGGAGAGAAAGTCTTCTTTATTGATTTAATGAGTCAAGTCAATGCCTATTGATCAGCCCTTTAGCCAAGGAGCAATATTGTACGTTATGAGAGAATTAAGAATTTATGCTCATCAAAGGAAATATGGACATATATATGTTGGTTCATTTTGTGCACTCTCTTCAGGGAGTGTATTAATAAGTTCTCAAGCTGCTATAAGGAAATACCTGAGACTGGGTAATTCATGAAGGAAAGAGGCTTAATTGACTCACAGCTCTGCAGGGCTGGAGAGAGCTAACAAAACTTACAATCATGGTGGAAGGAAAAGTAAACATGTCTTTCATCACATGGTGGCACGAAGGAGAAGAATGATAGAAGTGCAGAGAGAAGCAGGGAAAAACCCCACAAAACTGTCAGATCTTGTGAGAACTCATTCACTATCATAAGGATAACATGGGGAAACCACCCCAATGATTAAACCACCTCCCATGAGATCCCTCTCTCAACACTTGGGGATTACAATTAGGGTCATAATTCAAGATAAGATTTAGGTGGGGAAACAGAGCCAAATCTTATCATTCCACCACTCGCTTCCCACAAATCTCATGTCCTCATATTTTAAAACACAATCATGCCTTTCCAACAGCCCCCCAAAGTCTTAATTCATTTCAACATTAACTCGAAAGTCTAACTCCAAAGTCACATCCAAGACAAGGCAAGTCCCTTCTGCCTAGGAGCCTGTAAAATCAAAAGCAAGTTAATTACTTCCTACCTACAATGAGGGTACATACATTGGGTAAATATACCCATTCCAGATGGAAGAAATTGGCCAAAACAAAGGGACTATAGCCCCCATGCAAGTTTGAAATCCAATGGGCAGGCACTACATCTTAAAGTTCCAAAATGATCTCTTTAATGCCATGTCTCACACACAGACCACACTGATGCAAGAATTAAGCTTCCACATATTTGGGCAGCTCTGCTTCTGTAACTTTGAAGGTTACAACCCCTGCAACAGCTGCTTTTAGGGTTGGTGTTGAATGATTGGGTCTTTTCCAGGTGCACAGTGCAAGCTGTCAGTAGATCTACCTTTCTGGAGGACAGTGGGCCTCTTCTCACAGCTTCACTAGGCAGTGCCCCAGTAGGGACTCTGTGTGGGAGTTCCGATGTCACATTTTCCTTCCATAGTGCCCTAGTAGAGGTTCTTCATGAAGACTCCCCACCTGAAGAAGACTTCTGCCTGGACATCCAGACATCATCATACATAATTTGAAATCTAGGTGGAGGTTCCAAAACCTCCATTCTTGTCTTCTGTGCACCTGCAGAACCAACACCACATGGAAGCTGCCAAGACTGGGGGCTTTCACCCTTAAAAGCAATGACCTCAGCTGTACCTTGCCCCCATTAGCCATGGGGCATGGTTAGAAGTAGTTGAGATACTTCTAGCCATGGCTAGAAGTAGTTGAGATACATTCCCTAAGCAGCAAACAGCAGAGAGGCCCTAGATTCAGCCCAGGAAATCATTTGTTTTTCCTACTAGGCCTCCAGGTCTGTGATGGGAGGAACTGCTGTGAAGGTCTCTGACATGCCCTGGAGACATTTTCCCCATTGTCTTAGTGATTAACATTCTGCTCTAATTACTTATGCAAATTTTTGCAACTTAAATTTTTTTCCCAGGAAATATATCTTTCTTTTATATCAGATTACCAGGATAAAAAATTTCTAAACTTATATGCTCTGCTTTCTCGTGAACACTTTGCCAGTTAGAAATTTCTTCAGCCAGGTACCCCAAATCATTTCTCTCAAGTTCAAAAGTGCACAGATCTCTAGGGGAGGGGTGAAAAGATGCCAGTGTCTTTGCTGAAGCACAACAAAAGTCCCTCTGCTGCCTTTCCAACAAGTTCATCATCTCCATCTGAGAGTGGACTTCGTTGTTCATATTACTATCAGCATTTTGGTTAAAACCATTCAAGTTTCTAGAAAGTTACAAACTTTCTCACATATTCCTGTCTTCTGACTCCTTCAAGTCTCTAGGAAGTTCAAACTTTCCACATGCTTCTGTCTCCTTCTGATCCTTCCAAACAGTTCCAACCTCTTCCTGTTACCTAGTTAAAACGTCGCTTCCACATTTTTGGATATTCTTATAGCAACACACCACTCTACTGGTACCAATTTACTGTATTTGTTCATTCTCATGCTGCTATGAAGAAATACCCAGGACTAGAAAATGAATAAAGGAAAGAAGTTTAATTGATTCACAGTTCCACAGGGCTGTGGAGGTATCAGTAAATTTGTAATCATGACAGAAGGGGAAGCAAACACGTCCTTCTTTCCATGGCAGCAAGAAGGAGAAGAATGAGAGAAGTGTAGAGTGAAGGGGGGAAAAACCATCACAAAACCATCAAATCTTGTGAGAACTCAATCACTATCATGAGAACAACACAGAAGAAATTTCCCCATGATTCAATCACCTCCTACGAGGTCACTGTTTCAACACTTGTGGGTTACAATTCAGACTACAGTTCAAGATGAATTTGAGTTGGGACACAGAGCCAGACTACATCAGGAAGTATATATAAAGTCATTTAGGTCACATAATTTCTGCATCTATTTTGTATGGTGAAATGCCAGTCAGCTGGTTTCAGAACAGTTGGAAATTATTTGTATGCACACTTCATTAGTTTAGCACTTTGCAAGCCATTTTCAGTAAATCAACATGGTATTTAACTTTTTCTGTCTTATAGTTGACAAACACTGACAGTGAAACTTCACATGAGTGTAAACTGTTTATAAATTGATAAGCTTATATAGCATAGTACCAGATAATGTATCTGATTTGAAACAATTTTCAGATAATTCTGAATAAAACTTGTAGGTAGTAATGTTTATATTGAGAATAGGAGTATATTTGATTTTGGTTTCTTTATATTTTGGTCACATTTTGTCTTTGAAAATCGATATTTTAGGGAAAATTATTACAAAAAATATTTGTAAATTTTTAAAATAATTTTAATACCCTATTATCTTTGGTCCTACTTTATTTATTTTTGTGGGTTTTGTGCATTTTTATTCTTTAATGTATTATTAGTTTATTAAAGAGGTAAGTGGATATAAACAATTCTATTCCACATAGTAAACGTCATTTTTTTATATGTCACTGGATTCTATAGAAGTAGAGATATATAGATTTTATAGAGAAGAATCCTTCATGAAGAAGGATTATGAAGGATTCCTACCAGTCAGTGTTCCACCTTAAAACCTTTGCTATAGCTTTGTCTTCCCACCAACATTGCTCTTCTAAGGCCTATTACTTCGTTTGCTCAATTAATGTCTACCTAATGAGGGCTCTGTCAACCACCCTATTTAATATGATAAGAGGCAACATAACTCCCCAAAGTTCTTATCTGCTTTACTAAATTTTAGGCAGATATTTTTCTGATTGGAGTTCCTCCTTTTTCTTAGGGTTTTCAATTTATAATGCTTGCAATTGCAAATTATTTCTTCTTCTTTTAAGATATAAATCTCCCACTCTCTTTCTATACCAAAATGTTTGAAAACTACTGAATGTCTTTCTCAAAGACTTGTGAGCCATCCTTTGAAATGTAACACAATATGCAATTGCAAAAATATGAACCCAACCTAAATACCCATCAATTAAGGAGTGGATAAAGAAAATGTGATATATATATACACACATATATGTGTATATATGATATGATATATGTATACATACATGGTGTATATATGTATATATGTAAACCATGGAATGCTACTTGGTCATAGAAATGAATGAAATAAATGGCATTTGCAGCAATGTGGATGGAGTTGTAGACCATTATTCTAAGTGAAGTAACGCAGACATGGAAAACCAATTATTTTATTTTCTCATATGTAAGTGGGAGCTAAACTATAAGGAAGCAAAGACATAGAATAATGCAATGAACTTTGAGAAGTCAGGAGGAAGGATGGGAGGAGGGTAATGGATAATAGACTACACACTGGGTACAGTGTGCACTGCTCAGGTGATGCAGGTCTCAGAAATCACTGCTAAAGATCTTATCCATGTAACTAAAAACCTCCTATTTTCCAAAAACTATTGAAATTTAAAAAATAATGAAATAAATTAATTGATTTTTCAAAATTACAAAAAAAATGTCACAATCATGAAAGATAGCACCTCTATAATCCAGTTTCTATGGGAGAGTAGGAGTCTAATTTCAATAAGCACCAACTAGCAAATACAGATTGCCAAATCACATTTACCTCTCTCCCACCTACCACCCTCCACTAACACAGTACTGAAAGACACTCTCACTTACTACTTCAGCAGAGTTGAGCTCAATTTCTTTTTCTTTTGCAATAGTCTTGAATTAAGTATTTTTTTTAATTTTACCTTAAGTTCTGGGGTGCATGTGCAGATCTTGCAGGCTTGTTACATAGGCATACACATGCCATGGTGGTTTACTGCTTCCATCTCCCCATCACCTACATAGTATTTCTCCTAATGTTATCCATTCCCAATCTCCCCACCCACTGCTGTTATGTCCCTACACCCCCAAGCCCCAAGAGACCCCAGTGTGCCATGTTCCTCTCCCTGTGGCCATGTGTTTTCATTGTTCAACAGCCACTTATGAGTGAGAACATGCAGTGTTTGGCTTTCTGTTCTTATGTCAGTTTGCTTAGAATGATGGTTTTTAGACTAATCCATGTCCCTGAAGGACATGAACTCATCCTTTTTTATGGATGCATAGTATTCCATAGTGTATATGTGCCACATTTTCTTTATCCAGTCTATCTTTAATGGGCATTTGGGTCAGTTCCAAGTAATTGCTATTGTAAACAGTGCCATAATGACCATATGTGTGCATGTGCCTTTATAATAGAACAATTTATAATCCTTTGGGTATATAACCAGTAATGGGATTGCTGAGTCAAATGGTATTTCTATTTCTAGGTCCTTGAGGAATCGCTACACTGTCTTCCACAATGGTTGCATTGATTTACATTCCCACTAACAGTGTAAAAGTGTTCCTGTTTTTCCACATCTTCTCCAGCATTTGTTGTCTCCAGATTTCTTAATGATCACCATACTGGCATGAGATTGATCTCAATGTGGTTTTGATTTGCATTTCTCTAATGATCAGTGATGATGAGCATTTTTCCATATGTTTGTTGGCTGCATAGATGTCTTCTTTTGAAAAGTGCCTGTTCATATTCTTTGCCCACTTTTTGATGGAGTTGTTTTTTTCTTGTAAATTTGTTTTAGTTATTTTTAGATTCTGGACAAATTAACCCTTTGTCAGATGGGTAGCTTGCCAAAATTTTTCCCAATCTGTTGGTTGCTGGCTCATTCTGATGATTGTTTCTTTTGCTGTACAGAAGCTCTTAAGTTTAATTAGATCTCATTCATCTATTCTGGCTTTTGTTGCCATTGTTTCTCCCATTCACAATTGCTACAAAGAGAAGAAAATACCTAGGAATACAGCTTACAAAATATATGACAGACCTCTTCAAGGAGAACTACAAACCACTGCTCAAGGAAATGAGAGGACACAAACAGTTGGAAAAACATTCCATGTTCAAGGTTGGGAAGAATCAATATTGTGAAAATGGCCATACTGCCCAAAGTAATTTATAGATTCAATGCGGTCCCCATCAAGCTACCATTGATATTCTTCACAGAACCTGATAAAAACATCTTAAACATCATATGGAACCAAAAAAGAACCTACATAGCCAAGACAATTCTAAGCAAAAAGAACAAAGCTGGAGGCATCACACTACCTGACTTCAAACTATACTATTAGAACAATGGTATAATAGAACAGAGGCTTCAGAAGTAACACCACACACCTACAACCATCTGATCTTTGACAAACCAAACAAAAAAAAGCAAGAGGGAAAGGATTCCCTATTTAATAATTGGTGTTGGGAAAACAAGCTAACCATGTGCAAAAGCTGAATCTGGACCCATTCCTTATACAAAAATTAACTCCAGGTGAAATAAAGATTTTAACATTAGACCTAATACCATAAAAACCCCAGAAGAAAACATAGGCAATACCATTCAGGACATAGGCATAGGCAGGGACTTGAATTAAGTATTTCTACCATGTAACTTCACTTGGTACAATTTATCTTTGACATCAACACAAATTGCCCATCCAGTTTTCCTCTTCTTTATTTTTCCTCTTTCATATCATATAGAATCTTCTTATATATTATATAATTTTTAATAATATTTATTGTTTATTGCTTGTCTATTCCCTGCTAAAATGCAAGATTTATAAAGATAGCAATCTTTAGCTGGTTTTTATTTTTTCCCCATGGATGCATCTCAGATGTTAGAAGAATATCTGGAAGAGAGTTGGCAGTTAACGTATATTATAGTTCAGTTATTCTTGTTGGGTTGTAATTTAGATTTTGAGGTACATTTTAGTTTTAATAAAGCTGGATTTATTTCTTATCTTTCCATAATATTGTTTTCATTTGATTTCAGAGAAGAGAGTTGATAAGAAATAATTGTATAGGTTCAGGATATCTTATTTGAAATAATTGGGACCAGAAGTGTTTCAGATTTCGTATTCTATCAAATTTTGGAATAGTTGCATTTACTTATTGATGAGCATCCCCAATCCAAAAATCTGAAAACTGAAATGCCTCAATTAGCATTTCCCTTAAGAATCATGACAGTACTCAGCAAGTTTTAGAATTTGGAACATTTTTAATTTTGAATTTTTGCATATGAGATGCTCAAAATTCAATATACACTTATTGCAAAAGCTGCCATTGAATTTTTGACTTATTAAGTTTTCAAATTAAAATATATTTGTGCAATGTTCCTTAAACTTACTTATTACTTATTCATTAAACAAGTTTATTATTTAACCTCTGTAACAGTACTTGTACTAAATAAATACAAGTTTTGCCATTATTCCTTTAAAGTTTCCATAAGATATGACTAGGAGTTATAGTGCTATTTATTTTGCCTCTGACTGAATCTGTAAAGCTGAAATATTCAAGAAATTCAGTAGTTTTTCAAATATTTTGGGGATGATGACTTTTTATTCCTACTCCATATCCCTCATCAATAAACCAACAGTCAGGCCAAGAGTGTCCAAGAAATCCTAGTAGAAAGATAATGCCAAAAGCGTAAAATTAGGACCCCCAAATACAGCTTCCCTTCAGCCACAGACATAAGTATGCTTTAGTTCTGTATAAAAGTCTTCTATTCTCATTAGTGATATACACACACAGAATGTTTCAGTCTTTGTAGTGTTAAAATCGGTTATCAATTGAAATACCTTATGCAAAATTAAACATTATTTGGAGCTACTAAACTAATATAATCAGTGACATACTTTTGTATGCCTTGCATTCTGGGATTCACATCTTTCCAGAGAGGAAGCCTCAAGTTTTTCATGACGCACCTGACATTTTCCTTCCAAGCCACTAATGTAAGAATGATAGACTTCTGTTTATGAATCTGTGTTGGCACCCGTTATCTAAAAAAATATTTCATTTAACTAAAAGACTGTGAAGCAATACTAAAAGACTGTGAAGCATATATTGAGGCTACATGGCCCTCAATATATGTATTTGCATACATATTATATAGACCATATTGCCCTTGAAGCAAAGTGTTGCTTCTCAATCTTATATTGTATAATTTTTCAAGACCCAGTTGCAAGTATACCTTCATTTTTAACCCAGCTTCTTGATACACCTTGAACATGGCATCCTGTATTGCTCTATACACCTTTGAAAGCCTGTTACCTGTGCCTGGCAATACCTGCGACTCCTTAAAGATATTATTTAAGTATCAATTTATCTTCTCCAAGTCACTGTTAGTCCTGAATCTTTTTTCCAAATTGATCTGAGAATACTGCTTCTACTAATTGTTAAATTTCATTATAATTAAATATGCAGGTACATAACTTTCCAAGTCAAATGTTTTGAGGGTAGGGGACATGTGCATTATTTTAAACTCTCTTAATGCAAAAAAGTATATTTCTAGTATCTAAAATTCATGGCTTGCCCAAGGAAAACACTTTAAAAATTATTTCTTGGATGACAAAAATAAATAAAGTTAATTATATCTGTTCATTATTTATTGGGATTATAGTAGGTCATTTAGAGTATATAAAGTTATAAATTATCTCATAAAATTTATTTCTATAAATGCAGTATAAATATACCTCACATATATTGTAGGTTTCATTAGAGGCAGCCACAATAAAGCAAATGTTGCAAAAAAAGTCAGTCATACCAATATTTTGGTTTCCTGGTGTATATAAAAGTTATGTTTGCATTATATTGTAGACTCTTACATGTGTAGTAGCATTATGTCTCAAAAGCAGTGTAAATACTATAATTAGATTACTAAAAAATGCTAACAACTCTATTAGTTCGTTCTCATACTGATAATGAAGACATACAGGTTACTGGTAATTTATAAAGAAAAGAGGCTTAATTGACTCACAGTTCAGCATGGCTAGAGAGGCTTCAAGAAACTTACAATCATGGTTGAAATAGAAGGAAATATGTCCTTCTTCACGTGGTGGCAGCATGGAGAAGAGCAAAGTGTAGTGGGAAAAGATCATTATAAAAACCATCAGGTCTTGTGAGAACTCACTCGCTCTCATGAGAACAACATGGAGGAAACCATCCTCATGATTTAATTACTTCACACTGAATCTCTCCACAACAAGTGAGAATTCTGGGAACCACAGTTCAAGATATAATTTGGGTGGGGACACAGCCAAACCATATCATTCTGCCCGTGGCCCCCTCCAAATCTCAATTTCTCTTAATTCAAAACACAATCATGCCCTTCCAACAGTCCCTCAAAGTCTTAACTAATTCCATCCTTAAATTAAAAGTCCAATTCCAAAGTATCCTCTGAGAAAAGGCAAGTTTTTCAAACCTGTAAACCTGTAAAATAAAAGCAAGTTATTTACTTCCCAGATAGAGTGAGTGTTCAGCCATTAGGTAAATACGCCTATTCTAAATGGGAGAAATTGGCCAAAACAAAGGGGCTACAGGCTCCATGCAAGTTTTAAATCCAATAGGTCAGTCATTAAAATTCCAATATGATCTCCTTTGACTCCATGTCTCACAGCAAGGGCATGCTGATGTAAGAGGTGGGCTGCCACAAATTTGGGCAGCTCAGACCATGTGACTTTACAATGTACAGCCCCCTTCATGGCTGCTTACACTGTTGGTGTTGAGCATCTGCAGCTTTTTCAGGTGCACAGTGCTAGCTGTCAGCAGATCTAACATTCCAGAATCTGCAGGATGGTGGCCCTCTTCTCACAGCTTTACTAGGCAGTGCCCCAGTGCAGACTCTGTGTGGGAGCTATAACCCCTCATTTCCCTTCTGAACTGCCTTAACAGAGGCTCTCAGTGAGTGTTCCATCCCTGTAGCATACCTAGATTTCACAGGATGTATGGATATCCAGGCATTTCCATACATCATCTAAAATCTAGGCACAGGTTCCCAAACCTCCGTTTTTGTCTTCTGAGCACCTGCAGGACCAACACCACATGGAAGCATTCAGACCTTTGGGGGTTTGGACCCTCTAAAGCCATGGCCTGACCTCTACATTGGCCCCTTTTAGCCATGCTTGGAACATCTGGGACACAGAGCACCAAGTCCTGTACACTGTACACAGGCTGTACAGTGCAGGGGTGTCCTAGATCAAGCCCATGAAATCATGTTTTCCTCCTAAGACTCTGGGACTGTAATGGGGGAACTGCTTTGAAGGTCTCTGACATGTCCTAAAGACACTTTCCCCTCTGTTTCAGTGATTTACATTTGGATACATGTTACTTATGCAAATTTGTGCAGCTGGCTTGTATTTCTCCTCAGAAAATGAGTTTTTCTTTTCTACCACATCTTCAGCCTTCAAATATTCCAAACTATTATGCTTTGTCACTTCTTAAATGCTTTGCTACTTATAAATTTTTTCTACCAGATACCCTAAACCATCTCACTCAAGTTCAAAGTTCCACGGATCTTTAGGGCATAGACAAAATGTTGCCAGTCTCTTTGCTGAAGCGTAATGAGAGTCCCCTTTGCTCCATTTCCCAACAAGTTACTCATCTACGTCTGAGACCTCCTCCACATTTGACCAAAATCAGCATTTTGGCCAAAGCCATTCAACAAGTCTCTGGGACATTTTAAACTTTCCAGCATCTTCCTGTCTTCTGAACCCTCCAAGTCTCTAGGAAGTTCCAAACTTTTCTCTTTTTTTCTTTCTTTTTTTTTGTCTTTCTGTGAGCCTCCAAACCATTACAACCTCTGGCTGTTACCCAGTTCCAAAGTTGCTTCCACATTTTTGGGTATCTTTCCAGCAGCACCCCTCTCTCTATGGTTCCAATTTATTGTATTAGTCCTTTCTTACACTGCTAATAAAGGCATACTGAAGACTGGGTAATTTATAAAGAAAAACTGTTTAACCGAGTCACAATTAAAATATGTAAGAGGGTAGGCATGGCTCAGGAGGTCTCAGGAAACTTAGAATTATGGCTAATGGGAAGTAAACACATCCTTCTGCACATGACAGCAGCAAGGAGAAGAACAGAGTGAAGAATAGGGTGTGGGGAAGCCCGTTATAAAACCATCACATCTCATGAGACCATACTCCCTATCACAATAAGAACATGGATATAACAGCTCCCATGATTCAATTACATCCCATCATGTCCCTTTCACAGCACGTGGGAATTATGGGAACTACAGTTCAAGATATTATTTGGTGCCCATCAGTGATAGACTAGATAAGTAAAATGTGTCACATATTCACCATAGAATACTATGCAGCCATAAAAAAATGAGTTCATGTCCTTTGAAGTAACATTGGTGAAGCTGGGAACCATCATTCTCAGCAAACTAACACAGGAACAGAAAAACAAATACTGCATGTTCTCACTCTTAAGTGGGAGTTGAACAATGAGAACACAAGGACACAGGGAGGAGAAGATCACATACGGCAGCCTTTTGGGGGTGGGAGGAAAGGGGAGGGAGAGCATTAGAACAAATACCATGCAGGGCTTAAAACCTAGATAATGGGTTGATGGGTGCAGCAAATCATCATGGCACATGTATACTTATGTAACAAACTTGTATGTTCTGTACATGTATCCCAAAACTTAAAGTAATATATATATGATTTGTTGGGGGGCACAGTCAAACCATATCAACAACCATCTGAGCCTTCAGTAAATTGCACTATATTTTTGGTTGGGAGTTTTTCTTCAGTATTGATGACTGGTAATTCACCAGGGTGGGATTACTGAAGGTTGAAGTAGCTGTGGAAATTTATAAAATAACACAATAATGGAGTTTGCTGCATTAATTGACTCTTTATTTTATGAAATATTTCTCTGGGTGTCTGTTGGTATTTAACAGTATGTTACACAAAGTGGAATATCTTCCAAAACTGGAGTCAGTCCTCCCATACCCTGTCACTTGTTTGATCAATTAAGTTTATGTAATATTTTAAATCTTCTGTTATTACTCTAGCAATGTTCATAACATCCTCAGTAGAAATAGATTTCATCTCAAGAAACCACTTTCTTTGCTCATACATAGAGGCAACTTCTTATCCATTAGTTTTGTCATAAAATAGCAGAAAATCAGTTATATATTCACTCTCCATGTATGATTCCAGGTATCCTGCTATTTCCACCGCATCTGCGGTTTTCCTTTGTAGAAGTCTTGAACCCCAAATACTTTTCATAAATGTTGAAATCAACTTCTTTCAAATTGCTGTTAATGCTGATATTACCTGCTCCCATTAATCACCAAAACCTTAATAGAATCTAGAATGGTAAATCCTTTCCAGAAGTTTTCAACTTACTTTTCCCACCAGAGGAATAATTGTCTATGGCAGCTATAGCCTAATAAAATATATTTCTTAAATAATACAATTTTGAAATCAATATTACTCCTTGATCTGGAAAAGATCAAGTGCAAAACAGATGTCGTCTTAGCAGGCCTGAAAATAACATTATTCTCTATGTATATTTCTGTCAAAACTACAAGGTGACCAGGAGCACTTTCAATGAGCAGTAATATTTTGAAAGGAATTTTTTTTTTTTCACTGAGCAGTAGTTCTCAACAGTGGGCTTAAACTAAGTAAACCATGCTGTAAACAGATGTGCTGTCTTCCAGGCTTTATTGTACTGTTTATAGAGCACGGGCAGAATACATTTAGAATAATTCATAAGAGGCTTGCGATCCTTAAAATGGCAATGAGTATTGGCTTCAACATCAAGTTACTGGCTGCATTAGCCCGTATCAAGAGAGTCAGTCTGTTTCTGGCATCTACTTTCAATAGGAGGCTGCTTCATGAACTACACTGAAAAGTTTTACTTTAGTGTATTCACTTTCATAAACTAGGAAAATATTCTGAGTAACTTGCTGCAATGCTTACTGCTTCACCTTGTATGTTTATTTTATAGAGATGGCTTCTTTGTAAAAAATTTATGAACCAACCTCTGCCAGCTTCCAACTTTCCTTCAGCTTTCTCATCTCTCAGCTTTCATAAAATTAAAGAGAGTTAGTGCCTTGCTCATAATTGGGCTTTGGCTGAAGAGGATTTTGCATCTTGTTTGATCTTCTATAGAGACCACTAAAACTTTCTTCATATCAACAATAAGGTTGTTTCATTTACTTTTCATTCATTTAACACTTTTAACAAGTTTTTTTTTTAAATTCACAATGGGCAGTTTAGCTCAAGAGAGCTAAGTTTTGACCCCTCTGGAGTTTTGACCTGCCTTTATCACTAAGCTTAACAATTTCTACATTTTAATTTAAAGCGAGAGACAAACCAGTGACCCTTCTTTTCACTTGAACACTTCGAGGCCATTGTGGGGCTATCAACTGGCCCAATTTCAGTATTGCTGTGTCTCAGGGAGTAGGAAAGCTTGAGGGCAGAAAGAGAGACTGGGAAATGGTCAGCGGGTTGAGCAGCCAGAACATGCACGTTTATTAAGTTTACCACTTTATATGAGCATAGTTTTTGGTACCACAAACTAATCACAATAGCAACAAAATATCACTTATAATAGATCATCATAGCACATATAATAATAATGAAAAAGTTTGAAATATTGCAAGAATTACCAACACGTGAGACACAGAAACCAAGTGAACACATGGTATTGGAAAATGGTGCCAACAGGCTTCTTGAGGCAAAGTTGACACGCATCTTCAATTTAAAAATGAAAACAAAAAACAAACAAAAACACAGTATCAGTGAAGTACAACAAAGTGAAACACGGGCACCTGTACATAAAGTTATATTTCCAAATAAGCTTTTGTAGTTACCCGGAAAAAAAGGTAAGAATAATGTTAATTTGTCATAATCTCATTTTATTTTTTGAATATTTTTGGCTCTAAAATGGTTGTTATGCTACTTTTTAAATTATACCTACTTGTGAATTGCTAAATGACCTGAATATGCAAGAGCAAAACATTCTTGATTAATTAGTATTGCTCCTTCTTAGGAGCAATAAATGCTTTTCCTTATGGGAAAGCATCTAATGGACACTAACCTTAAGTTTTTTTCAGTACTCTATGTGGAATGCAAGCAACAGATGCCATCTGCAAGTATCATCACAAGTTTGACAACATGATAAGGTTTGTGACATAGAAACAACCCACAATATATGCCATAAAAATTTTATGATTAAGTAATCCTAACATGAGTCACATCTCTATATTGTGGCTACTCATTAATTCATTTTTAAAACATTTATAAAGAAAAACTACAGCATTGTGATTATGGACTCTGAATAGCACTGCAGATAAAATACTTATTCCTTTACAGTACTTGGAACAACTTATTCTAAGAAGTACCAACTTACTCATCTTTTATATGAACTTCAAGTTAACTAACATTCTATAATTTTCATTTGCTAAGTGTGACTACCCTAATTTTGGAGTCAGAAGGCTTGCTTCAAATCTTAGCTCTATAGTTGATAGTCTATGTAAACTTGGGTATGTTACTTAAGTTCTGTACTTCATTGCTCTCACTTATAAATTTGGCTGGTAATAGTGTCTATCTCATTGGTAGATTGAACATGCTGACATATGAATGTGGTTAAATAGGTACTATACTGTGAGCAATATCTGACTCAGATTAAGCATTACATGTGAACTAAGATATTTTCCAGTTTTTTTGTGTGTAATAATGCTGTGTATCAAACAACCCAAAATTCAAATTTCTTGATCACTGGCCTGTGAGTAGCTTAAATTCCCTTTAGAATGGGGCAGACATTCTCATATGAAGGATGTCAAGGAAAGAATGAATATGTGATGGAAACACTATCTACCATAGTGATTTTAATGTTGAGAGTATACAGACTCTACTGAAAATTTAGCAGTGAACAAAGCAAAGATCTGTGTTTAAAAATGCTTACATGTTGGTGGAGAGGAGATACACAACAAGCAATAAAAATATATCAGATAAGTGTTACAGGAGAAAAGAATTAAAAAACAAACCATCAATACAAAATGTTTCCAACTTGCTGATTCTAAAGAAAGAAGAAAATATTAAGGGATACAAGAAAGATATATCAAGACAAGAAAGAAATTAGAACAATAACAAGGTAAACAGGAAATATTAAAATGTATCCGAATTTATAAAGCTTAATTAAAATGACTGTTAGGGATCTAAGTATTTACTTGATATTTGAAGAACAATCAAAGGAGAAAGCCAAACTTAAAAGATCGTCTAAAGTAAAAGGGAAAGGATAACAAGGTTCAAATAAGAAAAACTGATAAAATGAGGAGAGAAAACTAAACCCCATTTTAAGACTTATAGTAACATTAAGGAAGAAAAAACATTGAAATGAAAATAATAGTTTATTGTATATGCAAATTGAAAAATAAATTTCTGGCAGTAAAATAATAGCTGTTCATATCAGGGTAAATTTTTTCTTATTTTAAGCATCAGTGCCCTAGGCTAGCTCAAGATCACCAGGAACACACATAAGTTGATTATATTGGCTCACCACAATAAGAGAGAATGCAGACCGTGGAGAACTGTGGGGCGTTTGGTAGGATAATGTTAGGAGATTTGGAGAAGTTTAAAAAAAATAGTGCTTTGATTTGGATTGGGTGCTACCAGAAAGTGATGTTAATTCTATGATTAAAGAGCCTGATAAACCTTATACAGAAAATGTTAGCAATGAAGTGTTCTTAATTATGTGAGGAAAACTACACTGCCAGAACGACCTCTAATTGATGAAGCAGCAGCGATTCTTTATATTAGTCAGGAAAAGCAGACATTTGATCTTTTTTTGTGGTTTATTTGTATATGAGTTTGGGCATAATTATGAAGTGGCCTTGTTTTTGTCTTCATTCATCATGATCGAAGAGTGGTCTCACCTGTTATTTGTATTTTGAGAAATGTTTTCCCATGGAACACAGAGGCTAGCTCTAGCTATGAATGGCAGGTCAGCTCCTAGCAACAATAGGTCAGTTCCTGGCTGCCAGGGGCTGCATTTTCATACATCCATTCCCTTTTTGCTGATGAAAGACAGACGAGGTCAGATGACAGGATGTTAATTTATAACATAATGATCTTCACCATTGCTAAAATGTTGCTGATCAGGAGACTATTTAGAAAATGTAAACTGTAGTAAAATTGATATTAGTTTCTCCTGCTCCTTTTGTGGATGAGTGAATTGATGAATGTTTTAAATTGACAAAATTATGTAGTAGTATTTGTATTCTGGGAAGAGTTTATCAGCCAACTTCAATGCGAGTAATGATCAGAAACAGCAGTGTTGACTCCAGGTAAGCAGATCTTGGCTGTTCCATTTTTGTGAGTACCTAATCTCTCCTTATTTTTCTCCAAATAGTTATAAGAAGACTGAAAATATCCAAGATAAAATTAGAAGAAGGAAATTTACCAGTCTATTGATCAATACATATTATTTTTGTCGTACCTAAAGCCTCTGAAATGAATACAATCCAGGCCACATCTCTATAATTTTTTTTGGATGTGAGTATATATCTTATTTTTTCTGCCTTATTTTTGACAATTTTTTTTAATTCTAGCACTTACACATGTTACAGCAGATTTAAAAATTCATGTAAATAAACAGCTAATGAAAACTCCACTGAAGGTATCTACATTCAATGGTATTTTAATCAATTTTTGACATGAGAGATAGAAAACATTTGAAGTAAATATGTGAGATAAGAATGAAGGGAATAACCAGATTTAGGAATACAAAAATGCCCAAAAGTAACACGACTGTAGGAAACTAAGAAAGGAGAGAAATTGGGCTAGAATTGGGGTACACCTAAATTATTTCTGAATATACCTTTCAACAGTTACTGTAAAAAATAATGACTAAGGTAAGTAAAAAACCCACTTGTAATTGCATCTGCATATTGCCTTAGACAATTGTACTACTGATGGTCTGCTGTGTTGTTTAGAGTTCATTGTGTAAGGTATATTCATTAGTCAGTCACTGGACAGTTACCAATCAAGTGCCTATTATGTATCAGGCATTGTTTATGTAGTATACCTCAGTTAACAATACTAAGGTACTTAACTTCCAGTTGCATATATTCTAGAGGGTAGAAACATCACCAGAATGCTAGGGACTTTGGTCTAGGTCATGCTGCTTGTGGCACAGAAAGCCAATTACTGAGACAATAATTACCGTTAGGGAAAAAGGTTTTATTAAGTTGTTACAGCCAAGAAGATGGGAGTTCAGTCTCAAATTCATCTCCCTGACCAACTAAAACTAGTAGTTTATATAGCAGGGAAAATATGTAACCATGTATGAGAAAACAGCAATTAGGGAGGTGTAAGAAAGAGAAGTTGATCAACAAGAAGCAGGTGGTTTTTTGGGCAATCATGACAGGTGATCAGTCTGATGTCTTATGGTCCAGATGCAGTGATCTAGTGCTTCATCTCCTTGATACTATCTCAGTAGTCTGATGGTTGGTTTCCCGAGAAGCAAACACAAATAAGACAATGATAACTATCACAAGTTTTAAGACTGGGAGGATCAACTTCTTTGTTTACTCGGAAATCATAAACATCAGTTTTATGGGAATATTGGACTTGTTTCAAAACAGGCAATAAAAAATAGACTTAATGAGTAAATTATTTGTTAAAATAGTGCAATTATGTAACAAGAAACACATTGTATAAATATAAAACAAAAAGAATCTGATAATGTGACCAGAAAGCCTCCTGGAATGATTAGTGAGGCAGTTTGTAGTATTGTGAAGGTAAGTTATGAGTTAAGTCTTAAGGAAGTAAAATATAACCAACAGATATACGGGGGAGAAGCATTCCAGGAGAGGGAACAGCCAAATTGATACCATGAAGTTAGAGTACAATTGGCATGTGAGCAATAATGGTGAGTTCCTTGGTGGTGGCATGGAGTGAGCATGGAGAATAAAAAGTAACTCATTAACAGCTATTCTGACCTTGTTTCTCATACCAATATTCTTAACTCCTTCTCAGCAGAGTTACAGCAGATACACTATAGGCTGATCATAGAAGTATCCTAGGACTATCATTTCTCCACATTAAATGTGTCATGTGGAAGCTTTGCTAAGACTCACTCCAGTCAAGTTTCCGTGGTGCTGTTCAGGTTAAACAAACCCTTCCTCATTTATTAGGGTGCTTGGCACAACTTTTGAAATGATCACGTCCTCAACACTTAAATTTAAGTTATGAAAATTGTATTTACTTACATAAAGAAATTTAAGCAAACATGCTTCTCAGTTGAAATAAAAACAGTGTTTCTCACTAAATGAGCTCTATTTTGTATATGACCTTCACTAAATTTTGAGGCTTAAGTTAACTTAAGTCATGCACTAATATCCAGATTGTTTTTAAAGTGCTTTGAGTTCATGAAATTCCTGAGACCTCATTTTTCTCTAAGTGAGATGTCTTTGTTACATGTTATTTAGATTAATCTTATCATTTTCTCATGCATATTTTTATGTAAGTTTATTTCTTCCTAAATGTACTATATTTTAAAACCTCCAAGAACTATAGTTTATATTTATTCATTAGGGTTTAGTAGTCTTCCTCTGGGAATCTGCTAAATATTATGCATTTTTAAAGGTTTCAAAAATTAAACTCCATATGAAAACTACAGTTCTTGCATTTTCCTCACTCTTGTGCTTTTCCTTCTTGTTTAAAATATCAGTATAGACACCAAAAAGTAGAAAGAACATATTATGAATTATATATTTCAAACATCACCTTATGTTTTCTCAGCATCATTGGCTGTACAGTACTGACAGTGGGAAATATTTTGGCAATGTTAAAGTATAATTTCATATTTGCTTTTAAATAAGAGCCAAATGAATGAACAGCTGGGAGCTCCTAGCCTTGGAGAAGGCTTTTCACAAGAGATCAAATTACTGGCATAGTCATAGCACAATCTTAGTATCTCCTTGACTTTTGCCCTGTGGTATAGATAAAAAAAAATAAGCAAACAAAATATTCTAAAAATAAAGAAAAATTACTGTTTTCCACAATTTAATAAAACAGTTTAATTTACATATCCCATAATACATCACAAATCTACAATGCTAACATAAAATAATATACCTAAAAATGCATGTATGCTTAAGTATTTGATAATAGTTTGTGTTCTATTAAGATTTACATTGACTTAGCATTCTGAGGATAAAGAAATTTTATACTATTAGTAAATTATTGGAAACCATCCACAATGCATTTATTTTCTGCCTACTACATATATCAAAATAGGTTATTAAAGTTTCCCATGTAGGTTATTGCTCTATCTCTATTTTCATTTCTGAATAATTTTGATTTTTATATTTAGATATTCCATTATAAACACAAAATACTTATAATTAATTTCTCCATTTATTTTATTGTAACTATATATTTTTTATTTATTTATTTATTTATTTTTTAATTGCATTTTAGGTTTTGGGGTACATGTGCAGAACATGTAAGATAGTTGCATAGGTACACACGTGGCAGTGTGTTTTGCTGCCATCTGCCCCTTCACCCACATTTGGCATTTCTCCCCAGGCTATCCCTCCCCTACTCCCCCCCCACTTTCCCTCCCCTATTTCCCCTAATAGACCCCAGTGTGTAGTACTCCCTTCCCTGCGTCCATGTGTTCTCATTGTTCATCACCCGCCTATGAGTGAGAATATACGTTGCTTAGTGATTGCTGCTTTCAACTTCTTTAGTGTTGTTTCCAATGGTCATTCCTGTTTTGGTTACATTTATGAATTTTCATATAACTTTGGAGATTTTTCTTATTGTATATTTACATTTGTTGAAGATAGCTGAATGATTTTTGAAAGTGAAAATGTATACTACTTCCTTTCCTTGATTTTTACCTTCTCTACTGTGCTGCAATGTAATTTCTTGAACAAACAATTCTCCACCTCCAACCCTCACTTGACGTGATAGGCCTGTGTAATTTGGTTATTCCCTAAATTAGAACTCATTGAAGAAAAATAAGAAGAGGTTGTACGGATGACATCAAGCATTTAGTTGCAACATATATGCAAACAAAATGGGTAGAAAATTTCAGAGAAAAATACTGGATATCTCAGAAGACCTAGGATAAAATTTGTAATGACCATATGTAAATCTTCAAAGAAATAGTAATCTATATTACTACCTTTATGTCTTAGTTATATACCCATTCACAAATAGCCATGAATTTATTATTTTAATTCATATTTTTAAAATGTAGATGTATGCATTATTTTATGGAAAATGTTTTCAGTTCCTGCATATTGAAAAATATCTGTCTTGTTGCTTTAAAATTTAATAAGTTGAAAAGTATAACCCTCTTAAAGAAAAAACTTTTGCAATAAAGATACCTTTGCATTTATTCCATCGTCTGCTACTAGTTTAGTCTCAAATAAGTGCTTTCTAGATAGCTTGTTTTATACTGATGTTTATGTTTTCCTAAAACAACAATTTTATTATTAAAAAAGTAATTCATAGGTAGACTTCAGAAATGCCAGTATAAGGAGCTTGAAAACTTCTTTCTAGAATAATGCAGCAAACAAAAAATTGGTCATTATAGTAAAAACAACCATTTAAAGTCTCTGAAAATTGACTACAGAGAATACAACTTAAAAAATAATTTATTCAAGAAAATCTTATGTTTCTATCATTTTACCATAACTTTGACTCCATGGTGCAGATAGTTTAGGCAAGAAGAAGAGGCTACGAGAAATGGCTGCTTCCTTTCTACTTCCTCCTGCACCCGGTTCTTTCTCTATTTCACAGAGATTCCTTTTGGGGAAGAGGCTATTTCCACTAATGACACTATGTTGAGGAAATTCTACACATGGATTGATCTAAGGTACTTGACATCATATAGAGCAAAACATGGAAAAATCCATTTCTTGAAACAATTTTCAGAAATCCCAGTTGCAAAAAAATAGGTAGGGCAGCAAAATGGAAAACTGGCCAGAAATTAGTCAGGAAAGCCCAGGATTGGATATAGCCAAAGCCAGCTCTCCTAAGATCAAACTCCAGCTTTTGTGGATTTGAAGGCAATGCACAAGTGCAGAGCTATGGCTGTTCACGGGAGACAGAAAGGGAAATTGTGAACACTTGTCACTGGCTGAATACAGTGGCTACTTTTAACTTCCCCCAAACTGAAAACATTCCTAAAGATACACACAAACCTAACCGCAGTTCAAAGCCATATGGCTTAAAGTTCAAGCACAACTTCTAACCAATCACTGGCTGATTATAAAACTAGGCCTACTTTGGTCAGTTCTGAGGAAGCCAGGTCCAAATGATGCTATAAAAGGATAAAGAATTCAAAGAAGCTCTTTTAAATATGCTCAAAGTACAAAATTAAAAAAAACATATTTTAAAAGAATCACAGGAGAATATGACATACTCACTAAATAGAAAATCTATAAAAACAGAAATAATAAACTGTAAGCAAAGAAATTCTAGAGTTTCAAAATACAGTAAGTAGGAAAATTCTTAAAGGGGATTAAGTAGATTTCATGTGACAAAACAGACATAAAGATTTGATGATATATCAATAGAAAGTATCTAATCTGAAGAATAGAAAAAAAAAGAACAAAGAAATATAGAGAGTTAGAGATATATGGGACACCATTAAGCTTACCAAGACAAATATAAGAGAGAGTAGCAGAAGAAAAAAGAAGGGAAAAAATATGTTTGAACAAAAATGACCAAGAACTTACCAAATTATATTTAACACATAAATATACAGATATTAAAATTTCAAAAAACTCCAAGTTTTTGAACAAAGATATTGACTCCTGGACACCCATAGTCAAACAATTGAAATATAACGATAGAAAGAAAATCTTCAAAGCAGCAAGAGAAAAATGATTCATTACATACAAGAGAATCACTTAAATATTAACAGCTGATATTTTATTAACAATAAGGAAGGGTAGAAGGCAGCGGATGACACAGTCAAAGTGCTGCAAAGAAAACAATGAACATAAAACAAAAACAAAAATACCTAGATTGTATCTAGAAAAACTATCCTTCAACAATGGAGATAAATTAAAGACACTCACAAACAACGATGACTGAGAGATTTTACTGCTATCTGGACTAGCTTGTAAGAAATACACACACAGAGCGGTGTGTATATATCTATATACATTCATATATATTTGAATAGGTTGAAAGAGGTGTGAATGAAAGTAATTCAAAACCATATAAAGAAATAAAGAGCATTTATGAAGAAATGAGGTGGACAATTATATAATTGTATATTTCTCCGTTATTTACTTAAGTAACTTTTAAAAAGTACAAGAATTAGAAATTTTATCTCTTAAACTTTTAAAGATGTATACACATGGCAACAGGGCAATCTAAGAATAAGATAATAATGCTCTACTAGAGAGAGGAAATGACTCCAGATTGTAAATCAACCTTTTCCAATGCAAGAAATAAAAAATCTAAAAAAAAATAAAATAAATAGATTAATATGCAAGATTATGTAAATGTATTTTATATTTTATTTGTGCTTATAGAATCTTTAAAAGACACAGGATTATATAAAGCTTTAATTTTAAGATTCTAATGTTGGGTTTATAACATACATAGATTTAATACAGATGATTCAGCATGAGGAAAGGGAGAGAAAATGTTACTGCAGTTGTGCAAAGTTTCTATATTTTAATAAAGCTACATTAGCATAAATTTGAAGCAGATACAGATGAAGCAGATACAGACAAGAGGTGTAGTGTCATCTCTAGGAAAACTACTAAGAAAACCTCAAATATATATCAAGATGTAATAACTTGATATGCAAGCTGTTAAAAGAAGGCACTAACAGAAGATCAGTGGAACAAAACGTCAAGACTCACTAATATCTAAATGGAAGATGTAAATTAAACTTCATCAATAATCATATGAAATAAGAATAAAGATCTCAAATCAAAGTACTTATTGTAAAAAGCTAGAAAACTGAATCCAAACCAAGGAAAATAACCCCAAAAAAGAACTAATAAAGATTGAAACAGAAACCAATAATTTAGAAAATATAAAAAACATGAATCCAGAAATTGGATATTTGTCAAGATTTGACAAACAGCTTACCCACATTTAATGAGATTAGCCAAGGATAATAAAAAGAAGACCCAAATTAACAATATAAGGAATGGAAGAGGGGACAGCACTACTGACCTAACAGATATTAAAGAAATTAAAGGAATACTATGAAAAATTTATGCCACAAATTACCTGAATAGACCCCAGAATAAATGAATACTATAAAAACGCCAATACAAAATAAAGAGATTAACTTATTAATTAGAAATCATTCCCCTACCCAAGGAAATATCCAAACCTTAAGTGTTACAGAACAATATCACTCATGATTGTATGCAGACATACAATTTCTCTCAACAATTGAAATTTACTGTAAAAGTCATTTCACAAAATGCAAAACCTATTTTTAATTAAAACATTTTTTCCTACTTCCAGTAAAGGGGAAGCACCTTGATTTGATAATAAATGTAAAATAATACCTTATACCTGACAATCATACTTGATGTTGAAAGACTGAATGCTTTTCCTGGAACAAGAAAATATTTTCCCTTCTCAGCACAGTTGTTCAACATTCTACTGGAAATGTTAGCCAGTATAGTTAGGGAAGGAAAGGAAAAAAATGAGAAATAAAATCGGGACAGATTAGAAAGGAAAAGGCAAATTGTCTTTAATTGCGGAAAATATCTTGTATGTAGAAAATAATACACACATTTACACACATGCTCACACACATACTCAAAAACTAGGAACTCCATGAGTCTTAGTCAAAAGATCAAATATCAATTTTAAATTAAGCTAAGATAATTCCATTTATAGTAACATTAAAATAAAATATTTAGGAATTCAACCAAAATTTTACAAGCATTGTATTTTGGAAACTACAAATAGTGCTCAAAGAAGTTGAAGCAAGAGCAAATACAAATAAACTGTAAAACTTTAATATAAAAGGATAAAAAGACTTGGTATTCTTAGGACAACAATAATTCCTAAATTAATATACAGATTATGAAGTGATCCTTCCCAAAACTTCTGCAGAAGTGGGCAACCTGTGCTAAAATCATATAGAAATCCAAAGGACCCCATAATCAAAACTGTTTTTTAAAAAAGAACATACTTTTACTTTCAAATTTTAGTACAGACACTCCCTGACTTACTGTAGTTCAACTTAAAACATTTTTGACTCACAATGAATTTATTGGGAAGTAACCCATCATAAGTAGAGGAGCATCTACACAAAGCTACAGTCATCCAGACAGTATGGTTGTGAAATAAGGAAAGATTATGGATTTGTGAAACTGCATTAAAATACATACCATGAAATACTATGTAACCCTAAAAAGGATGAATTCATGTCTTTTGCAGGGATGTGGATGAAGCTGGAAACGATCATTCTCAGCAAACTAACACAGAAACAGAAAACCAAACACTGCATGTTCTCACTCATAAGTGGGAGTTGAACAATGAGAACACATGGACACTGGGAGGGGAACATCATACACTGGGGCCTGTTGTGGGTGGGAGGCTAGGGAGAAATAGAATTAGGAGAAATACTTAATGCAGAGTACGAGTTGAAGGGTGCAACAAACCACCATGGCACATGTATACCCATGAAACAAACCTGCACATTCTGCACATGTATTTCAGAACTTAAAGTGTGTGTGTGTGTGTGTGTGTGTATGTAGTGGAGTTTCTAAAAAATAAATATAAATAAATAAAATTCTAAATAAATTATTGCACTCATGATGGATTGATTTTCAAAAAATTGCTAAAAGTATTCAATGAGAAAAGGATACTTCTTTAAGCCTATTATCTTAAGACAATTGTATATTTAATACAAAAAGATAAATTTGGATCCTTACCTCACACTGTACAGAAAAATTAGCTTGCAATAAGTAATATACCTAACTGTAAATGCTAAGATGATAAATTCTAAGCAATTCTATGCCTCCTAGATTAAGATTAAATCTTTTTAAATTTGATGTAGGTAAACAGTTTTTCAGATATAACATGAAAATGGCAAGCAATAACAGAAAAGTTGATAAATTGGTCTTAATCAAAATTAAAAGCTTTTGATTTTTTAAAGATACAATCAAGAAAGTGAAAATTCAAGGTAAAGATGGCAGAAAATATTTTTATTTATAGTATAAAAGATTTATATCCAAAATATATATAGAAAAAACTCTTAACAAGATAAGACAATAAATGGCCTCATTAAAAGTTGAAAAGATCCCAGCACTTTGGGAGGCTGAGGCGGGTGGATCATGAGGTCAAGAGATCGAGACCATCTGGTCAACATGGTGAAACCCCGTCTCTACTAAAAATACAAAAAATTAGCTGGGCATGGTAGAGTGTGCCTGTAATCCCAGCTACTCAGGGGGCTGAGGCAGGAGAATTGCCTGAACCCAGGAGGTGGATATTGCGGTGAGCCGAGATTGCACCATTGCACTCCAGCCTGGGTAACAAGAGCGAAACTCCATCTCAAAAAAAAAATTGAAAAGAATATATATAATTATTTCACTAACCATGACATATAAATGGCCAAAGAATACATGAAAATACATTTAAATCAGTAGCAATTAGGGAAATTTGGATGCTACCCTAATGAGATAACACCTGATACTTATTAGAATGGCTATAGTTAAAACACCCAAGAGTAACAAGTTTAGGCACCTATGTGCAGAACCTAAAATATGTATTCATTGTTTGTGGGTATCGATTGACAATATCTTCATATGTATATGTATATTTAAAAACATTATTAAACATAGATTTGTTATACCCTTGCAGTAATAGCAATTCTCCTTCTAGGTATATAAATATATGTAAATATACATATTCAAGATAAATGAAAATATAGACTCAAAGATTTATATATGGGTGTTCATGACCACATTTTTGTAATATCGTATAGGTCAAAGACAAAAAAAATGTCTGGAGTCATGTATTTAGATATTTTTGCTTAGAGTATTCATAAGTTTTATAAAGTTATTAATGAAAATAAAATGAGAATCATATAGAGGTTCCTTAGTTTGCAGGTTCTACACTGATTTAAATCTTAACTCTTGGCAATAGGTTGGGATCTGAGGGAAAAATCATGGAGGGATTAAAACTGAGAGCCCTGCTTCAGGATAACTGATGGCTACATTGATAGATCATGTTTAGTTACAAAGTAAAATGTACAACAGAGCCAAATAATATAAAGCCCACTCTCTATTTCTTTATAGTTATTCTTGAGCATGTAGAATTAGAAATTGAACTTAACAATGGAGGAAAAAGTTGTTAGTGTTTATCTTAGTTCAATATTGCTGCTATAACAAAATTCCTGAGACTAATTTATAAGAATATACATGTGTTTCTTACAGTTTTGGAGACTGAGATATCAAAAATGAAGGCACCAGCATTTCATATATGGTGAGGGCCATCTTGCTGCATCCTTATAAGAGGAAAGGCAAAAAGTGGGTAAACCCACTCCCTAGGCTCATTTAGAAGAACTCTACTCCCATCCATGAGTGCTCTGCTCTCAAGACTTAACCATCTCCTAAAGGTCTCATCTCTTAATAGTATCACATTGGCCATTAAGTGGGGAACACAGATCATAGCAATGTTTCATTACAGGAAAACTAACAAAAATATCTGATATATATTGGTCATCAGTGATCAAAATGCTAAAGATTTTTACCTCATATTCTTTTTATTCAAAAAGAAAACACAGTTTTGCAGACCCCAAATATCTAATAAAATATTGAAATATTTATGTGTCTAGTTTGGCTGTAACTTTTTCTCTAGATTTATTTAAAATGTCAGACTACAAAATAAATTGCTTTTCAATTATTCATCTATATGCATATAATAATAACAGAGGCTACTTTGGAGAGTAGAATGCTACTAGAATTTATCAGAACTTCACTTACTGGAAAGAAATGACAGTAACTTGTATTTACTGTAGCTCTGTGAGTGCCATGAGAGAATGTGCAGTAAATGGCCTATGGCATGTTTTCAAATCATTACAAGCCCTAGGGTTTTCATAAATCACCAGTTAGGAAGCACTGATTCAACATTGTTCTTCAGTAATAAATATGATAAATGCTTATATGTTAATTTTACTTTTAAAAGTAAAGTACTCCAATTTTCTGAAAACCCAATATATTTATTACAGCTAAGTCTTGGGTTTGCTGCAAGTACTGCCCAATACGATGAACAAAATATCCATGTTCGCCTTAACAGACCAACAGCAAGAGAAATTAAAAGAAAGAGATTGCGGAATGAGGAAAACATAATGTGAGTTAAGCTTGATGAATTCCAAGTTATCTTTCTGGTTCATCATTTTGAAATTATACTGACAGAATATGCAGAGAGAATCCAAAATTAAGGTTAAAACTGATGATATTCTCAAGCAAGGGAAACAATACAGGAAGTTGTAAGGTAATAATTAAAATATTTAAATAGATTTTTAAAATTTTATTATTTGGACAAAAGGCAACATAAGCAATATAAGTAAAGATAAAATCTTTTAAAAAGCAAGAGGCTGGGCGCTGTGACTCATGCCTGTAATCGTAGCACTTCGGAAGGCTGAGGCGGGTGGATCATAAGGTCAGGAAATCAAGACCATCCTGGCTAACACAGTGAAATTCTATCTCAACTAAATTTTTTTTTAAATAAATAAATAAATTTTAAAAAAATAGCCAAGCATGGTGGTAAGGGAATGTATTCTCTCCCTGGGGCCACAAGGGGGTGTGGTTTCAACGGCAGGAGCTTCCCAGCAACATGTCTGACCTGCCTTTTTCCACGTCTCCATCAGGGAGCTTAAAGGTCTTTGTTTAACTTTCAAGTCCTGGAAAATAGACTGCCCAGAAATTAAAGGTCAATCACTCCAGCGGAAATTTAAAGCAACTCCTTTCATAGGATAAAAAATGGAGTCCTATGAAATGAAATTAAATGGGGTGGGAATAACTCCCAGGTTAAAATCCCCTTTCCTTCCTCGCCTATTTGGACTCCGTTTCTGGATCCCCTCCCGTGACAACAGTGTGGGACTTGCTCTCTCTCTATTTCTTCCTCCTTTTTCTCTCTCTCTGCTTAAATAAATCATTTTCTGCAAAACTCGTTGGGGTCCTATATTTACTTGAATGAGCTCACCATGCCCTGCGGGGTTCTCTCCTCCGTTCTTGCGTGAGTGAGGGACCAAGGTTCTGGAAGAACACATCCTATTGGGGAACAACCTGAGCCCATCATCTGCAGTTCCGTCACAGTGGCAGATCCCTGCAGTCCCAGCTACTTGGGAGGCTGAGGCAGGAGAATCACCTGAACCTGGGAGGCAGAGGTTGTGGTGAGCCGAGATCACATCACTGCACACTAGCCTGGGTGACTGAGCCAGACTCCGTCTCAAATAAATAAATAAATAAAATAAAGCAAGAAAAGTATTTTCAGCTATCTAAGTCCAAGTGTTAATATTACACATTTACAATAAACTGACAAGCGTGGAAAAAAAACATGAAAAGAATGAAAGAAATCTGACACAAAATGGTAAAGAATTCAAGTTTAAAAAAGAAATAAAGAAAAGAACATGAAAAAAAAAAAACCACAGGAGCGCACGAACAGATGAGTGGATAAATAATATATAGTATATACATAAAATGAAATAGTATTCAACTTTAAGAAAATCATGCCACTAAAAACAACATGGAGAAACTTGAAGTATATTTTCTTATTTGAAATAAGTCACAAAAGGACAAGTGTTACATTATACCATTTATATGAGGAATCTAAAATAGCCAAACTCAGAGAAACAGCGGAATGGTTGTTGTCAGTGGTTAGGGGAAAGACAGATGTCAAGTTACAAAGTTTGGGATACCCAAATGAGTAAGTCCTGGAGTTCTACCATGCAGTATAGTGCCTACAGTAAGCAATACTATATTGTATACTTAAATTTTGCATACTTAAAAATTTGCTAAGATAGTAAAGCTTATGCTATGTTCTTATCAGAAAATAATAAGAAACACAGCTTGTAGGAGAAAAGTTTTGGAGGTGCTGGTTATGTTGATGGCACAAATTGTAGCAATGGTTTCATGGATATGTACTTAACTCCAAGCTCATTGAGTCGTGTGCCATTAAATATGCACAACTTTTTGCATGTCAATTATAATTCAGTAAAGTGTTTTAAAAATGTACAAAGGAGTTCACACACACATACACACAAAGTTAATGAATGTATAAAATGGAGCACATTAATGCTAAAAATGCACAAATACTAAAAAATGTAATTTTGCCTATCAGATATATAATATTCAGTGAGGATAGGAAGGCAAAGATCTCTCTTGTGCATTACATGTACTTTATAAACAAGGGAGCAATATTCTAGTGACACAGCTTCCCCCCAACTAAAGCTGAGCAGAGATCCGGAGATTTGGCAACGCCCAGACTTCTTAGGAACACAGGCTGTCACCACAGTGTGAATATGTGTACTAGAGGGCAACCTCCACAGATGACAAATGGAGATAGCATTAAGGTGGAGTGAATTATCAATTGAAGGGAAGCAAAACCAGTATCTTTTCCTCACAGATGCATCCAGTGTTCATGGCTGAGAATCCTATAACAAAAGAAAACCATGCAAACTTATTTAATATGAATTTCATGTGACATAGGAACCTTCAAGAATGAAGACTCAAAAAAATGGGGAAACCTATGTGTTTATGTTTGATAAAGAGTGAACCATTGTCAGGAAATATGAATTGGGAAAAGGAAGTGTGACATAATGGTCATAAACGGGGTATTTTAGTAAGGTCTGTTTGTTCAGATTCATCTCCATGTCTCTGTGCTGTTAGAGATAAGGTATCTCTTTCCTTCAGAGAGAGAGAGAGAGAGAGTGGTACGTCTGGAATTGGGGTGTTGTTACCTATTTCAGGGGAGAAAGGGAGGGGGAAAATGAAAGGTTAAAGTGACCTTCCTGCTTCTGCCATTTTCTAGAATTCCAAGGTGCTGTATTTCAGAGATGTGTGTCCTTAACCCTGTCACTATATAAGAAAAAAATGTCACTCAATTATTTTTGCCATTTAGAAGGACAGTGATGAGTAGGTTGTATCTATAATACGCAGTAGGTAAATATGAAGGAATCCAGAAATAAGAACCCAACTTAATGAGAGATCTTTGAGTCTGTTTCTTCCTAAATAAGGAGACTACTTTAGAAACATTAACCTAGATTAAAAGATTCAATAAATAAATTGATTTTATACCTGTAAGCAAGTAAGGAACTGTGTGATTTTACTTTAACCTCTACACAAACATTCATGAAGGAAAGTTGTGATGTGTGTAATAGACAAATATTTAAACTACAATGTAAAAATGGCAAATGGGCAGTCTTCCTTGTGCAAACTTCCCTTTTATTGTGTTAATGACATTTCAAATAAACTAATATAACATAAACAATTGTAAACATGCTTGCATAAGTAATGATAGCTCAAATATAATCAATATTTGGAGCACATATTATTGTTTAAATAAAAGTGGTTATCCTTACCCACTTTAAAATATGGATGATACAGTCTTGTGTTTATTACTACCTAATCAAGTATATTGGTATAGCTGAGAGCATTTCAGGTAGCCAATTACATTTGTTCTTGCTGGAGAAGTTTTAATAAACCACATTTATAACAACATGAAAAGCAAAAAGTTGCAAAGGAAAATAAACATTTGTTGTTAACTGAATTATATACACATTAAGATACATGAAAATTATCTTGGCAGAAACAAGAAATGGTAGTAACAGTTTAATTTAAAAAATAAACAATTACTATTCTGTTTGAAAGTCCATATCTGTACCTGCTCAAGAGATTTAATTTCAGGGCATCTTCTTAGAAGAATCATTTCAGTTAGGACCTATTCAGTTCCACTGGCTAATACAAAAGCAGTTTCCAAAATGGTTGCTCCTACTAGCAGTAGATGAGAAATCCCAGTGTCCTACATAATATCCAACACAGTTTAAATCTTTACTAATCCGACGTATATAAAATGGTTTTGCATTATGTTTTAATTTTTATTTCACTGATTACTAATCAGTGGAATATTGGAGGGAGTGATTCTTAGTTAAAAGTTTAAATACATATCTTTAAGTAAAGGGTTAAAATTTATGCTACTCTACTATATTTATCCCACTCAGAAATGCTTCTGATTTTCCAATTAAAATGAGAAATTTAAAAGTTCCTTCAGAAGGTTTTAGGCTTCTTTATTAACTGAAACCTATTTATTTTCTTCCTTATTCTTGAGGAAAATCTGTGTAATTTTTAGGAGCAAATTTACTTAAGAATAACAATCAAGACATTTTGTAGGACATTAAAGACATGAATAACACGTTGTTATTGCACATGATATGATTCCTTCTCAAGTTTAATGGCATACAATCTTTTTTATTATTTGGCAGTATGAGGAAATTAGCTGTTTCCTGGCACAATTAGTTGTAAGTCCTTCATTTTCATTTTGTTGAAGACTGAAGGACAAATCAGTGTTAACAGAATCAAGCACTTAGGTAGTTAGCAAGGATTCTTGTCTAGGAGTAATTTATCATGGAAATGGAACCTGCTTTTTTTTTTAATGGAAATTTGAAAACTGCTTTCTGCATGATTGAAGCTTTGTCAGTAGTCCACCCGAGAGTATGACAAACGTTACTTTTCTCTACAAGATAATAGCAAGACCAGTGTGATAAACTTTTGAAATGGCATAATTAGTTGAATAATGTACATGTATGTCTTTCCAAATCCTCTCTTGCTTTTTTAGAATCTTATGTGTACCTGATATTCATGCTTTAGATAAAGCTTAAATATCGTAAAATACATATTTTTCTGTGAAAATTAATAATTTTGGAAGTCAAATCAGCGAAGTATATATACATATGATTTCTTTCAAGCTATAGCTTCTTTGAAGTATTAAAATAATACTAACATTAAGACAGTGTCTTCATCAAAAATATATCTACGTAAAAATTCAGAAATTGTCAAGGTGATTATCTGTATGACACTAGGTAATATTTTCAAATATATAGAAAATAGATTATTTCTTTTTCTTGACTACTTGGCACCATATAAATAATCTAACGAGAGACAGCAAGGAGAAGAGATTCAGTCCTAGCCAAGTCCAGGTGGCATGAAAACCAAAGTCCTGCTGGGTCTTACATGTGCGGGCATATTCCTTCCTCGACCTTTTTGCCTGCCTTAACAAGCTGACCCAGTCATGTAGCTTGAAGTGGGGCTAACTTAGGTGACCAGGCTGAGTTCCTAATCATAAATGAGAAACGTGTTTATCTTTTTGAGTGATGCTTTCTGAGGTCACTGAAAGAAGACTCTAGCATTCCTAATAAGAATTTAACCAGATCCGGCTGCCTGAAGACAAAGTGAACTTCAGCACTGGCCTTTCATTGATATTTTCTTCATCATAATCTCATTGTAATACTAAACTCTTCCGCCAAGGGGAGTGGGGCTTATCTGCTTTTATTTTTGGTCATGTGATACAGAAAAGACCCTGACTAAACATGCGGCTGCCATTCCCTTTCCCACCTCAACTTCCTTAAAATGAGCAGAGCAGTGCCCCTCTGAGAGCTGGTACTAGGATCCCACTCATGTCCACTGTTCCCTTGTGTGCTCCACCCACAAGACCATTATGTCTTGCCTGAGAAAAACCTCTATTTGTCATGGTGTTAATTTTATCTCATGTGATAGACCAAGAACTTGGGATCCGGGATCCGGGATGCGTAACAAAATTGAAATATATAGAATATGGATATTGATATTACAACCAATACTTTAAAAGATGGGAATATACTTGAATATTTGATCTTACCCTTAAGGTAAAAAATATGCCAAAAGACCCATGTCTCTGAAAGGAATACTAACATTTTAAAAGTCATTTTAACACATCCTGGAGGAAACTGATTTAAAAAAAAAATAACAAAGATATTCTTTATTAAATTCAGTCAAATATATTGACCACATTAAGAATAATACTGTGATATTATCATTATATGATATGCTTTGTATTTTTATTCTGCGTTGGCTTATGTGTGGTCAATTTATTTGAGTTATTCATTTCAGTTGAATGTAGAATCTATTTTATTATATAATACTTTAGTTTGAATTTTAATGCTGATGCAATGAATTACAAGATATTTTCCAAATATATATTCATATGTAGTATAATATTAACAAATTATTTTAACTAAAAAATTGAAAATGTAATTGTATATGCTAACAACGTCACCTTCTGATTTTTTGTTCCTTATATTGTGATTCTTTTTGACCACTACAATTGGCACCAGTAGTGTTTGCTTCATACATCTCTAACTTTTTGCCTCCCCTGTATATTTGTGTATTCTTGGTGATGCATTTGCATGATTTACAACTTTAAGATGCCATTGACTATGATAACATTTCTCTAAAGTTATTGTTGTTTCCATCTCACTGTAATGCCAACCTTTGGAATTGATTTACCTGCTAGGAAGCCTCTAAGGTGTCACAAACACTTCCTTCAAAAGAATTAAATGCAGAATAATAGCAGTGAATGCTACTGTGGGGTCTAACAAATCCTTAGTTTGAGGATTTAATGAGGCTTCTGTAACTTTCAAAGTTTTAAGTGACGGGAGTATACATAGAGGACAAAATTATCTTTATTAAGTGTCCATCCAACATTTAAAACATTTCTTTTTTTTTTTTTAATTTTTATTGCATTTTAGGTTTTGGGGTACATGTGCAGAACATGCAAGATAGTTGCATAGGTACACACGTGGCAGTGTGTTTTGCTGCCTTCTGCCCCCTCACCCATATTTGGCATTTCTCCCCATGTCATCCCTCCCCTGCTGTCCCTCCCCTATTTCCCCCAATAGACCTCAGTGTGTGGTGCTCCCCTCCCTGTGTCCATGTGTTCTCAA
>CM052650.1:121682625-121722635 GCA_028533165.1 Leontopithecus rosalia
ACGGTGTTTCCTTTTCTGTTCTTGTGTCAATTTGCTGAGAATGATGTTCTCCAGATTCATCCATGTCCCTACAAAGGACACGAACTCATCATTTTTGATTGCTGCATAATATTCCATGGTGTATATGTGCCACATTTTCCCAGTCCAGTCTATCATCGATGGGCATTTGGGTTGATTCCATGTCTTTGCTATTGTAAACCGTGCTGCAATGAACATTCGTGTGCATGTGTCCTTATAGTAGAACGATTTATAGTCCTTTGGATATATACCTAGTAATGGGATTGCTGAGTCAAATGGAATTTCTATTTCTAGGTCCTTGAGGAATCGCCACACTGTCTTCCACAATGGTTGAACCATTTTACACTCCTACCAGCAGTGTAAGAGTGTTCCTATTTCTCCGCATCCTCTCCAGCATCTGTTGTCTCCAGATTTTTTAATGAACACCATTTCTAAATTGTAAAATGTTTAATTATTCTATAGTAAAAATTAGTACAGTTAAGCATCTTTCTTAATTTATTAGATGGGAAAAGTTGGTTTGATATTGTACATTAAACTTATCAGATGGCCTATCCTATTTTGTCTTGAAAGTTTTAATCCAATGTTACTGCTTCCTTTTTGTTATGAGTCTGTTCAAGATGTTGTACTTACTGCTGTTGATATGGATATTACAGATACACTTCAGTATAGAATTATATATGACACTCTAAAGAAGTACAGCACATACGTTTGCTACCTTTCATGGATGGAATATTCCAATATGCAGAAATGAAAATTAAAATGAACAATTTTGGGTATTGTGACTTCATTGATACTAAGAATATATTTACAAAGTTTTGTGGGTCTATGTGATTGCAGTGTGAAAGGATGAAAAGTAATCATTCCTGAAAAAATGATCAGTGTATATATGGTTGTTTGTCTCTTTGAGCTGGTGTGTACAATATGGATAAGACACTAAAATATTAAAAAGAAACCTTCCCATGGTCTGGAGTCAATGATAGATACAATGTTTTGACATTTGGAAAAAAAATTGTTTTCAGAGACATTATCAAGATGGTAAATTGAAGATGTGAAAAGCCTGGGGCAGGAAAGCAATGTAGGTAGTTAAGGCATTCATTAATTAGCTAATCTACTGGAATCCCAGAATGTCATTTACTTTACAGTAGAATAAGGGTGATTCCCAAGTTTAACTGCTGAGCCTGAGCAACTGCTGTTTTCTACCCCATGTAGGAGAGACTGATAAGCAGTGAAACTGACTACTCTAGACATTTTAATATTCAGTTCACCTCTTTCACCCTTTGCCTCAGGCAGCTCACACACCTTGCACAGCCTAAGCTTTAGCAGGATTTGGAAAAATTCAACTTAGGAAAATTGCAACGGTGGATATAGTCAAGGAGCCTAGGACTAAAAATAATATGCAAGCCACCATTGTTTGGCAATTCTGAGCTATATTGGTGCAAACTCAGAAGTTTGACTTTTTGGTGTTTCTTGGGTAGCCATATGTATTGTTAATAATTTATAAGCATGTAAATTTCTCAGGCTAAATCACCTTAAATATGAAAACACAAGGTGTTTGTCTGAGTGTTTTTGTATAATAGAATTAATTGATAGTATTAGATGTTTCCATAACTGCCTCCCAAACACACAAATGGAGACACATCTGGTACTGCTTCTTTGTTTTGGATGCTTGGTGGATAATCCCCTTTTAGAACACATTTCTCCAGGAGCAGATTGTGAACTGCTGACAGTTCACATCTGATTATTCTCCATAAGAATATCATCAGTGGAAAAGAAGCTACCTTGTTCAAGATTACCATTTTCTCCCCTTCTATGATATTTGCATCAAATGATTGGTTCATTCAGCATTTCTCATGTATCAGTTTTGAAGGGGCATTCAACTTCTTCTACACAGTTCACCTTTCTTTAGTCTCTTTCAAGTGTCGGTCCCTAAATTCCTCTACAAGAAGGATCCAGAATGTAAAATTTCAGTTACAAAATTTATTTCCCAGGCAACCCAAAGTTCAGAAGGTGATTGAACAAATAAGACTTGTCCTGGACAGGAGAATGTCCAAAGACAAATCCAAGTTCTATTCCTCTGTTCAGCATGCTTTTTTACTGAACCATTTCACTGAAATCATAGCTCTGTTTTGAGGGAGAGAGTTTGGAACTGGAATAGGACATCAAAGCATTTTCTGAAGACTGCTCTTAAGCAAACTTGGAATGAATTGTAGTTTACTGGCTGCTACATTAGGGAATTATTTTAGGACTCCAAATTTGTTCTGCCAATCACTTGATACCAAAGCAATACATTTTTTTAAAGATTTGTATTTACATTTTCTTCAGTTAAGAAACTACATTTTTTGTTATGACTTACAGAAAGGCCTGACCTCTTGTAACTGGACATGTGTTCTGTCAGTAAAGCAGTTCTTGTCCCTTCAGTTAAGAAGAATGAAAGGATTTAAGAAGACCTTCATTTCCAAGGAACCAGCAAGACACTTCGAACACTTGGCTTCTGAAAGACAATATATCATTTGGTATTTATTGAAACCTAAATACACTGATGATACTGTTGCAGCTTTCTTACTCCTGCTGTTCAGTGAGTGGGAGAGAGTGGCACACAGCAGCTTCTTCTCTCCTGTAGTTTGGCTAGTAGGAAGGAGTGTTACAGCTCTTTTACTCCCACAGTCTGCAGCCACAAGTGAGATCATTACAGCTCTTTTGCTCTTGCAGTTCGGTGAGTTCAGTTTCTTGTCCCAAGAATAAGGACACTCGAGAATAATGCAGAGAAGGATTTAGTAAGTGACAGAAAGCATCTCAGCAGTGAAAGGGGACCTACAAAAGGGTTGCCAGCAATGAGGCAAAGCACAGGTGTTTTTAAGGTGTTAAGATGGGGAAAGCTTGGACTGAACAATGCACCAAAATGTACCACTCAGAGAGACAATGATAATGCAGAGAAGTGCAAAGAACCAATCAGGAGAGAGAAAAATCAGGGCTAATCAGGACAAAGCACATGAAATGGGACAAAGGGCATGCCAAAGGGAGAGAGAAGCATGCCCCAAAATAATGGAATGTATACATCTGGGTTAATAGAATGGATGTTTTCATTTTGGGATGCAGGCTTAGTTTTCAGGCTGTTTTTGGTTTGAAGGAGTTTTACCAGGGATCAACCCTAACTGCCTGCCTAACCAGTTCCTTCCTTCCTCTTCTCTCAATACTCGCTGTTCCTGGAAATTTAGCAGCCATTGTCTCCACTTTTTCTCTTCAATGAGAGTTATGTGGATCAATGGTCCCCAACCTTTATGGTACCAAGGACCCATTTTGTGGAAGACAAATTTTCCACAGAATGAAGAGGAGATAATTCAAATGCATTATATTTATTGTTCACTTTATATCTATTATTATTACATTGTAATATATAATGAAATAATTATACAACTCACCATGAGTAGAATCAGTGGGAGCCCTGGGCTAGTGTTCCCGCCACTAGACGGTTCCATCTTTGGATGGTGGTTCGGGGGGTGACAGATTATCAGTCTTTAGTTTCTCATAAGGAGTGTGCAATCTAAATCCCTCACATGTGCAGTTCATAATAGTGTTTGCATTCTTTTTAGAATCTAATGTTGCCACTGCTTTGACAGGATGTAGAGCATAGGCAGTAGTGTGAGCAATGAGGAGCTGCTATAAATACAGATGGAGTTTCACTTGTTTGTCTGCCACTCATCTCTGGCTGTGTGGCTCAGGGGTTAGAACCCCTAATGTAGAGGCTTTACCTTCTCACCTTACAAATCTTTTTCTTCAAATTCTATCTCTAAATTTCCTATTAAAACTACTCTTAAAATGTGCACAATTTTGTAGTAGTTAAGAGTATGTATAAACTGTCGTTAGTCATGCCCGATTTACATTCTTGTTAAACAATTTACTAAATAATAATTAATGTAAATTTCTGACAACTCTAAGAACCAATATGTTTCTATACATAGTAGAGTAGTAACATGACCTAGTAGCTAGGGCTGACATAAGAATTTAATTCCATAATTTATTCAAAGCATAATGCATAGTATTTGGCAAATAGTAAGTGCATATAAGGACAACTACAATAATAAAAAAAACGAACTTCACAAATTTACTGAAATATTTTAAGATTATATGTATTATTTCTCTAAATTATATTATTTTTGCAGCCAAGGTAATATTAAAACTTGCCATAATATATCTTTAGGGAATTTAACTCTTTTAAAATTCTTCTTTCCATAGGTCTCTTATATTCTGTCCTTCATGGAATATGTCCATTCAGGCCTCTCATACTTTTTCTCACTACTACCTTCTCTATTCCCTCTGGTAGTAAAATATCCTCTTATGCCCATTTGAGACACTGTTTACACCTAGTTATGCATTTGTAATGTGTTACTTGTTATAAAGACAGATAAGAAATACATCTTTAGAGATTAAGGCAGTTTTACCTTGATAAAAAAAATTAGGCAAATACAATTATACATTCATTTGAAACATTCAAATCACAGCAGGAAACGATGTTAGCCTATGTATATATTACTGATACCACAGAAGGTTAAATGTTTAAGAAGGCACATCCACCGTCTTAAGAGAATGCATTCATTTAGTGTTATGATAGCTCACTAGAAGTACTGTAGTGACCTAAGATATACATCCCTGAGCATTTATTTCCAAAAAGTAACCCTCATTCTCAGAAGCATCTGGTTCATTAAATAGGGTTAAGTCCATTATTGATAAAATTCCTGGGAAACAGAAACCAATTTCATTTGCACTCACTCATTTGAATCATTTTACCCTGCCACTCCCCAATCCTGCAAGTTGCAAATACACAAATATTTTATGTATTTGAGAAGAAATGAAGACTGTAAATATTTACCAAAAGTACTTGTCAAATGCACATAAATTAAATCACAGATGTATTAAAACAAAACAAAAGGAAATTGAAACTCCTATGTTGGTTACATGGTGATTCCCAATTCTGTGGACATACAATCCCTAGAAATTTCCCAAAATAAAAGGTCTATGAACAACATGTTCTATTTTATTGAACTTAGCAGATACCATATATTTAGTCAAATTGATGCTAGATAAAATGTCAAATTATTTTGCAGTGTTTTAAATTTGCACTGGCTCAGAGTAGTAACAATACTCTGAAGAAAAAGATGTTTACCTATTTCTTAACAAATCAACTCTAGTATACATAATATTTAAAATAATGTTTAACATTTAAAATAATGAAGTATTTTTTGAAAAAAGAGTGAAAGTCAAACGGAATAGTTAGAAATAACTAATTCCAATGGCTGTTTTGTATCACTTCTTGATATTTGCAATTAAAATAGATAGTAAAAATATATTCCATTGATATATTTACCTGATTTAAAGTAGATTAATCACATTTTCAGCAAACTCTTCAGCCTTAAATGCTATTTACCAAACAAATGAATATATATTAATCCAAGTTTCATGGATAAGTCATAGGTAAGATGAAGATAAATAGGACAAGTTATAAGAAAAAGAATGAATAAATGACTGAGCAATGTAACACATATACAAAATAGTAGGTTTATTGTGTCAATAGCTTTTTCTCAGACACAACTTAAATCACTGAATTTTTTTTTTTTTTTTTAGATGGAGTTTCGCTCTTGTTACCCAGGCTGGAGTGCAATGGCGCGATCTCGGCTCACCCGAACCTTCGCCTCCTGGGTTCAGGCAATTCTCCTGCCTCAGCCTCCTGAGTAGCTGGGATTACAGGCACGTGCCACCATGCCCAGCTAATTTTTTTTTTTTGTATTTTTAGTAGAGACGGGGTTTCACCTTGTTGACCAGGATGGTCTCGATCTGTTGACCTCGTGATCCACCCGCCTCAGCCTCCCAAAGTGCTGGGATTACAGGCTCACTGAATTAATTATTAAATTATTCTTGAAACTATCATGCTAACTGCTTACCATTTACTTAGTTCTACTTGGTAGCATTAGGATTGTAGAAGGAATTGGAGACACAATCACTGTCTTTAAAATTCACTCAGATGATTAAGACGTAATAAGAGTGAAAACGTAGAACATTAGGAAAGTTTTAAGAGTTGAATGCAATTAGTAGCAATATAGCTAATATATTGTAGGAATCAAAAGGAAACGGAGTTGTAGATAGGATGAAACTGACAAGGATACTGGGGAGATGAAAATGAACTAGATCACATAGACTGTATAAAGGTGATTAGATAATGGATTGAGAAAACATCAGGGGAATGATATTAAGCCAAAACTCACTTTTAATTGGAAATATAATAGGAAAAAATAGATCATAATTAAGATTTTATTCATAAACAGTTGATAAAAAATGTGATTTTTTTTGTATGATAAAATTAAAAAAAATCTTTTCTAACTTTGCAAGTGATATTTGATTTTACTCCTGAGGTCATTATAAGTGAAGAGAAAATTTGATGATAGAATAATATTTCAGCAATGACAGCTTTTTTCCCCTTATGAATGGAAAGCTATGGTGGACAGAAGCTGCTCAGACAATTTAATGTTTGTGCCTGAAGTTTCTGTCTCATCATTCTTCTTTAATTTTAAAGCATCCCCAGCTAAAGATTCTTAGAAAACTCTTTTTATAATTTTAGATCGTGTATGCACTCTGAAGTGACATTCGAATAAATGAAATATTTTTCATTAACCTTGTTCTTTAAAAACATCTAGGTTGCGAGACATTGAACATGTTTTGGAATAAGTTAACATTAACATATTCCTTGAACTATATGGTAAATATTCAAGTATACTCCTTAAATAACATTTATCTGGAAATACACAGAAGAAAGCAATCACTGGCTATACAGTTTACCAGCCATAATTAGATTTGAAAGCTGAAAAGTATTAATTCTATTTGATCCATATAGTATAAACAGAATTTCAAAATACAAACAGCAAAATCTCTATGTTTATTGTTTTATTCAATTCCTTATTTAATTTTATCCCTTATATTACTTATCTGATAGAGGCTCTAGGGGAAAATAAAATATATGTGTTTGAAATCTTCCTGAGCATATGCTGTGGCATTTCAAACATTCTTATTTCAAATGCACTTTTTAACATAAACAGATAAACCAACAGAAGATGCCTAGAGGAAAATCTAAAATTACATTATAATATTTCCAATTTTAAGACATAAAAACTGAATCCCCAAAACCTGATTTATTCAAATGTCACCATGAAATTTTCAGCACCGTTATTGATCAATGCATATTTAATAAAATAAATTTTAAAATTATATTTACATACAGTTTATTTTACTTTTATTTGTTGGCTTATCACTAAAATATACTTGCTTATGTAGATACGGGGTAAATCATCAAAAATATGATTTACTTCATTGTCATTTTGAAGCACTGAAATGTATGAAGAGTGGGGCAGAAAAGGAAGCTAGGTAGGGAGAGGAGTACTCAGATTGTGGAAGACCAATTTAAACAGGTTTAGTCTTCAACATAGCAAATATAAATCAGGGAAATCATGCCTGTACTTTAGAAATAACATACTAAAATGAAATGGAAGAGAGAAAGTTCAATGAAGAAAGATATTTCAAAGGCTGGGATCAGGGGGATTGGCTAGTAGTAAATGAATTTTCAATATTTTTAAGGTTTCTATTTTCTAAGATTTCTTTCAAAATTTTAATCACTCTCTGTTTAAAACACATGGCAAAGAAAGTATGTGTATACACCACCACACCTTATAGATCAGATATCAAACAGAAATGCAAAAATAGTAAATGAAGTACAGTGGTTAGCTTATTGTTGTGGGAAAGAAAAGGTTATTCTTAATAACCTGTCCTGACTGGAAATATTGACCTGTATCATTTAGTGTAGCTTTTTAGTTTTCTTGGTTGACTTAACGGTGTAACTTTATAAAGTTTTACTATATTTGCTCAAGATATACTGATCATTTTATCTTTGAATATATTCTTATAGTTTACCAATACATTAAACCATGCTCAATAAATTAAAGTTAAATATTTTAATTTTTAATGTCTTTAACATTGAATATATATGTGTGTGTATACACACATAGACATACGGAAAATTGATTAACATCAGAATCATGCAATTCACTTAGTAGCCTAGATCTGTGTACCTTCCAGGTGCAAGCTATTTTTCCTATTTTTGCAGAAGTTCAATGATAAAATTAAAAGAAAATATTGTTTGGCTGTATAAGAAACATGTTGACAAAATGTCTTTCTTATCCGCTATAAGTAAAGGATCTGATTTGTTAATATGTGATTACTCATTTGGAACACTGTCAGAATCATTATTAAAATTATTGTAATTAGTTATTATGCTTCATCATCTATTGGTAAAATATGTTTTTGTAATTAAAATGGAAAAAAATTTTTATTACTGTGTATCATGCCTTAGGAATTTTAGTCAAAATTATACGTGGGACTTGAAAAATATATTACTAGATCTAAGCCCAGTATACTGATTTAATACTTCTTAGAGGGGAGAAAAATTAAGAATTTTTAAAAGCAATCTGGGTGATTCTAAAATATAAAATATTTATAAATCATAGCAGTAGATAATATTTTCAGATCAGTGAAAGAAAACAAAACTACAGGAGTGACATTTCATTTTGATCCTTTTTTGCTGAATAACACCTATGTATATATTTGAAAACTTAGATGTATAAATAAAAAAATATGTGAGCATATGATTTGCTTTGAACAAAAAAACTAAGAAGACCAGAAGTGATTTCCTTCTGTGCAAATAAAAAAGCAGAAAGGAAAAAGATATTGGGGTTCCTCAGTACTCAAATGATAGTAAACAGGATTTCGTTCTGCTATGAATGATGAGAACAACGTAGAGTGAAAAATGCATTTCAGTGAAAGCAAGAAAGGTCCCCATTCATTTTGGTAGCCAACAATGATTATATAACTAAGAATGATTGGTATTTTAAGGAATTCCAATTGGAGTATCGGGATTTATTTTTGTACACTAAGGATAAATAAAAGCCGTAGTTTTCTTTCTAGGTCCAACATGCTTAAGATTAGGATTTGAGGATAAGGAAAATTTCCCAACTTTATATACAAATGACTGCCTACTATTTTCTTACATAAATTAACTATATTATTTATTTTCTATGAACATTTTTCCAGGTGTTATAAATATTGCCAAGGGAATCCAATCAAGTGCACAGAGAGGAATTGCAACACAAATGCCCTCGTTTTTCTGTTCATTGTAGCAACTGAATTAGAATCTATCACATCTTACCTCAACTGCTACATTTCTTCATTTCCTTCGGATGACTGTCCCTAGTTATTAAAGACATACTGTATGCAAATGTTTATGTCCTGTAATTATTCACCTAACTCTCACTTGAAATGATAGAGTATAAATGATAGAGTATCAAAAATTATATATGGCCAAGTATCATGACTTAGGAATTTTAGCAAAAATTAACCGTGAGACTTAAAAAATATATTACTAGGTTTAAGCCCAGATATTCTGATTTAGTACTTCTTAGAGGGAAGAACAATAAAGAATTTTTAAAAGCAATCTGGGTGATTCTAAAGTATAAAAGATGTTGAAATCATAGCAGTGGATAATATTTTATCTTCTAATCAGCCAATTTATTTTACTAACACAATTCAGCAGGACTGTAACAAAAATGTTGCTAGATATAATTAAAATAAATTTTTACAAATAAAGTACCAAAACTCTTTGCTCTCCTTTAATCATATTTCAACACTGGAAAACTTATACAGAGTTCCAGCTACTCCTTTTCTTCCTCACTACACTGAATGCAAGAAGTTTATCTTTCTCATATGTTTTGCAAGCATTCATGGTTTATGTGTACTAAACATTTTTTTAAAAACTGAAAAAATCTTAAAGTGGTTATTCTAAGTGATTTGGACTTATTAAAAAGTCATATCAAGCCTTAATTTGAATTCATAAGTCAAATTACAAAAATACAACTTTTACATGTAAAAATTAAATTGGCCTTAAACTAGTGAATGTTAATAGTTTTAATTATTACCCATTATTATTGCTATTGCAAAGTTCTTAGAAATTTTATACTTTGCATACTATTTAAAAATCATAGGCATTTTAAGAAACCTGGTAAAAGAATATATTATAAAATTATTGTCACTTCCAACATAGTCCATAGAAAAATTAAAAACAATAAAAATTCAAATTAATAAATTCAAAATAAAATTGAATCACAAGTTGACCTTGATAATTGAATATTTCAGACTTCACAATATTCTTTATTTGTATTTTGCCACCCAATACAAAGTTCTTAATAGTATAATGTACTATCAATTATTAGCTAAATATGTATTTTAATTGTTCTTATTCTTGAAATGATACTTTGAGTAATAGATATACAAATAGGGATTAAAATTATGAGGCAAATGTCGGGCAACAGCGTGTGTGTGTGTGTGTGTGTGTGTGTGTGTGTGTGTGTTTCTCTGAGTCAAATATTTCTCTCTGGGCCAGGGGCAATGGTTCACATCTGTAATCCCAGCACTTCAGGAGGCCAAAAGCAGGTGGATCACTTGAGGTCAGATGTTTTTGTATTAATCCTTACGTTTGGCAGTATATTGACACAATCCAAATATTTCGTCATTACATAGATTATTAAATTTATTGCATATATTTATAATATATATGCAATATAAATTTATTGCATTTCTCTTTTTTCCACAGTTTCTTTATTTAATTTTTTAGTGGACAATTTACATATCTCCTTCACCCTGTCTTTTAAGTTAGTGTGACAATTTTACATAATAAGCTACTTAAAGAGAAGCTTTGGTCAAAAGGGGATTTAAATCGCAAAACAAAAACAAACAAACAAAAAACTGTTTTTTTAAAAAACATTTTCACCAATTTTATATTCAAACAAAACCACGTGGTATTAGCGTGATATGTGTTGTCAGTATTTCCTTAGGTCTGGCTTCCATCATGCCTCGGCACAGCTGCGGTTGGCCACAGTTTGTCATGCTGGATGTTGGAGGCTCACTCAGCTTCACATTATCTGGAGGCCCTGGATGAAGACTCAAGGGTCTTGAAATCCTAAATTGTCATGTCTCTATCGACAACAGTAGTGCAAAATTTGCAGCAATCTTGCTTGTCCACCTCATAAATAGAGACTTGAGTCTCTATTCTTGTGCAGCGTCTCCAAGGCCATGTCGCAGTCCTCAGTTGTAGCCTTCTTGTCCAGTTGCGGAAGCCTTCCATGGCAGACACATTACTTTGGATGCCCTGTTTTGGAATGTCTAACTTGGAAATGAAGTTCAGGCAGCTGAGGTCATTGTACTTAAAGAGCACTGGGCAGCAGTCATGGCCAGCAGCGACGACGCTGATCTCTGAGACAAATGACACACTCAGGAGTGCCGGGAACTCTGTCTTCAGAGTTAAGACCTGCACACTTTTTGAGGCATCAGCAACAGACATGCGCTGTCGTGCCTGACCCGGGCCTGGTGGCTCCCACTGGCAGAAAAGCTGACCCCATGGACCCAGTCACCAGTGCCACTGCCACCAAACTCTGACATGAACTGCCCAGTAGGCATCTTGCTGCCCCAGGGCATGCTGGCTGGTTTTTCATCCACTTCTTAAATGTAAGCAGAAAACACTCTGCATTTGAAGTCACATGATCCTGCTGCCAGCGTAATGCTGTTGCGATGACAATCCAAGCAAAGGACTGTGGAGCGAATCGACTTTTTAATGTGCTTGCTCACCGACCCGTCATTTTCAGACTCAAAGAAACAAACAGAAATGAGTCGTGCTCCACTTCCCATAGCAAATTTGTTCTCTAGAGGGGATCAGTTCACAAAAGCAGCTGCACAATTATTTCTCAGGATCACCAGGGTTGGCTTCCAGGCACCATCCTCCTGACTCCAGACGTAGCCATTGCAGTCTGTCCTGCAAGGGACGGTGCGGTGCTCTGGGAACCCAGTCAACACCTGTGATGTGTCCACTGTGCTCCTTGAGTTCATGAACTTTCACCCGCTGACTCCCGTCCTTGCAGGCGTGCACTGTGAGGTTATTAGGACTGAGGGCAACCTGGGCACGATCCCTGTTCCAGGCATGACAGGTGATTGCCTCTAGTAAAAACTGCTGCAGTGATATTATTCTTAGTATTTTCATAGGAGAGAAAACTGTGGTTGGAGGAGGCCGTTCAGCTCGGAGCTGAGAATTTGCCAACTCTGGGCGGTCTACGCGAACAGGCTCCGGTGGGTGCGGGTGGATGACGCCATTTCTTATTCTTTATTACAACCTCACCATTTCTTTGAATCCTTTGTAAATTGGAGTGTGTGTGTGTGTGTGTGTGTGTGTGTGTGTGTGTGTTTACAAACATATAAGAGACACATTACTCCAAAATTTCCCTTTATACCAAAAGAAGCTAGAATCATCAGTGCGCACAGTGGCAGTATGTGACATGAAATTTTATTACTATAAATCACACTGAGTCTTTAAAAATGTTTATTGAATTAATGATCAGTGTCTTGGGCAGACATCTTAAATTCTGATAATGGGTTTTGTTGGTAAGCCTAAACATATCAAATGCTATTTCAAGATTGATCTTTCCTTCAGTTTCAGAGACTTCCTAAGAATAGTAGATCATAAGTCTGAGGTAGCTTTTTTAAGGAACACAGGGAACAGTCTCATGTTATAAGTGCAAAGAGAAAAAGATATTGAATATAATTTTCAAAAAATCGTGGTTTATTCAAATTTAAACACTTTTCTATTTAGGATAAATTATTGCATAAGGCATTTAATATGCTATTATATATTATATATTTCAGAAAAGTCATAATGCACATTTCTCAATATAATTCCCCCATAATTTATTTGGTATAGAACATTTCTGAAAAATGAGAGTTTAACAAATATCACTTTAAAGGCAGACTGAATTATAGAAAAATAATGGAATTCTTCTTAGCTTCCAGATTCTGATGTTAGAAAAGTTAATTAAGATGTCAGATGTTTAGAAAGTGGACGACAAGGACAATTATGCTGAGAAAAAAGAGAGGAAGAGAATGGAAAGGCGGTGAGGTGCACTGGAATGAATATTAGAATGGGTCAGTAAACTGAGTTTATAGCCTTGACCTGAAATATATAAACTACATGATACTGTGCAAACTATTTAACAACTTTGTCCAATAGCTTCCTAATCTTTAAAATGAAGAAACTTAGCTGAATGATCTACAAGGTCTTGCCTAGTATTTAAAGTTAACTCAAATACTTTTAATCACTGGAACAAGCTCTTACAGAGTGAGAAGAATGCCTAAATTAATATATTTCTAGTCATCAAACACAAACTTATGCAGTTAAACACTTTTTATGACTTATGAATATAATGTTATATTAAAGAAAATTGCATGTATGTAATTATAATCAAACCAAAGATAAGTTAATAAAAGGGAAAGAAGCAGGACTGATATTAGTAAGATATATTTGATTTGCTTGGGTTGCAGAGAAACAGTTCAAAAATTTCTGGTGGGACCCTTTTCCTGCCCTTTTCTTGTCTTTTCACATGATTTGCTGAAAGCAGTGATCAACTGGATGACATATTTAGTCTCTGGAATACATAGGCTTCTATAGCAGGCCAATATTTTTGAAAAACTGACAATTTTTGTCCTTTGTCTTAATTTTAGCCCTTCTTCTCCTTACCACTACCAATCACATTCAAAAAGCTTTGCTACTCATTCAAAATAAAAGAAGTTACGAGGAATTCAGCATAAAAAAATGGCATCTGATTTTGGTTTCAAATACTTTATCATTAATAGGAATACCATGGTTAGAACAATATTTATGATCATTCTTGTTGGGAGAAGCAGCAATAGAGGAAGGATTTACCATGTGCTTATATAAACTGGTTATATGTGCAAAAGAAATCAGGAACAATAAACTGTGGAAGGCTGCAGGAGGCCTCTGGGGAAGAAAGCCTCTCCATGCTTCATGTACCAGTGCAGAGTGATCTAGGCTCAGTTAACATAAACATTGTGCTCAAAGACGTAAAACCCCTTCACAACACTAAGATGTAACCAGATTTGTGAGGTGGGCTCCTTGTGAGGCCCTCATTCCACCAGCTGCACATAGATAATAGGCTAAAGATAACTACATGTTCTTGTTTTGTGAAACTACCAAACTGCCACTGTTACAAAGTCTTAGGATGACATACCAGTTCTGGCTCACTGATTCGCTCCATCACGTCGCTCTTTCCCTACCATCACTCCACCTCTACCCTATACATCAAAGTGATTGTAACCAATAGTGTGAGAGACCAGAGCTCAGAGCCTTCACTGCCTCCAGTAAGAAGTGATGGCCCCCTGGTCCCACTTTCACTTTTAATCTGTCTTTTTTCTCAGTCTTTTGTTGGCATGGAACTCAGGGCACCCACAGGTAATGTGGGGTCTGCTTCCTTACAATTATCATTTGAGGAGTGTTTCCCCCAAATACTAGAAAATAATTATTTTGAACCTGAGGAAAGTCGGCAGGGTGGGGAAGGCAGATGATGAAAGCAGAAAGAAAAAAAAAGAAAAGAAAAGAAAGCCACTTGTTAATTAACCAGTGGAGCTGCTAGCTTTCCACTAAGATTTTTTTCTTTCATTCATTATAGTGTAATTATAGCCAGACACATTCTGGCTCAGTCAGATACTTTGTACCAGCTTTCTTTGCAGTTACTTATAAACCAGTAACTAAGTATCTGCCAATGAAATTTGCACAGAAGTGGAATGTGCCATTTCTGGTCTGAGAATAAGGACATCAGAAATAAATCCTCCACCTCCACCTCCACCTTCTGTTTCTACTGTTAGAATATAGTGGAGCTTCAAACATGCAGAAGATAACTTGATCTCTCAAGTATGGTAGAGCATTGGTTTAGAAGGAATCTAAATGCCCCAAATACCTATGAAGAGAAGAATTGTTCCTGAGATGGGAACATTAATATGGTAACTGTTAAATGAAAGAACAATGAACTCTTTGTCTTTGTACCACTATAATTTTGGATCCTTTGTTACAGCAGTTTAGCTTTGCCCCAATTAATATAGCTTAACATATGAAGGCTCTTAGAAATTTCTGGTTATATAATAAATGTTAAATGTTTTGCTTATCATAATTATTAAAATACAATAATTGTTACCAGGTTGTGTGTGTGTGTGTGTGTGTGTGTGTGTCTTGGGGGATATAATTGAAAGAAGCTATAACCAAAATAATTAGAAATTTTAATTTCTAGCTTCCATAGAGATAGAATTAAGGAATCTTGTAGCAAAAGTAAAAATACAAATGAGAGTTTTTCTGGAGTTAAGTCTAAAGGCCTCACCCAACAGACCATTCAGCTTCCACTCCAAGAAGTATGTTTCTTTTGTCAGCTCTAGAAGTTAAGTGTTTACTGCAAACTTTTAAGCACCATCTTGAAAGATAATCATACACATAATCTTATCCTATGAAACTATACAAATTCTATTTCCTGTAATGGGATGGTAAGACATTTTCTTCAACAGTATTCATTACTGACAGTAACTATGCAGGAATAGTGACATCTGTTCATACCCTAAGACTTTACAAAGATTTCCATTGAACTTAGTAGTGTAATAAACTTCTTTTGTTATTTATCAATACACTAAAAACCTCTGGGTAGAGAAAGATGTGGTATGACTCGCAGATCTTATTTTTAGCTACGTCAGGAACTATACTTGGCCAAAGAGAACAAGTCACCACTTATAAGATTATGGGCCCCTCCCTGATGGCAGCCACAGCCAATAGTTCATGGCAGGTTTAGAGATCTGGTGTTCTTTTTATAATTTAGATTACAGCTGGTCCAGGTCTTCTTCTGGACAAGCTTTCCATTGCATGTCCACCACAGTTCAACTTCTCCCTCTGTTCAACATTGCTTCCTACAACTCTCATCGTATTTTTCCTTACATAATATTATGATTAACCTTTATATCAACACTTTCAGGATAACAAAGTTTGTTTTCCTGGTATCTAACTTACAACACCCAATAAAGAGGTTGACAGCATGTAAACTTTTGAGATAATAATATTAGGTTTTAAACTGGCAGCTTGAATTTTGTAGGGGCACAGAGAATTGATGGAAGAAACAGTTCCAACTTAATATTCCACTGATCAGAACAGCAGAAACAATGCATTTCCATTGCATGTTTTTCGATTTGATTTTATCTCAAACACATAAATTTCTGATTTCAGGTAATTATCAGAAAAAAGCATGAATTTGCACTTAAACTTGCATTTAACTATATGGTTTTCATTTATTCATTCAATATATAAACATTTTTAGACTCCTTAGATGTGAAAGATACTATGAAAGTTTCTGAGAAAGTAAACAAAGCAGACTTTAGTCTCTTTCTCACAACTCATAAAGCCTGATTGTAAAGTCTAATTTTCAATAAGGAACTGTAAGTACCAGATATTATTTAAGCAATTTCAATGTTTAAATATAAGTAGCCTTAATATAAAATTGTTAAGAAAGAAAACTTGTAAATATATCAACATATAACTGTCAGCTGGCACACACCTGCAGACAGGAACTGTGATAATTTTTCCTGACTTCTTTTCTAGTTTGACATGATTCTAAAATAACGGAGATACTGTGATTGAAATTTTAGCATAATGCATTTAAAGCAATTATGTACACTTAGTAGATGATGGATTTTGGAATTTGTTTCTGGCTAGCAGCCCATCATATAAATGCATTTGTTCAACTGTCTGAGGTTGGCAAATATATTAGATTAAAAAAAGGTTATTATGTTTATGTTAATGACTTATGAAACCCAGCTATAAAAGATTGTATGTCAGGACAAGATGTGACTTTTAACATGGAAGAAAGCAGTTAGGGCCTACCACAAATTTTGTGGTACTTCCCAAAATTTCTCTACAGATTTAGTAGTATATTACTTGAAGCAACGTAGGTACACGACAATAAACAGTTCAAATTTTATATGTCTGTCATCACCATTATCATTGGATAGAACATGTATCAGATGTTAATTAGCACTGGATTCTATGCATTTTATAATCTTTCAATTTATTATCAAAATAACCACATGTGGTGTATAATATTCATAGACAAGGACATTTCTATAATTAAATTCAATTTGTCTGTTCAGAGGAAAAGACCTATACTTTCTACTGAAGTTTCATGAGTTATGCTTTCCTACAATAGTATTAAATAAATTTCGGAGAGAGATCCAAGATGGCTTATTACTAGCAGCTCAGGATTGTTTAGCTCCCAGTGAAAGTGCAGAGAATGAGAGGATGCCACACTTTCAGATGAATTTTTGTTGCTCAATGACCAGGAGATTCCCAGTGGAGGAGCCCCATGGGTCACCAGCATGACTCTTGTGGCTGGCATGGCAGTTCTTGGTGCAGAGTAAATGGGACCGGGTCCCCTTTTGGTCAACGTTTAGAGCTCCAGGAAGGCAGAGTCACTTATTCAGCTGATTAAAAAAGGGACTTGAGAAGGAAGCCAGACCAGAGATTCCCAGGCAGAAAAGCACCACAAATCTTAACGCCACTGTTTTAGCCAGTGCAGTGGGTTGCTCAGATTCCAGCACTGGGAATCAACAAGTTGGACGTCCACTCAGAGACCTAATTTGAAAGTCGATAATTACAAAGACAACAGGTGGATAAATTTACAATGATGGGAAGAAACCAGTGTAAAAAGGCTGAGAATATCCAAAATCAGAATGCCTCTCCCTCTACAGGGGATCACAGTTCCTCATCAACAAGGGAAGAAGGCCTGATGGAGAACGAGTGCATTCCATTAACAGAATTAGGCTTTGGAAGGTGGATAATAAGAAACTTCTGGGAGTTAAAAGAACATGTTCTAGCCCAATGTAAAGAAACTAAGACCCTTGAAAAAAGTTTGACGAAATCCTAAAGAGAATAGACAATCTAGAGAGGAATATAAGTGAATTAATGGAACTGAAAAATACAATATGAGAACTCCACGAAGTATGCACAGGTTTTAACAGTGGAACTGATCATGCAGAAGAAAGGATATCAGAGGTTGAAGACCAACTTAATGAAATGAAATGAAACGAGAAGACAAGATTAGAGAAGAAAGAGTAAAAAGGAATGAGCAAAGTCTCCAAGAAATATGGGACTATGTGAAAAGACCTAATTTACATTTGATAGGCGTACCTGAATGTCATGAAGAGAATTAATCCAAGCTGGAAAATATTCTTCAGGGTATTATTCAGGAAAACTTTCCTAACTTAGTAAGGCAGGACAAAACTCAACATCAGGTAATACAGAGAACACCACAAAGATATTCCTCAAGTAGAGCAACCCCAAGACACATAATCGTTAGGTTCACCAGGGTTGAAATAAAGGAGAAAATTCTAAGGGAAGCTAGAGAGAAAGGTGAGGTTTCCCATAAAGAGAAGCCTATCAGACTCACAGCAGATCTCTCAGCTGAAACCCTAAAAACTAGAAGAGAGTGGGGGTCAATATTCAATATCCTCAAAGAAAAGAATTTTCAACCCAGAATCTCATATCCAGGCAAACTAAGCTTCATAAATGAAGGAAAAATAAAATTTTTCACAAACAAGCAAGCGCTCAGAGATTTCATCACCACCAGGCCTGCTTTACAAGAGCTTCTGAAAGAAGCACTACACACAGCAAGGAACAACCAGTATCAGTCATCTCAAAAACTTACCAAAAGGTAAAGAGTATCTCCATAATGAAGAATTTATATCAACTCATGGGCAAAATAGCCAGCTAGCATTAAATGACAATATTAAACTCATAAATATGAATATTAATCCTAAATTTAAATGGATTAAATGCCCCAAACAAAGACACAGACAGGCAAATTGAATAAAAAGTCAAAACCCATCGGTACACCCATCCAGATTCATCTCATAAGCAAGTACACACAAAGACTCAAAACAAAGAGTTGGTGGAAGACTCACCAATCAAATGGAGAGCAAAAACAAACAAACAAAAAAACAACAAACAAAAAACAGGAGTTGTAACTTTCGTCTCTAACAAAATGGACTTTAATAGTAACAAAGACTCAAAGAAACAAAGAGGAATACTACATAATGGTAAAAGGATCAATGCAACAACAGGAGACAATGATCATAAATATATATGTACCCAATATAGGAACACCCAGATACATAAGATAAGTTCTTAATGACTTATAAAGAGACTTGGACTCCGCTACAATAATAGCGGGAGACTTTGACACCCATTGTTAATATTCGACAGATCAATGAGATAGAAAATTAACAGGGACATCTATGATTTGAACTCAGGCCTGGAACAAATAAACTCAGTGAATATTAATTCTTCACCCCAGATCCACAGAACATACATTTTTCTCAGTATCACATTATACCTATTTTTAAAGTGACCACATAATTGGAAGTAAATCACTATTCAGCATTTGCATAGCATTTCACAGACTTAAGTGAAATATTGGTTGGTTGGTTGGTTATTTTCTTTCCTTATTTCTTCCTGTCTCTGCTGTTAAGCACAATTATCAGCATAAAAGAGGTTTTTAGTACCTATTTTTAGATTGCATTCCAGCCTGGGCAATAGAATAAGATTCCTGTTCTCTCTCCCCCTTTCTCTTTCTTTCTTTAAAAAAAATATGAATTTTATTGTTCTTTACTTGTCAATGAATAAGCATAGCCAATCATCCTGTGTCCATCCCAGGAGGTATGAACATATAACTTTCATAACCAGTTAATGATATGTTTTGGAGACTTATGTTTCATGTTTTAAAGGGATGTTAGGTTATCTGACTCAAGCTTGCTGTATTGCTTGAAATAACATACATTAGTCACTGCAGGAAATGGAGAACAGTATAATTACAAGGAGAACATTTTCTAACAAAGTTCAGTTTATTTGATTAGCAGTTTTCTCTCATTATGCAAGATCAGAAGAAATTTTTTAAAATGGGACTTGGAATAGATGAATTGCTGGCAGCTAGGTTTGGAAGAAGGTGCTGTCATGAGCAAAAAGTAACCAGTAATAGATGCTTGTGCAGTGATGTGATTTGGCTGTGTCCCCACCCAAATATCATCTTATATTGTAACTCTCATAATTCCTGCATGTTGTAGAGGGGACCCAGTGGGAAATCATTGAGTCATGGGAGTTAATTTCCCCCACTCTTCTCATGGTAGGGAGTAAGTCTCACAAGATCTGATGATTTTATAAAGGATTTCCCCTTTCGCTTTGTTTTCATTCTCTCTTGTCTGCCACCATGTAAGATTTGCCTTTCACCTTCTGCCATGATGGTAAGGCCTTCCCTGCCACGTGGAACTGTGAGTTCATTAAACTTCTTTTTCTTTATAAATTACTCAGTCTCCAGTAGGTCTTTATCAGCAGTGTGAAAACAGACTAACACACATAGTATGGTGCTCTCATTGAAATAAGGAACACCATAAGCAGATTTCATGTAGAAGCAGTACTGTACAGCAGTTACAGCTCTAGACTAGTGGAGTACTGCCAGGTCTGATTTTTTTTTTTTTTTTTACAAATTGTTTCTTTACACATGTGATTTTGAAGAAGGTACTTACTCTCTCTCTGCTTAAATTTTCTTTTGCATAAAATAAGATCCTATGAGTAAATACCTCATTGGGTTAAACTAAAAATTGAAGTTTAGATTATAAAGCACTATTTAGAGTACCTGGCATTTAACAAGAATTATTAGCTATTTCTAATACTCATTATAAACATGTTTTAGTTAGTCAGATATGTATATAAATTGGTAAGTAGAGCTGGAGAGTTTATTTATCAATTTGGGTTTTTGCTTGTTTTAGAGACAAGGTGTCACTCCTGTCAGGCTGGAGTGAAGTAGAGAGATCACGACTCACTGCAGCCTTGGCCTGCTGGGTTCAGTTGATCCTCTCCCCTCAACTTCTCAAGTAGCTGAGACTGCAGGTCCCATCACCATATCCCGATATTTTTGTATTTTTAGTAGAGATGGGGTTGCCCTTGTCACCCAGGCTGATCCCCAGTTCTTGGTCTAAAGTGATCCACCTACCTCAGCCTCCCAAAGTGCTGGAATTACAGGAATAAGGCACCTTGGCCTATTTACCTATTTTTTAATATATTTTTAAAATATCTGCTTTGCAAATTTTCTAAAAATATTTAATCATGTTTTCTAAAAATAATTTTTGTTGACTCATTTATTCTTTTTCAAAAATCAAAATCATTATAATATTAATGTTAATTACAGAAATGTAACCTTTTCTCCAGTCCTCTTAATAAGTAGTGTTATGTGTGTTGACGTTGAAGTTGTTTCCAGGGCCTACAATATAAACTATCAGCACGTATAACTGGTTTGATTATAAATGTAAAGAGACAATTAGGCTTTTTTGATTATTCTCTATATGCCAGGTTCTAAGCTACATTGCTTACATGGATGATACCTTCTGTAAAACAGAAGTATTGACAGTGACTGATAATCTCAGTTAATAATATGTGGCTCTACACAGCATTGTTTCATAAATGGAATAATCAACGCTTAAATAACTGATTTGTATATAACATAAAGAATTATTTCATAGGAAAGCTAATAAGAAAAACTGAAAAGTTGAAAAGTGTTAAAATATAAACTTTCTAACAAGTACATTGATATTTTAACCTGTCAGTAGGAATGCAAATCCTGAGTTCAGACTTCAGGAGTTGATGAGTTGTGATATATATCCCCAGGAGAGTTAAAATACTTTTATTTTATGCATTATAAAATTGTAGTACAATGATAATAGTTTAAAATTCTGTGTCTTTCTTAAACTTCTGGAAATTTTAAGTCTAAAAAATGTGATTAATTTGGCAGACATCTGCATTAAGAATGTCCATCAAACCTCTTAAAGAGCTGTATTTCATTTATCAGAAAAAAATTGAACTTCCTTAGAAGTTATCTGCAGATCTGTGGCTGGATCAATGAGGGATCACTGGGGAATACAACAACAGATACAAATTGCTACACTTTTAAGTACGAAAATATCTGAAATTCCTAGTAAGCAAATACCTAAAATTTCCTCTAAGTGGGAGAAATTTAAAATATCCATTAACTATGTTAATAGAACATAATTATTTAAATGAGGAAATATCTGAAATTCTATTAAATTACCTCTTGAATGGTACATAAATTGTTACTGTGATATCTGCTGATATAGCATAATAACTAGCGTTATGTTTTTATACTTACCGACACAATTCAAAATGATATCTTTTGTAAAACTATATATTCAGTAAGAATAATGATACACTTAAAAAACAATAGCCTGTTTAAAATGTGTTTGTCTTTCTTGTTATGAATTTTTAAAAATGCTATCTTCATCTATTAAAAATTTTCAGGAACCTGGATACAAATGAATAGGTTTTTCACCGCTGTAAACTCTCAAGGTGTCTGAATTGATTTTGTTATTTCTGTAAATGTTGCACAGCCGATAAAAATGTTTACAGAAAGTTTTACACAAAGAAAACACACAAATCAGCAGAATAAGTGGAAAAATATAAATAGTGCTTAATAGTATGTTCAGAATTTTTATAGATGCTTACTGTTATTCATAATATTATGTATGCCTGCTATACTCAGATTCTGAAAATTGTCTTATCATGAATGTATCTAGTAGGTGATACTATTTTTTTATCAGGCCAGTAATTCTGATTTTCAACTGTAAAAATGCACCTAGTGTTTTGGTTTAAACTTTTATGCTCATAAAATTGTCATTTGTACACTAATAAGGATAGCAAAAACTGGAATGTCTGTCATATTTAAATCACTCTATGGCTACAATGCAAATGCAAAGAAAAAGGAGTTAATTCAGTTTATCAGCAACCATCAAGTGAGGCAGCACACATTATGATAGCCTAATGATGTTCCCAGGCCTGCCTCTAGACAAATTTATGAAGTTTGTAATTTGTCTTTAGTAATTCAACAATTTTGCATTTATTGCTACTACCACCACTACTACTGCTATTCCTATTACTGTCCACCATAATTGACTGCTTCAATTTCCCAGGAAAGTGGGTAACCGTGCATGTGCATCTATTCATGTATCTCTTAACAAAGGCATTGTTCTTTCATCCTGCCCTTAAAGATTTAAAGTATCACTGAGACTCTGTGTTTACCTTAAGGATGTTTGTAAATGCATGCCTGAATAACTCATGAAAATATAGACAATGGAAAGTGCATCTCTGTGTTAACAAAAGGGTCAAATTGTGAAGGAGATCTCAGGACAATTGTAGATCTTATGCTATAACATTTTTCCAGCTACAGAGGCAATTCTTTTCCTGGACGAGCCCCCCAAAAATGTGATGTAGATCACTCAGAAAGCTTTCTCTTCTCCTTTTTTGACTTCATTAAAAACAGGCAAATTTTTATGTTATATATTTTGATATACTAGTGTAAAATGAAACTACTATGATTTTGGAATATTCTCATTAAACACAGCCTATGTGACTACCACCCATCTACATGTTCCATAAATTCATTCATTTTAGGTTTATTTTCTGTAAATAATCTAGACATATCATTGTAATACCTGACAGAAATATTTTATAGATATGGTCACCCTTTTGTAAATACTGTTACCATGTGTTTCAGTAGGCCTCATTAAAATGATTCATTTTCCAAATTTCCTTGGCTGGGGAGAGAATGTCATAGGCCTCACCTTTAACCTTTCTTCCTCTAGGTAGCAAACATGAATAGATATTGAAAGGATAAGGAATAACCTCACCCTGGCCTATTATGTAGAAACTGGAGTACCAAAGACATTCATTTGAGCTTCTTGAGCCTGTAACCTATACTGAATAATGGAGAGTCAAAATAGGGGGATAGATACTGAGAAGCAGTAATTTTTTACCTAGAGGTTAAATGTGATTACTAGTAGTGAAGTTTGAAAGATGACAATCTCTTAAAAAGGATGCAAAATTTAGTTTAAAAGGGCCAAATTATGAATAGGGATTTTTGTGAAAGGGTTGACTTCTTAGGTATTTTTTTTCTTGGAGTGTGGGGAAATTTTGGTATATTATACTTTAAAAAGAGAGCCAGGAAGCAGGCAGGGCAATATGGCTCAAAACAAGCCTACAGCAATCATCCCCTTTATAGGAATAACTCATTGAGCAACTCTGCACACAAAACAATCACCTTCATTAGAACCAAAATTAACTGGGACAGTATGTTGGCTATAGTAGGGTAAAGCACCAGGGAAATCCTGGGGTCCTTGATTCCAGGCCTTAGTTCTTGGATAGCATTGCTGAACCTGCCCTTGGCCAGACAGAAGTCAACTGCCCTGATGGGAAAGAATCAGGACTGTTGGCATTCACCATAGGCTGTGCGAAGAGACTTTAGACCTTAGTAAACATCGGAGCTTGCCAGGCAGTAATTGCACAAAGCAAGTACTTTTCTTTGTCTTATCATGAATATATCTGGTAGTTGATACTATTTTTTCTCAGGCCAGTAATTCTGATTTTCAACTATTAAAATGCACCTACTGTTTTGGTTTAAATTTTTCTATTCAGAAAATTCTCATTTGTATGCTAATATGGATAGCAATAAACTAGAATATCTATGATGTTTAAATCACGCCATGGCTACAATGTAAATGCAAAGAAAGAGGACTGGTATGGTGGTGGCCACAGGGATAAACTTCTCTGTTTGAGGAAAGGGGAGAAAATATCAGGAAGGACTTAGTCTGGTGGCTTGGGTGTCAGCTCAGTCACAGTACAATAAAGCAGGAGGTTGATCCCTAAGCTTCCAAACCCAAGGTTATGGTTCCTGGTTGGTATCTTTGGACTCACCTGGGACCAGGAAAAACTCATTGCCTGGAAGGGGAGAACCAAAGCCTGGCTAGATTTGCCATTCATTGATTGTAGAGCCCTAGGCCCTTGAGTGACCACTGGCAGTATTCAGGAAGTGGCCTTTGATGAGACCCAGAGTGATCACTGTGGGCATTTGGTGAGACCCAGTCTTATTCTGGTTTAGGCTCACACCCAGCACAGTCCATGTGGTGGTTGCCTCTGGGGCACTTGTATCACCACTACCCCAACTCCAGGCAGCTCAACGGAGAGAGAGAGAGAGAAAGAGAGAGACAGACAGAGAGAAAGTCAGAGAAAGATTGAAACTCCATTTGTTTAGGAGAAATTAAGGAAAGAGAACAAGACTGTCTGCCTGATAATTCAGGGAATCTTCTGGATCTTACCAAGACCACTAAGGTCTTTGAAGTAGAAAAACATCAAATAAAAAAAACCTAACAATGACTCTTAAAGAATTAAAAAACAAGAGCAAACTAAACCAAAAATTAGTTCAAGAAAATAAATAATAATGATCAGCACGGAAATAAATGAAACTAAAAGGAAGAAAACAATACACATATCAATAAAAAATAGATTTTTTAAGAAATAAACAACCAACATTACCTGGACTAAGAAAAATAGAGAGAAAACCCACGTAAATAAAATCAGAGATAAAAAAGGAGACATTACAATCAATACGGCAGAAATTCAAAGCATCATTACAGGCTACTATAACCAAATATGTGCCAAACAATTGGGAAACAGAAAAAATCAATAAACTCAGAGACACATACAACTTATCAAGATTAAATCATGAAGAAATTCAAAACCTTCACAGAAAAATAACACATAGCATGATTAAAGCCATAATAGAAAGTCTCCCAGCAAGAAAAGCCCAGGACCCAATGCTTTACTGCTAAATATTGCCAAATATTTAAAGAAGGATTAATGTCAATCCTATTAAATTTATTCCAAAAAGTAGAGAAGGAGAGAACACTTCCAAACTTATTCTATGAGGCCAGTATTAACCTGATAACAGAGCCAGGCTAAGAAAAATCAAGAACCAAACCAACACACACACACACAAACACACATATACACACACACACACACACATATATATACACACACACAGAGACACAAACACTAAATGGCCAATATTTCTGATGAACGTTAAGCAAAAATTGTGAACAAAATACTAGCAAACCAATTCAAATATACATTTAAAAATCATTTACTATGACCAGGTGGGATTTATCTTAGGGATGCAAGGATGGTTCTACATATGCTAATCAGTGAGGATGAATATGATACATCAGCTCAACAGAATGAAAGACAAACCCATTATTGTTTTAATTGATGCTGAAAAAGCATTTGAAAAACTTCAACATCCCTTAATGATAGGAACCATGGATAAACTTGTATAGAAGGAACATCCCTCAACACAATAAGAGAAATACATGACAGATACACAGCTAGTATCACTGAATGGTGAAAAACTGAAAGCATTGCCTCTAACATCTAGAACAACAAAAGGAGATGCATTATAACCACTGTTATCCAACATATTATTGGAAGTCCTATATAGAGTAATCAGAGGAGAGAAAAATAAAGAACATCCAAATTGAAAAAGAAAGAAGTTATATTATCCTTCTTTGCAGATTGTATAATCTTATGTTTGATAAAACCTAAAAACTTTACCAAAAAGCTTTTGAACTGTTAATTAAATGACAGAAATAAACTTAATTAAAGAAGTGAAAGGTCTCTGCAATGAATGCTATGAAATCCTGATGCTAAATATTAAAGAAAACAAAAAAATTAAAAATATTTCATGTTCATGGATAGGGAATCAATATTGTTAAAATGTCTATACTAAATCTATAGATTTAGTACAATCTCTATCAAAATACCAATGACGTTCTTCTCAGAACTAGAAAAAATAATTATAAAATTTATAAGGAACCAGAAAAGACCCAGAATAGCCACAAGTATACTGAACCAAAAGGGCAAGCAGGAAGAATCACTTTACTTGAATTCAAATTACGCTGCAGAAATATATTAGTCCGAACAGCATGGTACTGGCCTAAAACACAGACAATGAATCAGAATGGACAATTATGAAACAAATCCCTACATCTACACTGAACTCATTTTTGACAAAGCTGTCAAGAACATAAATGGAGGAAGGACAGTCTCTTCGTTAAATGATGCTGGGACAACTGGATACCCAGAAGCAGAAGAATGAAACTAGACTCCTATATTTTCTCATGTACAAAATTCAAAAATAGATGAAAGTCATAAATCTAAGAACTCAAACTATGAAATGTCTACAAGAAAACTTTGACAAATCTCTATAGGACACTGGATTGGGCAAATATTTCTTCAGTAACACCTGGCAATCATAAACAATCAAAGCAAAAATGAACATATCGAATTGCATCACATTAAAATGCTTCTCCACAGCAAAAGAAACACCTATCAAAGTGAATAGACAGTTCTCATAATGGGAGAAAATATTTGCAAACTATTCATCTGTCAAAGGATTAATGACAAGAATATGTAGGCAGCTACAACAACTCAGTAGGAAAAAACAGGTATATATAAAGGTGCTCAGCATCACTGATAATCAGAGAAATGCAAATCAAAACTACAATGAGATATTACACCAGTTAAAATGGCTTTCATACAAAAACAAGCAATAACAAATGCTTGTAAGGATGTGGAGAAAAAGGAACCCTTGTACACTTTTGGGGGAAATATAAATTAGTACAACTACTAAAGAGAACAGTTTGGAGGTTCCTCAGAAAACTGAAAATAGAACTACCATATGATCCAGTAATTCAACTGTTTGGTATCTTTCAAAAGAAAGAAAATCAGTATGTCAAAGAGAGGGCTGTATTCCCATGTTTGTTACAGCGTGTTCACAACAGCCAAGGTTTGGAAGCAACCTAGGTTTCCATCCACAGATGAATGGATAAAGAAAATGTGGTACAATGGAGTACTATTTAATCACAAAAAAGAATGAGTTGCATCATTTACAACAAAGCAGATAGAACTGGAGGTCATTATGTTAAATGAAATAAGCCAGGCACAGAAAGACAAACTTCACATATTCTCACTTATTTATGGGAGCTAAAATAAATCAAAACAGTTGAACACATGGAGATAAAGAGTAGAATAATGATTACCAGAGGCTGGGGAATGTAATGGGTGGGTGGAATGGGGTTTGCTAAGGGGTACAAAAATATAGTTTAACAGAATGTGTAAGATATAGCATTTGATACCACAATAGGGTGTTTGCAGTAATCAATAATTTATTGTACATTTAAAAATAACTTAAAAAGTATAACTGAATAGTTTGTAACACAAGGAAAGGATTAAACTTGACCTGATGGATACCCCGTTTACCCTGACCTGATTATTATGCATTGCATGCCTGTATCAAAATACCTCATGTGCAGCATAAATATGTAAAACTACTATTTAACCACAAGTGAAAAAATATATAAATAAAAGAAAAATAAAAATACAGATATTAAAACTTTTAATATATAATTTATATAATCACTTGAACCTTTATAATTATACACTCAAATATTCTTGTGCAGCAGTTTTGTGAGACTAAATACTGTAACCATGGAGATTTGTGCATTTCATTATTTGCGGCTCTGTTGTGAAAAGAAAGAATTGTGTATTAGGATTTTATTCCAGAGTTGAATATGTTGTCAATATTGATGTAATGAGCTGCCTTCAGTAGAGCTGGAAGATAGTCAAAGAGTAGCCACTTCTATTGAATAGTTAGGAGGAGCAAATGTCCTGATTTTTTCCAAAACTAAATTAGTGGAAAGTTACTTCTGAAGTGTAGAGAAGTGGCTAAAACATGAGTTATGTATTTTGTGATTCTTGTTGAAATATTTTATTAATGATTAAGGGGAAATATAAATTAATTCATTGTAATTTATATCCCATCTACCTCACAGAATCAATTGTATTAAATAAAGTAATTAGTGTTAAGAATAAAACAAGGGAAGGTAGTATTTACTATGCAGATGTGTAATACCTGTCCTCAGGGTGTCAACATATACATACTTTTCTTCTTCATTTTCTATTGACTCTTCCCTTTTCAAGATTGCTTTCCATATGAAGATATGCCTATTCTATTAAAGGAGAGATAAATTATGAGCAGTTAACTTATTATACACAAACACGAGACTCAATTCTACTAATGGTACATGGAATTAATTAGGAATAGCTTCTGGATATAATGATCAGATATGGCTGTCTAGAACGGTGGATATTAAAGATATAACAGCTTGCAATATATATTATGGGTATACAAAAAGTAATCATATCAATGAACACTATACAAATAAAATTAAGAAAACAATTCTAACCATCAGAAAACAATATCAATTAACAGAAATGCAAAACTTGTACAGAGAAAATTATAAAATATTATTGAAAGAAATGAAAGACCTAAATAAATGAACAGATTTTCTATGTTTAAGTTTCAGAAGACTTAAGTTGCTGGATTGCAATATTGCTAAAATGATCAACAAATTAAATGCAGTCTCTATCAAAATATCACATAATGTTCTGCAGAAATTGACTGATTCTAAAGTTCATATAGCAATGCAAGGGACCTAGAATAGTAGAAACAATCCTGAAACAGAAAACCAGAGGTGGAAGACTCACATTTTCAATTTCAAAACATCTTCAGTAATCAAGGCTGATGTTATAATGGCCTAAAGACAAACATGTAGATTAACTGAATGAATTATTTCAAAAATAAATCTTTATGTTTATGGTCAACTGTTTTTTGACAACGGACAATATGTCTTAATTAAGAAAAAGTACTGCTTTTTAGCAAATTATTCTAGAACAACTGGATATCTCCATGCAAAATGTTGGATTTGAACCCCTAAGTAACACCCTATAAAAAATTAACTCAAACTGGCTAGGAGCAGTGGCTCACACCTGTAATCCCAGCACTTTAGAATTCCAAAAGTAGAAACGCCTCCATATTTCATCAACTGATGAATGGATAAACTGTGATATGTCCATACAATAGAATATTATTGTAAACTGTGATATATCCATATAGTATAATATTATGTGATAGTAAAAAGGAATGAAATATTGATATGTGTTACAATGTGGATAAACCCTGAAAATGCTACACTAAGAAAAAAATTCAAACAAAAGAATTTTATATTTTATAAGTCCATTTATATAAAATATTCAGAAAAGTCAATCTGTAGAGACAGAAGGTAGATCTGTCATTGCCAAGGACTGTTGTAGTGGATAGCTGAGAAGAGACTGATAATGCTTAAGAGGTTTCTTTTCAGGGCCATGCAAATGTTCTAACATTAGATTGTGGTAATGGTTGCAAAACCTAATGAACACACTACAGAAAATTATACTGCATATTTAGAAAATGTAAATTATATGGTATTTAAATTATATCTTTACAAAGCTTTTTAAAAAGATCATTAATGTGTGACGATTCCTTCTAAAATTTGAAGAAGACAATTTCTAATATAAACAACTGTTAATGTAAGAACATATATCCTGAATATACTCCAGATTCTATGAATAAATCTTATAATCAGTACAGGAGAACACAACTATAAATGAAAAATTCGAGAAATGATGTGAAGTACTTCATCAATGAGGATATTGAAGTGGCTACCAAATATATTTTAATGGTGTTCAATCTTATTGTTCATGAGGAAAATACAAAGTAACTACAAAGAGATGGAGCTTTATGCACACAAGAAAATCCAATTTAAAAGCTGGGAAACAGTAAGAGTTAATAAGCAATAATAGGCTGGGCGCAGTGGCTCAAGCCTGTAATCCCAGCACTTTGGGAGGCTGAGGTGGGTGGATCACGAGGTCAAGAGATCAAGACCATCCTGGTCAACATGGTGAAACCCCGTCTCTACTAAAAATACAAAAAATTAGCTGGGCATGGTGGCGCGTGCCTGTAATCCCAGCTACTCAGGAGGCTGAGGCAGGAGAATTGCCTGAACCCAGGAGGTGGAGGTCGCAGTGAGCCGAGATCCTGCCTTTGCACTCCAGCCTGGGTAACAAGAGTGAAACTCTGTCTCAAAAAAAAAAAGCAATAATAACTTTCATACAAAGGTAGCAGGAGTGTAAATTGATATAAGTATTTTGAAAAACTTTTTGGCATTATTTACTAATTTGAATATATTTACTATATACCTTAGAAGCCAGCAATTTCTTATGCAAAACAAGAGAGGCACATTATCTCTGTATCTGTGTGAAGCATTATTTATAGAAGTGCCATTTTGAAAATACTAATATCTCCATGGACAGTCTAAAGAATAAATAATTTGTGATGTAATCACTCAGAGGAATACTCCACAGAAGTAGAAATAAATGAATCACTGTTATATTCAAAGTCAGATCATTATTAGCGGATATAGCTCATCTAATTACTTTAGACCATCCCCATTTTAGACTTTTATCTTTTGAATAATTCTAACTTTACAATTTTAATAATGTAGAAAAAAATTTACTCACTTAAACTTTTCTCTGTGTACACTCACTTGAGAATTTAACAAAATGATATTTCTATAAACATGTTATATAAACCATCACTAATGCCAACAAGTAAATGGCATTATAGAGAGGCAAATATGATGATCACAAAGAATAGACAGCTTTTGAAATGATTATATTATATTATAGTATAGTATAGTATAAAATAGCATATATACTATCATGCCTGCTATTAGTCTCTGATCTAGTAAACTCTGAGCTAGTAACCTATCAAATAAGTAGTACTGAACAATTATAAAAGATCATATGTTCAATATGATTTTAATATGTTGGAAATATTTAGAACATTTTCCTAACATGATTTGTCTTTCTGTCTCATTTCTCTGTCTTTAAAAATTTTGGAAATAGTTATGCAAACTTAAAAAAGAAATTCCTTCTCTTATGATTTGGTGTTAAAACCTGATTATAAGTTTCACTTATAACTTGGGATATTAAAAACTCTATCCTTGAATTAGAAGGATCACTGAATTATTGAATATTAAAGAGAAAGTAGGCCATTAATAACTTTTAAATTTTCATACATTTGTTTTTCCAACAGATCACTGTTTTATAATCTGCTTGAGAAATTTTAATATTTTTAGGGGAAATTTTAGACTAGGACTTGTTTTCAGAAATGGTTCTAAAAATAGTTCCAGAATTTATTTTAGTAATATTTTTTATGTTTCAATTCATGTATTGTGCTATTTCTCTGTATTATGTTGTTATTTTTATTTTTATTGTGATTATTTTGTTGCTTTTTAAAAAAAGCTTCTTCAATTTTTATGCTTGGCACCTTCCTTCGAGATTACTAAAACCTCTTAAATATATTTTCTCTCCTGTGAGTAAATCTTTGGTTTTGTTCAATAAGTTATGCTCCACAAAACATATGACTTGTATTTACAGAAATGATAAATTTTTAACTTATTAGAAAAATAATAGTAACAAGTATAAGTAGCAAATAAGTAGAAAATTTCTACCTGTTCATAAAAATAATATTCATTATATACCTGATTATTCCTCAGTTGGGGAGATCCGTGACAGATAGATAGATAGGTAGATGGATGGATGGATGGATAGATAAATAGACTGATTGATTGATAGAGACATAGGAAATACTAAATACAATTTTACTGGAATTTAATAGAAGAGTCGCTAAAATGAAATGAAATGATTTATATGTATAATATACTATTGAGTATATATTTTGTATAGCAATTTGTATATATTTAATATAAAACATGTATACTTTTCAACCCTATACACAATAGTTACTTTCTTAATATGACATATGAGAAAGTCATTACAGTCATATTGTTGCCATAAAGACCTTTTCTTTATCCTTAAAATTAAAAAAAATGCAAACTCTATGGTTTTGTGTTTGGGTTTGCGAGATGGGGGGGTACTGGAGAGAATGTTGCTTTTTTTAATCATCTTATAATTGGTCCACATTCATTTTGTAAACTTGTGAGGATCTTTAAAAGTCATTAACTTGGGCCAGGTGAGTGAGGTGCCTCATGCCTGTAATCCCAGCACTTTGTGAAGCCAAGGTGGGCTAATCACGAAGTCAGGAGTTCAAGACCAGCCTGGTCAACATTGTGAAACCCCATCTCTATTAAAAATACCAAAAAATTAACTGGGTGTGATGGCAGCCACCTGTAATCCCAACTACTTGGTAGACTGAGGCAGGAGACTAGCTTGAACCCAGGAGGTGGATGTTGCAGTGAGCTGAGATAGTGCCACTGTACTCCAGACTGGGTGATGGTGTCTCAAAAAAATTATTAATTTATTTTTATTTTATTTTGATAATTACTATATTCCATTTGCTTTATACTTTCTACTATATTTATGTAAAATTTGTATTATATAGGTTTTGGATCATATTGATACGGCCCTGGCCTTTCCTTCATTGTGTTTATTCAATTTTTCTACTTTTTATTTGCATAGGGGAACTTATTTGCTATGCATTTAACAAATATATCCAACTTCCAGCTGTATCAAATCTTCAAGTCACTATTTCATTTTATTTGATAATCGTGTTTTATGTATTTAATTGATTACTTGGTGGACTCATTATGTGAACAATCCTGGCTTCTACATTGTCACAGTGTCCTCATTAGTCTCCTGTGGCTGTAACAACCCATATTATTACATCCTGATGTCCCTTGCCGCATTAGTCTAAGTTTGCTGCTATTATTACACTTTACTTTCTATATTAGCATTAACACATTTATTACAATTGTCTGTGCTTTTGATATTTTTCCTGAACAAACTCTCATGTTATTCACATTGCCTTTAGTCCAGATTTATAGTTTGAGAACATTTTGAAGTTTTCATTAAAAAATGTCTATACTTTCTTCTTAAGAGTTACTTTTCTTTGTAAACTACAAATGATCCATACTGGTCTTCACTTGTAACTGTATCACTTACAAATTGCTCATATTTATTTGAAGCATTCAAGTCAGAATGCTTAGAACTTACTCTCATTGGATTAGCAGGAGGCTTTTGTAAAATGCTGCTGTCCAATTGTTCTCTCTAAGAATCTTCGGGTAGGGTCTGCATAGGATAGGGACTTCTCAAATATCCTCATGGTAACTGCAGATCTGAAGACCACTCTTCTCACAGCCCCTACTAGAATCTTGCTGTTTCTGTTAATCAGAGGTTGCCAACCAATAGGGTTTGGATCTGTGTCCCCACCCAAATCTCAATTCAGAGTGTAATCCCTAATATTGGAGGTGGGATCTGATGGGAGGTGATTGGAAAATGGGGATAGTTTCTAATTGTTTAGCACCAACTCCTTAGTGCTGTTCTAATGATAGAGTTCTCATGAGTTCTGGTATTTTGAAAGTCTGTAGCACCTCCCCACTCTCTCTACTCCTTTTGTCCTGGCCATATAAGATGCTTTCTTTGGCTTTGCCTTCTCCCATGAGTAAAAGCTCCCTGAGGCCTCCCTAGCCATATGTATTAGTCCATTTTCATGCTGCTAATAAAGGCATAGCCAAGACTTGGCAATTTACAAAAGAAAGAGGCTTACTGGATTTTGAGTTCTATGTGGCTAGGGAGGCCTCACAATCTTGGCAGAAGGCAAGGAAGAGCAAGTCTCATCTTACATGGATGGCAGCAGGCAAAGAGAGAGCCTGTGCAGAGAAACTCATTTTTAAAACCATCAGATCTTTTGAGACCTGTTCACTATAACAAGAACAACACAGGAAAGACTCATCCCCATAATTCAATATCCACCCATTGGGTCCCTCCCAAGATATGTGGGGATTGTAGGAGTTACAATTCAAGATGAGAATTGAGCGGGGACACAGCCACACCATATCAACATACTCCCTGTGCAACCTGTGGAACTATAAGCCAACTAAATCTCTTTTCTATATAAATTACCTACTCCAAGGTATTTCTTTATAGTAGAACATACTAATACAGAAAATTGGTACCAGGAGTGGGCATTCCTATAAAAATACCTGCAAATGTAGAAGCAAATTTGCAACTGGGTAATGGGCAGAGGTTAAAAGACTGTAGTGGGCTTAGAAGAAAAGAGAAAAATGAGGGAAATTTTTGAACTTTCTAGAGACTTGATAAATTGTTGTGACCAAAATGCTGATAGTGATATGGATAGTGAAGGTAAGGCTGAGGAGATCTCAGATGGAAATGAGAAACTTATTGAGAACTGGAGCAATGGTCACTTTTGTTATGTGTTAGCAGAGAATCTGGTGGCATTTTGCCCTTTCCCTAGGGAACTGTGGAACTTTGAACTTGAGAATGGTAATTTAGGATATCTGTTGGAATAAATTTCCAAGTAGTAAAGTGTTCAAGACATAGCCTGCTGATTCTAAAAGCCCATGCTCATATTTACGAGCAAAGAAATAATGTAAAACTGGAACTTATATTTAAAAGGAGGCAGAGCATAAAAATTTGGAAAACTTATTTCTCAAGCCATGTAGTAGAAAAGAAAAATTATTTTCTGGGAGAAATTCAAGTGGCTGTGGAATTTGTATATGTAAAGAGAAGCCAAATACTGATAGCCAAGACAATTGGAAAAATACCTCCAAGGCATTTCAGATACCTTCACAGCAGCCCCCCTTCTCACAGGCCTGAAGGCCTGGGAGAAATAAATGGTTTCCTCAGCAGGGATGAAGACCCTGCCATACTGTGCAGGTGTGTGACACTGCTGCCTGTATCCCAGCTAATCTAGATCTAGCTGTGGCTAAAAAGGACCCAGATACAGCTTGGCCCCCTGCTTCACCGAGTAAAAGCCATAAACCTCATCAGCCTCCAATGATGTGATACTTGCTGGTACACAGAATGCAAGAGTTGAGGCTTGGAAGACTCCACTTAGATTTTGGATGATATACGGAAAAGCCTCAATGTCTGGGAGAAGTCTACTGCAGAGAAAGAGCCCTCATGGAAAACCTCTACTAGGGCAATACAGGGAGGAATTGTGGGGTTGAAGCCCCCATACAGCGTCTCTACCAGGGCACTGCCTAGTGGAGATTTAAAAAGAGGGCCACAGTCCTCCAGATTGTAGATGGTAGATGGATAGTGCACCTGGAAGACCCTGAGGCATTCAAAGCCAGCTGTGAAAGCAGTGATGGATGCTATATCCTGCAAAGCCTTGTTGGCAGAGCTGCCTTGGGAGTCCACTGGTTGCATCCCTGTGTCCTGGATGTGAGACATGGAGTCAAGGGAGATTATTTTGGAGTTTAAGTTTTAAGGATTGCCCTGTTGGGTTTCAGATTTGCATGGAGTCTGTAGGCCCTTTCTTTTCGTAGATTTTTCTGTTTTGAAACAAGAATATTTATCCAATGTCTACACCCGCTTTGTATCTTGAAAGTAACTAACTCATTTTTTATGTAACAGGCTCATAGGCAAAAGTGACTTATCTCAGATGAGACTTCGGACTGTAGATTTTTAGTTAATGCTGAAATGAGTTAAGACTTTGGGGGACTGTTATAAAGTCATGATTCTATTTTGCAATATGAAAAGGACATAAGATTTGGAAGGATCCAGGGTGAAAAGATATGGTTTGGATCTGTGTCTCCACCCAAATTTCATGTTCATTTGTAGTCCTTATTGTTGGAGGCAGAACCTATTGGGAGTGATTAGATCATGGGGGCATTTTCTAATGATTTTGCTTCATCCTCCTGGGTGCTGTTTTTGTAATACTGAGTAAGTTCTCATGTTGTTTAAATGTGTGTAGCCTCTTCTCTCCATTTTTCTCCTGCTCTGGCCATGCAAGACAGTAGTACCTGCTTCCCCTTTGCCTTCTTCCATGATTGAAAGTTTCCTGAGGCCTCGCCAGAAGGCACTCTGGTATCTGAACAGCCTGCTGAATCATGAGACAATTAAACTTGTTTTTTAAAAAAATAATTACCCAGTCACAGGTATTTCTTTATAGCAATGTGAGAACTAACTAATATACCATGTAATTTGCTGAATGAGTCTTTTCTAACTTTTTTTGACATCCAACCCAAAGTGAAATTTCCTTTATATCCAGTGGAGGCAATCCTAAAATATCGTGTAACAAACCCTTCCACTGGAAACTTGTAAAAAGTAATTATTAGGAACATGGGAACATAGTTCCTGGGTTTATAATTTTACAGGGTTTGGGACCATGGGAGTGTGCAGAGAAAGAACCACTAGGGAAAGCCTTGCACTGCACCCAAGCACTAGCCTCTCACACACAAATTCTTGCTGCCCTATCTTGAACCTTTCAATTATTATTAATTGTCTTTCAATTATTATTAATAATCTTCTATACTATTGTTATTTCAATGACTATTAATCTTCAGCAACAGCAGACAACATCAGCCCTTTAAACATGAATGTATATCTTATGTATAAATTGTAGAAATTCTGAGCCTCATCCAAATGAGGTAGAAATTCTGAGCCTCATCCAAATGTAGCGAAAAAGGAGGGGCTGCAGCTCTGGGTCAGATCTTCGCCATCTTGGAGATGAGGTCGTCACAGATCCTGGTCAGCTCCTCATTCTCTTTAGTCTTCTCCTCCACAGTCCTCTCCAGCGACTGGACCCGCATCTGCTCGTTCCTTAGGCTGGCCTGGAGGGCCACTGCTTCCGCCTGGGCCTTGCTCCGGACCTGGGCAATCTCCCCGTTTGCCAGCTGCAGCTTCTCCTCGGCGTGGGCCTTCAGGGCCTGGTACCTCTGGCCTGCCTGGGTGACCCTCACCAGGTAATCCTCTGCACACTTCTTCAGTGACTCTTCATTCTTGCGGTAGCCCTCAATCACCTCCTTCTGTTTCTCAAAGCGTTTGAAGAGGTCAGAGAAGGACTTCTCCATGGAGTTCAGATCTGCAGTCAGCTGGTCTTTTTCTTTTAGAACTTTCTGGATGTCGGCTTTGGCAAGTTCCTTCTGTTTCTGAACCTCCTCCATGACCTGGTATGTGACCTCCTCGAACCTGTCCATGATCACCCCCAGCTCCAGGTTCTTCCTGTGGAGCTCCTCACACCTGCTCCTCAGCTCCTGGTTCTCCTCCTGTGTCACCTTTACCGCCGCGTCCAGGTCCTTCTGGCTGTACTGAAGCAGGTCCACTATAGGCCCGGTGGACAGGGGTGGGTGCAGGGACACCTGGGGGTGGGTCTGGCACCGGAGCATCCAGTGCTCCCAAGAAATTCAGCTCCACGAGCGTGGCTTCCCGAGGACTTCTCGAGGGAGGCTCCTCCACACCGTGCGTGCTGCTGGTGGTCTCTGTGGCCATGGGCCATGGTCTTTGAGGACTGTCCTTCAGGAGAGGGTCGAACTTGAGGTATAAGCACTGCTTCCTCAAGGCCGACTCCTTAAAGGAGGAAGCTCCAAACTGCTCCAAACTGCTTTTTTCAGTGAAAAAGTTGAAAAAGATTTGTTCAATTATTTTATGGCAGTTGAAATCAGCAATTTTAAAAGGTGAAATTATACTAGAAAAAAATAGAAGGCATCCAAATTGGGGAGAAATACGTGAAATTATCTGTGACTAGAGATGATGTGATCTCACATGTAGAAACTCCTAAAGATACACTTTCATGCATGCACACACACGCACGCGCACACACATACACGGAACTAATAACTAGACTCAGTAAAGTTGGTGGATACAAAATCAATGTCTAAAAATCACTTTCATTTCTGTATAAACAAGGAACAATCCAGGAAATTTTATAAAACTCATTTACAACAGCAACAAAAAGGGAAGTTATTGAGAGATAAACATAACCAAAAAGCAAATGATTTGAACACTGAGAACTACAAAACATTGCTGAAAAAAATTAAAGACATAAATGAATGAAATGAGACCCCATGTTTGCTAGATGTGTAGTGTGACAAGTCCTCCACCTAACTAGTCAAGGCATATGTCCACTGCCTGAACCTTGAAGGAAGGGCAGTAAACCAAGGGCATGGACTCAGCAGAGGAGCAGGTGATCCTGAGAACCTAAACACCTCATGAAGTATCTGATAATCTACCAAGAAAAGCAAATAGCCAGTCAATTAGCTTAAAAGTAGTTTAGAGAAAAGAGGCAGCATGGATCTCTAAAGCTACCTTACTACCACCCAGGAGTGCCCCATATGTACATCACAATATACTCATCTATTCACCAAGCTGAACTTGTCAAAGTTACTCTTTGGTCTCCAAGCTTCCTTTCAGTTTGAGGAAAATGTTTTCATTCATTTGTTTGCTTTTACAATTCCACATTTTTCTGATTTATTTGAATACTTAATATTGTTAAGAAGTCAATATTACTAAAACTGATCTGTACATTCAAACAATCTCTATGAAAATTTTAATGATAATTTAACAGATACAGGAAAACCCATACTAAAATTTATATAGACCCTAATGGGATGCTAAATAGACAAAATAATCTTGAAAATAAAGAACAAAGTTGGATGATTCATAATTCCTGATTTCAAAATGTACTAAAAATCTACCGTAATCAAAACAGCGTGATACTAGCATAAAGATGGACATATAGAAATGCTAAAGAGCATCAACAAAATGAAGAATCTGCATCAACTAATGAGCAAAACAGCCAGCTAGCATCAAAATGGCAGTATCAAATACACACATAACAATATTACCCCTAAATGTAAATGGGCTAAATGCACCAATCAAAAGACACAGACTGGCAAATTGGATAAAAAGTCAAAACCCATCGGTGTGCTGTATCCAGGAAACCCATCTCACATTCAAGGATACACAAAGGCTCAAAATAAAGGGATGGTGAAAGATTTACCAAGCAAATGGAGAGCAAAAAAAAGCAGGAGTTGTAATTCTCATCTCTGATAAAATAGACTTTAAAGCAACAAAGATCAAAAGAGACAAAGAAGGACATTACATAATGGTAAAAGAATCAATACAACAAGAAGAGCTAACGATCCTAAATATATATGGACCCAATACAGGAGCACCAAGATATATGAAGCAAGTTCTTAATGATTTACGAAGAGACTTAGACTCCCACACAATAATAGTGGGAGCCTTTAACACTCCACTGTCAATATTAGATAGATCAACCAGACAGAAAATTAACAAGGATATCCAGGACTTGAACTCAGACCTGGAACAAGCAAACCTGATAGACATTTACAGAACTCTCCACCCCAAATCCACAGAATATACATTCTTCTCAGCACCACATCACACCTACTCTAAAATTGACCACATAATT
>CM052650.1:121723135-121743896 GCA_028533165.1 Leontopithecus rosalia
CGATTCCCCAAAGACCTAGAAATAGATATTCTATTTGACCCAGCAATCCCATTACTGGGTATATATCCAAAGGACTATAAATCGTTCTACTATAAGGACACATGCACACGAATGTTCATTGCAGCACTGTTTACAATAGCAAAGACCTGGAACCAACCCAAATGCCCATTGATGATAGACTGGACTGGGAGAATGTGGCACATATACACCATGGAATATTATACAGCAATCAAAAATAATGAGTTCGTGTCCTTTGTAGGGACATGGATGAATCTGGAGAACATCATTCTCAGCAAACTGACACAAGAACAGAAAATGAAATGCCGCATATTCTCACTCATAGGCAGGTGACTAACAATGAGAATACATGGACACAGGGAAGGGAGCACTACACACTGGGGTCTATTGGGGGGAATAGGGGAGGGACAGCGTGGGGGTGTGTGCTGGGGAAGGATAGCATGGGGAGAAATGCCAGATATGGGTGAAGGGGAGGAAGGCAGCAAAGCACACTTCCACGTGTGTACCTATGCAACTATCTCGCATGTTCTGCACATGTACATCAAAACCTAAAATGCAATTTAAAAAAAGAGGGTGGATCCCATGTTAAGTGTTCTTACCACAGAAATATAACCCCCCCCCAAAAAAAACAAATGGAAACAAAGACACTTTGCAAGTTGTCAAATATGTCTGTTTCCTTATTGTGGTAATTGTATCATAGGTTTTGTGTGACAGCTTTCCTCTTCATTCCTCATGATAAAAAAAAAGTTATGTCATAGTAAACATTGTAGCTACCTGTGCTTAGTTATATTAAAAAAATGAATTGAGAATAAGTGTATAAGGGCAAAGGCAGGCCAAACAATATTTTTATAAAATCAGTGTTTTAATTTTATATTCACTTTTCTAGTATCAATTTTAAATTTAGAAAACACATTTCTAGACAAATATATTTGGAGTCTCCACTTTTAGCAAAAGTCTTGAGGGACTTTTAAGATGTAGCAACTGTTCAAACATGGAATAAAGAAATGTCTAAGTGACTCCACTCTTCTACATTATTTGTGACATTTTTCTTTCATATAAAGGTGTATTTCCAGTTGAAAAGCCAGCTAAGTTTTACAGGGAATGCTTTCAACCATAGTAGACAATTAAAAAGATAGCAGTCATTTTAAGTTTCAATTTCAAACTTCAAAACTCTGAACATATTTTAAATAATATATATTTATGTGATTTATAATTCATTTACTTCTTGGTGTAGGTTTAATGCTATATTTAAAGCTCCCAAGTCTTTGCGCAAAATATAACCTCAGATTTTTTATTGCCAAACTTTGATCAAAAGCCCCACTGAGAGAAATTTATGGACAGTGTATGAAGGGAATCATCATTTATTCTTTTAATTTATTTATTATACAAAGACCAAGCTGGAATTCCACAAAGCTCCAAGTTAGATCACATTCTTTTGCATGTGAAACTTACCCTTAAGTTTCACACACAATAGATTTATTTTCCTGAGTTATTGTCTGAAATTATTACATGAAGAGTTTTATAAAACCTATTGTTCTATCGGGTAGATTATTGCAGATATTGATTAATATTTTATTTCTCTGTATAAAATCCTTTGAAGAAATTTTCTCAGTTATAAGTGCTAGAAACTTTACATCAATTATAATTTATTTCATTTATTGTCTCTAATTGTATTCCATTCCCAGTGTGTGTTAGATACTATGTTATGTTTAGTGGACTCATCGGAGTAGACAAATACAGTTCCAGTGGAGGGAAACCTAAAATTCAATAAATATATGGCAATGATAGCACTTAAATCTAGGTAGAGAAGTTAATTAGGATAAAGCAAAAGATTAACAAGAGATTGAGGTTGCTTTGATTAAATGCAGGTTGGTAAGAAAATACTTCTGACCTTTCAGACATTATTCAGATACCAGAATGAAGAGTGTTTTTTTTCTGAAAAATCAAATGTTGAGTCTTTGCTTTAGGAATTTTTTGTGAGGTGTTGGAAAGGGATAGAAAGGCTGCTGTCATCAGAATTTTAAAAAAAAAAAGATGGGAAAAGTATTAAATAAGTCATAGTCTGTTCAATGACTGGTTAATGTATTGACATACAATTTAGAGTCAGAAGTCCATGTTTTATTTTAGAGAGTTTTGGGTAGCCATTGGAGGTCTTCTGGAAAAAGGTACATAATAAATGTTCAGTTTTAACATTAAACTTCTGTGTGAAGTACATACTGTATGTACGTAGAAGAATATAGTTATGTATGTTCTGAGAAATGAATCATTAGGTGATTTCTTTATTGAACAAACATCAAAGATTAATTACACAAACCTTGATTGCATAGCCCTTCACACATCTAGGCCATATGGTATGTAGTGGATCACTCCTAGGCTATAAACCTGTGCAGCGTGTTATTGCACAAAGTACTATAAGCAATTTTAAGAAAGTAATAAGTATTCGTGTATCTAAATGTAGAGAGTTTACAGTAAAAATACGATTTTACACACTTATGAGGTTACTCTCCTATATGTGGTCTGTCCTTGACCAAAACGTCATTTTGCAGTACATGACTGTACTTGAAATTGAAAGGAGAAGGAACAAATGAAAGCTACTCCAACAGTCCGTATGCAGACGCTGGCGGCTGGTGCTCTGTGAAACAAGAGAATGAGGACACTTTTGTTTAGAGTTGAGATGTACTTTGAAGATCCCTTTTGTGGGAATTCAGCATGATTTCATTTTGTTCAATGTTAAACATATAAGATGTTGTTATTCAGGCTTGGCTTAATGGAATAAATATTGTTGCTTAAGTTTACATTGTGCTGAACTCCAAAGTAAATTTCCTTTATTCCTCAATCTTTAGTAGATTTTGTGTTGATTTTTTTTAAGATTTTTAGAGATTACTGTTTTTACACTTCGCTGTATTTGTTATGGTAAACTAAATTGAAAGCTTGATAAAATTCAGTGAGACCTAAATGAATTTTGAAAACTGCAGTCATTTTTAACTTTTGTGTTTGAAGGAATCGTGATTAAATTTTGAGGCAAATTATGTACTCAGCAGACCTATCTTCCGATTACAATGTTAAAGAATATATGCTTAAATAAATAGCAACTGTTTGAGATAGATTATAGGACATTGAGTTATTTTGTTTGTTTTGATTTTTTAGTATATTTCATGCAAGATTTTATGGATAACTAAAACAGAAATATTTATTTCCCAGCTAAAATAAATGACAACTCTATCTGCAATTGAATTAACTTTTCTTATACTCCAAATGCTTTGTTCATTCACTGACGAAATAAAATTATCTGAAATTCTAGCACTAATGTTAAAATGTCAAAGGCTAATGACAAAATTTTTATAAAAATGTGTTTATAAAATATAACTCATTAACAAATTTTAAAACAAAATTATACTAATTTATCACGTCCATTAAAGTGGCCATTATCAGCTTATTGCACATTATCCATTTCCATTTCTTATTTTTGTACCATTGCCATATATAAGATTATCATGTAATTTTTATGTCAGTAAAATGGAGTTGGTGTGTGCAAATAACTATATAACCATAACTATGACTTCATATTGTGTCAACAGACATCCAGCAATAGGTAATGTATTTTGCTTGAAGAAACAAGCTCTAGGAAACTTAGTTGAGTCATACATTTTCTTATAAACATCTAAAATATAAAAGGCTATAATTCAGTAAATATGCTGTTTCAAATCTTGTTGTCAAAGACATACAAAGTAACAGTGAAACATTTTGAGCACATTTTTCTCCACTGGTTTAATCTGACAGCAGATTAAAAATACGTATCTCTCCATAGATATGTTGCAATACAATCATCAATACACTGTCAAGATATCATTAAATACATATTGCTATCTCATCTGTCTGCAAAGGAGTTTGACATTACTAATGTTAATAGAAACTTCATGATATATTGTCAAATGAAACAACAATCAGTGAATGTTACTCTAAGCTTTTTAAAATGGTTGTGATATATTAATATTTATTCTCTGCCAATACAGATTGCTAAAAATTACTGATAAACATACAAAATAATGAAACACTAGGAAAAATTACCAATAGACTTTTAAAGTGTATCACTTTTACATCAACTACTATAACAACCTATAAAAATGGAAAGTTTCTGACATTTTTGTGAAGATGTTTTTCATCTATCATTTATCCATGTCTTATTCTATATCTTTACTAGATTAGAAAGATCTCTCAAAATGTTCTTGTAAATACATTTTTATAGAATTACTCCTGTTAATGTATTGATATTTTTCTTTAAGATTAACTTTAAAGACATTTATGATGAATAACAGTCTATCAGCAGCTGCAAGCGTTGTGTAAACTCTTAATTATTTCCCAATTTTGCCTTATAAATCTCTCATTTCAGAACATAGTCTTGCTGAGGTCTTCATCTATTCTTGCTTGATCAATGTCTGCTTCCCAGGCTCTACGCTTTTCTTCAAACCATGCAGTTTCCACACTGAATGAGACTTAGCACTATAAATCCGGGTAGTTCCTATCTCTCGACTCTCTTATTTATATTTCTTTCACTAACTCAGTATTACTTAAGTAAAAATGCTCAAACCAATGTGATCACTAAATTCAAATTCCCTTAAAAACTGATTATAAATTAACTATTTGACCGTTCATTTCCACCATTTTTAAATAAATTCTTTTCTCTATTCATATTGAAATACTTTTTATGGATATAAACTATATCTCCACAACTTAATACTTTTATTCAAATTTTTCTTATAATTAATATGCATTTTTTTTTCCTGGAGGAGATCTTACTATTTGTCAGATTTAGTTAAATTGACACTTCAAGTTTGTTGGCAATCTTCAGAAATCTATGATTAAATTAATATTTGTTTTCTTTGTATCCTAAGGATATAGTTTTCCAATCCAGCTTACTTGTGTTATGGTCAATTTTTAATAACTTATTTTCTTTCTGTATTGAACTGCTTAGAATAGGAACCACATCTGACTAATACTTGAATGTTTCATAGTATGAGAAAATCCTTTGCAACTAGTTATTGTTAACTAGAATAGAAAATATATTTATGCCATTATTATTATTATTATTTTGTTGTTTTGCATTTAAGAACCTTCTTAGACTGATGTTTGAATATTTAACCATTATCAATTTCTTCTTAAATCTTTAAGCATTTTATATTATATAGTTAATGTATTTGACCTTTTTTGCCAAATATGAGATGTTCATTTGTTTAAGTTGGCATATTATAAACATATTAATTGACATAATTGAAAGCAGTTCTTGAAGAGTTAAATGTTAACAGATATAATTTTTTTATTCTTACTTATCTTGATTGTGTTTAATAAGGTTTAGGTAATGCCATTCATTATACAAACACTGATATTATTCAACACCTCATCAAATAAATAATATGCTGGCAATTTGAGTATCATGTCTTCAAACCTGAGATTTTAGTTCTTAAAGAACTAAGAATCTAATGAGGACACAAGGAAATCTTCAATTTCAATAAGTAATGATATGTATTATGCCATATTATTTGACATTTATTGAGTGCTTGTTATGTGCCAGAAACTATATTAAGTGCATTGCAGACAACCTATTTTAAAATCACCATGATGATTCTATCCCATACTTTATAAATGAAAAATCAAGGCTTAGATAGTTTTAAGGTTTGCTCAAGGCCATACAATTTGTGCCCAGCCTGTTTCACTCCGGAGCCTACACTGTAAGTGTATAGACACAGGGTGCCATAAAACAGAGAAGCATCAAAAGCAACTGATGATTGAAGAAAGGTTCTGGAATGTTGGACCAGTGGATACACTGGAAAGCTACAAAGAAATGAGCTTAAATTTTTTTTAAAAAAGGACAAAATGTTCCTCTAAAATCTAGAATCCAAATGAAAGAGAAATCCCAAGACGAATAAATGGTCAATATTATAAAATGGTGATGTGAAGTTGATTAAGGCAAGTAAAAGCAAACCTTTGAAACACTCTAGAACAGTGGTTCTCAATAGCTACTTAAATATAATCCTGTGGCAGGAAAGTTCCACGGATGAGTAGGATTCTGATACTAAAGATGTCCCACAGGGCCCAAAGTACTGTATTTTGGTCTTGTCCAAGACTTAATTTCTTCATAGCTGCTCTGGCACTTGTACAGACTTTGGAAGCATAGCATCCATGATCAGATTCACCGCTGACTATCAAAAAATTAGAGATTCTTACTTGGACAGATAAATCAGACTCTAATTTTCAAATCTGGTCAAACTGTACCCTGGAAATTATTTGAGGAAAACCATTAGCTTGAGAACACTGAAGTCTATAAAATTAATTTTTGAAAAGTATTTGCTATATTCTCTAAGATAGTTAATATAAAAAACAAATGAAGAAGTTAAACTAAATATGATTAATATTTGGGAAGAAATAAAATATATTATGTTCATTAAAATAAACAAACAGAGTGCTATGAAATTTGGTGGCTTAATCATATTATGCCAATTTTTAAACTGTACTAACAAAGGATTAAATAAACAGAGTCTGAAAATTAAAACCATTGATTGGAAGAACTAACTTAAAGATTTCTCTAAAATGTAGAACAAAGGGAAAAAAGAAAACCATGTGAGTAAAATATTAAGTGACAATAATGAATTAACCAGCAATCATAATATCTTTCAGTAGGCATTCTCACAAGAGAGAAGAAAACTAATGAAGTTTATTGATTACTAAATGAAAGAAGTTCATGATCCTGGATCACGGCACATTTTACTTAAATTCTTTCTATTCGGTATTTGGTATTTTACCACACTATCGTTTGTCATACTATTCTCATCAATCTGTGCACCTAGGTTCTCCAAAGCCTGAAAGATACTCCCCAATATCCATCAATTTTCTTCAGATTTAGCAATTAAGTGTTGCAATTTAGCTGATTACATGTTTGTAAATAGTAACGTATTTCCCAGGCTTCTTTGTCATAAAATTGTCTTCCAAATAATGGAACCAACAGACTTTGGCAGAACTTTACTAGGAAATAACGGTGCTTTCACATCTTCTTTTCCTTCATTCCGAATGTGAACCTGGAATGTGAACATGGTGGTGAACCATTCTGGAGCACAACAGGAATTCAAAGTGAATATACTGCTGTGATTTATGATTTTTGATTCTATTATTTCCATTCTATTCCTATCTATCCTACCTATTTATTCATATAACAACAACATTCAATGCAAAATATATATAACCCAATCTAATACAACTGATAAAGATAAAAAGTAAAAGGCCCATTTATAGGTCTTACAATTAAAAAGGTGTTTTCAGATAGTGTAAAAGATATTATACATACAGTTACAACTTAAAATGTAACATCCAAATGATTATTTTCTTCTTTTGTACATTTATTTCAAAATTAGCGTATTAAATATAGGTTTGAGAAAAATAATTTTCTCATAATGTACAGAAAATTAAATAGTATACTAATAAGTATGCAACTGATTTCAGAGTTTTAATCTTGGATCTCTAGTTTTATGATGATCTGTTAATCCCAATATAATAAAACCAACCTCCTTATTTCAGATGGAGATAAAGAAGCGTGTGTCATGGCATCAGGAGTGACCAGCATGGCGGCTCAACTTGGCACCTCAAATGCCCTTTCTCTCTTCCGATAGTATTTGTGTATTTATGTATTTTCTGTATAAACTTTCAGACTTTATCACATAGACATGTAATACTGTTTGGCACTCCACAGCATTTCACAAGATCCCTTGAGAAATTATATACATTTCTGAAAGAGAATAGAATGCAAGTTATGTGGGTCAACAATTTATTTCAAGACTGTAATAGAGTAAGCTCAGCTATGCTTGCTTCATGTAGACATGAGCAATGTCTCTGAAGAAATAAACCCACAGTGATTTTCAATGAATTTGAAAGTACAGCAGAGCCTCATTTTAAAGCTGTCTTCCAAATGTCTGCATAAAACTGCTTGATAGATGAAGCCAACCCCTAATGATGACAATTTGCTATTACAGAAACCTCCCCTCCTAAATGTGATCTAAAAGGGGTCAACTTCATATTGTTCACTTTATAGTGAGCTGGTATTAGAGTCAGCTTCCAGGGTACATATTTTCAACTCAGCATACTTAAAAGTGCCATCAAAAAGGTGCAATCAAATATTCTTGATTTTAACCTAGTGTTTTTTTTAAATATTCTTTAGTATTTCTTTAGGATTTAGTTTGATAAAATATATACGTAACTCTTAAAAGATAAAGAGATGTAAAAGTAATTCTAAATAATGTAAACAAATAATTTTACACCTACTGTATTTGATTCACACATCTCTGTGTAATCGGATGCATTAATATCATGCATCTATATGCAATGCACACTTTAATTTGTGCTAGCCAAAATCATTATAACATACTTAATATATTTCAATCATGAACTCCTATATTTCAACAAAACAGTAATTTAAAGAAAGTGATTTATTTTACTATAAAAGGTACTACCAGGGAAAGTATAGAGATGGTATAAAAGATTGTGAAATTATCCATGGAAAGAAACATGAGCATTCATGATCTGACCTGGAAAGTTCCCAACACAAATAAATAATCAATGTTTGATGTGATGTGTATCTTATCATCGTGATTCAATCATTACACATTGTATTCTGGTATGAAAATAGTACATGTAATGTGTAAATATGTACAACTATTGTATATCCATAAAAATTCAAAATTAAAATATATTATTAATAGTGTGCTATTTAGGGTTTGGAGGGATCCTTCTCTCTGCTGTTATAAAAGTAAATGTGTGAGAGAAAGCCCAGTTAGGTGCTTGTTAAATAGTAATTTAGCCAAGAATTGTTGATCTGCACTAAGTTTCTGGCATTGGGTATGTGGACAGTGTTAATTTATATCTAATAAATTAACTGAGATTATATTAATCTCAGTCTTAAAAAGCATTCTTGTCTTCAAAAATATTGGTATTGGGATAACCCACTCTAACAGTGATAAACTTCATATGTGACTTTCTGCTTAAGTATAAAACACTTGGGAATTTTGTATTTCATCACTTCTTGTAATTCTATATTTCTAGGTTGAAATATAGAATCTAATACTGAGCTATGAAAATGAAAAGTTTGCATATATATACATACATATAAATATGTATATATTTATTTTCACATATATATTTACATATAAAATGTAATATATATATGTATATACATATATATATTTCTAGTTATCCATTTTGTATAGAAAGTTTAAACCTAGGGTATGATTTTTTCACATATTTTTAACCAAAATCTTGAGATAAATAGAGACCAGCGCAGTGCCTGGCTAACCACCATGGTGCCTAACTAGCCACCTTTTGCCTGCTACAATGAACTTCCAGCAAAACACCCAGATAGCCATCATTCTCCGCAAATTAACACAGGCACAGAAAATCAAACACCTCATGTTCTCACTCATAAATGGGAGTTTAACAATGAGAACGCATGGACACAGGGAGAAGAACATCACACACTGGGGCCTTTTGTGGGGTGGGGACCAAGGGGAGGGAAAGCATTAAGACAAATACCTAGTGCACGCAGGTCTTACAACCTAGATGACTGGTGAATAGGTGCAGCAAACCACCATGGTACGTGCATACCCATTGAATAAAGCTGCACGTTCTGCACATGTATCCCAGAACTCAAAGTAGAATAAAGAAAAAAGAAGAAGAGAGAGTTACAATATCCCATATACCACTTGGACTGCTTCCATACAGTAAAAATTAATTAATTAAATAAAGTCAGAACATATTGCCTGATTAAAATCAACAAATGATTTCCTATTTTACTGAGAATTAAAAACTAGTCTTTACTCTGACATACAACACCCTGCTTGTAAGTTGCAGATCAATGTAGACTTCTGCTGCTCTCCTCTCCACTCTTCCCATCTGTTTAAACCACACAGCTCTACAAACAGTTCCTCCAACACGTCTGATGGACGTGCTTTAACTCTGAAGCCTTAGTCTTTGTTTTTGGACTGGAAGTCTCTTCCTCACAAATCAGTCTTATTGTTTTCCTCCTTGCCTTCAAGTCTCTTCCCAATTAGCACTCTTAGGGAAGACTTTCTTAAACACCAGCCTTCTGAGAACAGCCCTCCTCATCCTACTGTAATAACACTTTATCTTTCTCTTCCTGCTTTCTTATCTATTTTCTCCATATACTTACCAAAGCTGATATTATACACACGGAGTTTGTTTATTGTTTTCCCTCTTTTGCAGCCTCTGAAAGAATAAGATAAGCAATATTATTTTGGCCACAGTTTTTTACCTGTAGAGTAGGACAGGGCCTGTCATTACAAGTGGGGAATGTTGGGAGGGGCAAAAACTTGCTGCTGGCGAGTTGAAGGTTTCCCAATTGATGAACTATTACTTTTCTTTTTTTTTGTCTTTTCCTTTTCCTGTGAAGCAGTAGACAAGGACAGCTATAGATGGTGAAAGCTGTGAAAAGTTGAGAGAGAAGGAAAATCTATTTCCATTTAAGTTTTAAATCAGAAGTAACCCTTTATGATAAAATGCAAATGCACTGTAAATGTTCTCGTTGTTCTAGCAGAAGAAAGAAGCAGCAGCGCAGAAAACACAAGTAAATTAATTATTGCTTATGTACACACACCATGGGGAAATCACAGAAACAGGTCACATCCGTTCTCAGAATTTTCAAAAGTACAAGCTGCGATCTCTTTGCCAGCATATCTTGGTTTAATAATTGGCAAAATAAATAAATAAATAAATAAATAAATGTTATACTTATGAAACATAAGTGGTCATCAACCACGTGAAGACTTAGTTTGTTAACTCAGAAATGAAATATTAAACATTATAAAAATAGAATGATGTTGGGGAAGAACTACAACATTGCTACATTAAGTGAGATCCAGGTTGGACCAGAACAAAACTTGTGCTCTCAGAGGTCTAAATCATAGCTATACATTCTGTGATTTATTTTTTTCTTGATTCACAGTGTCTTAGGTAAATGTGGTAGGTGAAATTCTGATATAGCATCTTCTTCCAGGATTCCCCACCTAATTCTGGAATTAAAATGTGTTGGCTATTGGAGCCATGATTATATGTTACCCGAAATGACAAAAGGGATCTTTCTTATGCAAGGATTTTTTTCCAAAGGTAATTAAGGTTACTTACTAATCAGTTCATTCTCTACATTAATTAATAGGGTGATTATCTGAGCCAACACAATCAAATCATGGAAGCCCTCTAAAAGGAATGTTAAACTTTCTGACTTTCTTTGGCTGGTAGCAAAAGAGAAGGTCAAAGAGACTTTAAGTGTGAGAAGTACTTTATCTACTTTTGCTTGCTCATACATGGAGAAGGCCATTTCATGAAAAATCAAGGGACCTCCAGCAGCTAAGTGCAATCCCCAGCTGACAGCAAAGAAAGAGGGACTGCAGTACTATCACCATAAAACAATGAGTTTTATCAACTTAACTGTGTCTTGCAGAAGATTCTTCCTCAGATCCTCTCTACATTAGTCCAGTCTTATCAGCACCTTCATTTCAGTCTTAGAAAAACGTAAGCAAATAACTTTGATGAACCAAAGTTACTTGTGACCTACAGAACTATAAGCTAAGAAATGAGTGTTGTTTAATTCACTAAGCAATCTGTTATATAGCAAGAAAATATTAATGCAATAATTTTCCCTCAATTTTAAAATAGGAATATGGCTTTACTTGAATAACAGAAAAATTTTGGAAAATTTGGACACTTTTTCTGGATGGCACAAAAGGTTGCTCACTTTAGAAGAAACAATCACTGCTATTGCAACTGTTTCATCGTGGACATGCTATTCCTTTAGGTTCAACATATAAATATTTGAATTTTGATCCCTGGTTAAACCATACTAATTCAAAATTCTCACAAGGATTCTTTTCAGATAGTAAAATCTATTTTCTGTAGTACTATGGCATATGTCTTATTAGTAGATGCATATGTATAAGCCTATTTATAAACATTTGAATGTATATTGTCTTTAAAATTCTGTTTCCAGAGACTGATCCAAAATTGCAGCCTTTAGTAATCTCCACAATATCTCAAATTCTTTTGTAGCTCATATCAAAACATAAACTGACTAACCAACTCCCTTTCAATATAAAATGAAAAGAGTCTGTCTTAAAATCTGCAAAGCTAGCTAAACAACACTTCTTCCACAGCATTTATAGTATTTAGCTTTAAAATAACAGTTTACACTAATAAGTTTGGATGATGGCATTACTTATACGATGAAGGGCTTAAACTTTATAACAATCCCATTTGAATATTTTAAAATCAGTGATATAGATTAATATTTTATAATCATCTATATATATACCAAAAAGTATAAAAGATTAACTCCCAATCAATGTGTCCAACTTCACAAGTTGACAGGGAAAGTGAAAGTTCATGTGCAAGAAAACAACACTGACTGCAAATCTTAAATTAAATGGTGTACCATGGTTCATAATAATGAGATTCTGGTAAGTAAATAAATAGTTGTCAAAGTTGTTCAGGTTACATGATAAGAAGGGTGCCAGTAACATTTAAAGTTTTTTTGGAGGGTTGTTTAACCTACATAAAATGTTCAATGCTGAGCTCTTCATTTGGTAAGGAGAAAAAAAAATCTATGAATTTTAAACAGGCTTGACCATACCATCTTCAGGGCAAAATGCTTGTCAATGTGTGATCTGAAAATAGTACAATCAAGCACATTGAAAATTCAGCACTTTTTCTCATAGGAATGGATGTCTTCCTGACAAGTGAACATTGGGTTTTATTTTGGCCTGGGGATTAGTTTTGATAGAAAAATTTATTTACTCTATATAAATCATATAAACTATGGAAACAAATCAAAACTTCAAAGTTATTTTCTATGCAAAATGCATCAACAAGATGATTGTTTTTTATGATTTTCTCTTTGAACAAAGACATGATTTGTCATCGATCAAATTAGGTTAAAACTCCTATGAGTCTAATTCCATTGTATATAGTTTATGTCAATACAGGATACGTTTTCTAATTTGGGTGCCATATATATGATTTATTGACAAGGAATTGTTTTCTTTATCCTTTTAATATTTTGCTACATGCATATTGACTATCAAAGAGCAAAGTATTAATTACCTTATAAATTTTTTTAAAAATTAAATATGTTTATTTTTTAGAGATTATCTGATGACTAACCCAGGTACTGACAGAGTTTCAACTTAGAAATAGAAGTAAATTATTGTAAAATAGTGTCAAATGCTTACTACTTGTATGTTGAGATGATACTTCCAATGCCTTTGTTGCATTATATTCAAATGTTATCAACAAGTGAAATTTGAACTAAATATTTTAGAAGCTAAAAATAAGTACAAAAAATAACTGAAAACAATGAGTTGGGAGTGAAGAGAAACAAAAATGTTTCTTTTAAAGAGATATTTTCCAAAATGAACAAGTGAGTAATGTAAATAGCGTATTTTGTGCTTATTTTGTAGTTCTGATCTGGCCTGATGGGAAGAACCATTTTACCCTTCCTGGTTAAATCATGTTATTGATCTGCTCAGATATTGCAAGAACGATTATCATTTGGATTCAATGACAAAGCCCTATGAACCTCACAAGCTCTGATTTCTCTTGCATCTTTGAATTAATACACTGCCTTTCTCTATTTATTTGCTCACTTCAATCCAGCCATCCTGTCTTCCCTGCATTCCCTCCAAACTCAGCCCTTTTCTTGAACTATTGCTCCTGGTTAGATTGCTCTTCTCTAGAGAAGTGCATGGACTAACTCATTTTCTTCAAGGGTGAGCTAAAATGTCATCTTTTGAAAATATTTCTTTTGCACACTTCTAAAAGAACCAAGCGTACCTGCCCTCACTTCCTAGATCACACCATAACTCACTCTCTTACCTACTTTCTTCACTTCTTTAGCATATATTCATACCTAAAATATTTACACATATAACTTATGTGCATGTTAATTTGTTCTGTTTCTTAGAGACATTGCTGAATGCCAGCTCCAGAAATGCTTATCAAAGAGAAGTCAGCAACTAAATATTTGTTCACTAAATAACATATATAGGTTGGTGCAAAAGTAATTGTGGTTTCTGCCATTACTTTCAATGACAGAAACTGCAATTACTTTTGCACCAACCTGGTACATATTTTATAAGGAGTGACACATATATCACACAGATATAATTTTATAAGAAGTGATATATATACATCTGTGATATATATTTATAAGGAGTGATATATATAATCTGTGATATATATATCTGTGATATCTGTGATAGATATCTGTTATATATATATCACTCCTTATAAAATGATAGGTACATATATCACTCCTTATAAAAGACATCACTTTAAGAAGCGTAGAAGTTTTACTATTGAAAAATAAATTTAAAGCAAAGGGTATTGAAGATGGTGGTATTGAAAACTAAGGGTGTGCATTAGATTCTATACTGAGATATATTAAACTAGGATATACATGTAAATAATCCTTTATGCCCAGATTTTCTGGAAAAAGCTACAGACTTAGCCTGTCAAAAGTAAAACCACAATTGCTATAGATTCAATATTTTTGTCCCTCCAAAATGTATGTATGCATTCACTAATCCCCACTGAAATGGAATTTGGAGATGGACCCATGGGAGTTAATCAGGTCACAAAAGTAGAAACTTCATGGTGGAATTGGTGCCCTTATACCAAGAGGTATGAGAGGGCTTGCTGCCTCTCTGTCTCTCTGCCATGTGGGGATACAGCAAGGAGGCGGACCAGGAGAGGGTCTGCGCTAAGAAGTGAATTGGCCAGCACCTTGATCTTGGGCTTCTCCATCTCCAGAACTGTGAAGAAATATTTCTGTTGTTTAAATCACCCTGTCTATGGTACTTTTATTATAGCAGCCTGAATTGACTAAGATAATATTGTTACTCACAGCTGACCAAGAATATACTTCAGACATGAAGGATGAAATAATCAGTAATTTATAGTTCTTGGTAGGCAGCTTTCAACTGGTGCAGTATGTCTTAGATGGCTATTCACAAATTCTTCTTCCCCAAGTCTCTGTGCCTTTTACCCTTTCTAGTCATCTTCATACAGTGTCTCAGCTTGATTACTGCTCCCTGTTTTCCAGTATATGCTGCTTCCGTGCTTTACCTCATTCATGCATTAGCATTCTGTTTTGCATTCTCACATTATTCAATCTGGGCAAGTCACAAGACAAGCAATCTATTCACTTGATAATGCTAATTGCTTCCCAGCTAAATTATTCCTCCTCTGCCATCATTTTGAACTAGATTTTTAAAAACTTTTCTCTAACTGAAGTATCATTGACAGTGATAAGAATACTTGACTTTTTGATACCTGTCCATGAAACACTTCCCATGGCAACCAAGTCTCATAATTTCTCCCTTGTCAGAATGGACCTGAGAATTGGATTTCAAACTCTGAAATGTTACCCTTGATCCTCTGCTTCTGTAGAATTTTCCGACTTGTGTTAGTGTATGCCTATTATAACGAAAGAGATGCTCAGCTACTATTAAATGTGTTAGCTAGATTTTGACTCTTGGTTACCATAGAACAAAATGTTACATACTTTATTTAAAAATTAGTTCCCTCTACCCAACTCTCCCCATTAGGCAGTGTTTTGTTTTCTGAATAGATCTCGTGAAAGAGCATTGCTATTTCTCTGTATCTACACTCGATGCCCAAATTTGCGATAGTTTCTTAAGACTGTCATAGCAAATTCCCACAAACTGAGTGATTTAAAAACAACAGAAACATATTGTCTCACAGTTCTGGAGGCAAAAATATGAAATCAATATTGATGGGCTGAAATTAAGGTGTTGGCTGGGGTGTACTTTCCCTGGAGTCCCCAGATGAGAATCTGTTCTTGCTTTTTTAAACTCATCCTGGCATTATTTGTGGCGGCAGCATTCCAATTCCTGCCTCTATTTTCACAAACACCTCCTCTTCTGTTGTGTATATTTATATTTATAGTGTAGAACACTGCATTCTTCTACATAACACTTAATGGAATAGGCATAATATCTTCCTTTTATAGAGTAGGATTTTTCTCTGCTTACAGAGCACATTTGCATAACTCGTTTCTGTACTTTTTCTTATTTTATCAGTATCTCCAAAATAACCTCTAGGGTGGGAACACTTGAATTTTTATTTTTTCTTATTATGAATACATATAATAGTTGTACATATTTGCAGGGTATATGTGATGTTTTGGTACAGGCATACAGCGTATAATATTTAAATTAGGGTAACTGGGATATCCCTCTCCTCAAGAGTTTATCATTTCTTTTTATTAGGAATATTCCAATTCTATTCCTTGAGTTATTTTTAAATATATAATAAATTGTTATTAACTCTAGTTGCCATATTGTGCAACTGATCACTAGGTTTTATGCATTCTAACCATAATTTTTATACCCATTATCCAGTCTCTCTTTATTTCTCCCTCCCTACTTCAGTTCCCATCCTCTGGTAATTATCACTCTACTCTATCTCCAAGAGTTTATTTTGTTTCCAGCTCCTGTATATGATGGTAACATAGAACACTTGTCTTTCTTCCCTGGATGGCCAGTTTAGAGTTTCTGTAATCACAAGTTGCTTGAATTCAGCCACAACAGTTAACACCAAGCTGTTGTCTGTCCTACTCATTTTGAAGTTAGTGTTCTGTTACCTACAACCTGCATTTTCCTTTCTTTACTAAATACGGTGTCATGAGAGCTAGGCTTATAGGATATTACACTATTATTTATTTTGTTTAACCAAGATCTATATTTTATACATAAATCATGACCTAATAACACAGTAACTGTGTTGTCTTTTAGCCTCTTTCTCACGGTTTATAGAACTGTTACTTTTCACGCACATATTTTTTCCATATATTTTTAAAGTTCCTTTATACTGGTTTACTTCAATTCCAAATCTGTGATCTTTCGATTTTAATGAACTAATAGAGTTATAGAGTTAGATTGGCAAATGCCATGACTCTTTCTATAGTAAACTTCCTTTTGTATTACTTCTTGAGGGTTTAGTAAACATGAAGCCTTGCTCATTCCATTTCTTCAGCTGAGTAGTATCATTATTACTTACTTTATTTGTATTCTTTCCCTGTCCATATGCAGCGTGTATCTTATTCTGTGTGTATAATGCCATTCACAATTTAAGTAAAATAAAATGAATGCACATTTTCCAAAGGGGCATTAACTAGCCTTATTACCATGGGGAAATGCTCAACAATCTGGAGCCACCCAACGCCATCACTGTTATTAGACATTCCTGAGGATGCAATGCTCTGTGGGGATTCTCAACACTGTCAGCCCTGACAGCTGAGACACTTTTTAACAGGAGTTCCTGTCAGATTTTTCTCCATGGCTTTTTCATCTTTTTCTATGCTGATTCTTTGTTTAAATTGTTTCCTTTAGGCCTCTTCTCTCATTTCTTCAAAGAAAAAAGAAGACATAAAACAAAACTCATCACCACCAAGTTAGAGGAAAAGGAAAAACAGCCATCATTAAAAATGGGTGAAAATTTTCCTTGTACACCTGACTTGTAAAACTAAAAGCTTCTGTGGGCTTTGTTCCCATATAATAATGTCTCAATAATCCAGATTGCTATTTTGGTGTTCTGATAATTATGGGTAGAAAAATTACTGCTAAGCTCTAAATGTTCACATTGGCTATGTTTATTTTTTAAATGTGTTAATCTTTCTAAAAAAGGATTAAGGGCTTCAGAAATTATATAAAAATTATGAACTGTTGAATTTTGTTTAAAATCTATAAGAGTTTTAAAAAGATATCTCTACCATGGTATATGTATAATCTATTCAGAATTTTAGTCGTGATAACATTTAGAGATTAAAAGACACACAAAGTGAACACTGTTCAAGGAATAATGCCACTATTTGCAGATAGGAAAAAAAAAAGAACTCTTTTTAGAAGAATACATAAGAGGCATAAATGAGAAAAGTTTATCGAAAAGATTTCCTTACAAGGGAAAGGAAGAGCACAGAAAAGTCATGATAAGTTATATTTTGAAAAATAATGCTCTAACCAAAAAATAAGACTGGGTGTGGTGGATCACGCCCACTTTGGGAAAATGAGGCAGGTGGATCATTTGAGGTCAGGAATTCCACACCAGTCTGTCCAACTTGGTGAAATGCTGTCTCTACTAAAAAGTACAAAAATAGCCAGGCTTGGTGGCAGATGCCTATAATCCCAGCTACTCGGGATACTGAGGCAGGAGAATCACTTGAACCCGGGAGGCAGAGGTTATAGTGAGCTGAGATTGCACCACTGCACTACAGCTTGGGAGAAAGAGCAAGACTGTCTAAAAAAAAAAAGAAAGAAAAATAATTTAATAGTAAGTGTAATAAATATTAATTCTTGCTTTGCTTTTGGCTTCTTGTTATATTTTCCACTATTATCCCTTGCAGATGTTTATTTACCTTCTTGATGCTCTAAAACAATTGTTGCAAAAGAAAAAGCATCTGAATAAAATAATTTTTTGTAGCTATATAAGATTGAGATTTAGATTGGATAAGGAAAATAATCTCATGAGATTTTTTTATTGTGTGTGTGATCAGCTACATAATTTAGGGATTATGGGGTCAGAATCAGCCTTCCTCAGTTAGATCCTAGCTCTTACCTTCTATTTGGGGTGTTGATTTGGAAAATACGGAAATTATCAGAACATCAGTTTCTTCATAATTTAAAAATGACAGTAACAATAATATTCCTTAATTGAATAGTTGTCAAGAATTAGTGAAATAATATACATTCTTTGTTACCTTTATATATTACTCATGAATAAATAAGAGTTATTTGACTACAGATTATAGTTAATACAGAATTGAATAGAAATTCACTAAAATGTCATCGTTAATTTTTATTACTTCAAAACAATATACTAAGTAATTTTTGTTAGTACACCCAATTTATTCACAACAGGAATGACATTGCCCACATGAGGCAAAAAATGTTTTCTGAAGTGTGAAAAATATTACTCTTTTTATGTATAAAGTACACATAGATAAACAATACATAAAGAGGTATACATTATATCTATGGCATTAAAATTTTATGAGAATATGTGAAGAAAAATTTCTTAGAAAGCACCTTGGGGAAAGGGTTATAATGACAGAAAATTTAGAACCACTGGTTTAACACAAGGTAAAGTAAAGAAATAATAAATTTTTAGAAATGTACTCATAAAAGAAAAAAATCTTCAATTTTTAATTTTTGTAGCACAAGCAGTATGCTAGTTGAATAAACAACTGTTGTTAGACAATTCTCTGTGACTCTCTCACATTTCTGTACCCCTTGTGAGCAGAAACTAACTTTTTTTCTGGATTATCTTCTCAAGGATGTCTGTCTCAACAGCCTTAAAATATGGAGTGTCTTCCTTTAAAGCATTGGGCCAACATTCTTGCTGAGCAGAATAGTATCTTCGGGTTCTTTAAATAGTGGTTCTCCTCTGTACTACATCCTACTTTAGGCATAGATGTCGCCTGGCAATTTTAGTTTATTCTGTGGATTGTAGAGATTAGGAAACTAGTGCCATTTAAGAACGTGCTGATTCTCGGACTACTGCTATAGCTGTGAGTAATAACGCTGATTTTCCTCTGGCCCAGGAGTGTCATGTCTTCCACTAGCTCCAAAGCAACAGGGGCAGACTAATTTGAACATAGAGGGAAATCTCAAACTTTTAATTCTTAACAGGTATAAGATTTTAATTCAGACGTTTTTATTTCTAATTGTCTAGGGTATAAAAAATTAAGTACTTTTTCTTATGTGAAAGTATTTTATTTTGACAATTACAGATTTCAGCATGATAGTTGTTTTCACTACCTTGAGTCTTAGAATAATCAAGAATTTTGGTCACTGCTTAATTGTATCACAGACCAATTTTTTTTCAATATTTAATTTATTCATATTCAAAAAAATGTTTGAACTAATATATAGATTCTATATGGATATTTTGTATCCTTATTACTAAAATTATTGTAAGCCATCGTTTCAGGGTTTACTGTTTTACAATGGGTTATATAGATATAGTTTTATAACTTTGAATATTTTAAATAAGTATATTGATGGTTTTTCCAACACATTATCTTTTATTGCACAAATGATTATTCCAGTAAACTGAAATAATGATTTTAGTAATCTATTAATAACAGGTCTTATATGTGTTTTTTTTATTGTGTTTTAGGATTTGGGGTACATGTGCAGAACATGTAAGATAGTTGCATAGGTACACACGTGGCAGTGTGTTTTGCTGCCTTCTGCCCCTTCACCCACTTTTGGCATTTCTCGCCATGCTATCCCTCCCCCGCTCCCCCACTGCTGTCCCTCCCCTATTTCCCCCAATAGACCCCAGTGTGTAGTACTCCCCTCCCTGTGTCCTTGTGTTCTCATTGTTCATCACCCACCTATGAGTGAGAATATACAGTGTTTCCTTTTCTGTTCTTGTGTCAATTTGCTGAGAATGATATTCTCCAGATTCAATCCATGTCCCTACAAAGGACACAAACTTATCATTTTTGATTGCTGCATAATATTCCATGGTGTATATGTGTCACATTTTCCCAGTCCAGTCTATCATCGATGGGCATTTGGGTTGGTTCCAGGTCTTTGCTATTGTAAACAGTGCTGCAATGAACATTCGTGTGCATGTGTCCTTATAGTAGAACGATTTATAGCCTTTGGAT
>CM052650.1:121744396-121784297 GCA_028533165.1 Leontopithecus rosalia
CTGTGGAGTTTGATTAGGTCCCATTTGTCTATTTTGGCTTTTGTTGCCAATGCTTTTGGTGTTTTGGTCATGAAGTCCTTGCCTACTCCTATGTCCTGAATGGTTTTGCCTAGATTTTCTTCTAAGGTTTTTATGGTGCCTGGTCTTACGTTTAAGCCTTTAATTTAATAAAAATTATTTAGTGTAGGTAATAATGAGCAAATATGATATTATCAGTCATTCTTATTTTTCCTATTTTGTTATTCTGATATAAAATACCACATTTAAATCATTTTATTCAAATAAGCATATAGTTACCAACTGTAAATTAGGCATTGCACTTGAGAATAAAAGTGTCTGTATACAAAATGTTCTGAGGGCATAAGTTCAATGAGAGTGAATCCTGCATTCAATTTGCTCCAAGATGGGTTTCTTCTTCTCTTGGAAAAATGTAATTGCATCTTCCTGCTTCAATTTCTTGCTACAATCTAGGCTTCTGTTTCTCTTTGCCTCCTTTAACATGTCTTCAAAACTAAATGAGATTTTCATGCTCCTTCCACACCCTTGGTTCTTTCATCCCCGTCTCAAAACTTCTGCTTGGAAGGCTTCGAGTGTGGTAGGTGGAATATTTTAAACCATAACTTTTACTTTTCTAGAACACATAAATGCACATACAGTGTGAAACAGAACACTTTAAGAAAAAGCTAGTCCTGTGCTTAATTGTGCGAGTTTTTTAGTAAAATCACCACAGGGAATGTCTTGAAGTGGATATTAAGTAATGTTTACATACAGAGAGTGGTGAGTAACTCCTCCAAATTACTGCAAAGAAAAAAAAATGTGGCAAAGTGAGTGAGACTTAGAGAAGAAAGTGAGACTTGTGCTTGTTTTCATTAAGCAGTAAGAGAGACCAAGACATATTTTGTGTCTTTCTTTCTACATTGGAAAGCTAGGCTCATTGTCTAAAGAAAATAATAGAAAGCGTTGTAGCTTCTACCTAATTTTATAGTGGCTGAGATTCAGAAATTTTTCAGAGAATGTAGAGTAGGTCACAGATGGAATTTTCACTGGGAATTTATCACGAATGTCTTAGAGAATAAGAAATGGAGACCGATTTGCAGATTAAAAATGAGCATTTTTCAAACATTTTTAAGCTGATGTCAAGAATAAGAAAAAAATTTCTTATGCTAGACCTTACATTGGCACTGCGAGCACTGATTTGGGAAATCTAAACTCAATGGGAATATTTGGATCTCATGGTGGCAGGGGCTGAAACTTTTATCAGCACGCAAAGTACAAAAGCATGATGGGTATGGTTACCATAGAAACAGCAGAGTCAAAGCAGCAGTCAGATTGGTGTGAGTCATGCAGTACCATGCTGTTGGCTAGCTGATTAAGGTGTTTGTGGGAGTGAAATAGACAGGAAAACTCTTAAATTTTTACCTGACCTGTGTAAACAGAAAAGTTCCAGGTTAAGAGAACAAAAGTCTAACCTGAATTATTAAAACAGTCATGGCCCCTCACTTGAGACAATTTACAGATCCTAAGCCTTTTGAATGAAGGGCAGCTCAGTCCCTTTGAGGAATAATCCAAGTACATGGACGAAATTTATATAGCACATCTTTCCCAGTCTTTCCCAAAGGGACCTACAGCTTTTTTTTCAGGATAACTGTGCATTGGGGAAAATGGAATAGCCAGACCTTTCAGGGACTACTGAAACTGTACTGGCTCTGAAGTGCACTGATTCCAGGAGACTCAAAATACCACTGAGGCCTACCAGTCAGGGTAGGAGCATATGAAGGTCAGGTGAGGAAAAGACTTTTGTTTGAGTAGTTCTTACTGAAGGACCTTTGGAACCCTGCATGTGATCTGTGGTTATTTCTATGGTTCCAGAATACATAATTGAAATAGATATACTCAGCAGCTGGTAGAATCTCCACATTGCTAACCTATGGAGTGAAGGCTATTATAATGGAAAAGACCAAGTGGTAGCCATCAGAAATGCCTTTTACTAGAAAAATACCAAATCAAAAGCAATACCACATTTCTGGAGGAATTGCGAAAATTAGTGCCACCATTAAAGCCTTGAGAGATGCAAGAATGGTGAGTGGCATCACATTCTCATTTGACTCACCTATTTGAGAATTGCAGAAAACAGATGGATATTAATGAATGACAGTGAATTATTATAAATTTAAACAGATGGTGTCTCCAATTGCAGCTGCCATACTGAATGTGTTTTCATTGCTTGACCAAATTAACACATTTCCTGGTACCGGTAGGCAGCTTGATATGGAAAATGCTTTTACTCCATTATCTATCAATAAGGCCCACCAGAACCAGTCTGTTTTCAGCTAGAAAGGCAACCAATGGACTTTCAGTGACCAGCTGAAAGTACATCTACAGGCTTATGCTATAATTTATTTCACAGGGGTCTTGATCATCTTTCCCTTCCAAAGATATCACACTGGTTCATTACACTGATGACATTACATTGATTGGGTCTAGCAAGTAAAAATCAGTAACTCCTCTGAGCTTATTGGTAAGGTATTTTCATGTCAAGGGGTGGGGAATAAATTCAACAAAAATTTAGGGATCTGCTATCTTAGTGAAACACCTAGACATCCAGTAGTTTGGAAAATATAAAAATATCACATCCAAAAAATGAAAAGCTGATACATCTTATCCCCCCCTTCAACCAAAAAAAAAAAAAGTCACGAGGTGTACTGGGTTCTTTGCATTTTGAAGGCAACACATTCCTCATATGGGTGTGTTACTCTAGGCTATTTATTGAGTGAGCCCTGAAGCTGCTAGTTTTGAAGGGGGCTCACAAAAATGAAAGCCTCTGCATCAGATCCAGGATATTGTAAACGTTCCTCTGCCACCTGATTCTATAGATCCAACGAGGCTTAAAGTTTTGATATCAGATAGGAATACAATTTGAAGCTTGGAAGACCCTTATATATATATTTCAGTGTAGGCCTTTAGGATTTTGGAACATAGTGTTGATATTCTGCAGATATCAACTCCAACTTTCTGTCACTAACTCTTCACTTGACTCAAACTTCATGAAAATTAAATGCTTAACTATTGGCTACCACGTTTGCATGCAACCTGAGCTGCCCATCGTAAGCTAGCTATTACCTGACTCACCAGTTACAGAAAGGATAACTTTAGTTGTTATGAGTATTTTCTTCAAATTTTATTATGCATTTGTATGTGTGTATAAATATATATTTATTTATATATCAATATTTATGTACCATATATAGAAGTATATATTAAACAGATATATTTGTTTTCTTTCCTCTCTTATTTCTTCAAGTAATATAAAATGAATTGATGCTATATCTTAGAATTTATGTATTATATATGGACAGATATCTGTACATATCTATCTATATATCTATCTATATATCTATATCTATATCTAAAGATATTTATTTAAAGAATTGGTTTGCATGGTGTGGAGTCTGAGAACTTCAAGATGCACAGTCAGCAAACTGGTGCCCCAGGAAAAATGATGGTATGAATTCTAATTGAGGTCATTGAAACAGGAGAGCCAATACTGCACATTCTAATCCAAGTCAGAGTTCAATGTCCCAGCTCAAAAGCTGTCAGGCAAAGAGAAATTTTTCCCATTAATGGAAGAGTCATCTTTTTGCTCTAGTCAAGACTTCAACTGATTGATTGAGTGCTATTCACATTAGAGAAGACAATATGCTTTGCTGAGTGCTACTGATTTAAATGTTAATCTCATAAAAACATACTTTCGCAGACATACTGAGAATAAAGTATTGCCCAATATCTGGGCACCTCATGGCCCAGTCAAGTTGACATATGAAATTAACAATAACAGGTCTATCCCTTATAAATTTGGAACCTATTTGCAATTCTTTATACCATACTTACTTATTCTGCAAATAAAGAAAATGGCAAAGTCATAATCTGCTTAATGTAATTCGGCTATCCTGAATAGAGCAGAAAACACATTAACTCCTTTAAGAGAAACAAAGCATTTGAGCCTATAACTTAAATATTATAATGAAAAATTATGTGAAGAAGGTGCCAAACATCTATAGCCCCCACTTTTCTTATACTGTCTTTTCTCTTCCAGCCTGCACCTACAACCTCATGGGAATTCCTTAAAATAAGCTGACAAGAGGAAGAAATCAACCGTGATTTAGAAATGGTTCTGCACAAAACGCAAGCATCATCCCAAAGTAAAGAGCTGCAACACTACGTCACCTTTTTAGGACATCCTTGAAGGATCGTGATGAAAGAAGATCCTCCCAGTGGACAGGACTTTGAACAATGCACCTAGATGTTTACTTTGTTTAGAAAGAGAAATGGCCCAATGTATAATTATACACCAGTTCAAAAAAAATGGGCAAATGATATGTGGATAAGCCTCTGTGAACAGGTCAAAAACCATGCAGATATTTCTGACCCAGGTGAATATGTACCAAAGTCTGACTTCAGCAGAAAAGGATATTAATAACCAAAGCAGGTGACATGGCCTGTTTTGTCGATACCAGTCAGCCTCTCCCCTGCCACTCCTGTCATTATATAAGGGCACATGAAGAAATAGCCTTGGTGGCAGAGATGAAGTTGATATATGCCCTTAAAAACATGAATTTCTTCTCACCAAGATGTACCAGCTTACAGCTTTTGCTAAGTGCCCAATCTGCAAGGAAAAGACCAACACTGAATCCCAAATATGGCACTGTTTCCATGGATGATCAAGTTGGTGAATAGATCAAGCAGGTTGAATAGATTAGACTACTTCCACCATGTAAAGGCCAGTATTATGTCTCTTCTGGAATAGAAACTCTGAATATAAATTTGCCTTCCCTACATGTAATGCTAAAACTACTATCCAAGGACTTATCCACCGCCTTTGTATTCTGCACGCTATTGCTTCCAATCAAAGAACTCACTTCACAGCAACATCAACAAGAAAAGTGTGACAAAGGGCCATGCTCACAGAATTTACTGGACTTACAATATTATCTGCCACCTGATGCAGCTGTTCTGGAAGAACAGTAGAATGGACTTTTGAAAACTCAGTTACAGCACCAGCTAGGTGACAATAACTTCCGAATACAGAGTGAGGTTTCCCAGAAGCTTTGTATTAGTTAGCATTCTCCAGTGAAATGAAACAAATGGGATATATATATATGTATATATATATATATATATATATATATACATATATATATATATATGAGATTTATTATGGGAATCAGCTCACACAATTATGGAGATGAAGTATTCCTGTAATATACCATCTCTGAGCTGAACTAGGAAAACCAGTAATGTAATTCAGTCTAAGGGTAATTCAGTCTAAGTTGAAAGGTTGGAGAACAGGGAGCCAACAGGGTAATTTCTAGTCTGAGGCTGAAGGCCTGAGAACTGGAGAGAGTAAGGGGAGTCCTAAGGCCCAAGGCCCAAGATCTTTGGTGTCCTGAGCAAGAAAAATAAATCTCCCAGCTGAAAAGAGTATGAGAGAATTTGTTTTTCTCCTATGTTTTTGTTTTATTTGGGTCCTCAATATATTGGATGATGCCTGCCAACATTGGTAAGAGTTGATCTTTACTCACTATACCAATTCACATGCTAATCTCTTCCAGTTAGACTTAGTTTAACCTGTGATTAATAAGGTCCACTGATGACTACAACAACCCAATACAGAAAGAATTACTCTTGGCCTAGACTCTTCAGGAATGAAGGTTTGAGTAACCGTACAAGTTAAAGAAACATAATTTGCTGAGGTGCTTATGGAAAGCAAAGGTGGCCAGGTGCGGTGGTGGCTCACACCTGTAATCCCAGCACTTTGGGAGGCCAAGGCGGGTGGATCATGAGGTCAAGAGGTCCAGACCATCCTGGCCAACATGGTGAAACCCAGTCTCTACTAAAAATGCAAAAATTAGCCAGGCGTTTGGCATGCACCTGTAGTCCCAGCTACTCAGGAGGCTGAGGTGAAGAATCGCTTGAACCCAGGAGGTGGAGGTTGCAGTGAACCAAGACTATGCCACTGTGCTCCAGCCTAGTGACAGAGCAAGACTCCATCTCAAAAGAAAAAAAAAAGAAATAAAGCAAAGGTAATACAGATGGAAAGTAGAAGGTAGTCATAAATACCAGCTACAACCACATGACCACTTACAGAAAGGGTAACTTTAATCGTTATGAGTATTTTCTTCATATTTTATTATGCATTTGTATGTGTGTATATATATTTATGTACACATTAATATTTATGGACCATATATAGAAGTATATATTAAACAGATATCTTTATTTTCTTTCTTCTCTTATTTCTTTTAGTAATATAAAATGAATTGATTCTATGTCTTTGAATTTATGTATTATAATTTTTCATTTTAATATTTAAGTTATAGGCTCAAATGCTTTGTTTCTCTTAAAGGGGTTAGTGTGTTTTCTGTTCTATTCAGGATAGCTGAATTATATTAAGCACATTATGACTTTGCCATTTTCTTTATTTGCAGAATAAGTATGGTTGAATGAATTGCATATGGGTTCCAAGTTTATAAAGTTAATTTCATGTGTCAACTTGACTGGGCCATGAGGTATCCAGATGGGCTATATTTTATTCTCAGTATATCTGTGAGAGTGTGTTTTTACGAGATTAACATTTAAATCAGTAACACTCAGCAAAGCATATTGTCTTCTCTAATGTGAACAGCACTCAATAAGTTGAAGTCTTGACTAGATCAAAGAGCTGACTTCCATTAATGGGAAAAAATTTCTCTCTGCCTGACAGATTTTGAGCTGGGACATTGAACTCTGACTTGGATTAGAATGTGAAGTATTGGCTCTTCTGTTTCAATGGCCTCAATTAGAATTTATACCATCATTTTTCCTGGGGCACCAGTTTGCTGACTATGCGTCTTAGAAGTTCTCAGACTCCACACCATTCAAACCAATTTCTTAAATAAATATCTAATATAGATATAGATATAGATATGTACAGATATCCATCCAGATATTTGATCAAACTTTATTCTAGATTTATTGATCTATCGATTGATTATATATGTATCTCCTATTGGTTTTGTTTATCTGTAGAACCCAGATTAATACAGTATCTCAACCTAGAACACAGAAACACATATATAATAATGTCAAAGCCCAACAATTAGAAAATAGTACTCAAGCTAACTCTGTGTTGTATTGTTATATTTCTTCTTTTATTCACTTTAAATCTTTAGAATTGTCAACTAAATTGATTTTATGTTCTATGATTGGGTAGCAACTCACAGTTTGTAAGACACTGTCATAAAATGCAGTGGGGTGGACAGCAGTGCTAAGATACCAGAAGGTAGAGTTTTTCTAATAAATGTCTGGCCAACAATTATAAAGCAGACCTATGGTGCCAAAACTCCAGGAGATGAGTTTGATAAGTTGTCTACCTCTAGCAGAGAAAACATGAAATGGCTCTCATTATTGTGATAAGGCTAAAATCATTTTTGAATCATGTGTTGCTGAGAGGCTCATTGAACAAATTGAATCAAGTCCTAGTTAGTGCAGAAGAATGATAGAAGAAGCTATACATCAGTTTATGCTGTGTGTAATAAGGCCCAGAAAAACCTACACCTTTTCTCTGAGAAGGTGAAATTTGGATATCTTTGTAAAACTTAACCCTCTATTACTTAAGCTCTCCAGTGTGGGTCAAGTAATACAGTTTAACAAGTAAAAGTTTACTTTTCACCTGATGGAGGAAGTTTTAATTTCTACCATTAGGCACTGCTACAAGGCATTTAAGGCATCTTGATTTCCTCCTTCTTTGAGCCTGTTTTCCCCACCCCATCCAAGTGAGTTCAACTAAGTGAAGGGACAAAGAACACTTAGAGCAAGGCTAATCCCTGTGTGATTGCTCTACTTGGCTCTGCAGAAGTGAGAAGCCCATGCTGGCCCCGGAAGATAATCTCTCATCGCGTTTTCCAAAGCCACAGTCTCATCTCTGTTCTTAGCTCTGCCTTCAGAGAGAAGCAGGAGAACGACATGCCATCTGAGATATCTCTTGCAAAAACTTCATAGCCTCCCTTCCTGGCTTTTGGAACTTATGTAATTGGCTTTGGATTCTGCATTATTGGCTGCTTATCTCTTGTAGATATATGACTATGAAATTTTTTTTAAAAGCAATCCTTTTAAAACCATTTTTTAAAAGCAAAATATTGGTAAATAAATCTCAAAGGATTATGCTAGTGACCTGAGTTGCTACTACTGGAATCATTTTTTACATTCTATAAAAAGTCCATTCATTTTGTAAGCCCAGAATATATGAAAGAATCTTAATGGTAACCGTCTGTGATCAGTTCGTTCTTCCATATGATGACTGTTTTGCATTTGTCTCTGATTTTTTTTAAATTATTTTCTCTATATGATGAGCATCTAGTTTTGGTGGAGAGTATATTAATTAGCCTGTGATAACCATATGCTACGCCATATTCAATTTCACAAAATTTTAGCCATCAGTACTCCTTGAATGTACACAGTGCTTATTGTTTTGGCTTTGCTCCAAAATTCTGAGTATTTTATTCTGGGATTTTTCTACTATAGCTGGATAGAACTTTCATATGCATATAAAATCCTACTCTCTATGGAACCCCTTCAACTTGCTGAATCAAATGATCTATGTAGCAAAGTAGATTTCATGGAAGTATGGAAGACTAAGAAAAGAAGACATAGTGGAAAAAGGTACAGACTTGCAATGTAGCTCTAGAATTTTTGGCCAGGTTGATATTCAAAACAAAACAAAACATTTCAGTATCCAAAAAACAAAACAAAATAAAAACCTGGGTACCTTTATGTTAATTCAAAGGTATTATGTGATATATCATTTTTCTTTTCATTAATGGGTAATAATGTCTATAGTATTTTAGGATTTCATTATGTATACACTAGATTTTTAAAACTCTATGCCTTTAAAATTATATAAAATACATACTTTCAAATATAAAAATTAATTTATTTGCTTGTTACATATTTTAAAGCAACATTTTGAATTATACACACTTAAGTTGAAACAATCACATTTAAATTTTATTCATTTAACTTGCTATATCCAGTATAAAAGTCATTATTTTGGGGAAAAAAGTTCATATCAAGGAATAATTTGTTAAGTTTTTTAAAACTTGTATATTTTTAAACAAGTTTTCAGGATTAAGTTATAACTTAGAACCGCCTCCCAAAACCCAGCATCTTTGTTTGCAAATAATTTTATTTGTATTCCTCCATATTATTGGTTATTATCTTTAAGTAATGAATAATCAATGTATTAAATTAATTTTGTCTTTTTTTCATTTTTCTGTTTTTCACCAAGGATACTGACTTGAATTAAATCCACAGCATTGTGTGCATTTAAAAACTAACAAACCAAAACCCTCCAACTATTCTTTGTTGTATGTAGGGATGTTATTCCCTAATGAAATTTCTACATTTTGATAAATATTTTTGCAAAGTGACCATCTGCATGCTACATTGAACAATTTATAATGCCTCCCCACAACAATGAATCAAGTCACGGGGGATAATGTGTGTCTGTACAGAGCGTCACCCTTAATAGAACATCATACAAAGAAGTCAATAAGTATTTATGGCTGGAAGTAAGGGAAATACAGAATCAAAAAGAACTGGGGAAATAATCATAGAGCTAAGTACATTTAACAGTGAAAGGTAAAATGCTAGAACATGTTTATTTAATAGACTATATTAGAGGAAGTTCCCCAAATTATTCACTTCTGTTTTAAATAGTCCCTAGCAAAATGCTTTGAAGTAAATAACTATTTGATTAATATATCCATTAAATTATGGGATAAACAATATAAAATTAACATTTTCAAGGCCTATTTTTATGTTTACTAAATCCCTTTTTGGAGTGAGCAATTAAACTGGGAAAGCAATTTGTGTTCCAAGCTATTGCAGGAATAGTAGGGCTAGTAATTAGTGAAAAGCAGGAAAGGTTGGAAAAAAATGGAAAGAAAAGAAAAACCACAAAGCAAACTCTTATAAAAAAGCGTAAGACAAAATACATTTGTTTTGCAGAACTTAGACTTTATTCTATGACTTTATATTTAGATTTAGATTATTTGCATTATTTTAATGTTTGATCATCTTGGAATGTATACTTATTAAGAATGTTTTGTGTTCAGGAATTTGTTCATTTCTTCTAGATTTTCTTGTTTATTTATGTAGATGTGTATATAGTATTCTCTGATGGTAGTTTGTATTTCTGTGGAATCAGTGGTTTTATCCCCTTTATCATTTTTTTGTTGTGTCTATTTGATTATTCTCTCTTTTCTTCTTTATTAGTCTGTCTAGTGGTCTAAAGACTAAACCAGGAAGAAGTAGAATTCCTGAATAGACCAATAACAAGTTCTGAAGCTGAGGCAGTAATTAATAGCCCACCAACAAAAAAAAAAGCCTAGGACCAAATAAATTCACAGAGGAATTCTACCAGAGGTACAAAGAAGAGCTAGTACCATTGCTTCTGAAACTATTCCAAACAATAGAAAAAAAGGGACTCCTTCCTGACTCATTCTATTAGGCCAACATCAACCTGATATGAAAACCTGTCAGAGACACAACAGAAAAAGATAATTTGAGGTCAACATCCGTGAGGAACATCGATGAAAAATTTCACAATAAAATATGGCAAACAGATTCCAGCAGCAGATCAAAAAGCTTATGCAACATAATTATGTCAGCTTCATCCCTGGGATGCAAGCCTGGTTCAACATACGCAAATCAATAACTGTAATCCATCACACACACAGAACCAATGACAAAAACTGCATGATTATCTCAATAGATGCAGAAAAGGCCTTCCATAAATTTCAACACAACTTCACGCTAAAAACTCTCCATAAACTAGGTATTGATGGAACAAATCTCAAAATAATAAGAGATATTTATGGCAAACTCACAGACAATATCATACTGAATGGGCAAAAGCTGGAAGCACTCCCTTTGGCACAAGACAAGGATGCCCTCTCTCATGACTCCTGTTCAGCATAGTATTGGAAATTCTGTCCAGGGCCATCAGGCAAGAAAAAGAAATAAAGGATGTTCAAATAAGAAGAGAGGAAGTCAAACTGTCTCTGTTTGCAGACGATGTGATTCCATATTTAGAAAACCCCATAATCTCAGCCCAAAATCTCCTTAAGATGATAAGCAACGTCAACAAAGTCTCTGGACACAAAACTAATGTGCAAAATCACAAGCATTCCTATACACCAATAATAGGCAAACAAAAAGCCAAACCATGGGTGAACTCCCATTCACAATTGCTACAAAGAGAATAAAATACCTAAGAATACAACTTACAAGGAATGTGAAGGACCTCTTTAGGGAGAACTACACACTACTGCTCAAGGAAGTAAGAGAGGACACAACCAAATAGAAAAGCATTCCATGATCATGGAAAGGAAGAATCGATATCATGAAAATGGCCATACTGCCCAAAGTAATTTATAGCTTCAGTGTTATCCCCATCAAGGTACCATTGACTTTCTTTTCAGAATTAGAAAAAACTACTTTAAATTTTATGTGGAACCCAAAAAGAGTCTGTATAGCCCAGATAATTCTAAGCAAAAAGAACAAATCTAGAGGCATCACACTACCTGACTTCAAGCTATACTGTAAGGCTATAGTAACTAAAACAACATGGTACTGGAACCAAAACAGATATATAGACCAATGGAACAGAACAGAGCCCTCAGAAATAATGCCTTACATCTACAATCATCTGATCCTTGAAAAAGCTGAGAAAAACAAGCAATGGGGAAAGGATTCCCTATTCAATAAATTGTTCTGGGAAAACTGGCTAGCTATGTGCAGAAAACTGAAATGGACCACTTCCTAACATTTATAAAAAATTAACTCAAGATGGATTAAATATTTAAACATAAGACCTAAAACTATAAAAACTTTGGATAAAAACACAGGCATTACCATCAGGACATAGGTATGGGCAAAGACTTCATGACTAAAATACCAAAGCAATGACAACAGAAGCCAAAATTGACAAAGGAGATCTAATTAAACTAAAGAGCTTCTGTACAGCAAAAGAAACTATCATTAGAGAGAATAGCAACCTAAATAACGGGACAACATTTTTGCAGTCTATCCATCTGACAAAGGGCTAATATTCAGAATCAATAAGGAAATTAAACAGATTTGCAAGAAAAAAAAACTATCAAAATTGGGCAAAGTATATGACCGGACATGTATCAAAATAAGGCATTTATGCAGCCCAGAAACATTTGAAAGAAAGCTCATCATCACTGGTCATTAGAAAAATGCAAATGAAAGCCACAATAAAATACCATATCATGCCAGTTAAATGGCAATCATTAAAAAGTTGGGAAACAACAGTTGCTGGAGAGGATTTAGACAAATAGAAACACTTTTACATTGTTGGTGGGAGTGAAAATTAGTTCAATAATTATGGAGGTTATATGTATATGTAATATTTTACATAGACTATGAAAATTCCTCAAGGACCTAGAACCAGAAATAACATTTTACCCATCAGACCCATTACTGGGTGTATAATTGAAGGATTACAAGTCATTCTTCTATAAAGACACATGCACACATATGCTTATTTCAGCACCATTCACAATAGAAAAGACTTGGAACCAACCCACATGCCCATTAATGGTAGACTGAATAAAGAATATGTAGCACATACACATCACGGAATAGTATGCAGCCATAAAAAAGGATGAGTTAATGTCCTTTGCAGGGACATGTATGAAGCTGGAAACCGTCATTTCTAGCAAACTAACACAGGAACAGAAAACCAAATACTGCTTGTTCTCACTCATAAGTGGAAGTAGAACAATGAGAACAGATGGACACACTGGGGTTTCTTGGGGGTTAGGGGGCTTGGAGAGAAATAGTATTAGGAGAGATAGCTAATGTAGATGACAGATTGATGGGTGCAGCAAACCACCATGGCACGTCTATATTTATGTAATAAATCTGCATGTTCTGTTCATGTATCCCAGAAATAAAAGTATAATAATAAAAAAATGAGAATGTTTTGACTCTTTTGTTAAGAATATTGTTCTCCCAATTGTCCGGTAGACAATAAAACCAGGTCATACTTAACACCTACTTATACTTGGCAGCTGTGTGTCTCTTTTCCTTAGTTTTCTCATTTTCTCACAGAATTTTTGTGAGCTAAAAATGACTTAGGTAATGTAGGTAACTTGAACTATGAATATTGTCATTGAATAAACTCTGTAAATGTTAGTTGATAATGTGAAAATTGTAATTAAAGAGACTTGTTAAAAATCACAGACACAAGTTTGGGCTCTAGTATGAGCTCCACATTTCTAGCACATTACCTTCTTCACCAAGGTACATAAACTTCTTATTTCCTGATTTTTTTTTATTATCAGTAAAGCAGGCTAATAGAACCTGTCATCTGCCTCACAGTCACTTGAAGAAAATCCTAGTATAAGTTTTGTAATAGCTTAATTTTATCATATCATCTTAGTGGAACATAGAGGAACACAAAACCACTTTCTGAAGTCCCAGGGAGCAAAGATAGCATGAAATTCTTTAAGGACTTGATTGGAAGCACATACTGGAAAGCAAGAAGGTAACATTTGTTTTTAATAGATTCTGTTCAATTGTGTCTTTCTGATGATTGATTTCTGCTTTCCTGTCATTTCTCTGCCTCTTTCTGTTATCATAATTCATTGAGTGAGTGAAATTTTGTCTCTTGGCCTCATGGTGTTTTTGATAAAAATTTTATTCAGTTTTATTAGTGCTTTCATTCCCTTATGCAATTCATATTTCAAGGAAAAGTAAGTGACAGAATCTTTGGTATAATCAATAATCTCATATTTCAATATAAAGAAACTGAAGTTGCATTTTGTGTATGAGCTGCCTTTCAAATGTTCACATTGTTTTTATTTTAAGGTAGAGCCAGAGTTCTATCCAGAATCTAAACTCACTGCTTATCAGCTCTATATTGAGTATGGGTTGTATTTACATTTATTTGTATTTCATTAATAAAGAACCACAGTAAGTCTATGAAATTCGTGTTTTCTTACAGTTATTTTCTTAAATGTATATGATTACCTCTGAAAATATTCTTGAGAAAATTAGTAAATCGTTTTCTTTGGAAATTTTGATTAAATATTTTATGTACTGGATATAAGTAGAAACTTCAAGGAAAAGCAAAAATCAGGTTATTTTGATTATCACTACGACTACTATTTTTTCAATGTATTTATCTATTTTTAAGTCACAATACTAAAAAATTATTTGAGACTTAGCTGCTCTGATTACACATACCTCATAGTTTTATTTCTTGCTTATTTTTCTTAAAATTTGAGGATAAGAAAGCAGGCAACACTCACAACAGTCCTCAATAATATTAATTCTGCTAGCATCTGTGACACAAATACATTGTAAATAAATTTAGCCTCTACTGTAAGTTTTACTTGATATTAGGTCCAGTTGACAACTAGAAGCCTGTCACAGAGACCATATACACAGCAAGTCAGTTCTCTTTATTCTTTGCTTTTGAACTGCAAGTTGGTAGGGGGTGCTCCTTAACATTTTTTCTTTGCAAACATTTATTCTTTGCTTTAACCCACCACTACCATGAGCACCAACACTTAATTATTCACCAAAACTTGGGCAAATAATGATTTTACTCGTTTTTAATTAACATATCTTAAATAGATCTCACATTGATTGTAATGTTTGATAATGGAAGTGTTTTGGGTCTTACTTTAGAAATTTGCTCATGTTGTGACCAGAAATATGCCACAGGAATTTAATTCTTGTTTATATCAACCTGTAGTAAAATTGTTTTTCCTTATATGTAATTTCTCCTAAAGATGCAGTTTTCAAGAACCTATCAATAACATTAAGTGAAGACTTGCTGTATTTGTGTCTGTGCTTGTATGCTTTTGCCTGTATAAATGGGGTATAAGGGAAAACACAAGACCTCATTATAGTCCTTAGAACTGGATCTTCTATTATTTTTCCATAATATTTTTCAGTAAATAACAAAATGTTTCTTAGTTTTAAGTCAATCTAATTAATGTATTTAAACTAAATTCAAATATCTATTATATTGGAAAAAATATTGTTTTCCATTCTCTATTGTAAAGTTTTAAGTAAAATAGGTAACATTCATTTTTTGACATGGCTTTCAACATGCCAAAATGATACTGAAGATAGTACTAGAATAGTAATGTTATATAAGGAAAATTTACTTGGGAAAATGTATTGTAATGGAATATTTGTTTTTCTAAGAGAAAGAAGAGGCTCTGAAATTAGAACTACAGAGTAATTCCATTTTCTTCTTTATTTATAGCATAAATTAATTATTATAATAAATTTTATTATATTATATAATATATTATAAATTTTATTATATTATATAATATATTATATTATAAATTTTATTATATTATATAATATATTATATTATAAATTTTATTATATTATATAATATATTATATTATTTGATATATAATTATTTAATAATTTATTATATAATAAATTTTAATAATTTATTATATAATTTATTATATAATAAATTAATAAAAGCATACTTTTATTAAACCTATCTTAAACAGTTGATTTCTATATATTTATGTCCAGTTAATGAGTAGAAATGAGATTTTCATTTTGGGTTACAGCTCTGATATTTTATACAATTCAATTGATTCTTCTAAGGATAAACTTATTTATAAAATAAAAGTGATTTTTTCTAACATTATATTTTAAGGGATTAATTCATTTAATTAATATTGACTAATATAGTTCCCATATATCATAAAATAATACTATAATCAGATGACTAATATAGCATATATTTTGCATTACTATATTTATTTGTGAAACCATTAAAAAATGACTGAGCTGTAATGAAAACATTTGTTTGTCATTGTCTTTGGGTATTTTCTAGATCTAATAAATTTAGTGGTGTGTATAAGTTTCTAAAATCTCTCTGTTTCCATTTATCTGCCTACATAATGGGAGTAGAATTTACTTTTTATCTTCCATCCTGAATTATGTATGATGAAACATTAAAAGACATTAGGCAACTGTTGGCACATATTAAATATTGAATCACTGTTAATAACAATACTGGTTGTTAATGGTGCTGTTATATTGCTATCCCTTCTCTTTTTTCAACAAAAATGTGCTCTAGACTGGATATAACTGAATTTAATTCATTAAACTGAATTAGTTCAGCATTATGATTACAGTATGTCACAGTTTCTCTTGGTCTCTGTGTTTCCCTGTGATAAAATTGCCAAACGTATCTTACTCAGAATATTGTGAGAAAGTGACCTGAAATGCATGGTGACCTGAAATGCTGAAGCACAAATATAGAAACTCACACATGTCAGATGTTTATTTTTTTTTTTTGTCTTTTAGGGATCTAGTGGTCCAAGATTAGAGGACAAATCTCCTGTTTTTAAGGCTCTTGTATTCTAAGGTGGTTAAATGAGGGTTTGTTGGGGCAGAAATTTTACACACATACCCACACATGGACCGCCCCACACACATAGTGTACACGAATTGATGCATATTGTCTTAAGGTATACTGTCACAAAGTTAGGAGTTATTTTCTACTTTTGGCATAATTCTGAGTAAAAATTCTCTAATTCTCCTGCTGCATCTTTCTTTCCATCATCTGATTCCTTGTAAGTGTGTATATAACTCAAATTGCATTTAATTGACTGCTAAGCACAGCTGCTGTGCTTAAGGAAAGACAGTTTGTTGTCATACATACCTAGAAAGCTTGAATGAGATAAGAATTTAGTGCCCCACCTTATAACCTCCTCATTTCTTAATTAAAAACGCATTTTCCTTTTCTGATTAGCCTTACTTCTGAGAGAGATGGTTACTTATCTTCAACCGTGCTTGACATTATCCTCTCTCCACAGGGTACTGTGATACTCATCTTATTTTAAAACTGAAAAATATTTCATTGCATGGATGTGCCACAGTACATCCATGATAAAAGAGAATATGTGTTTCAGAAAAAAAGCATCTCTTTTGTTCCACACAGAGTGGATGAGACGGTTGGTTCCAGATCAGGTGAACAAAGGGCAAACAGAACTTTATCTGAGATGAAAAGAGAGACAATTAAAGTGTTTTAGCAAATGGATATTATCTCACGTGCTCTATTTTATTTCTAAATTCTAACTGTATTCCATCTTTTTATTTTACCTTTATTAATTTGTTTGAACTATGTCTGTTATATGTTTGCTTGTTTGTTATAAAGAGAATAGTTTTTTGTTCATTAAGATTTTTTTTCTGTTTTGTATATAAAGTATTTCAAAATTTTAGTTTTCTCTATCCCTCATTATATTTTACCATATATCATTTCTCCTTGTTTCATTGTTAATATTTGGATTAATTTAGTTTAATTCTTCTTTGTTTTATAATTAAAGGGTTTAAGGAAAGACATTATTTTATTAGAATGCTGGGCTAATTTACTTTCCTGCTAAAGTTAGTATCATTTTAGTATTAATTTTAATGCATTTACTTTGCTTAGGTATGTTTCCAATGTTTGAGTATGCCCATATGTTCCAGTGATTGTGCAACTAGGTCACAAAATAATTTATATCTTTGGAAGTTTTTGAGTTTTATATTTGATTTATTAATGGTGATTTTTTAAAATATCAATTGATAACCAAAAGATGTTTTGTTCTAAGGGTAAAATATATCTAAGAATTTAACCTTACTAAATGACCTTATATGTTTCTTTCTAATTAACATTTCACAGGTTGATAGCTCTATTTTGAAATCTCATAAAAACATATTTTCTTTACTGTCTTTTTGGTCCATTTATCAGTAATATTACATAAGTTTTGAAACTGTTACTGTTTGTAAAAATATTGTTTTATATTTTAAACCAAAATAATTTATTGTTCTCTGATTATCACTTGCTTTATTTTACATATTATTATCTTATATGGTTAGGTTTTGTGTCCCCACCCAAATCTTATCTTGAATTGTAATCTCCAGGTGTTGAGAGAGACACCTGGTAGGAAGTGACTGGATCATGGAGGAAATTTCCCCAATCCTGTTTTTGTGATAGTGAGTGAGTTTTCATGAGATCTGATGGTTTTATAAGGTATTCTGTAAGATGTGTCTGCTTTCCCTTTTCAATGATTGTAGTTTTCATGAGGCCTCACTGGCCATAGGGAACTGAATCAGTTAGCCTCGTTTGTGGCCTGCCATGATGGCTCACACCTGTAATCCCAGCACTTTGGGTGGCTGAGGCTGGTGAATCATGAAGTCAGGAGTTTGAGACCAGCTTGACCAACATGGTGAAACCCCTACTCTACCAAAACTTTAAAAATTAGCCAGATGTGGTGACATGCGCCTGTAATCTCAGCTACCCAGGAGGCTGAGACAGGAGAATCGCTTGAACCCAAGAAATAGAGGTTGCAGTCAGCTGAGATCACGTCACTGCACCCGACTGTGCAACAGAGCAAGACTTCATGAAAAAATAAAAATAAAAAACCTCCTTTCTTTATAAATTACCCAGTCTCTGGTAATATCTTTATAGCAGTGGGAGCATGGATGCAGAATAATACATTATCCCAATTAATCCTATTGTTTGCCTAATTTTTTATACTTCATGTCATTTAAAATAAATTATTAAAATCACAACACATGGTATTTATTTATTTTTTATTTTTTGTGAGTACATGTTAGGTATATACATTTACGGGGTACATGAGATGTTTTGGTAGAGGTATGCAATGTGAAATAAGCACCTCATGTGGAAAATGTATCCATCCCCTCAAACGTTTATCCTTTGATTTGCAAGACAATTTAATTACACTCTTTTTATTTATTTAATTCATTTAATTAATTTATTTATTTTGAGAGAGTCTTGCTCTGTCACCAGGTGCCAGGCTGTAGTGCAGTGGCGTGATCTCAGCTGACTGCAACCTCCACCTCCAGGGTTTGAGCAATTTTCCTGCCTCAGCCTCCTGAGTAGCTAGGACTACAGGCATGCGCCACCACATCCAGCTAATTTTTTTTTGTATTTCAGTAGAGATGGGGTTTCACTATGTTGGCCAGAGTGGTCTCCATCTCGTGACCTCATGATCCACCTATCTTGGCCTCCCAAAGTGTTGGGATTACAGGCATGAGCCACTGCGCCACCCTAATTACACGCTTTGAATTATTTTAAAATGTGGAATTAAGTTATTATTGAATATAGAATCAAATCGCGTTATCAAATAGTAGGTCATATTCATTCTGTCTATTTTTTTTTTGGACTCAGTAACTATCCCCACCTTTTCCTCAACTTCCCCACTATGCTTCCCAGACTCGAATAACCCTCCTTCCACCTTCTATTTTCATTAGTTTAACTATTTATTCTTCCCATTTTGCAACACCTTTAATCCCAAAACTGCTCATTTCTAGAAAAACAATCTATATTTGAAAATATTAAAATACTTTATCTTTTCATTTCATATGTTTATATGTAAACATAGATAATATTCCTTATTTATTGCTTATTTATCCTTCTACTCTCTATGTCCATTAGTTCAACTGTCTTACTTTAATGAAGGTGATTTTCTCTGAAAATCTTATTTAGTTTATTGCTTTTTTTTCTGTATTCTTTGTATGATTTTTTGAGTTGAGGTTACAATGAGGCTTGCAAATACAGTCTCATAATCCATTATTTTAAGCTGTGAACAAATTAACACCATTTGCATAAACAAGTAGTGTTAAACATTAATTTTCTTTAATGAAAGCTCTACATCTTAACTTAATTTCCTTGCTTTGTATTATTATTATACTTTAAGTTCTAGGGTACATTTGCAGAACTTGCAGGTTTGCTACAAAGGTATACAAGTGCCATGGTGGTTTGCTGCATCCATACCCCATCATCTACATTAGATATTTCTCCTAAAACTATCCCTCCCCTATCCCCGACCCCGTGTTATCCCTCCCCTAATCCCCCACTCCCCAACAGGCCCTGATGTGTGTGATGTTTCCCTCCCTGTGTCCATGTGTTATCATTGTTCAACACCCACTTATGCGTGATAACATGCACTGTTAGGTTTTCTGTTCTTGTGTCAGTTTACTGAGAATGATGGTTTCCAGCTTTGTCCATGTCCCTGCTAACAAGGATGAGTTCATCCTTTTTACTGCTGCATAGTGCTCCATGGTGTATATGTGCCACATTTTCATTATCCAGTCTATCATTGATGGGCATTTGGGTTAGTTCCATGTCTTTGCTATTGTGAACAGTGCCCCAATAAATATACATCTGCATGTGTCTTTATAGTAGAATGATTTATAATTCTTATGGGATTGCTGGGTCAAATGGTATTTCTATTTCTAGATCCTCAAGGAATTGCCACACTATCTTCCACAATGGTTGAATTAATTTACACTCTCACCAACAGTGTAAAAGCATTCCTATTTCTCCACATACTCTCCAGTATCTGTTGTCTCCTAATTTTTTAATGATGTCATTCTAAATGGCATGAGATGGTATCTCAATGTGGTTTTGATTTGCATTTCTCTAATGACCAGTGATGGCTGCATAAATGTCTTCTTTTGAGAAGTATCTGTTCATAGTTTTCACTCATTTTTGGATGGGGTTGTTTGTTTTTTTCTTGTAAATTTGTTTAAGTTCTTTGCAGATTCTGGATATTAGCCTTATGTCAGATGGGTAGATTGCAAATTATTTTTTCCCATTCTGTTGGTTGCTGATTCACTCTTGATAGTTTCTTTCTCTGTGCAGAAGCTCTTTAGTTTAATTAGATCCTATTTGTTTATTTTGGCTTTTGTTGCCATTGCTTTTGGTGTTTTAGTCATGAAGTCCTTCCCCATGCCTCTGTCCTGAATAGTATTGCTTTGGTTTTCTTATAGGGTTTTTATGGTGTTAGGTTTTATGTTTAAATGTTTAATACATCTGGAGTTAATTTTTGTATAAGGTGTAAGGAAGGGATCTAGTTTCAGCTTTCTGCAATGGCTAGCCAGTTTTCCCAACATCATTTATTAAACAGGGAATCCTTTCCCCATCACGTGTTTTTGTCAGGTTTGTCAAATATCAGATGGTTGTAGATATATGGCATAGTTCTGAGGCCTCTGTTCTGTTCCATTGGACTTCAACCTGTTTTGGTATCAGTTTTTTTTTTTTTCTCAGCAGAGGACTCTATTGGTGGTCACCTGTGGCACAGGTTAGAGGAGCCAGAGTGTTATTTGTGGTGGGGGGACCAGGAGCCCCAACACCACCCTCTTGCTTACACAGGCTTCCTGCCTAGAAGCGCAGCCAGAACATGCCACTACGGATTCGGTTGTAGTCTGTGAGCTGCTCGATGGGGCCATATCCAGCCACTGCTGGGCACTGGTCATAGAAGTACTTGGAACAGATCTCGCGCACCACACTGGCATCTACCTCCGCAATCCGGCTTTCCCATTCAGCCAGAGGAATGCGGCGGCCATAGGTCAGGAGGCTAAGTCCAATGTCCTCACGCACGGGAGTAGTGCCGTCTAGCTGAGATACCAGGGCATTTCTGAGGATGTTTTTGCCCCGAGCCACCGCACTCTCCATGGTACTGGTACACAGGCGCATCCACTGGCCTTGCAGCACATAGATCATGTCATCGATTTTCATTCGGTCATAAAGTGTGCACCCAGCAAGCCCGTTTCTGCATAGCAGATGTTGAAGGTCTGGAAACTCTGGCACAGCTTCTCGGCCGCAACGATTGATGCCAGTGGACTGGACAGGTGTGCGCCACCACCACAAGTGCAGTCATAATGGCCGATGATGGCATTGGCCACTTGCAAAGCCACATTGTCCGGGTTGGCCCAGCCAGGACCCTCTACTGCAATGGCCACGTGGGCTAAAGGTAGAGCATCATCACGGTGGCAGATCTCACTGCCAGTGAAGCGGCATGGAGTAAAAGCAGGCACGGCATCCTCTGGGTACTGCCAAGAGATGTCATCAAGGTGCTTCTTAGCAAGGTCTAACAGCTGCTGGTGCTCCACTCCTCCCGCCGCTGCCAGCACCATTCGAGGGGCCTTGTAATGCCTGCTGAGGTACTCAGTCAAGTCTGCACAAGACAGCTTCCTGACATTCTCACTGGTCCCCTCCACAGCTTGGGCTAGAGACGTGCCCTGGAATGCTGTGGCATGCAGGTAGTCAAAGACCACGTCCCGCATGGAGGCATCATTCTCCTGCATCTCCCGCAGGATCACATCAGGTTTCTTCTCGATCTGTGAGTCTTCCAGGCTACAGTTCTGCACAATGTAGCCTTATAATATAGTTTGATTACTATAGCCTTATAATATAGTTTGAAGTAAGGTACCATGATGCCTTCAGCTTTATTTTTGGCTTAGAATAGTCTTGGCTATGCAGGCTCTTTTTTTGTTTCCACATAAAATTTCAGGTGGTTCTTTCCAATTCTGTGAAAAGTCAAAGGTTGCTTAATGGGGATAGCTGAAGCAGAGTGGGGCATCACCTCACCCGGGAAGTGCATGGGGCCGGAGAACTCCCTCTCCTAGCCAAGGGAAGCCATTAGGGACTTTTCCTGAAACTCTGGCACTCTGGCTCAGATACTGCACTTTTCCCACAGTCTTCACAACCCACAGACCAGGAGATTCCCTCAGGTGCCTACAACACCAGTGCCGTGGGTTTTCAGCACAAAACTGGGCAGTCAGTTTAGCCACAAAAGCTTTTTTTTCTCGTACTCCAGTGGCACCTGGAATGCCAGTGAGACAGAACCACTCGTTCTGCTGAAAAGGGTGGCTGAAGCCCGGAAGGAAGTGGTCTGGCTTGGCGGGTCCCAACCCTATGAAGACCAACAAGCTAAGATCCACTGGCTTGAAATTCTCACAGTTATCACAGACTGGGATGTTTGAGCTTGGTGTGGGGAGGGGCATCCACGATTGCTGAGGCTCCAGTAGGCAATTTTATCCTCTCATGTGTAAACAAAGTCAATGGGAAGATTACACAACAACTGGGCAGAGATCTCAGCAGCTCAGCAAGGCCTCTGCAGGTAGACTGTCACTAGACTCCCTTCTTGCTGGGCAGGACATCTCTGAAAAAAAAGCAGCAGCCCATCAAGGACTTATAAATGAAGCCCCCCACCTTCCTGGGGCAGAGTACCTGGGAAAAGGGGCAGTTGTGGACACAGCTTCAATAGACTTAAATGTCCCTGCCAGGCAGCTCTAAGGGAACAACAGATCTCCCGGCACAATGCTTAAGCTCTAATAAGGAACAGATTGCCTCCTCAAGTGGCTCGCTGACCCCATGCATCCTGTCTGGGTGATATCCCCCAGCATGGGCTGACAGATACCTTATATGGGAGAGCTCTGGCTGATATCTGACAGGTACCCTTGAAGCTACCAGAGGAAGGACCAGGCAGCAATCTTTGCTTTTCTGGAGCCCCTGCTAGTGATTCCCAGGCAAGCAGAGTTTGAAGTGGACCTCCAGCAAACTCCAGAAGACCTGTAGCAGAGGGGCCTGACTCCTTAGAAGGAAAACTAACAAATAGAAATAAATAGTTCCAACATCAGGATATCCACTCAGAGACCCCATCCAAACGTCACAAACTTCAAAGACCAAAGGTAGATAAATCCATGAAGATGGGAAGAAACCAGCACAAAAAGGCTGAAATCTCCAAAAACCAGAATGTCTCTTCTCCTCCAAGGAATCACAACTCCTCACCAGCAATGGAACAAAACTGGATGGCAAATGAGTTTGATGAATTGACAGAGGCAGGCTTCAGAAGGTGTGTAATAACAAACTTCTCTGAGATAAAGAATGTTCTAACCCAATGCAAGGAAACTAAGAATCTTGAGAAAGGGTTAGATGAAACACCAACTAGAATAACCAACATAGAGAAGAACATAAATGACATGGTGGAGCTGAAAATCACAGCACGAAAATTTCACAAAGCATACACAAGTTTCAATAGCCAAATCCATCAAGTGGAAGAAAGGATACCGGAGATTGGAGATCAACTCAATTAAATAAAGTGAGAAGGAAAGATTAGAGAAAATAGAGTGAAAAGAAATGAACAAAGCTTCCAAGAAATATGGGATTATGTAAAAGCCAAATCTAAATTTGATTGGTGTACTTGAAAGTGAATGGGGAAGAATGAAACCAAGTTGGAAAATACTCTTCAGGATATTATTCAGGAGGACATCCCCAACCTAGCAAGGCAGGCCAAGATTCAAATTCAGGAAATACAGAGAATTCCCTTGCTCTTTAACATTTTGTTGTTTCTATTTATCTTAATGTACCGACTATGTCTTGAAAAGCTGTTGTAGTTATTTTTGATTTGTTCATCATTTGATCTTTCTACTTAGGATAAAAGTAGTGTACATGACACAATTATAGTGTTATAATATTCTGTGGTTTTCCATGTACTTACTATTACCAGTGACTTTTGTATGTTCAGGTGACTATTTATTACTCATTAAGGTCCTTTTATTTCAGATTGAAGAACTCTTTTTAGCATTTCTTGTATAACAGTTGCGATATCAATGAAATCCTTTCATCTTTTGTTTGTTTGGGAAAATCTATTTCTTCTTCATGTTTGAAGGATAATTTTTTGCAGGATATGCTATTCTCAAATAAAAGTTTTTTTCCTTCAACACTTTAAATATGTCATTCCTCTCTCTACTGGCCTACAATGTTTCTACTGAATAGTCTGCTGCCAGATGTATTGGAGCTCCAATGTGGGTTGTTTGTTTCCTTCCTCTTGCTGCTTTTAGTATCCTCTCTCTATCCTTGACCTTTGGAAGTTTGATTACTAAATGCCTTGAGGTAATCCTCTTTCAGCTAAATATGTTTTGTGTTCTATAACATTCTTGTACTTGGATATTGATATCTTTCTCTAGGTATGTTGTAGCTATTCAGAGAACTTTGGGAAGTTATCTGTTATTTTCCCTTTGAATAAATGTTGTACCAATTTCTCTTTCTCTATTTCCTCTTTAAGGCCAATAACTCTTAGATTTGTCCTTTTGATGCTATTTTCTACATTCTGCAAGCATGCTTTATTTAATTTTTAACCTTTTGTTTCCTCTGACTCCACGTTTTCAAATATTCTATCTTCATGGTCACTAATACTTAACCCGTTTGATCCACTCTGCTATTAAAGGACTCCAATGCATTATTCAGTGTATCAATTGCATTTTTCAGCTCCAGAGTTTCTGCTTGATTCTTTTCAATTTTTTTCCATTTCTGTGTTAAATTTATTAATAGAATTCTGCATTCCTTCTCTGTGCTATCTTGAACTTCCATGAGTTTTCTCAATCCAGCTCTCTTGAATTCCCTTTCTCAAAGGTCACATATTTCTGTTTATTCAGGGTTGGTCCCTGGTGGCTTACTTCATTCATTTGGTGAGATCATGCTTTCCTGGATGGTGTTGGTGCTAGTATATGTTATTTGGAGTCTTAGCACAGAAGTGTTAGGTATTTAATGTAGTCTGAACAATCTGGACTCTTTTGTAGCCAACCTTCTTGGAGAGGTTTTCTGGATATTTGAGAAGACTTTGGTGTTATGATTTAAGCTGCATCTACTTTAGGAAACCCAGTAATTCTGTGGTATTTGCAGATTTGTAGAGGTACTACCTTGATGGTCTTGGATAAGACCTGGGAGAATGCTCTGGATTACATAGCAGAGACTCCTCTTTTACTTTCTCCCAAACATGGAGAATCTCTCTCTCCCTCTCCCTCTCCCTCTCCCTCTCCCTCTCCCTCTCCCTCTCCCTCTCCCTCTCCCTCTCCCTCTCTCTCTCTCTCTGTTCTGAGCCACCTAAAGCTCGGAGTGGGTAACACAAGCACCCTTGTGGTCACCACCACTATGACTGTTCTGGGTCACACCTGAAGCCAATATACCACTGGGTTTCATCCAAGTCCTGCTGTAACCACTCCCTGATTGCTGCCAAGGTTTGCTGAATGCTCTGGGACTCTACAATCAGAAAAAGCAAAGTCAGCCAGGCCCGTGTCTTTTCTTTAAGGATGGCAAGGTCTCCCAACCCCCCAGGTGACCCTAGGTAAGTCCATAAGTGCTGTCTAGGAGTCAGGGACTAGTGTCAAAAACTTCAGAAGTCTACCCGGTGTTCTGTTTTATTTCGGCTCAGCTAGCACTCAACCAAAAGATGCAGTCCTTCCCACTTTTTCCTCCTCTTTCTAGAAGCAGAGGAGCCTCGCTTTGTACCCACTTCCACCCCAGGCTATGAGGAGGACTGCCAGACTACCACCAGTGTTTCCTTAAGGCCTCCAAAGTCTTAAGTCAATTTGTTGTGAAGCCACCAGACCTGGGCTCATCCTTCAGGGCAGTGGGCTCCCTTCTGGCCCAGGGCAGGTCCAGAAATGCCATTCAAGAGTCATGTCCTAGAAATAAGAGCTGCTAACAGCTCATTTGGTGTTTTATCATTCTGTAATCTTATTGATACCTAAGGTGCAGGACAAAGTCCTCTTTGCTTTTTTTCTCTGGTTTTCTCAAGCATGTGTTTTACCCCTTAGCCACCACAGTCAGTAATGTGCTGAGTGTCACCTGAAGCCAGCAAGTTTCATAAGCTCATCCAAGGCTCTTGATGTAATTATCGCTGGTGGTTATTCAGGGCCCAAGGGCTCTTCAGTTAGCAGGTGATAAATGGTACCAGGACTAAGTCCTTTCCTTCGAGGCAATGGGTTTCCTTCTGGCCCAGGGTGTGACTAGAAATGTCATCTTGTAGCTAGGGCCTCAAGATGCTGACAGGTCCCCTATCCTGCTTTAGCTAAGCTGGTATCCAAGATGCAAGACAAAGTCTTCCCCACTCTTCCCTGCCCTCTCCTCAGGTGTAAGGAAGGGGTCTGTTTTAGAGATGCAAGTTATGCAGCCTGGGGTTGGGGAAGGGATGGCTGCCCCAGTCGGTGCCTCAGTATGTCCTGAGCCACCCCTCCCCTCCCCACCACTGCCACCAATTCCACCGTCCTTGGGATTAGTTCAGCACTAGGACTTGCCTAAGAGTGGCAGTTCTTATGACCCAGACTGCCTTTCAAGTTTACTTGGAGACACAGAGTGCTGTAGCCCATACTGGTGAGACACATTTTATTTTTTAAGAAGTGTCTCGCAATCTTGTACGTTTTTGAGTGCTTACCCATTTATATTGTCATAATATTTTCAGTTTAAATTTAATTATTGTGGATTGTTCTAGGTGTACACGTGTTTCCTTTTTTGATATCTTTGTTTCATTCAGACCGTGCTCAAGATTCTAGAAATCAGATTGTTATTTATTTGAAGTCTCTAGTATAAGAATAGGTCCTATGTTCAACATAATCAGTGTTTACAGTCATTCCTCTTTACAATTCTTTTCCTTTACAATTCTTTTCCTACATTTAAGATAATCAGTGTGTTTATAGTCAATCCTCTTTATAATTCTTTTCCTTGGGTATCTAAATGTTCTAGAAAACAATAATAGACTCTCTTTCTGTCTTGTTTAATAAAAATACACAATTAGATTCCTGCTTTCAGTTCAGCATAGCCAGTGCAACTTAGAATTAGGGAAAGATAAGTGAAATAATTTAACATTGTTTGCTTTCATCCCGGAGCCTGTCTTTTCCTGAGGTTGTTCTGAGGTATAATTTCGGTCACAGTCTCTGTCGTTAGTGATCTTTTTACCATGGATTTCCCTCGTCTATACTGTCTGGTGAAATTATGAACATTTTAATAAAAATGTAGAAACAGGAGTATTGGGAACATCAAATTTGCTGACCTGATGGTGTAAAGACTAGATACGTTCTTTTCCTTTATCTTCTACATCACATGTACTTGATGCTAGACATGTTTTATTGAAATAAATCAGTAACAAAGTTGCTTTCTTTCTCTAAAAACTTTAAACCCTTACATTATCATGAGAGCAAAGGCTTACCTTAGTTTTTAATATTAAGATTTTGTTTAAGATTTAATTAGATATCTTTTCTTATATATAGAACATTTTCATGATGCAAATCTAAGAAGCATACTTCTAAGCCTCAATACACTCATCTCAAATGAACAAAGATATTGTACAAATATAAAAGACTGTGTATGAAAAAGGAAAAATATACATTATAAAAGGGATACAATTTTAAATTTCACTAGAATACTAATTCTTTGCCAATTTCATTCTTCGGTGAAGTTATTTACAACTAATTTACTGTAGCACAGTGCTTCATAATTAATATTTAATGGATTACTATAGTAATACAGCATACGTTTTCCAAACAACCAAAGATACATTATTTACAAGTAATTTGACAGTGTATGTATATTTTAAAAACATTAAATTGAGAAATAAAACAACAATTTACTTGCTTGCATGATTTTAATGACTATAATTCCTGAATTTGAAAAATTTCTGTCTTTCATCTTATCTTTTAGGTACAGCTTGACCAAAAAGAAAACTTGCAACTAGAGATTTTGAACAAAATCTATTCAAAGTCTGTTCTATACTGGTAGTGCAGTATAGTGGATAGGGACACAGCCTATAGCGCAATGCTGCATGTGTGTATAGTTGACCTCTGTCTCTTCTTACCTGTGAGCTTTCTGAGTTACTTTAACTCTCTGTGCCTCAATTGCCTCATCACAGAATGGTTAACAGTACCCCCTTACACTGGGACAACCCTAGGAAGAGTAAATGTACCAATATATGTAAAGTCCTTAAAACCATGCTGCTTCTTACCTTGGACTCACATTTTTTTAATGGCCAACATAATCATGTGGTAATTGCATTTTACAATTGTTTCATGTAATATGGAACTTACTTAATTCATGTTGGTATAGTCAGTGCAAAGGCATCAGGGTATGTAGCCTAATCGTTCTATTATAAAGACACATGCACACTTATGTTCACTGCAGCACTGTTTGCAATAGCAAAGACCTGGAACCAACCCAAATGCCCATCAATGATAGACGGGATAGGGAAAATGTGGCACACTTACACCAATGGAATACTATGCAGCCATAAAAAATGATGAGTTTGTGTCCTTTGTAGGGACATGGATGGACCTGGAAACCATCATTCTCAGCAAACTGACACAAGAACAGAAAATCAAACACTGAATGTTCTCACTCATAGGCAGCTGTGGGCAATGAGAACACATGGACACAGGGAGGGGAGCACTACATACTGGGGTCTGTTTGGGGACTAGGAAAGGGACAGTGGGGTGGTAGGAAGTTGGGAAGTATAACATGGGGAGAAATGCCAGATACAGGTGATGGGGATGGAGGCAGCAAACCACATTGCCATGTATGTACCTATGCAACAATCCTCCATATTCTTCACATGTGCCCTAGAACCCAAAGTGCAATAAAATAAAATAAAATAAAAAAAGAAATCTCACATCCCAAGTCTTGTTTTCTGAGTTGACATAACCAAAAAAAAAAACCTTATATTATACTTCTTTTTCTACTTTTGCCAAAGAAACAGAAATGCTTTGTAATTCTGTGGTGAGCTGAACTCTGGGAGAAGAAATGGGAGATGGCTATGTAGAAAAGAAATCTCTATGTTTGAAATATCTAATTTCCAATTAATCTCCAGTCACAGTGTTTGAGTTCATGTAGAAATGGCATATTATGGCTATGTTGAAAAATTATTACACACTGGGGTCTGTTGGAGGGGCCCAAAGGAGGGACAGCAGAGGGATGAGGAGGTCGGGGAGGGATAATATGGGGAGAAATGCCAGATGTATGTGATGGAGGGATGGAGGCAGCAAACCACATTGCCATGTGTGTACCTATGCAGTAATCCTGCATAATCTGCACATGTACCCCAGAACTTAAAGTACAATAAAAATAAATAAAAAATAATAAAAATGATACAGAATTAAACTATCAAGAATTTTAAATTTGATTTAAAATGTAGTGTCTGTCTCTTACTCAAATTATTCATGTTATAGGAAAGAAGTCTGCCTCCAGAGAAGTTTATTTAGTTGGCTACTTTTTTTTCTTGCTTATTGCAGCTATTTAATGAAAGCTTCTGACCATTCCTTGGTTGGCCTGTAGGAAGAAGGATAGGAAACTAAGCCAATTAATTCCTTCCCAGTGGATACGGTCACAAACTGGTGATGCAACTCTAGTATAAGTACTTGCTGGACTTAGGGAGTATTCCAATTTGTCTCTCATAGACATGTTTCTGCTGCACAAGCTATTCTACATTATTGATCTATTGTTTTTTGATGGAGATAAATGCATCTCTATTTTTACTGGCCATTCATTAATTCAGCAGCCTGTAAAATCTAGACATACCTCAGCGTCTATTATGATTTGTTCACAGTGAGAAGTCTTTATTGAAGAGGTTCTAAAAAAATGCTACAATGAATATTTTTGTGTGTTATCACCTATATCTGTTACATGGGAAAAGCTCTGAAGGAAAAGGTAGGTACTTTCTAAACTACACCCCTATCTTGTTCATCTCTCATCATTTTGATTATTATTCATGACTTAGACACCAATTAACTTTATCCTACAAGCCTCAATGTATATATATTGAGCTTTCAAGTGATTGCTTTCAGAACCTACCCTTTTGTGTTGTTTGTATCTTGACAGTGAGAAAGGTAAGATTTCACAATACTGCTATAGCCAAAGAAATATCCAAATCTTCCCTTAACATAACCTCATTCTACTGTATTACAAAACTAATTCAAGATTTTCAGAAAAATATGAGAAGTCATCACTTTCTGTCATTTCTGCAATATCCTTATGGCCATACAAGTCAGCCCTAATAATTGTGGTGGGAACTTCACAAGGTCCCTGAATATCAGAAAGCAGGAATCACTAGGGGTTGTCTCAGCAGCTGCTGGTACAGTGTGCCCTCTGGCCACTGTTACCCCCACATGCAAAATGCATTCACCCTCCTCCTAGGCCATGAAATGTCTCATCTTATTAAAATTATAGTATCTTATTATCCAAATTAAGTTTTCTGAGCAACTTCTCAAGTAGTTTCTCACAATCTGAAGATCTGTGAGTTAAAGAAACAACTTATCTTTCCCCTTCTATTTACATACACACAGCATAACACAGTGAGATGGTTCTGGGGTACTGCTAAAAACGTTCCTTTCCGAAGAAGTGTGGGTGTTGGGAAGAACACAGAAATCACTCTTTCTCAGTATTTTTGAAATTATGGCAGGCAAATTGAAAATTTTCTTGTTTAAGAAAATTTAAGACTCAGTCGTACACTTACCATGGACTGATTTTCCGTGATTCTTGTCTCTGCCCTCTGGACTTATGAATTCTTTATCCAAAATACCTCAGCAAATCAAAATGACTTTGATTTTACTCTCTTTGACTCTTGTAGTCAAAACTGGCACAGTTTATGCAAATATAATTATCTTATAAATGTGTTCATTTATTTATATTGAATGCTTTTAAAAATTCATTTGTATATTTTTAAAATGTATTCTGAGAATAAAGCTTCTATTTTGTGTTTTACAAATATCTTCTGAATGGCTTGCTTTTGAAATCACACATATATATTAATTATATATTTATTTCTTTACATATATTATATGCTCAATAATATATTTTATATACTCAATAATATATTTTATAATATTAATTATATGTACATATTACAGATGTAAAATACATTTGTGAGTCATAATATATATGTGTTTTACTTACTTTACCTCAATTATTAATCATGATTAATACTTTTTAAGTTCTATTTGTGAAATTGGAATCAAAGCCCAAGTTGATATTTTCTTATATAATCTACAATTTTATTGTATTACATAATGCTTTTAGATCTAATATCCCTCTGAAATATATTACAGGTCAGTGGTCTTTTTTCCACATCTTTACTCCAACTCCATAAATGCAGAACATGCTGCTTGAAGATTTCTCTCTCTCACCAGGCAAGTATCAACAGAGAGAGTGGTGGAAAGGTCCTGAAGATTCTGCAGTTCAGCTTGCTTTCAGCAAGGGAGTGAGCTCCCAATACTTCTATTTTCTATGAATTACTCTTTTGAGGCCCCCCTCACCTGTCTGCCTGTGATTAGCCTTTACAAGTATGTTTCCAAAAAAACTTACAAAGACTATGTCAGTGACTCTCAACTCTCAACTCTCAACTCTTTCTTTATCCCCAGTCATTGCTGCATAAAGTTTGGGGTAAGAGCTGGAGAGTTACCACTGTGGGAAAGTAGTAGTTGTAGTAAAATTAAATTGTTTTCTCTTTAATAATCCCTAAGGGTCTTCTTTAGAACTGGGCACACATCATCTCTGGGTGGTAGCTGTGGGTCCAGATCTTCATTGCAGAAGTTTGCTAAGCCTCAATTACATGAGTAAAAATGAAGATCCCCCTTGCCCCTGAAGGTTTGTTTATCTGTTGAGTTTTAAATCAGAATATTATCTGATGGCACATATTGAATTTTAATATATTATTTTTATTGTTTATGTTGAAGAATAACCAAGAAGATATTTTCAGGAAGATAATTCATTGAACTTTTGAAAAAAGTTATCTCAAATTGTAAAATAACCTGACATTACTTTCCAATAGAATGAATGATCTACTAAAGTGTAGAATCTGTGGTATAGAACTATTCTTCTAAGTGGGTGGGTAGATAAAAAGAAAAGAATAATTTCCACTAGTATGACTCTTATTAATATTTCAGCCCCACACATTAAGTTGAAAATTTATTCTTTATTATGTAGAGTCCTCTATTCAAAATCATTCAATGAATCTTTCAGTTATTAATTGCACATGGGATTTGTTTTTGTGCTATGATAACTCCTCTGGAAATTAAGTTATAACACAGGCTATGTGAAAATTTACAAGGTGCTAATGAGCTTTCTTCAAACACCACGAATTATTTAAGTAACTTAATGCTGTTGTTATTTTTACAGTGTCAGAGGAGTTTTCACACTAATGTGAAGCAGCCACATAATTTATTTCTCTGTTTTCAAACTTCCAAGTATAAATTGAAAACATAAGCATAATGTCAAAGAGAATGGCATTAATTTATTTCTTTCAAATGCTTGTATGTTAAAAAGTATTTTTATTCCAGGGAAATATAATACATACTTATATGTGATTTTGATCTTTAACCATCTAAATTTTTTATTATAATTTTGTGACAGGGAATGTATAATAGAATGTTGATACATTTAAATAAAATATTTAATTTCCATTCATTTCAGTTAGGTGTACCATATTAAAATTTGATCCAGGTATATGTTTACATTGAAACCTTTCAGTGATAATTGTGCTCATTCCAACACACTTTAAGGTAAATTTGATTTTTGTCTTATATGGAGATGTAAATACGGGAAAGCATAATTATATGCTCTTTTAAGAAATCTCAGGGGTGGAAAGCTAAGTCTAATTTGCAGTGGCATGCAGGGCTAAGGATTCTAGAGAAAGACAGAAATTCCAAAGGATAAGTGAAAGTTGAGAGTTTTGAGCTCACATGGGTTTAGCACTAGCTTTGGGCTCTTGAGGAGAATTACTTGCATGATTACAAACTTAACAACTGAGAAAACTGGAAGTGGTGGATAGACGGATATGATTTTTAAGCTCTCCTCTAGTAAAGATGCTACCCAGTGGAAATTTTAAGACTTAGACATACTTATTTTCTATTGCATTTACCTGTGATCAACAGCAGTCCAAAAATATTAAATGGAAAGTTCCAGAAATAAACAATTCATAAGTTTTATATTGCACTTCACTCTAAGTACTGTGATGAAATCTCACACCATCTCACTCATCCTGGCAGGAATGAATGTCAGTCCTCCTTTCTCTGTCATATTCTCGGTGCATTTGCTACCTACCCATCAGTTACTCAGTTATCAGATCAACGGACATGGTATCACAGTGTTTATGTTCAAGTAATTCTTATTTTACCTAATAATGTCATAAAAGTGAATGCATATGGTGCTGGCAATTCACATATACCAAAGAGAAGCCATAAAAGACTTCCTTTAAATAAAATGTGTCATCTACTGAGGTTGCTATGATATACAGTAAGAAGAAATCTTCTATTTGTGAAATTGTAAAGAAGGAGAAATGCATTTGTGTTAGTTTTGCTGATTCACCTCAAATTGCAAATGTTATCCCTAAGTGTGTAATGAATTCCTAGTTAAAAAGGAAAAGGTGTTAAACTTTTGAGTGGTAGATATGAAACAAAGCATATTTCTATTGACAACAATTAGGTTGGGTACTATCTGTGGATTCAGGCATCCACTGGGGTTCCTGAAACTTATCACTTTTGTATTAGGGAGGGCTACTGTACAAAAGAATAATAATTAGTTTAACATTGAACTTTCCAATGACTTTCTGAAGTGATTTTCTACCTATGTGGCAAGGTGTTTAACCCTTCTGAGAACAAGACTTAAGATCTTACAGATTCAGAATTTAACCCCAGGTTCAATGCTTACTAACTGCAGAACCCTGAAAAATTTACTCACAATCTCTAAAATTTAATTTCTTCTCCTTTGAGATGGGAATAATAACAATGCATATTTCATCCGGTGGTTTTCACGGTTTAAATGAGTTTAGCTAAGTACCTGACACAGATTTCGGTTTCTCTGAATTTTAATAATTAGCTTATAACTTTTTCTAAATGATATGATGAATAACCTAAACCAGAATATAATATCATATGATATGAAAATATCAATAACATAAACTAATAGAAATTGTTTATTGAGATTATAATATTTGCTTATATAATTAACTCAGCCCTTTAGGTAAGTTCAATCATTTCAATAACTCTAAATAGAGATAAATAAGAAGTCAAGAAACTGGAATAAATTCTTAAAACTGGGGGAAAAGAGTTGTAAATCTAACCTCTAGTTAATGTGTTGAAGAGTTTTGATTCTTAAAAGTTATCAGTGTTGGTCAGACACAGTGGCTTGAGGCGGGTGGATCATGAGGTCAGCAGTCTCACACCAGCCTGGCCAACTCGGTGAAACCCAGTCTCTACTAAAAGTACAAAATTTAGCCAGGTGTGGTTGGTTGTGGGTGCCTGTAATCCCAGCTACTGGGGTGGCTGAGGCAGGAAAATTGCTTGAACCCGGGAGACCGAGGATGCAGTGAGCTGAGATCAGGCCACTGGACTCCAGCCTGGGCAACAGAGCAAGACCATCAAGAAAGAGAGAAAGAAAGAAAGAGAGAAAAAGAGAAAGAGAGAAAAAGAAAGAAAGAAAGAAAGAAAAAGAAAGAAGAAATAAATAAATAAAGAGATAAAGTGTTATTTAACATGCTTATTATTAACAAGAACATTTTCTAAGTCCTTTCCTTAATTATCATTTTTAAGTGTTGGAAACCACAGCTTCTTTATTTATAAGTAATGTGCATCCAGACCAGGTTTGGACATGTTGAGCCCACTAGTTGGCTTCTTATTTTATTTTATTCATTTGTTTGTTTGTTTTTCATTTTTTTGAGATGAGGTTTTGCTCTTCTTGCCCAGGCTGGAGTGAAATGGCATGATCTCGACTCACTGCAACCTCTGCCTCCCTGGTTCAAGTGATTCTCCTGCCTCAGTCTCCCGAGTAGCTGGGGTTATAGGCGCCCACTTCCACACCTGGCTATTTTTTTTGTATTTTTTTTTTTTAGTAGAGATGGGGTTTCATCATGTTGTCCAGGCTGGTCTTGAACTCCTGACCTCAGGTAATCCATCTGCCTCGGCCTCCCAAAGTGCTAGGGTTACAGGCATGAGCCACGCACCCCGCTGGATTCCTATTTTAAACCATGTTTGCAAGCTTATGTGCCTTGTGCATTTCAGTTAGGGGTTTGGACATATACCACAGAGCCTCACTTTGCCTTGATATTGCTCCTTTGCAAACAGATGGTAAATTCCGTGCCGATTTCAATTAAGTCTATTTTTTTCCAGAAATTTTGAAAATACTAAGGATCCAGAAATTGTAGCCACATATATATGTAATGTTATGGAGGGAGCAAAGTAAATTTTTGATAATATAGAAAGTTTAAGTTAGGTAGTTCCTGGACTGATGGATTTTTTTTCTCTATGGTTTGTTTTCACATCAACATATATTTATTTGCTTCTTCCCTTTAGGCTAATTTTAATAAGGCATCTCTAATTTATAACGTAGTTTAAACTGACTTAGCTAACTCTGATTATATAACTCCAAATTGGCAGATGTACAATTTCTTTAAAGGGTGTATCTCAAATTTCAAAATAAAAGCATTTGTTTCCTTCAATCATACATTTTAAAATCAATAAAATACACAAATATTAAATTGGGAAGTTGGAGTTTGACAGTATTTTTATTTTATTTTAATTAAAAAAATGTATTTTTCCATATAAAGTGCATGAATTTCAATTCAATGATGACGTAAGTAGGAATAACTGAGATGATTAAAAATACTATCTCAATTTCATATACTAAGTATATCTTTATATCTCCTATTAGCTCTATGCTTTTTCATTTCCCATCTTTAGTGATTAAAAAAAACCATAAAATTTTCACACCATAAAGGAGCTTCAGAATTATGTTTCAAATGTTTCTTGCATAGCTTCAAAGTATAAAAACCAGAAAATTGAATACAGTTTTCCAAACTGCCATTGGTAATAGAAGAATAAATTCCACCCTGATTTCATTAAGATTAAATGCTCTTTCTACCATGCAATGAACGGTCTTTATGATTTGCCAACTAAGTAAAACAAAAAATTGTAGTATATTCTAATATTAAAGCCACCTCATATGCTATTGTCTTCACAGGGACAATAAAACATAATGACCTTCTATGCTGGGTTTCTATTTACTGAAGATAGTATGTTAAAACAATAGGCAATGATAGAAATTTTTAAAGACTATATAAATCAAACACAGAAGTGGAAGTATGTATGTTCACATGCACACATTTATGTACATATACTCCTTAAATAAACATGATTGGATCTGCTAGGACTATACAATAAACACATGTGCACTTGAAAAATCACAAGAGGCTGTGAAATAAGCTTTGGTGTAAGAAGTAAGTCTATATACTACAATAATGTTTATTTAAGATCCATTAATGTGGCATCTTAGCTGAAGATCATTTTGTGGTGGAAAGAGATTTGAGCTCTGACCACAATAGAAGGAAAAAATACTCACTACTGCAGGTGTTTCAGCAACCTCACTTCTAATATTGGATCCTTCTCAAATTCTACCTTACAATGTGCATGACATATTCTTATCTTTATGCATTACTATATATAGCACTGCCATTAATTTAGAAATTATATTGCCAGACATCTTGGAGAAAGTGTGAATTTATTTTGAACTATTTCAGGATTACAAAATGAATAAAGGATATGAAAAACTCTCCGTCTCCACTATTAAATAAAACTTAAAAGAGTTTAATCATTGCTATAAACTTTCACTGATTGTATTCTTCTTCCACACAGAGATATTTACAATTCTGAATTTGTATTGATTACCTGTTTAGATTCTTTATATTTTACTTCATTTATATGTACTTTGAAACATTGTAAATAAACTAGAACTATGTATATCAATAAAAACGAATCCCAAAACTTAATTTCTATAAAATATTAAAAGAGATTAATTGGTAAAAACTAAGTATTATTTATAACAATAATTACATGAAATCTTATTGTTTTATGTCTACCTATAAACATTGTGTAATTCTCTGCTAATTTCTATTAAATTTAGTTTGCTAAACAATACATAAGATTTTCTTAACAAATCTTGACCCTCACCTTCTACTTACTCGTGGAATCTTATCAACTTGATTGTAAAACCTAAAGACCATGATCAATCTACCTAATTACTATGTCCATTATTTTGGATCCCTTTAAAGCAACTAATATTTTCTTTCTGTTTCCTGACATCTGATATGGCCACATAGCATCTAACAACTTTATCAAGATATACTTTACTTCTAAGGTACTTACTTACTGTCATAATTCGTAAGCTGTTCATTCTTTTAAAAAAGTTGATAATTTATCACTATATCACTATCTAGCAGAAACATACAAAGTTTTTAAAACATCCTCATCACATTACTCTGATGTAAAATATAATATATAGAATAACAAGCGCTCATCAATAGCATTTGACCTCAGGATTTTACTTAAGATTCACATTTTCTGATACACGTGAAACAAATATATTTCTGTTAAATGAACTGCTTAATACATTTGCACGAAGATCTTCATAAAATGTGAGAGACCATTTAAGTATAATCATAATCTGGGTTGCTGCCATTTTTCTTCATTTATTTTTTGTCACAAAAGGCAATCTGTACACTCCTGCATTATAGAACATAGAGCATAGGGAAAGAACAATTAAATTAATTATGTAGTCTAAGCAAGATTAGAAAGCTGTAATAATTCAAAGAAAAAGATAAAATCCTCCTGAATAGTAGAATTTTAAAAACTGTAAAGACGTTTCCCATTAGAATTAAATTACATAAAAACCAAAGTTACCTCTAGCCCTTATGAAAAGTTCCTGTCTCTTGTGAAAGCAGAAACAATCACATCAGACACATATACTGAGAAAATGTAATGAAGAGCAATGAAACTTAATTGAAGTGCTCTTGGCCATTAGGTTCAGGCCTTCAGTGGATTAGAGGCACGTACTCCTAGGCATTGCTCTTGCTATTCCATTTAATGTCAGTTTGATGTAGGTGTGCATACTGTTCTTCTGCTCCAATTAAATTAGTCAAAGTTATATTCTGAAATGTGCCAATACAGAGTTAACCCTGGGGAAATATGCTAATAATATTAGAAGATGATATATTTTAATAAATATTGTACTAAAACGATAACTGCATTGTATTAACAATCAGTTATTTCACTGGATTAAATTATATTGGCTTTCAACATGTCTGCATTTAAATATTTCATCTGCTTTGTTCATCCTTAAGTTACACACACACACACACACACACACACACACATACTCAACAAATACCATCTATTTGCGCCTGTATTATGAATGTCAGATTTTTCTTATTTTCTTAAAATATTTTTTCTGTTCTTGGACCTGAAATGAGATTTCTTCTCTTGCTAATTTATCTAGTCATTCCAGCTGTAGCCCATTTGAATATATAGTTTGAAATCAGAACTTCACACCAAGAGAGCCTCAGAGGACAATGTTTTCTTTCACTGTGTCTTTCCACTGGGACATGACTGTTACCCTCATAAGTAATAAATAAATACCAGATATAGCTAAGTACTGTGAATTGAGATGTGTAAATAATCAAGCAGAAGTGAAATAGCAGAATAAATATGACACATATATATAATATGCTATTTACTTACAAAAATAAAACTGTCAAAAGTTATAAAATTAATAAGTGAAATACAAAGTGGTGAATTATTAGCCTTCTTTCTAATATGTGATTGTAGAAAATCGCATAGATATTTATTAATTCTGTTGGTTTTCAAATAGTAACACTGGACATTTAACACTCTATCAGTAAATCCCGTCTGCACACACACACTCACATGCAGGACACCTATTGGCCTTTCTTAGAGCAATAGTACTTTGCTATCAACTGTGAAAATTTTAAGGTAACTTATGAAGAGCAAATCTCATGAGTTACCATAAACAACAAACTATGATGAAGGAATTGATGTTATTCTACAGATGTCTTAACCTTTACTCTTGCTGTTTATTTTTATCAAAATACAGATGTCAAAAACTTTAGTACTCTGGAAGAGAAACTCATAGTTGAAGATGACATTTACAGACTAACATGTGCCTAATATGACTTGCTTATGGTTTAAAAAAATCAAAAACGATGAGTTCGTGTCCTTTGTAGGGACATGGATGAATCTGGAGAACATCATTCTCAGCAAATTGACACAAGAACAGAAAAGGAAACACCATATATACTCACTCATAGGCGGGTGATGAACAATGGGAACACATGGACATAGGGAGGGGAGCACCACACACTGAGGTCTATTGGGGGAAATAGGGGAG
>CM052650.1:121784397-121796563 GCA_028533165.1 Leontopithecus rosalia
TTGTGTACCTATGCAACTATCTTGTATGTTCTGCACATGTACCCCAAAACCTAAAATGCAATAAAAATTAAAAAAAAAATAAAATAAAAAAAATAAAATAAAATAAAATAAAAATAAATATATAGCCTTACAAATACAAGCTAATTGATTTGACAAAACACTTGAGAAAGCAAAGTCCCTGTGATCTAGAATTAATGAAAATATCACTGATGGGCATTTAGGTTGATTCCATGTCTTGGTATTATAAATAGTGCTGCAATGAACATACATGTGCATGTGTTTTAAAAGAGAAGAATTTCTATTCTATTGGGTATATACCCAATAATGGGATTGCTGAGTTAAATGATATTTCTGTCTTTAGGTCTTTGAGGAATTGCCACACTGTCTTGAGAAAGCTAAATGATGAGAACACATGGACACATAGAGGGGAACAACATGCACTGGGTGTTTCAGAGGGTGAAGGTGGAAGAATGGAGAAGATCAGGAAAAATAACTAATGGGTACTAGGCTTGACAACTGGGTAATGAAATAATCTGTAAAACAAACTCATATAAGATAAATTTGTCTATGTAACAAACCTACAATTGTACCCTCAACTTAAAATAAAAGTTTAAATAAATAAATGAATAGAAAATAGAAAAAAAATAGTGAAAATAATACTGAGACTTCCCAGGGGCTCTAGCGACAGATACAGTGCATACAACTCTGCACGTAATTTAAACAGAACACAGAATACAATCACAAAATTTACCAATTGGCAATTAGGTGTAAAAAGACAAACGTTAATAAAGAACCAAATTTCTAGAAAAAAATACATTTATTACTGTAATATTTTATTTTCAACGAAAGAATTATTGAACTGAATGATAAACCTAAAGGCACTGAAAATATTCAGCCAGAAAGAAAAGGTGTAAAGGAGAGAGTACCAATAACATTATGTAAAATAATATAGAAAAATCTCTGGCAAGGTTGATAAAGAAAAAAAAACAGGCACACATAAAAGTAATATTAGTAATGATAAAGCAAAGATAACTGCATTTTAAAATGAGAGCACTATATTATGGTAATAACGTGAAGATTTTAATGAAATACCAAAATTCTTAGAAAAAATATAACTTGTATCTGAATCACAAAAAATCTGAATACCCCTGTAAAATATAAATAATTAACATATTCCTTATGAAACTACAAGAAAAATACCAGGCCCAGGTGATCATCAACACCAATTTCTATAAGGCATTCCAAGAATACATCATTCTAATGATATCCAAAGATTTTAAAGTAATATATAAAGGAATATCTTCTATGTTATTCAGTGAAGCCATGCACCTACATACCAAAAGATGACAAGAATTTTATCAAATAGGATAGTGAATTTCTACATCAACAAATCTCCCAATATTTTTATAAACTATTAATGTCCTATTTGAGCAGTATATTAAATTGTAATTTAACATGAAAAGTTGATTTATCATGGGAATTAGCAAGGCGAGGTGAACAAGCAAAATTTATTAAAAAAAAAACTATTCAGTACGTTAACAGAGTGAAGACAATGAAGAGAATACAGGATAAATGGATTCAGAATAAGTATTGTCCAATTCTGACATGTCTTCATAATATAAAAACCATCTTAAAAAAACCCTAGAAAACAAAAATAATTTCTTTGTCATGATAAGGACTACACGCAAATATCTGAAAGGATAACATCAACCTCAATGAGAAAATGTTCCGATAATTCTTTTAAAGTAAGGAATAACACAAGGATCTCTGCAATCAAAACTTCTTTCACATTCTTCTTGTATTTCTAATAAACACACTAAAACATATAAAATAAATTCATTCTGTAAAAATTGAAAAAAGTAACAAAAACACATTTCCTCAAGATATTATAATGAATTGTTACAGAGAACTCTTCTTCCCCCCAAATTTACAGGTACATTATTAGGAGAAATGTATACAGCAATAAGATTCATAAAAGTAAAATAAATTGTATTTCTATGCATGTACTTTCCATCTGCTTCTCAACAGCCAGTGTCATGTGTGTAGCACATAAAAATTACCTTGTCTATAAAAGACAACTTTTGCTGTCTTTATAAGTCTTGCTATTTTATGTCATTGGTCTAATGAATTATATATTTTAGATTTTACTAATTGTATCTCACAAAGGGTGTTTTGTTTGCTTATTTTTAATGATTCTACTTTCAAAATTACATGTGTATTATAAAAGAAGCATTGATGAAGAGAAGTAAATTTTTGTTTTTTAGAAACAGAACATCTTATGAATCATGCTTTAGAAATGACCTATTTATTACATGTTTATTTTAATTTTATCCTTAATCCTATCATCATTCTTTTGGTTTGACAAAGATGTAGGCTTGTCATTTACAGTTGGGACAGGTTAGTTTTGAGGACATGTGAATTTCACACACATCTGAGCTGAAGGAAAATATACTCAAGCACTTCTGAGAATAAATATTTAGTGTGGTAGATCAATGCATTGTCCAGTGGTGTTCATATTCTCTAATCAGTTTTCAGATATGTAACGTGTGACAGGAAGTTACACATAAAGCAACAAGCTATCTCAAAGGGTTAACACTACATTACAGTGAGCATTCTGCACCACACAATATATGAATGTAATCCTGGGACAAGCATAAAGTATAGAGTCCACAGCTCCGTAGTTTCTGGGGAATACAACAGCCTTTGCTGAGTAAGGTGTAGAGATCCTACCTGCAGGACCTTGAGAACCTGTAGATAGGCATGCTCTCTTTGGCTGTAGGATGATAGTACTTAGTATAAATTAAGATGATATTAAAGCCATGTAATGAGCCAACAGAGCACATACAGGAAGGCTGCCAAATATAAGTCAATAATAAGATATGAGGACAGATATGGTGGCTCACGGCTGTAATCACAGCACTTTGGGAGGCCACGGTGGGAGGATTACCTGAGGTCCTGAGTTCCAGACTAGCCTGATCAACATGGTGAAACCCCATCTCTACTAAAAATACAAAAATTAGCTGGGCATGGTAGTGGGAACCTGTAATCCCAGCTACTCAGGAGGCTGAGGCATGAAAATCACTTGAACCTGGGAGGCAGAGGTTGCAGTGAGCCAAGATGGCACCACTGCACTCTAGCCTGGGTGACAGACCAAGACTCCATCTAAAAAAATAATAATAAAAAAATAAGATATGAGGCACAATTCTGAAACATACTGGTAGTGTGCATTTTATTCACAAGAAGGACTGAATGCAAGTCAAATTCATTTAAAAGAACAGATTCGTCATTCTAGGTGGGATCACTTGAATCACATCGCTTTCTAGGTTTATCCGAGCCTAGATAAAAGAAAGTAGAAGAGTTATTAAGATTATTATACCCAGTTGTAATTAGAGATCAGAAATAAGGTAATATCAGATATAAAAAGTTGAGACCAAAAATAAATTCCCTCAGTCATTAGCTTAGCTAGGGAAAATGCATATTTTATAATACCAACTGGTGAGATTTGTATTACTCAGGCTATGAAAAGAAAGGGAATAGAGGGCCTAGACTAATGACTTAGGTTATTTTCATATTCTTTAATAAACAGTCCCATTTGTTAGTGATTTATAGATAGTTGCCAGCTCCATTCACTAAAGGTGTTTGTAAGAAGTAAAAATAAAAAAATAACATTATGAACTCAGAAAAAAATAGAGCAGAAGTAGATACTTTCTTATCATATGACCATTGAATATTAAATACACTCTTTTTAAAATATCCTATATTGAATGATCTTTTATACTGTACCTATTTTCCCATTATTCTACACTATATGCTTTTTCTATAAAGGGGCTGTTAGAAATAAATAAGCATAGAAAAAAAAAAATTTATAATAAGACTTTGAATCTACCCAAAGACCTTCTATTTTTAACAATGTAGAGGAAATAGAAGAGAGGGGCTGCTGTTTTAAATGCCATAAATCACTTTAGGGTTCTTATAATTCCTGTGGGAAAAGAATTCAAAGTACTAACATGTAGAAAAAAATTATTTCAAGTCCTCTTATATTTGAAATGAGCAACAGTGTTTATATTTATAAACTGTGACTATTTACTATATTTATATGGTTTATGGTGTTCAACAATTATTAAAATTTATTTTACAAACTTGACATTCATAAAAATATAAATATTTACAATTTAGACAAGTCAATCTCTGTATTAAAACTTGTCGCCAGAGTTCATATTATTTCTACTGAATGGAAAATAAAACCAGGAATGAAAATAGGAAAATTTATCCTTTTTGATAAAGAGCTTAAAACTTTAATCTCATCAATAAAATGTCTTAAACTGATTAGCGAAATAAGGTTTTTTGTTCAGTAATAAATTCACCTTTTAACTGGTAGGAGAATATTATATAATTTACCTGAATAAAGAAAGTACTTTTAAGTTCAAAAAGTGTGCTTCATAGCACCTTTTCTTAAAGTGTTGTCCCTTGTAAAAAGGAGACATATTTCTGATGCACTTTTCTTTCTCAGAGACTTACACTACATTTTTATTGACATAATCATACCGATTTTTCTACATATTTTTTTCAATTACCCAAAGGGAATAAATCTGTTGTTCTATATTATTTATATATTAGTAACATGTGATTACTATGTTATTTTATTAATCATATATGCTTTTCTTTGATTCATCCATCTATTCATTAGTTTTATTAAATTAACTATAATTTCCTTGTTGCCAGACACCCTGCTTTTTAATTTACATTTTTTCTAGTACTGATTTCAATTTGAGAGCTATAAATATGAAGTTAATTGTTTTAAATAAATAAATAGGAAATGTATACACACATAGGTGGATGTAAAGATGGGAGATGGCAAATAATCCTCCCATATTGAGGGGATGTATTCTCTTTTTTGGTCCACAAGGGGTGTAGACCAAGGGCAAGAACTTCCCAGTGCCATGCCCCACCTCCCATCTCGCTCCATCTGGGAGACTTGACGGTTTATGTTTAAATTTCATGGGCCAGGAAGAAACTAAGAGTTAATCACTCCAGGGGAAGTTCTAAGGAACACCTTTCATTGGCCTGGGGTCTTAGAGAAGGTGGGGGTTCCTCCCACATTAAAAGTTCCCTTCTTCCAAATCCCTTAGGACTCCATGCTTGGTTCCCCTTCCATGAACACTCCCTTCATGGAAGCCATCTTTCTCTCTCCTGGATTTCCCCTCTGCAGTCCCCTTCCACACTCTTTGCAGAAGCTTGTATTCCCCTCCTAAACTCCACCTCTCTCTATTCCCTTCCACTCCGTGCGGAAGCTGCTTTCCTCTCCTGGATTCCATCTTTCTGGATTCTCTCACTCAGTGTGAGAGTTAGCTGTTTATTTCTCCCTCTTTCTCCTGTTTTTCTCTCTCTCTCTCTAAATAAATCACTTTCTACAAACACTTTTGAGTCCTGCATTTACTGTGCACTGTGCCATGGTCCCCTCTTTCATTCTTGAGAGGGCAGGAGACCAAGAACCTGGAGAAATGTCCTTTCAGGGAAGCTGAGGGCACCCTGAACCCCTGAAACCCAGTATTACAATATGAACCATGCTATTGCAATGTTTATCTTGATTTCTTCTATTGTTGGGAAAAAAAAAACTATCTCAAATGACAATTATTACTTCCTCCACTTTTAAAAGATATTATTTTGTCATTTTTTGATCTTATAAAAATATTTCGGCTGGGTGTAGTGGCTCACATCTGTAATCCTCACACTTTGTCTGGGTAAGGTAGGTGGATCACTTGAGCCACAGGAATTTAAGACCAACCTGGGTAACATGGCAAAGCCTTGTCTCAACAAAATATACAAAAATAGAGAAGCATGGTGCACTCCTGTGGCTCTAGCTACTATGGAGGCTCAGATGCGAGGATCACTTAAGCCCAGGAGGTTGAAGCTGCAGTGAGCCATGATTGGGCTACTGTACTACAGCTTGGGCAACAGAGTAAGACCCTGTCTCTAAACAAAAACAAACAAAACTGTATATATATATACATATATATGTATATACATATGTATATACATATATATATGTATATATATATAATATATATGTGTGTGTGTGTATTTTTAATTAATATACAATCTTCTTAAAAATTGGTTTTCTAAATATATGCTTATTATTAAAATGTTTTTGTCTTATAAATAATATAACCTAATGTATACTATAAAGTGAATGCAGAGATCAATTATAAATTAATCAGATTTATTTTTTTCATGTTCAACAACTCCACTGTCATTCATTCTATAAACCATTTATGCAAAAATATATATTGAATACAGCTCTATATATTTTCCTAATTAGTGCATGTTTAATTTATCAGGTTTGAATAAAAAGCCTCATGACTTTAATTTTTAAATAAGTTAAACATGGTTTTATATTTCCATTAACTTCAACATACAATAATACTATATTTAAAAGTTTATTGAATTTTGTAGCAAAATCAATGAATAATTCACATTTACTTAATTACTTTCTTCTGAAGCAGTAAACTCTTCATTAACTAAGAGGTTATGGTTTATGTAAAGCACTATAGATTCATTTCAATTTTTATAAGATGTTAAATAGATACACATAAAACTTTTATAGAATTTTAGCCACAGTCAATGTTTGCTTCACCTAACTTTGTAATTCAGCTTTATGGCAGATAAATTATTTTTCTCAATAATGCTTAAAAATAAACTGCCATTATTAAAATCTGTTGAGAACCTACTGGCTTTAAGTTTCCAATTCTTTACCTATTGGTCTATCTGAAAAAGCAGTGTTCATACTGAGTTGAAAACATATTTATCAAACCCCCGATATGTACCTGAAATTATCTATCCTAGACAGTGAAGAAAAGTTGCTGAATAAAAAAGACAAAGTCTGAGTCATATTACAGACTAGATTTAGAGCAGGGAGAAAAACAAATACACATACACACTTACACAAGTATGACCAAAAAATAAAGCAGTAACATTCATTCCAACAATGATAAGCACAATAATGGATATAGGAAGTGAAATGATAGGTGTTCTCTATTCATGTCAGCAAAGGAAGATGTCAGATATGATGGCATTTGAACTAACACATAAAAGATGAGAGGGAGTCAGACATAGAAGGATGGAAAGAAAAAGGAAGTGCAAGATTCTAAAGCAGAAACTAATATGACGTATTTGAGAAACAGGAAGAAGACCAGAGTGGCTGGGGCATGATGAAGGATAAGAGATGAATTCAAAGAATCTGGAGAATACAAGCTACAATCAGACTAATCCATATGTAAATACAATGTTAGAGACCAGCTTTCACAAATATATAGTAATACAAAGAAGTATGTTTCTCAGTAGAAACAAGATCTCTTGTGTAGGACAAAGTTAAATGACTTAAACAGGCTAACTTTACTAACAAATACAGCCCTCAATGTATAATATTTCTAGACTATGAACTTATTCTCATTCATGTATCCAGATCAAAGAACGTGGAGATTGGAAGAAGTGCTCTGTTTCGTGCAGTAATTCAATAGCAAAATGTCAGTGACAATACTCCTTCAACATGTCTCCTAGAAGAATTTCCTAGTCATCATCGTCCATCTGACAGAGGGAAAGAGTATAGAAGACCACGAGTGGACAGCTGTTTTATGAGTCTAAAAGTTGCATAGGTTACATTCATTAGCCTCTACCTGACTATAACTCAGGTGCATGGCCAAACTCAACTGGAAGGGAGGCTGGGAAATACAATCTATGGAGAAGTACAAATGATGTTTTCATAGACCCTGCTGCATTGCGTCAATTCTAAATTTGAAATCTTCCCATTCTTGTATTTATTAATGGTACTTTGTTTCCTTATTGTTTCAGGAGTAGGCAGGACCTGCAGTCTACTTCAATAAATTAGATGTAAGTTAAGTTGTTTTCAGCTGATACTTATAGCTTATGATAGCTAATAAAACAACAGTATTTTAAATATTTCTTGTCAGATAGCTACATGAACACTATACATTTGGTGATTTATGGGAAAAAGAAAAAGAATTACAAGCCTGGAAGAGAGAATGATTATTTTGTTCATAGAGTATAACAATATGTATCTTAAAATTTGAGTTAGCAAGAAGAAATATTCATACACTAAAATGACTTCCCTGGCACTTTGATGAAAATCTGCTTAACTTTGAATGCACAAAAGAAATATGTACATAAAGCTTGACCTAATTTTCAGGATCTTCAGCAACTACTTTGTACCACCTATGGTCTAAATTGAAGCAACCATCAACTCTAGAGAAATTTCTAATTATATCTGTTTATTGTCTGATTTTTAATGCATTTGAATGCACCGTCCATCAGCATTTCAGAGTCAGTGCTCTAGCCTGTCATCTGAGAATATACTATCCCACGTTGTCCATCAGTCCCCATAAATATATTGAATTGGAGAAATTATCTGTGTTAAATGCTTTAGATGATATTCAATCTAGCTACTCCTCTAGGTGATTTTTTTTTATCCTTGAAAGCCAAACAACACAGACATAAGCTCACTGAGCTTTCCTTTAGCATTCCACACTTGGTTGTTGTCTAAAGTTAAACTATCCAACCATTTGAAATCTGTGATTACATTACCTACACAAAGGCTACAGAAAAATGTATCACTCTTGGTTCTTTCGCCTTAGGTAATGATTTAAGTTCATGTTGCTTTTAGAAGAGGTATGCAAGGTACAATTCACATCCCCTGAGGAATCAATGTTATTTCTCTTTCTGATGATAAAAATCCCATAAGCAGCCATGTATTACTGCTTCCTCTTGCCTGCTTTAAAAAAATAATTAGAAATTGATTTACGGCCTATTAATTTGTGGTCTTCATTTGCTTTGTTACATTTATCTTGTATGTTTTTGAGACTAATGATTTATCTTGATTTCTATTATAACTTCCTTTGACATTCTTACTGTTACTTGACTCGGTGCTTTTTAAAAAAGATTAAGATCAGCACAAGGGCAGGTGCTGTGGCTCACATTTGTAATCCCAGCACTTTGGGAAGCTGAGGTGGGGACATCATGAGGTCAGGCGTCTGAGACCAGCCTGACCAAAATGCAGAAACCCCGTCTCTATTAGAAGTACAAACATTAGTCAGGCATGGTGGCATATGCCTGTAATCCCAGCTACTAGGGAGGCTGAGGCAGGAAAATCACTTGAACCCAGAAGGCAGAGGTTACAGTGAGTCGAGATCATGTTACTACAACCTAGTCTGGGACACAGAGCAAGACTCCTCCTCCCAATAAAAAAAGAAAAAAGAAACTGCACAAATGAAAAAGTGTTACAAACTCTAAGTTTTCCTGAGGCAATTGTTGAAGGGTTTTTTCAACAGAGTGCTCAGGGTTCTCATCACTTCACATGTCTGTTGGTACTATAGCCTGAATTTATGTTCCTCCAAAATTTATATGTTGAAACCCCAACCCTCAATGTGATAGCATTAGGAGGTAGGGCTTTTGGGAGTTGACTAGAGGTCAAGAAAGTGAAGCCTTCATGAATGGGATTAACCCTATATACAGGGATGGAGAGATCAGAGTTTTGCCCTTCTGCCATGTGAGGACTCAGAGAACAGATGACCATCTATGAACCAGAAACAGGACAATACTGAGTCTGCCAGTGCCTTGATCTTGGACTTCCCAGCCTCCACAACTGTGTGAAAAAAAAAAAATATATATATATATATATAGATATATATATATATATATAGATAGATAGATAGATAGATAGATAGATAGATAGATAGATATAGATCCATTGTTTATAAGTGTTCCAGTTCATGGTATTTTGTTATAGCAATCTGAACTGGGTAACCCAGTGGACAACAATACTTACTTGGAAGGACACGTTAGTATTGTTTCTATTCAAACTTCTTTGAGGGTTTTCATGGCAAGTTGTATCACCATATTGCTCTGCTCCATATGTATTAAAAAGATGTAAAAACATTTCCTGGAGTGGCTAAGAGTGTTGTCTCTAATTGTAATTTTAGTTTTTCATGTCTGTGATGTCCTGCCTTGTACTAATGTGCAAACATATGTATATGAGTGTTGTCCTTGGGTTTAAACAAATCTAAAGATTTTTAAAACAAAAGAAAGAATAGATAAATTAAGAAAGGCTAGAAAGAACATTCAATTGTAGAGCCAAAAAGAAGAACGCAAATTGTCTTGAAGCAGGCTTCTTTCAGCATTAATAAAATTCAGACTGTTCTGACTTTCTCTTTCTTAAATCATGTCTCCTGTCAAACTCTTACAGCCACTGAAGTTCTGAAAAAATTCTAGAACTACAAAGCATTGAGTATCTCAAATACCTGCTAAGAAAGCACAGGCTGGGTATTTATGTACCAGCAAGATTGAAAAGGGAGCAAATTTAACAATATCCATAGAGTGACTTACATTTTACAAGTTGTTTTTACATAGAATATCTCATTTGATTCAGGGAAAAAAGGAAACAATAAAAACAAATGAATGAATGAACAAACCAAGAAACACTGCAAGATGAAGAAAGAAATGTGGAAGTAGTCTTCAGATTTTGTATTAATTGTTGTGGAATTTGAATGTCAGAATGGTTAAATAACTCCTCAAGTTTCCGTGGTTGAACAACACTGTGCTAGATTAGTCTGTAGACAGATTGCCTCATTCAAGACCCATGTATAGTTTCATAATTAAGCTGTTAATTACTTTTCCAGTTCCCCATGTCTGAACACACATAAAAGATTAAATCTAGCTAGATTTACCCTGATAATTTTAGTAAATAATAGTAACAGAATTGCATTGTAGTTTTAATTTTAAGCCACATTAATTAATTTTAAGCAAAAGAAGTCATTTGCTTAAAAGTCCCTGTATTTTTTCTGGAAGTTTATAATTGTTGGGAAGAGTATAGTGAAAAGTTGACTTTGATCTTGGTTTTCAAAATTGTATTATCTAATTTCCCAGTATCTATGTTCCTGGTCTCTTTGCTTTATTTGGTCTGCTTGCTCTTCTAGACCAGAAAACAAGCATTTTCATTTTAATATTAAGATAAACTTTTAAGTAATACGTCAAAAGAGAAAATATTTTGGTGTAATGTGCAATAATAGTACTCTGTAGCAAATTGCTTTATTTTCTTCGTTCATTATACAAAATAGAAAAAGTAGATTATGTGCTTGAGGAGAAAAAAGACGTTGGAATACTAATATTAGAATGCATAATTTCACCTTGAGGAATATTTTTATGAAGAAATTAACAAATACTAATTTTCCAATTTTCATAAAGATTTGTGTGCATGTAATTGTCAGTCAGTTTGGGAATTATTTGTAAGTAGCTGTAATTGCAAATATTCACTGATATAATTGTGTCTGGCTACAGTAAAGTTGCATAGAGTACTCTGTGTAGCCCTCACTCATCCTGAAGTATGTCAAATGCAATGAGCAGTAAAGCATAGCTGGCTTGTGGAAAGTTCTCTCCTTTTCTCTGCTTCACTGCCTTACGTCTTGACCCAGGAAAGAATACCAGCATTTTACCGTCACAATTAAAATATCAAACAGTACAAGTTATATCACTAATCAAGTTGAGAGAGAAAAAAGAAATGACTGTTATTTTGTTTTATAAATCAAAACTGTTTCAATTTTTTAGAAAATTTATGAACCACTTTAGCTGTATTCATTCAAAAGTCAGTAAAATAATTATTATGAAGCTTTGGAGGTCCCAATTTTAAGTAATATAAAATGTTTATATTTCTCAACAAAACACTTTCACTCAGAGTAAGATCTAATAATTAAACATGAATAAGATATAGTTGTAATTTACATTCACTTTATAACACTTCTGATGTTTACATCGAATGAGAAACATTTGAATCTTCTTTTTTATGGCATAAATGCTGTTGGGTAAATACAATTAAAAATAAAATTTAAATTGACTAAATCCCCCAATTAAGAGATACAGCCAAAACCTAATGGTATAATACATCCAGACCCATTTTATATTCAAAGATACACAAAGACTCAAAACAAAGGGTTGGAGAAAGATTTACCAACCAAATGGAGAGCAAAAATAAAGAAATAAACAAAAAGCAGGAGTTGCAATTCTCACATTTTATAAAATAGATTTCAAAGCAACAAAGATACAGTGGTAAAAGGATCAATGCAACAATAAGAGCTAACGATCCTAACACCCAGATACATAA
>CM052650.1:121797063-121824271 GCA_028533165.1 Leontopithecus rosalia
AAAGGGTTGGAGAAAGATTTACCAACCAAATGGAGAGCAAAAATAAAGAAATAAACAAAAAGCAGGAGTTGCAATTCTCACATTTTATAAAATAGATTTCAAAGCAACAAAGATACAGTGGTAAAAGGATCAATGCAACAATAAGAGCTAACGATCCTAACACCCAGATACATAAGACCCATAAAGAGATTTAGACTCAGTGAGACAGAAAATTAATAAGGATATCCAGGACTTGAATTCAGATCCGGAACAAGTAAACTTAATAAATATGTATAGTGCTCTCCACTTTAAATACACAAAATATACATTCTCCACTTTGAATACACAAAATATTGATCAGCCATTATTAATGACCATTCTTAGAATTAAGCAATATTCCTGTTCTCGCTCCCTCTTTTTCTTCCTCTTTCTTCCTCTCCTTCTCTCCTTTTTTTTCTTTAAAAAAAAAAATAAATAAAATAAATAAATAAAATTTACTTCCAACCTAGAAAACCTCTCTGCAAATGTAGAGGTAAAAAAAAACAAATTTGATGATTTAATAGGTATCAAAACAGAATGTGATGTTCATCACAAACATCCCACTAAGGGAACGAAAAGACAGGAATAAATATCATTATTTTGTATAGTGAAGCAGATCTAATCCATTACATGTGTGTTCTCAGGATAAACAATAACTAGCGCTCAAGTAAGAGGCCCCCGACAGCACCATTTAACACACTAAGGTCCTTCTACAATCAACTAGTCATTGAAGTGGCCATCTGTGTTTGTTAATTGGCTAATCCAAAATTAATAAATCAATCAACTTTTCACATCCTTCTGATAAGACAGACAACTTGGAGGAAAGCACCCACTGAGTTAGGGTCCTTCCTTCACAAAAAAACTGGGAGATGGGGTTCTACCTTTCTCGATTATTACATTTCAAAGAGAAGGTTCCCAAGACCAAGAGAAAGATCTTCCTGGCTTTTAAACCTAACAAAAAGCTTATTTAACTTTAAAAAAATTTTCCATACACTTCAAAAAGACAGCAAAATAACTTAAAACTATAAATAGTATAAAACAAATGCTATAAGAAAGGGGAGAGTCTCTTTTTTTTTTTTTTTTTTTTTTTTTTTGAGACGGAGTTTCGCTCTTGGTACCCAGGCTGGAGTGCAATGGCGCGATCTCGGCTCACCGCAACCTCCGCCTCCTGGGTTCAGGCAATTCTTCTGCCTCAGCCTCCCGAGTAGCTGGGATTACAGGCGCGCACCACCACGCCCAGCTAATTTTTTGTATTTTGAGTCTCTTATATTATTTTAAATATAAATAAGTTTATTTTTGATTTCTTTGATTTTATATTCTACATAGATTATGTATCTATATAGTGGTTATGTTTTTGATACATTATATGAAATAATACCATATTATGAAAAGCTCATTTTAGGCCATTTTTCTCATAAGCAACTTTTTTTTTGGAAATACATTATCCAATTTTACTAATAACTACTACTGGTTTTTAGTAACTATTAGCAACTTTAATAACTGTTCAAAACTCGGTGATAGTGGGGAGAAAGAGGTGTCATGCAGCGTATCACTGGATATTGCATTCAGTAGGCAAATGGAAGCATCATAATGAATCTGCCCTTTTATTATTAAATAACATGCCTTCCTTTGAGACCCGTTAGGCTATTATACTATTTAGATTATCTGATTTCCTTATCATCTTATTGGACACCTTGTAGTCTGTTTACATATGTATATATGCATAAGCATTCAGTAATTATTAATGAAGTTCAGTATCTTTTCATTCATTTCCCAGAAAGGCAGAGGGTACACTGAGCTTGACTTATCAAGCCCAAACATGATAGACATTCATACTATTTTTGAAGTGAATAGTTGTTTGCTCCAAATATATAATTCAGTTACTTTCCAAAAGTTAAGCCTGCAGTGATATGTTTACTATCATAATTAAATTATTGACTCTGTACTAAAAATTTTAGATTTTAGTTAAATCTTCAGGCAAGTTATGATTCAGGACTTCAGCTTTAAAAGATATACTGGTTATATTTTAAAGATTGAATGAAATCTTCATCTGTATGTGTTGTGTGTGTGTGAAATTATTGTCTGTATATATATATATATATGAAAAATTAACTATGTATATGTTAAAAATTATATATATATATAAAAAACTATTATCTTATTTGTAGGTTATCAATGTCCCTTTGATACTCTCAGTTTATTCAATATAGAAGTTTATTACTTTGCAAAAGAGACAATGTATTTGAGGCATTACTTTTTATGATTGTTGCTATGTCCTTCAAACTTTGAAACAGTAACAACTGTTGATTAAATTTCCTGAATTCTAATTTTAGATTACACATAGCATTGAGATAAATATCAGATAATTTGTAGCCCCTATATTTGGTATGACTCTAATTGCTAGCGTCCTAGTTCTAATAATTAACTGTATGATCTTGAGCAAGTTAAACTCTATGTCTCGGCTTCTTCATCTCTAAAATAAGTATAAAAATTATAATTTCTTCATAGGTAGTTGCAAGAGTTCCATAGGTTAATACACACTTAGGAGGGGAAAGGGTAACTACCAAAGGGATTGTGGGGCATGATCCCAACCTCTATGTCTAAAGTTTTTTCCCTTTTTTAAAAAATAAAAATTAAAAAATGCAAATCTCTTGTAATTGTTAATTACATGTTCTTTAATTCTAATTGGCTGCTGATTAGAATTGCATTGTCTTCATTTCAAAGACAATAAAAAACAAATATTTTATTTCATATCATGGCTGAAAGTATCTCATAAACTGCAGATATATTGACTGCATACAAAAAAATAGCAAAATTTCACTCAGTTATTGAGTTATAATTTCCTGTATTCTTGATTTAAATTTGTAGTTTTATGACATTTGACTATAGAATACTTTATTTATATGAATTCTAATGCATACCCCCAATATCTAAGAGAGATAGAAGAACCCATTCACCACTTCCAGGCTGTCTTTCTCACCAGCAGAGACTGCCTTTCATGAAGTGCTACAGAACTCATTAGTCTAGCCGAATTTAAGCCTGCGTTTTGTTCACCATCCAGTGCAATAGATTACTAAAGCTTATTCCTCCAGTCTAAATGAAACATTATACCTTTGTTTAATATCTCATTTTCCCATTTATATACACAATTATTTATCAAATAAAATTAATTATTAATTAAATTAAACAATAAAAGCAAAATGCACAAAAATGTGCTTTGTATAAAGTGAAATAATTACTTATTTTTTATAAATGCAACCTCTTCTTGATACTTGCAACAACCAAAAATGGCCATTGCTTTTATAGTTAAGAGTCTTATCAATAAGATAAAACAATATTATTTAGAATTACAAATGCATGAAGTCAAGCAATAAGAGATGCCATGTTTTGCTGAAATGCAGCAAAGCAGAGGGAGTGCACCATAAACTAAGAAATCAGAATTCTAAAGCTAGTATTTAACCAGGTAAAAACAAAACTCCCTTTGTTTTGTTATGTTAAATAAATGAAGCAAACTCTATCAATTCAGTGACATTTGTTTTAAATAACAAACAGTTCCTCTTAGATCTCAGCAAAAAATATTTTAATTTAGTGCATTCAATTCCCAAAACAATCCTTAAAAACATATTTTTTAAAGAAAAATGTTACAGATAGGCTCAGATTCACAGATTGATGTGTTGGGTATTATTTTTCTGTACTGCGTCTAGTATTTACCTGGATCTCTGTTCAGAGTTCTGAGTATCTATTAAGTCAGCAAACTATGACCTTTCTCCTGCTCTCTTGTTTTTCTTACCCAATTTGTATGCCTATTTGTGAGTTTTATTCTAGTTCTCTCTCCAAAGTTTCAACCTAACACTCAAACCCATTAAAGCCCTCTGTTTTTAGGGGATACACTCTGTAATCCTTATTTCCTATTTGTTATCATAACCCAATCCAACAAGTGTCCTATGATGTAGTTTGTCCATTTCAGAAATGTTATGACTATGCCTCCCTCACTAGAACAAGTCTCTATTAGCTTAGGGACTTTGGGCATAGCTGAAATCTGTTTGTCACACTCATTAAATATTATCATGTGAACTTCTAATGGGTAACAGCTGTTGATTCCTCTATTTCTGTCTCCTTTATACCAGGTTTTCTCTTTCTACTAAGTCCTGTGTCCTTAAAGCCTTACTAGGCTTCACCGTAATCTACGGTTTAATATAAAATCATCTAACATGAGTTTCTTTATGAAGATATATGAAGTCAGTTTGTTAATATTAAATGGTACATAATAAAATTTCTTTTGATTTTATATAAAATTTCTAAAAATAATAAATTCAAATATACTTCACAAATAAAGAGAAATGTAAAATCTATAGGATATTTTTCTCATAAATCAGTAAAACAGTGTTATTAACTATCTTATAGCAGTAACAGATAAGGCATCTCTGTCATAATCAAAAAGTCCTATTCATTTAAACTTCAAGTGACATTATCCTTTTGGCAGAAGAGAGTCTTGGGTAGAGCTTCAGGGTCTGAAAATAATCGCTAACCACTAGATAGATTAAGCATATATACAGGATGGCAGGCAATGACAGAATCTCACACATCAGATGTTTGCAGTCACACTATACGCATGAGTGATTTTGCATCACATACACATCGATAGTAACTGTAATTTTCTAATACAAAGGACATAGGCATAAGATAAACTCTATTTTTTTCCCCTTGCATCTTGGGTAGAGATAGAAAATTCCTTAATATTAATGCTAACTTTTAACAACTTATAGCATTGTAAAATGACTCATATCAGACTAGGGTAGCAGCACAAGGAACAATGAACCAGAAAACAAACTGGTCATGGTTTTGTTATTGCCTTTTAGGCCAAACTCACCTTCCCTTAAGCAATTGCTCAGTGCTCAGTGAACTGATTTTAAAAATGCTCATCATCTTCTTTTTCCGATCTTGAAGAATCTGGAATAGACAGCATCTTCAAGGGTGAGCAAGATTTAATAGCTTTTAAATTGTTCCCAGAATTCAAGAAACAATTTTTCATTTGTTTTGCATGTTCACATTCAAGGTATTTATGAAACACATCGCATGTGAGGGTGTGTGTGGTTGTGTGTGTGTGTTTGTGTCTGCTGGGACAGAGAGGGGGTTAATATGAAATATATGGTAAGGCAAAATGATCAATCCAACAGCTCACTTTATATCACAGTGTGTGACTTACTGGCTTGGTTTAAGGTACTATTGTCATACCTGTAAATCCTGTAAGACAATACATTTTAAAAAGTTACAACATAACATAAATATAATTCAATAAACCTTGGTTTGTTAACATTCATTGACTCTTCAATTACCTGAATAGTCTTTAGAGTATCTTTTTAGAATACTAGATTTTATTCTTTTTGTTTTAACTGTTTTGGTTATTTACGGGCCAGTGATCTGAAAATAGGTTATATTATTTATGAACAAATGAGACTTGAAGGATGAATTGGAATGTCAGAGGCATACAACCATTAAACTGCCTAGGGTTTTGGCCAGGTGTCTATTCAGATTATATAATCACTAAACTTGGTAAATAGAGAATGATAGTGGAGGCTGTGAAGGATCACTTGCTCTAAGCCTAAGACCACTATCAAACAAAAGATCTTGTATACCTCATAAATGTTGTACCAAAACTTTCTTGACATGGGATTTTCAGAGGTTAGTTAGATACAGGATCTTGAGAAAGAAAGTGAAATTATGAATTTAGAAAACCTCAAAGTACAACAAAGAAAACTTGGGAATAATAAATAATCAGACAGTTATTTAGCTAACAGAACAGTGTTAAACATACTGCAGATTTGCACATGGTATAGGTATAGATGCCTGAAATATCTTTATTTCCAAGAAAAGAAATAACCAGTAGTAGGGATAGTATTAGTAGGAACATTATTTCTTTTCTTGCTGGCTATCTGTGTGATCATGGGCAAATCACTTATTTGGAGCTCATTTATTTTATGCATATGTTTTAACATTAAAAAAATCAAAGAATACTAATACTTGAATGGAAAGATTTCTAACAATGGACAGCAAAATAGCATTTTTAAAATATTTAATACTACCACACAAAATTAAAAATGTCAAAAATTAGGTGGATTTTGGTTCAATATAAAATGTAAAATATTCAGCTAGTTATTGATTCACACTAAGAAAAGACAGCTCATGACAGAATTATCTTTTTTCTCATTTGGAATTAAATTTACACAGCTTTAGTTACACAAATGCACTAAACCTCTCTTTGCAGAATTTGCATATTATTCAACACATGTTTTAATGTTTAACACCATATCTTGGTCAAAGTTGGAGACAAAATATTTAAGACAAGTGATTGTGCCAGAAGCACACACAACAGTTGACAAAAGAAAAATGAAAACTACTGTTTCTAACTATCTGTGAAAAACCATAAGTGTTCAAGTTCATAAGTCAATTTTTCTTTCTGATACATGGAGTCAACAGTTTGCAAAATTAAATTTAGAATATTCTTATTTACATTAGTAATAGAGAAACATCCCTTTATTTGGAAAAAAAAGTTTAATATATTTTAAATGGCACCTGATTTATCATCAAGTCTTAGGGTCATTATACATAATTATGCTTAAATTAAACTAAATACATTAAATGAGTACATGTTATGAGACACAAATATAAAATATATTAAACTAGAGATGTAAACATGAAGAATCTGAGAAACATAATAATAATTCTATGTAAACATGTGTGACACAGTGTAGGAAAAGGAGCAATTAATAATGTATTTAGTAGATAATAAGGATAATATGGTAGAATCGATTGGTTGAGAAGAGACCAGAGTTAGTAAGAATTAAAACATGATATTAAAAAGTAGAAAATAGTGTAATTATGGTAGATCTTTCATATGAGAGTACTAGTTAGATGGTCTTTCATAAAATATCTGTAAGAAAATGCATTAGGTTTGTCAAATGTATTAGTTTTCTATAACTTCAGTAACAGATTACCACAACTTAGATGGTTGAAAACAACAGAAATTTGTTCTCTCACAGTTCTGGACACCAGAACTTCAAAATCACATACCAGCAAAATTGGTTCCATCTAGAGAACTCTGAAGGATTGTCCGTCCCATGCTTCTTTTCTGGCTTCTAGGAGTTATCAGTTACCTTTGTGCTTCTTTGGCTTATAGATTCCTAAGGGTGACCTATGACTCCAACCACATGCAGAAATCTTCTCTCTGTGTCTCTGTCTCTTCTCTTCTTTTTATAACAACAGCAGTCATATTGGATTAAGGGTTTACTCTATGCCAGCATTGTTTCACATTAACTAATTTTATTTGCAATGACTGTGTCTTCAAATAACATCATATTTAGAAATTCTGGTGGTTAGGACTTTATTACAAGTTTTGAAGGGGGAAATTTTAACCTATAATAGAAAGTAAACATTTCATGTAATAGGATTGAATAATATCAATATTAGCTTGAAGTTTACAGGAACTCATTAAATGTGCAGATTAGGAGAAAAGCAATTTTGAAAGTGGAACTTTGGGATTATTTAATTGCTTAGGAGAATTCTACAAAAATACAAATATGAGATAATTAAAACATAAATATAATGATAATGGAAAGAATGTATTGATCCAGACTCTTGCTAAAGAAAGATATACTCTAATAATATTGCTTCAAAGCAAATAAAAATACCAAGAAACTATGGAAAAATAAAAGCATAACATAAAACATATCTTTACATTTATCAATGATATGAGAAATAATTTAAAAATTCTCAGAGACCAAAGAGAAAATGAAGAGAGACAAAGATTTTAAAAGGTCATGTGTCAAATTATGTTGACTTTAACCTTCAATTTTTACCACCATGTAGCAGAAGACAAAGTGTAGAAACTTATTTTGCGGGAAATCTGATAGAAGACTCAACAAACAAAGCTGACAACTGTAAAGGCTATTCTCTTAGTATGACTGTGAACTAAAGAATAATCCACCCGCAAAAGGGGGCAGCAAGAAATGTTCTTCTCTGAAACTTTGCATTGTGTACCAGGGAAAATATCTTTGTTAAATATTCAAAATCAAAAATCTCACCTGAACATGCAACCAGAATTCAGAGTTCTTATATGTATCTGGAAAACTCTAAGGAATGTATTAATGTCATTGTAAAATATAATGTCACCAAGCAAATGGGAAAACAAAATGTAAATTATTTTGAGTAGAACACCGGTCTTCAAACAAGACCTCAAATATTATTATAAATGAAAATTCTAACGGACATGAGCTAACAAAGATTAGATATGCAAGAAAAAAATGCAAAATCAGCAAGACCAAAAGGATACAAGACAGTATAGTCATACCCAAATGAATATAATAATTAATAGTAAGAGTACAACAAATACGTGTGTGCACTATAACTGACCAAATAAAAAAGTAAATAGAAATTGAGAAAGAAAAAAGACACATAAAATTGTCAAGCACACATGAATAACAACTAAACAAATTAAAGGAGGAAAAACATGGTTTCATATGATGAATACATGGACAATTACCTAGTTAATTAGATGAGGCTAGAAAAAAGAATGAAAGCTAAATAAAAAGATATTACTGTGGTATTTCTAAAAGAAACATTAAGAATACAGAGAAGAATCTAGAAGCTTTGCCACTTGGCTAATAAGAGAACTAGGAGGAAAGCAGAGAGAAAATGGTGTAGAGTCCATACTTAAAGTGATAATGGTGGACAAAGCTTGGTGAAAGACTCACATTTTCAAATGTGAGAATTTCAATAACTCTCAAACATTGTAAATAAGAAAGTCTAACCCTAAACACACCAAAGTGAAAGAGCAAAACAGCAAAGAACAAAAGAAGATTTTTTTTTAAATTTTTATTGCATTTTGGGTTTTGGGGTACATGTGCAGAACATGCAAGATAGTTGCATAGGTACACACGTGGCAGTGTGTTTTGCTCCCTTCTGCCTCTTCACCCATATTTGGCATTTCTCCCCATGCCATCCCTCCCCTCTTTCCCCCGCTCTGTCCCTCCCCTATTTCCCCCAATAGACCTCAGTGTGTGGTACTCCCTTCCCTGTGTCCATGTGTTCTCATTAGAACAAAAGAAGATTTTAATGGCAGCCAGGGAAAACAAATTATATTTATTCCAAAGGAGTGACTTTAAACCAACAGCTAAATTTTCAGTAGCCATATTGGAAAGCACAACATGGTGTATGAATAATTTTTGATGCATTTGTTACTAAGAGAATCTCCAGAAGGAATATATGGGTATGCCTCACACACAAGAAAATATTCCAGATAGATTGCCTAGTAAATATGAACAAAAGTTAAGCTAAGAGATAAATAAGTAAGCAGGTAAAACTATAATATGGGGAAATGATTCTCTATTTAATAAATAGTGTTGGGAAAACTGGCTAGCCATATGCAGAAAGCTGAAACTGGATCCCTTCCTTACACTTTATACAAGAATTAACTCCAGATAGATTAAAGATTTAAACATTAGGCCTAACACCATAAAAACTCTAGAAGAAAACCTAGGGAATACTATTCAGAACATAGGCATGGGCAAGGATTTCATGACTAAAACACCAAAAGCAATGGCAACAAAAGCTGAAATAGACAAATGGGATCTAATTAAACTAAAGAGCTTCTGCACAGCAAAAGCAACTATCTATAGAGTGAACCAGCAACCAACAGAGTGGGAAAAAATATTTGCAGTCTATCCATCTGACAAAAGGCTAATATCCAGAATCTACAAATAACTTAAACAAATTTACAAGAAAAAAACAAACAACCCCAACAAAATGTGGGCAAAGGATATGAAGAGACACTTTTCAAAAGAAGACATTTATACAGTCAACAAACCTATGAAAAAATGCTCACCAACACTGATCATTAGAGAAATGCAAATCAAAGCCACATTGAGATACCACCTCATGCAAGTTAGAATGGCAATCATTAAAAAATCAGGAGACAACAGATGCTGCAGAGCATGTGGAGAAATAGGAACACTTTTACACTGTGAAGTGAAGTACTCATAAATGGAGGGAGCACAGCTCAGTAAATTCATTATAGCTAGCTGGACATCTTGCTAAGTGACCTGGACTCAGAACAAGAACTTGCTCTGTAACCACCAGGTATTTGTATTCAGACAATTGCTTCTCTTAGGCTCCATGGTTTCTTCTAAAAAATAAGAATTTTGCTACTTTACTTCACTAGGTTGTTAGGAAGATGTAATGAGATTACGTGCTTAAATGTGCAGAGAAATTGTAAATCAATTGAATAATTTATTTTTGAACTTTATTTCTGAAGTCCCAAATAAAGGGGGACTATTTTGGAGTCCCAAATAAAGCTTGATGTGTGTTTTTCCATAGTTTATAATATTCAAATGTTGCAGTTTTCAGAAAATGCTAATCTTGTGTATTAGTTGTATTCATTGTGGCTTGTAATTAAGGGCATTTTAGCTAACTCATAACCTATAACTAAATTTATATATAAATACGTTATTATTGAACTAGATAAAAAACTATAATAATTAATAATAAAACAATAGTAATATTATTTTGTAGTATTAAAGCTATAGAGATCTAGTATCTAAACAACAGCAAAATTTGATTTGCAAATGTGATTTAAATTATTGATTTTATTTTTTTTCTCAGAAGAATATTAAGGCTATTTAATAAATTTAAATTCTTTAAATTATACATGTAGAAATGCTGATGGTAAACATGTTAAAAAAGTAAAAATAGTGTTTTTAATATCTAAATTAGAGGGAGAAAGTAGAAAAAAAGCAAAAAATATCAAGCAAACCGAAGTTATTACACTGGAAATAAAAATAACAGAAAGCAGAATAAAATTTTGAGGCAAAGAAATAAAGTTGCAGAATTCATAATACATACATGGTGATTTAATTGGTATACAATTCCGAATGCAAAGCAAAGTATGAAAAAAGGAATGCATGTATATATTGCAAAATGACATAAAAAAGAAAGGGAGTGGTTAAATTGGGGTGATATTTCTTTCCTGAACAGAGAAAGGGAAATAAAATTGAAAAGAAGGCACACAGGGGATCTAACAATGAAAATTAGGAATTTTTATTACCCACGTTTCAAAGAAGATATACAGTTATGTGTTTTATTATTTGTGTTTAAAATTAACAAAAATAATTTTGTGCATAATCAAAAAATAATACAATACTTTAAAGGGGAATAAAAGGATTGTAAAATTTTACTAAATTTAGAGAGATACCATTGCCAAAACTGGAAATTCGTTACAAGATTTGTTCATATGCTAGCATTCCCAAACTGCAAGTTTTGTCCTTCAATGTCACTTTCTCGTTGTTACAATTGTTTCTAGACAGAAAGTTGAGGTTTGATGCAGCAAGCTTGTCCCCCTCTGAAATTTCTCTGCACAGTTTACCAAGAGATCTAATTTTCAGGGGTAGTGAACTCATCATGGAAGCATATATGTATGCATACATATACTCAAATGTATAAATATGTATTTCTAATCAAATTAGACAAAGACATTGTCTTTAACGGTAACATTATTTAGTACGCTTTATGGTTCTTAGAAATTATAGATTTGTCCCCTAATCTTTTGCAGAGTCAAAAGTAATACCTTATGAATGTCTCTTAAAAAATAGTAAGAGACATTGCCATTATTCTTAATCTTTGACATGTTATATTTAATCTCATTCAATACTATAACTTTATTCAGCCCTTGTAAAATTTGGTATAGTTGAAATGAGGGAGATATATACTGAAGGATATGTTTTTAGAAGAAACTATGAAAAAACATATATGTGTTCTATTCATTGATACATACATATTAATATTAAGCATATAAAAGAGAAAACTGCATAAAATAAAGAAGCAAACATAACTATGAAGTGAATTGAATTACTGCGACTAGAATTCAGTTTGACTGATCTTTCTCGAGTAAAAATCTATAGTAAAAAAATTGATCTGAGAGATCAATTTCACAGTTCAATATCAAGGAGAAGCATTCCAATTATCCAAGAATGAACTTTAATTTTTATGGTTCTTTAAAATTTTTTTATACAAATAATAAAAAATATGTATCTTTAAAAGTTTGGATAAGTATGCAAATAAGATACTGTCATATGTGCTATTCTTTTAATAGTTGTTTTGCTTTTCTTTCCTTTTTAAAATTTGTCTAACTGGCCTCTTCTCTTACTTCCCATAAAATCGCTGCCAATAATTAATCCATGTCAATTTATTAAGATATTTTCCTGTATTTGTGCTTAATTTATATTTCTGAAAATACAGGAAGAATTAAGATCAATTACAGCTGTTCAAAAATTGGTTCATCTTATTCATAATTACCTTAATCATAGAAATCTCTATAAATCAACGGGTATATATCTACCATTGTTGGTTTTGGCATTTTAAAAAATCTTTCTTTAGTGATGGGCATTTATTTGCTTCTTTGTCTCACAAGGTATCATTTTGGGGTGATTGTGTGTGTATGTGTTTAAACAAATAAATATGTATTTGTTAATATATAGGTAATGTGCTTTTCTGAAGTGATTATCTGTTGGATCAGAGTTTATGCTACTTAACCTTGATTTTTAAAAGTTGATAGTTTCCAAATGATTATAATAATGTATATGAATACTCTCCAATCCACCATATATACATATTTCTATTTTGGGAAATTCTTTTTGTATATTGTAACAGGCCTGATATGCCACTTGCTTGTTGTGTTGGGAATTTCACTATTGATTAAATAACTAATATATTTCTCACTGAAATAGTACTAACCTTATAATGCAATCTTTCCATGCATTTTAAGGGCTATTCATATTTTCTGTAGTTTATTTTGTTCTTCTGATATGCATGACTTTTCCTATTCAGCTTCCAGGTCAACTTGTTTACAGATGCCTTATTATTTATTCTCTCAATTCCTACAGAGTAAGTTTTTAAACATTCTTGTCAGCTGTTCAGTATTCTAGCAGAGCTGTTATTGCCTTTGATTTTAAGATCATTTTATTAAATTTCAAAAACAACAGCTAAGAGGGGGCTGAATCTAAAAATAAAACATTAATAACAAAGTTTACTTAAGAAACACCACCATGACAGAGATTATTCACAAAAATTATAATAAATGTATAAACAATATTCAGATGTGTTGTGTGCTAAGATATTATTGTCATTCTTTGCTTAAAGCTCATATATTTTATATACCTGTTACTCAAAGTAGTATAAGTAATAAACTAGATGAATAAAATAAAATAGATGACTTCAAAATGTCTTTCTAATTATATCTCATGTGAGATGTAGATAGAATTGATAATTGAATAAAGAAAAAACACGCTGTCTGAGAGAGATTGGCATTCTGCAATTTTCTAGAGGTAATTGAAGAAGGATATACTTGTATTTGAAACAAGAACATTACATGGTACGATTGAAATTGTCATTATTTTTTCATAAAAAGTATATATTTCAAAGTTTAGTCATACAAAATATATGAAAAAATACAATTAATAGTGATTTGAAAGAGAGCATAAAATCAAAAAAAGTAAGTATAAAAATATTATACTCATTGGTGGTTCCTGGAATATGCTAAGCTTACTCAGTTGGAGGAACAGAATTCTACTAAGGGGGTTAACCTGAATGGGAGCCTTCTTATTTTCGTGGGAGTGCAGACAAAATGGTTTGTTGCTACATTTCTTTTTGTCTTCCAACTTCATTCATTTTCTGCTGTACTTTATTCTATTTCATTACTTTCCCAGGAAGCTAGCAAGATAATTGAGTCAATGCTCATGATGGTTATTTAATAATGTTATTTCTAATTATAATGCTTTGGTCATCTTTAACTATGTATGATTTGAAACTTTTTTATAATGAGCATGCATATTTTTCAATGCATTTAAACCAATATTCTAAAAGTAATTTAGTCACTAAAAAGTATTATATTTAACAATAAACCAAAATATCTAAATCGATTGTTAAAAAAATTGCTACAAAGTCATTCTTTATGTCTAGATTTTAGGATTCGTTTATTTTTTTCTCTGATTTTTAAAATTACATGCATTAAAAAGACTGATTTTGGTGTATTTATGAAATTTAATACATGTGCAGGTTCTTTGTTCTTTTTCTCATTATACTTTATGTTCTGGGGTACATGTGCAGAAAGCGCAGGTTTGTTATATAGGTATACACGTGCCACAGTGGTTTGCTATATCTGTCACCCCATCACCTACATTAGGAGTTTCTCCTAATGCTATTTCTCCCCTAACCCCCACCCCTTGCTATCCCTCCCTTAGCCACCTATCCCTCAACAGGCCCCATTGTGTGATGTTCCCCTACCTGTGTCCATGTGTTCTCATTGTTCAATATCCACTTATGAGTGAGAACATGTGGTGTTTGGCTATCTATTCTTGTGTCCGTTTGCTGAGAATGAAGGTTTCCAGCTTTAGCCATGTCCCTGCAAAAAACATAAACTTATCCTTTTTTATGGCTGTGTAGTATCCCATAGTGCATATGTGCCACATTTTATTTATCCAAGTCAATCACTGTTGGGTATTTGGGTTGGTTCCAAGTCTGTGCTATTGTGAACAGTGCCACAATAAACATATGTGTGCATGTGTCTTTATAATAGAATAATTTATAATCCTTTGGGTATATACCCAGTAATGGGATTGCTGGGTCAAATGACATTTCTAGTTCTAGATCCTTGAGAAATGGCCACATTGTCTTTCACAGTTGTTGAACTGATTTACACTCCCACAAACAGTGTAAAAGTGTTCCTGTTTCTCCACATTCTCTCCAGCATCTGGATTCACTTCTTAGAGTGCTTTGATGTTACGTTTAAAAAACAGTTACTCACCATAACCTAATAGCATTCTATTTATATGATAGTTATTCTATATACTAATGATTTAGTCTGGATTGCATAAATACATTTTGACTGTCGATTTTATTCCTACATCTGCCTTTCTGTGTCTCTCTTGCAGTCCCTTAGAGTAGTTTTGTCCACAATTCTGTCTTTGGTATTCTTCTTCTTCCACTCTTAGATTTTTTAGCCCATTTGAAAATGACTTTAAATATGATCAAAATACCACCCACAAGGTAATCACTGCAGTAATCCCCCATTATGCATGGCTTTACCACCGTGGTTTCAATTACATGTGTTCAACTGAGATCGGAAAATAAGTGATTACAGTACAATAAGATATTTTGAGAGAGAGAGAGACCAGATTCACATAACTTTTGTGACAGGATATTGTTACAAGTGCTCTGCATTATTAGTATCAATTGTTGTTAATCTCTTATTGTGCCTAATTTGTATATTAAACTTATCATAGGTATGTCTGCACAGGAAAAACTTAATAATTATAAAATTGATAATTTCTGTAGTTTCAGGCATCCATCAAGGTTTAGAAGACATTCTCTGCATATATGGGATATACAGCTATACTTAAGGAGTAATTTCTAGCCAAGAATCTCTCTTCAAGTCACAAATGACCATCAGAAAGATCCATCAAATGTAAAGATAAAAATTAAATATAAGGCCGGGCTCAGTGGCTCAAGCCTGTAATCTCAGCACTTTTGGGAGGCCAAGGCGGGTGGATCACGAGGTCAAGAGATGGAGACCATCCTGGTCAATATTGTGAAACCCCAACTCTACTCAAAATACAAAAAATTAGCTGGGCATGGTGGCACATGCCTGTAATCCCAGCTACTCGGGAGGCTGAGGCAGGAGAATTGCCTGAACCCCTAACAACAGTGTTGAAACATTTCCTTATCTCCACATCCTTTCCACATCTACTGTTTTTTGAGTTTTTGATAGCAATTATTCTGACTGATATGTGATGGTATTTAATTGTGGTTTTAATTTGCATTTCTCTGATGATTAGTGCTGTTGAGCACTTTTCTCATATGTTCACTGGCTGCTTGTTTGTCTTCTTTTGAGAAGTGTCTTTTCATATCTTTTGAGTAAGGAAAAGACTATGGGGCTTTGTCAAATAACTAATAATTGAATTACCATTTGACCCAGCAATCCCACTATTAGGTATCTGCCCAAAGAATTGTATCAAAAAGACACCTGCACTCTTACATTTATCACAGCACTATTCACAATAGTGAAGTCATAGAATCAACCTAAGCATCCATCAATCATGCATTGGATTAAGAAAATATGTTATTTATACACAATTAAATACTACACAGCCATGAAAAATAATGAAAGCAGGTCATTTCCTGCAATACGGATAAATCTTGAGATTATTATCCTAAGTGAATTAATACAGAAACAAAATTCTATACTGCATGTTCTCACTTACAAATGGGAGCTAAACAATGGGTACATATGTGCATAAGAACAGAAACTACAGACACCAGAGAACTCTAAAAGGAAGAACAGAGGGAGAAAAGTAAGAGGTGAAAAATTTCCTGTTGAGTACTATATCCACTATTTTGGTGACTATTTCACTAGAATCCCAAATCTCTGCAAAATACTTAAAAATCTGCATATGTGTTCCAAAATCTAATTTAATTGTTTTTCATAGCTTCTACATATTCTAAATTAGAAACTGATAAACTATGGTGTGTGAGCCAAATCTGGATTCTACCAGTTTTTGCAAAGTTATCCAGGAACCAGTGGTGCCCAGTCATTTGTAATTGTATGTAGCTGCTTTGGTCTATAATGGCAAGAGTTGAGTAGCTATGAGAGGAACATGTGGCCTACAAAGCTTAGATATCTGGATATCTGGAACTTTACAGAAAGTTTTCATACCCTGCTTTAAATCCTAAACTCTTAATATTTAGCATCCCCCCCACATAAATCTGAGTTAATTTGAATACCTTATGCTATAGCTATCAGAATACGCACTGATATAAATATGTATCAAAATATACACTGATATCACCTGAGTTAAAGAGTTCCTTACCAGCCTGGCCAACATGGCAAAACCCTGTCTGTAGTAAAAATTCAAAAATTGGCCGGGCATGGTGGTGTGCGCCTGTAATCCCAGCTACTCAGGAGGCCGAGGCAGAAGAATCCCTTGAACGTGGGAGGTGTAGGTTGCAGTGAGCTGAGATCATGTCACTGCACCCAGCCTGGGAGACAGAGCAAAAACCTTCCAAAAAAAGAAAAAAAAAAACCTATGCCTTTCATGTTGCAACCTAAATCTTCAACTTCTTGATTGCTGGGTAATCTTACAGGGGAGGGACAGCCGGCGGGGGGGAGGGGGGGCGGGAACTGTAACTGGGGAGGGATAGCATGGGGAGAAATGCCAGATGTGGGTGAAGGGGAAGAAGGCAGCAAATCACACTGCCACATGTGTACCTATGCAACTATCTTGCATGTTCTGCACATGTACCCCAAAACCTAAAATGCAATAAAAAAAAGATTCAGATCAATTTTTCACCTTGTCATTGAAACTTAATCCCAGGGGAAACTTAAATAACCTCTCCTTGCCCTATGCCCTCTTTGCCTCTCCATGCCTTGCATGCATTTTTTTAAATTCACGTGGCTCTCTCTTAGCCTTTCCACTGCTCTGTGCAGAAGCAGAAGGCATGTTTTATCCTTTCATATTATTACTGATACATAACTCAGTGCCTATCGTAAAGTTAACACTCAGTACATAGTTCAGCATGCACGTATACATAAGGGAATATATATATATATATATATATATATATATATATATATATATGAAAAAATATTTTTAGGAACAAAGGTAATTAGTACCTATGTTTTTGGAAAATTGTTGCTCCCTAACTTTCTTTCCCCATACAAACTTTTCTTCTTAAAGGAAAAAACTACAGTCCTGAATCAATTCACTTTCAAGTTCCATTTGATCCCATACTATTTATCTTTGTTACTGTTTCCTTTTTTCATACTAATAAGTTACATTGGCTTAATGGAATAAAACTCCATTCCTCTCATTTTTCTAATGTATTTTTAAAAATATATTTTCTTCCTTGTGTATTTGATTTCTATTCATTTTTCATTGGACTTTCAAGTCTTAACTCATTCCAAAAACTTAACATTATTCAGGCCTTATTATAGCTCCGACACTCTTGTTTCTAAGAGAACATGTTACTGAATTTGCTGCTAAGAAAAAAAACAACAAATCTGTAGACACTATGGAACGGTGGAACAATACTTTAGTAATTCACAATTAATTTTGTGGGTTTTTTGTTTATGTCTCTGTAGGAAATATAGAAAGATGCCCCAATAGGTATTCAGTTCACAACTTTTTCTTCCCAGTGATGTTGGTTAGGTATTTTTTTCCTTAAGGATAAAATGAAAAAAGATAGGTTGAGGATAGAAGTAAAGTTATTGTTTAAAACAATAAAATTTTAATGCAATATTGTACAAGCAAAAGAATAAGATCATACATCTGTTCTACTTCCTGCCACTCCTTTTATTATGTAAATTAAACAATTTCCTCTATCTCTCATTAAAAATAAGCACGGGGGAGTGCAAATTGAGTCATACCTATGAACACAATTTAATTCCCAGTATCTGATTTTGAAAAGAAAAGAATAACATATATATTAATCAAACTGTTTCATATTCTTAATAGGTAGGTAGATAGACAAATGTATATTATTTCTTTAAGAATATCTTCGTGTGTTGTAGTCAAGATTGCATCTGAAGAATCAGACACTGTATTTTGGAGAATTCATTCAAAAGTAAATACTGCAATTTATGGGTTGTAAAATATGTACTTAAGGACTGAGTACAGATGCCAGTTCATCTGTGTCTTTACACACATTTGCACGTACACATTTTCAGCAAAATATTTACAATAAGATAGACAGGTGAGTATTTTATAATAATTTATTATAGATTGGTAAAAAGTAATTGTGGTTTTTGACATTAAAAGTAATTGCAAAAACTGCAAGTATCTTTGCACCAACAAAATAGATAGAAAATGAGAAAATACAAGGCTAAAAATGGTTGATTTGGTTTTTAATCATAATGCTAAATTTCAAATAGTTAAATTCTGCATAACATAATTTAACAGAGTAAATTATGTTGTGTTGGCTTTAAAATACTTACAAAAACCTTCATTTTAAAGTAGGTATAAATCATGGCATCAACAAATATTTGTATTATTCACAGTAAAAAATTAACATTAATTAAATAAGAAAATGGGCCAGGCACAGTGATTCATGCCTGTAATCTTTGGGAAGAAAGGTGGGAGGATCGCCTGAGCTCAGGAGTTCAGGACAAGCCTGGGAAAGGTGGTAAGACCCTATTTCTACAAAAGTAAAAACTTTAGCCAAGTGTGGTAGTACATGCCTGTAGTCCTAACTACTCAAGAGGCTGAAGTAGGAGAGTTGTTTGAGCCCAGGCGTTTGAGGCTGAAGCGAGCCTGAGCAACAGAGGATGATCATGTCTCTACTTTTTTAAAAAAGGAAAATTATAATAAAGAAACTGCAAGTGTACATTTATGCATGGTCGGTTAATAGAAAATTATTTTAAATACCCTGTTACAGAGACCTTAATTATATTTATTTATTTGAGACACAAAATTTCACTATGCATACACATATGCCCATGCACACATAACTAACCTCCTAACTCTAAGTATACAGGCAAATCTAATCAGTTTGGTTCAGCTACTTTATTCTTATCAATAAAGCAAAGTGACTAGAGCCATGCATTCGCAATTCCTATTTTAATCAATGCCTTCACTATTTCTGTTTGCACTGAAAAGTATACGTCAAAGCAAATTTTTAAAAACATTTCCGGTATTAATTCTGTTCTGTATAGTGTTTTGTATACAGTCAAGCCATCCATCCATCCAGTACCCATATACCATGTTTTCCTGGGCTCTCTCATAAAGGTTGGAATAGATCAGTGAATAAAAACCGGCAAACACATTATTCTTATTGAGCACCCTCTTCAGTGAGTAGAGACAGATTCTAGACAAGATAAATAAGTAAAATTTATAGTACCTTGTATGGATATTAATGCTATGAAAAAAATGTCTTACAAATGGAATTGGATGTGATGGTATAGATGGGTGTCACCTTTAGGTAAGGCCTTCTTTAAAAAGGCCCCAAGGAAACAAATAATGACCATGGAGAATTCTGCTGTAAGAATTTTCCTGTCAGAAGGACCAGCACACAAATTGTTCACTATGGGAGTGGCCACAGGAGTAGCAAATACGCAAGCATAGCAGAAGTGGAGTGGAAAGAGTGAAGTAAAGGAGAGAAGGTAAGGGAGGCCATTAGGGGAGAAAAGTGTCCATGAAACACTAAGATTTTATTCTGAATTGTGCTTTTGTAGAGATGGAGATAAACTTAATTGTCAGAGCAATAAAATATAATTTCTATTGTAAGTAAAACTCTGGGTTCTCCTTTTATAGAAACTCTATCTATTGCAGATCAAAATCACTTAATATTTTAGTTCCGTCTTCCATTTATGCTAGTGCAGTGACATGTCTGCTGGGTTTTTTTCCTTTCAATAGGGAAACTAACTAATACGTATATTTTCAGAGACTGTATTCTTTTGGGAGATTCTGAGGGGGAAGTGAATCTGTAGCCATTTTTCAGTTGGCATATCTTATTGCTTACCTGCTGTCTTACCTTATTGGTGTCAGGTAGTGGCCAGTATAGCAACTGCTAGATCCTCCTTCAACTTCTTTGACTCTTCAGCCAGGTGTTAACATGTGTAGCCCTGTGATGGAGAACCCTGGTTTCTGCAGAACAACCATGCCATAAATTTAAAGGGCACAAAAACTGATACAGATGGCTGGATAAGGTGGCTCATGGTTGTAATCCCAGCACTTTGAGATACCCAGGCAAGAATATTGCTTGATCTCAGGAGTTCATGAGCAGCCTGGGAAACATCACAAAACCTTGCCTTTCGAAAATATTTATAAAATTTACAAAAAACACAAAAATTCACCAGATATAATGGGGTATGTCTGTCATCTAAGCTACGTGGGAGGAGGCTGAGGTGGGAGGATCCCCTGAGCCCAGGAGGTCGAGGCTGCAGTGAGCAATGATCATTCCACTGCAATCCACCTTAAGCAACTGAGTAAGACACTATCTCAAATAACAACACACACACACACACACACACACACACACACACACACACACCCCAAAATACTCATACGGATTTCAGTTCATCTTCAGAGAAAAAAGGTTGTGTTTGTGGATTCCAGCTTGTTTGTGCTCTACATACTTTTGATATAGTTTAAATATTTGTACCCTCCATATTTCACGTCAAAATTTGATACCGGATGCTTGAGGTGGGGTCTAATGGGGGTTGTTTTTGTCTTGGGGATGGATTGTTCATGAGAATCTTGGTACCATCCTCACTGTAAAGAGGGATTCTTAGCCTGTTAGTTCCTAGGACAGCTGATTATTTAAAAACTCTGGAACCTCCTTTCTCTCTTTCTTTCCTCTCTCTCTCTCTCTCTCTCTCTCTCTCTCTCTCTATTTCTTCTTCTCTTGCCACATGATCCCTGCTCCCCTTTGCCTTCCACCAGGAGTGGGAAGATTTTTGAAGCCTTCATCAGAATTAGATACTGACACCATACTTCTCATACAGTCTGCAGCACTAGGAACAAAACAAAGGTCTTTATAAATTACCCAGCCTCAGTGTTTTCTTTATAGCAATACAAATGGATTATATAACAAATTGGTACTGATAAATGGGGCACTGCTATCCCTAGCATTGTGTCAAATCCAGAAAAATATATTTCCTGTAAATATCAGATAGATAATAGAAAACATAAAAAGGCATTTAGAACTAAGTAATGGACAAAAGTTGGAAGAATTCAGAAGTCTGAGAAGAAGATAGAAAAACAAGGGAGAGTTTGGAATTTTTTGAGACTGGTTAAGTGATTTTGATCAAAATGTTGATAGAAATATAAACAGTAAAAGCCATGTTGATGAGGTCCCAAATGGAAATTAGAAACATATAGGGAACTAAAAAAAAAAAAAAAGAAGTCACTCTTGTTGACTTTGTGAAAGGCCAAACTTTGGCATTTGGGTTGGTTCCTGGTCTTTGTTATTGTAAACAGTGCTGCAATGAATGTACGTGTGCATGTATCTTTATAATAGACTGAACAAAGGAAATGTGGCACATATACACCATGGAATACTATGCAGCCATGAAAAACGATGAGTTTGAGTCCTTTGTAGGGACATGAATGAATCTGGAAACCATCAAATGGAAAACCAAACAATGCATGTTCTCACTCATAGGCAGGGGTTGGACAATGAGAACACATGGACACAGGAAGGGGAACATCAACACACTGGGTTATGTTGAAGGGTGGGGAGCTAAGGAAGGGACAACTGGGTGTGGGGAGGTTGGGGAGGGATAACACTGGGAGAAATGCCTGATGTAGGTGATGGGGGGGATGGAAACAGCAAACCACCATGGCATGTGTATATCTGTGCAACAATCCTGCAAGATCTGCATGTGTAACCCAGAACTTAAAGTACAATTTTTTTAAAAAAGGTCAAACTTAAGAATGATGATTTAAGTTATCTGGTAGAAGAAATTTCTAAATGCTAAAGCATACAAAATGTGGCCTGGCTGCTTCTAACAATCTGTGATCAGACATGGGAGCAAAGGAATGATGTAATGTTGGAACTGACATTTAAAAAGAAAACAGAGTGTATAAATTGCAGAAATGTGTTCATTGAGAACAGAAGGACACAGGGAGGGGAGCATCATACACTGGACTCAGTTAGGGGTGCCAAGGGAGGGACAGTGAGGGGGGTTGGGAAGGTAGGGGAGGGATAACATGTGGATAAATGCCAGCTGTAGGTGAGGGGGGGATGGAGGCAGCAAACCACATTGCCATGTATGTACCTATGCAACAATCCTGCATGATCTGCTCATGTACCCCAGAACCTAAAGTACAATAAAAAAATGAATGAATTTGTCCAAGATCAAACAAACAAACAAACAAAAAATTGTGGAAATTTGAAAACTGGCCATGTGGAAAATAAGGGAAAAAAAAGTGTTTTCAGGACAAGAATCCAAGGTTACTGGAAAGAAAACTTGCTAGAGAAATTATGACTAAAAGCAAGTCAGGTTCTAACAGTCAACATAATGGTTAAAAATCCCTGAGGGCATGTCAGAAATGTTTACGGCAGCCCCTCTCAACACAGGACCAGAGGCCTAGGAGAATAGAATGGTTTGAGGAGGAGGCAAGCCCAGGTTGCCGTGCTAATTCAGAGTTCTGCTCCCCGCTGATACCCTGACCAGGCTGCTCTGGATCTAGGCTCAGCTCAAAGTGTCCTAGGTACTGCTAGGAAAACTGCTCTGAGGGGGCACAAGCCATAAGCCTTGGCAGCTTCTATGTGGGATTAAGTTCTTAAGTGCCTGGAATGCAAGAGTGGTAGAAGCTTGGCCATTTCCACCTAGATTTCAGAAGTTGTACGGAAAAACCTGGGTGCCCATACAGAAGCCTGAGATAGGACAGAGCCCCCTGCAGAGAGGCTTTACTAAGGCAGTACCAAGGTGAAAAGTGGGGTTGGTGGCTCCACAAATAGTTCCCACTAGGACACTGCCTAAAAGAGTGAGAATAATAGAGCCACCTCCCTCCAGAGCCCAGGAAGTTAGAGCCACCAGCAGCATGTACACTTTTAGCTTGGAAAAGATGCAGGCAGTTGCCCCCAACCCTGTGAACAACCACATGGCCTACACACAGCAAAGCTGGGGAGACAGAATTCACTGAGGCCTCGGGCGTCCACTCCTTACACCAGTGAGCCTGGGATGTCTGGCATGGTGTCAAGGGAGATCATTTTGGAACTTAAGATTTAATGTCTATCCTGCTAGGTTTTGAATGTGGCCTGTTACCCTTTTCATTTCTTTGGTTTCTCCCTTTTGAATGGGAATGTTTACCCTCTCCCTCTACCACCATTGCATGTTGGAAGTAAATAGCTTGTTTTTGAACTTATAGGCACAGAGCTGGAAAGAACTTATTTTGACTCTCAAATAAGGGTTTAGACTTTGGAATTTCGAGCTGGTGCTGAAATAAGACTTTTGTGGTATATTGAGAAAGGGTGATTTTATTTTTCAATGTAAGAAGGTTCCAAAAATTTTTGGGGTGGCCCAAGGTGAAATGATGTGGTTTGGACGTTTGTCTCCTCAAAACCTCATGTAGAAATTTGACCCCAAGATTGGAGGTGGGGTCTGCTGGGAAGTGTTTGGGTCCTCAGGGTGGATCCCTCATGAATAGCCTTGTGTCATTCTCATTATAATAAGTTCTCACTCTATTTATTCCTGAAAGAACTGATTATTAAAAAGAACCTGGCACCTCCATCTGTCTCTTGCTTCATTCTGCTCTCATTATGTGATGTCAGCCCCTCTTTCCCTTCCACCATGAGTGGAAGCATCCTGAGGTCCACACCAGAAACAGAAGTCAGTGCCATGCTTCTTGTACAACCTGAAAAACCACGAGCCAAATAAATTTCTTTTCTTTATATATTACCCAGCCTCAGGTATTTTCGTTATAGCCATGCAGACTAATCCAACTTTACACCCATCATCTCCCCTAAAGCACTGACCCTGTGGACTTCTAAGTCCACACAGAAACACACAAGACAAACAACAGACGTACCAACTCCCACAATTGCTTATGACCTGAGCCTTGATTGATACCCCAAATAAATATTCAAATTTATAAATTGACAGATATGTAGAAATTGAAATATAATTATTTTACTTTGAAAAGTGAATAAATAATATTTTTTCCATGTAGAATTGGTTAATCTTTCACAAAACAGTAACATTCTGTGCACAAATCTTCCCAGGGCAGAGAGATAATATTATTTTATAGCAGCATATTAAAATGCCAGTTTGTTATCTACTAAAATACTGGAATATTTTCATGCCCACTTATAAAGATAATAACACATCCATTAATATTAATTACTGCCAAGTGGTTTTAGAAATCAAACATACATTGCAATTCCAAGAAATCCATTTTTCTGGATTTGACACTGAAGTTAGGAACCCTACCATGGCTATTTTATTTCCTTTTGTTTTCTGGCATTGCCACTAGATTCAGTCTTCCATAGGAAAAGGTAACTGCCAAGTCATGTTAAAAAGTATATATTGTGCCAATCTTTGAGAGAAATGCCTAAGGGGAAAGCTTGACTTAGTTCAGATTGTCTCTGCAGAATGTGCTGGGGTCCATGGAGACAGACAGATGTTTGTATGATAGCCTACTCTGATGATTTGTGGTATTTGAAAAAAAAATCCCCTAAGTATGAGGCAGTGCTTTCTATTCATTATCAAAAGTTATCACAGACAGGCATCAACCTGAGACCTTGTTCTGTCTTTTATTTTTAAAATACAAACCCCTGCAGATAACGATGGATCTACCCCTTCCACCCTCACATCACAGGTGCCATAGATGCATTTGTGTACATACATAATTTGTATAATCATGTTATATTATATATATGTGTACATACAGATATATCCATATATACATTTGTCAAAGTAATAGACTTAAATTTTTGAAAACTACACATGTAAAAACATATTTTTTCTTTGTTTTAAAATTTTTTTTGTACAAAGTGATTTATTTAGAGAACGAGAGAGAGAAACAGGAGGAGGAGAAAGAAAGAAACAGCTAACTCTCACACTGAGTGAGATAATCCAGACAGATGGAATCCAGGAGAGGAAAGCAGCTTCCACATTGAGTGGAAGGGACTAGAGAGAGATGGAGTTTAGGAGGGGAAAACAGGCTTCCATGAGAGAGTGTGGAAGGGAACTCCAGAGCGGAAATCCAGGAGAGAGAAAAATGGCTTTCACGAAGGGAATGTTCGTGGAAGGGGACCCAAACATGGAGTTCCAGAAACATAAAATTTTAATGACATTTTTGTTATAAAATAACACAGTTCAGTATTTGGGAAGCATAGCTTTCTAAAAACCTAATTATGTGTTTATAACCATTCTTTTATCCAACATCCTTCCATCAATTTATTCATTGATTTATTCTTTCATATACTTCTTTATCATTTTCACTGTCTTTCTGTATTATAATTGCTTAAACAGAAAATCATGGAAGACATTCATTGGCTTTCCTGCCATTATTTACTATTTGTTTAAATGTTTCTTTAGCATAACGAATTATGTTGAAAAAAGTTTAAAAAAAGAACTGCAAATAGAAAGTAAATATTTAGCTATTTTTAAATGAAATTTTATGACAAACACTAGATTAAGAATAGATTAAATAAATGACTAGAATATTTATCTTAAAATATACCATCATTTTTCATGTTTATCACAATTGTTAGCAAAATGGTTTTGATCTGAATCATCTATATAATTTTCTGAAAGTGTTTTTACTTTATGCCACCCTTGTCCCAAGCCCTAAGGAGTAATGATATCTTTTATTATTTTTATTTCTTTTTTTTTTAATTAATTTATTTATTTAATTTTTATTGCATTTTAGGTTTTGGGTACATGTGCAGAACGTGCAAGATAGTTGCATAGGTACACACGTGGCAGTGTGTTTTGCTGCCTTCTGCCCCTTCACCCATATTTGGCATTTCTCCCCATGCCATCCCTTCCCCGCTCCCCCCCGTTCTGTCCCTCCCCTATTTCCCCCAATAGACCTCAGTGTGTGGTGCTCCCTTTCCTGTGCCCATGTGTTCTCATTGTTCATCACCCACCTATGAGTGAGTATATACGGTGTTTCCTTCTCTGTTCTTGTGTCAATTTGCTGAGAATGATGGTCTCCAGATTCATCCATGTCCCTACAAAGGACACAAACTCATCATTTTTGATTGCTGCATAATATTCCATGGTGTATATGTGCCACATTTTCCCAGTCCAGTCTGTCATCGATGGGAATTTGGGTTGATTCCAGGTCTTCGCTATTGTAAACAGTGCTGCAATGAACATTCGTGTGCATGTGTCCTTACAGTAGAACGATCTATAGTCCTTTGGATATATACCCAGTAATGGGATTGCTGGGTCAAATGGAATTTCTATTTCTAGGTCCTTGAGGACTCGCCACACTGTCTTCCACAATGGTTGAACTAATTTACACTCCCACCAGCAGTGTAAGAATGTTCCTATTTCTCCGCATCCTCTCCAGCATCTGTTGACTCCAGATTTTTTAATGAACGCCATTCTAACTGGCGTGAGATGGTATCTTAATGTGGTTTTGATTTGCATCTCTCTAATGACTAGTGATGATGAGCATTTTTTCATATGTTT
>CM052650.1:121824771-121872306 GCA_028533165.1 Leontopithecus rosalia
GCCGCGCCAGCGGAGAGCGCTGCGCTTGAGTCCTGCGTGCCTTTTACACCTGGGCTTTTCCCCCGCTCTGTGGGCTATAAGGATCCCTCTGAAAATGCGGTGTTTGCTTACCCTCTGCGTCTTGACTGAGAGCTGCAGTGGTGAGTTCAATGATATCTTTTAAATAAGCAGGAGCTGCAATAATTCTTAAAAACAATATACAATGTTTCTCTTGAAAAAGATAAAATAAAAGTAAAAATTCTACATGGGTTTTTCCCCAAGTTTCTCATTTACATTAGTTAAGTTTTAATTCTTCTGTTATTACTATAAATTTGTCTATACAAAAGCATATTTTAAAATCCCACACAAGCCATTGAAACAATAGGCATTAAATCTGTGCTTCATAATTCATGCATGTAGTAATATTATCAATAAACATACTGTGTTTAATGAAGACATGTAGCTAACTCTATCGTAAACCTATGTAGTCATCAAATAACTACCAGCCATTTGGTCAGTTATGAGTCTTAGAACATAAATGTAAAGGACAGATAACTTTACCAAATAAAAATAAAATCTCTGTTTTGGATCAGGTGAAGACTAATAAACCTAAGATCCTAATTCAATCCAATGGTTAATATGCAGCAAAATTTGTACCTCATCTCTCAAAACATATTATATTTTTATATGTGTATGTTCAACAAAATTCCACATTCTCATTACTAAAGAAACTTGGAAATATTTTTACATTTTAACTGCACTGTGAAATACAATCACATTTAACCTTCAGTTATAACTGTAAATATATAATTTCCTTTTAATATAGAATAGGAAGACTCCGAAAAATTAATCAAACATTCTGACTCAATTTCTTAGGACATCAACACAAATTAACATGACATATTTGCTCAATAATCCCATAAGGCAAATAATAACAAAGCTCTTAGTAGAAAAAAAAAGAAGAGGATGAGAAAAAAGTAGCATACAAATTTAGAATCCCCTGTACTATAAGAGTGATGTAAAAGATGATGATTGATGAATGGATATTGTGCCATAGACCAAATCCGGTAAGCTCTTATTTATTCTGTGACTATACTCTTGTTTATATGCTGGAATATTTAAAGACTATTTCATTTTTAGAAGAAAATAGTGGTGAGCTAAAATCAATTACACATTTTGTTTTGCATTATACTTTTTGACCAGGGATGTGGTCTTTGATATATTTGAGGTCCCTGTGGCAGAGTCCCTGTGGTATTTCCCTGCATGCTGTTTGTCAGTCCAGGTAATCCATTAAAACAGTTGATTTTCTCTTTGCTTAACAGCAACAAAAAATACTTTTTTAAAGATTAATTTTATAATGTCATGAAAAAGATTTTTTAAACTATTTGAAATATCAATATCGTTGTGTAGAGATTAATGTACTTGTCACTGAAACAGGCTAGACTTTTTTGATTAATTTTTCAATGCTCAAAAAAGATATTATAGAGATGTTTTCTTTGTAGCATGTCTACTGTTTTAGAACAGTTATTGGATTGCTTTAGAACACTATTTGTTAATACTAAGAAAAGGGAAGCATTTTGATTAGATATGTTGAAGCTTGTTTGCAAAGAGAAGTCATAAGGCAATAATTTCATTTTATTGTTACTCTTTCCTTTGAATTATTGTGCATTTATAAAAACATAACAAAATAATGCAGAACTTTTTTTATGGAATTAACTGTCCTTTACTGTTGCCTTAGTGAGGTTGTGGTGTAACAAATCTATTCCTTTTGTAGAATAAACATATATTTAACACATACCAAATGCAAAGAAATAGGTTGACAGACTGACAGAGATAGATAAGTAGGTAGATACATAGATAGATAGATGGACAGATAGATGGTAGATAGATAGATAGATAGATAGATAGATAGATAGATAGATAGATAGGTTTAACAGTTATTATCTCTCTAAATATTATGGTATATGTCCATTAAATCAGAATTTGTGATGCACTACACACATTCAACCATCCAAACAAATTATTTTGAGCACCTGATTATTTTTTCACCTGTTTACATTAAGTACAATCACCATAACTTTTGAAAATATTTCTTTGGTGCATACCTATGAATATATGTGTATATATAGTGTTCTGTTGGGTTTTTTTCAGATTTTTAAAAATGAAGTAACAGTAGATGTTTTCCATGTTTTATCATCAAAGATATTACAGATTATCCTTTATGAAGCTTACATTGTATGCAGTAAAAATCATTTACGATCAATTCTCATTATTTCAGGTACTTATGTTCTCTAAAATTACAGCAATCACTGCATTAGTTAATAATGAAGCATTGCTCCTAGGAGAAAGACAGAGGTAGGTTCCCGTGAGCCTATAGTTACAAACTTTCTCTAAAGGAAACAATATACAACCTGTTTTATTTCTATTTCTATTTAAAGATACTTTGTTTAATGTGTATTAGTTCATTAGCAGTCAGTCAATTCATGACCAGGAGCACTGTAACTCAAGCCTGAACTAACGTTATCAAAAACCCTTATCTTGTCTGGGTGGCACATCACAGCCTTCTGGCACCTAAATAAACTAGGCAGCACTTCAACACCATTTTGAATAGTAAATTTACCAATGAAAAACCAAAAATGAAGGAAACTGTGGAGTTCAAAGTAAAATGAAAAGGACATCTGTTTATACTATGAGAGCTGAAGCAAAAAGGCAAGACAGGGTCTTGCTCTATGGTAGCTGAAAATGTGCATGTCAGGTGACTCAATTTTTTTTTCTTTCCCTCCCTGCTTATGTCCATGAATGATTTTGATGTTACAAATAAATTTAGTAAGTAGGAGAATTATCAAATATAGACTCTGCAAATAATGAGGATGGACTATACAAGGTTAGAACATTATAAATAATGGAGAATTTTCTTCTGTTGAAAGCAGAATACAATGAGGGAGTTCCTGAGTTCCTGGAAAAGGTGTAGTTGTTATTTAAAATGGATTAATCAGCAAATCCTGGGGAAAATAAAATTTCAGTAAAGGTTTGGAGAAGGTAAGGCAAGTAAGTATTTGTTATCCAATGTGTAACGTTCCAATCAAATTGATTAAAAATAGCCAAAGTGTGAATCTAGAAGCATTCCTGAAATATTAACCCAGAAGCCAGGAGGTCATAGTGCCTGGAAGAAAAGAGCAAATGAGAGAGAGAGTGAAAGAGAGAGAGAGAGAGAGAGAGAGAGAGAGAGAGAGAGAGAGAGAGAGAGAGAATAGTCATAGAAATAACATGAAGAAGTAGTTTCTGTAGGTCTTTTGGCTCTGCCTAAAGATTTGTGCTTTTAGGTTAAATAAAACAAGAATTCATTGCACAAGGACTGACGTACATTTTAAGTCAACCTCTCTGGGTGTTCTATCTTGAAAAAGCAAAAGCAGAGGGGAGGATGATGATCAAAGTAAAAAAGAAAAAGAAAACTTGTATATATTAGGCAGTCTTTGTGGTGTGTGGAGAATAGGGGCAAGAGATAATAAGATGGCACAGACGGTATTCATCCCACTGGAAGTGTTGAGAACTAGTAATATTCCAAATATAGTTTTAAGGTATTGAATGTAGGGCATGAGAAAAACATTAAAAGGAAAATAGGAAAAGAGAGGAAACAGTCAAGGTGACTAAGAAGGACTACTAGTGAGGGAGAAAATATTGAGGAAAGAGTGGTGTTTAGTATCTGAAAGAAGTAGTGCATCAAGGTTGATCATGTTAAGCTTTGTCAAAGGCTACTAATAAACAAATTATATTGAGAAGGGAATATTTTGACACTAGATTTGGCAGCATAAAAATCATTGTAATATTTATGTGGAACTCTAGGAGGAATATCTTGGTTGAATTGGATTTAAGAGAGAATGGAAAGTGAGAAATTGAAGATGGTTACCCTGAACTATCTCTTATGAGATTTGCAAAAACTGGAAATGGCTTTGGTATATAATGATTTAAGAAAAAAATATGTGTTTAAAAAAACTGTAAGATAGGAAAATAACATTATGCCTTTATGACGATGAAAAATCATTCTTTTTATGTGTGGGAGAGCCAAAAGTATTTCCAGGGCTGTGTACTTAAGTAGTCAAAAGGTGAAAGAAGAGGAGGTAAGCTCAAAGAAAAGAAATTATTGAATTTAGGCAGAAACATGACAGTATTGCATCTATAGTAACCTCAAGAATACAGTCAGTATTTGCAAATAACAGCAAGTAACAAAATGTGCGTTTGAGAGTATGTAGATACCTTTTTTTTTTAGTTTTAAGTTCAAGGGTACAAGTACAGGTTTCTTAGATAAGTAAGCTTGTGTCACAGGATTTTGTTGTATAGAGTGGTTCATCACTCGGGTATTAAGCCCAGTACTCATTTGTTGTTTTTTCTGGTGCTCTTTTTCCTCCCACCCTCCATCCACCAAAAGGTCCCAGTGTGTACTGTACCCCTCTGTGTGTCCACGTGTTCTCACCATTTACCTTTCACTTATAAGTGAGAAAATATCATATTTGGGTTTCTATTTCTGTGTTACTTTGCTAGTGACAATGGCCTCTAGATCCATTCATGTCCCTATGTTGCTGCCAGAAAAAATGAAGGAAAAAAACCACATTTTTCTTAATGTCTTCATAGTTTTCCATGATCTTCTTTTAAGAAGTACCTATTTCCTTTGCCCACATTCTAATAAGTTTACAGATGCTCTATATTAGAGATTTGTTAAATGCTTAATTTGTGAAAAAGTTCTCCAATCTGCAGATTATCTGTTGATAGTTTCTTTTGCTGTGCAGAAGCTTTTTAGTTTAATTAGATCTCATTTGTCAATTTTTGCTTTTGTTGAAATTTTTTTTGGCATCTTTGTCATAGAATCTTTGCTCATGTCTATGTTCTGAATGGTATTTCCTAGGCTGTCTTCCAAGGTTTTTATAGCTTGGGTTTTAGATTTAAGTCTTTAATCCATATTGAGTTAATTTTTGTATTTGGTATAAGGGGTTAAGTTTCTGTCTTCTGCATATGGTAAGAGTTATCCCAGCGCCATTTACTAAATAGGAAATCATTTTTCTATTGCTTGTTTTTGTCAGGTTTGTCAAAGATTGCATGGTTGTAGGTGTATGGTCTTATTTCTGAGTTGTCTATTCTGTTCCATTGGTCTATGTGTTTGTTCTTATACCAGTGCCATGCTGTTTTGGTTACTGTAGCCTTGTAGTACAGCTCAAAATCAGGATATGCCTCCAGTTTTGTTATTTTTTCTTAGGATTGCCTTGGCTATTTGGACTCTTTCTTGATTTCATATAAATTTTAAATTAATTTTTCTAGTTCTGTGAAGAACGTCAGTGGTAGTTTAACAGGAATAGTATTGAATCTATGAATTGCTTTGGGCTATATGGCCATTTTGTTTATGTTGATTCTTTTTATTCATAAGTATGGAATGTTTTTTCCCTTGTTTGTGTCATTTCTGATTTCTTTGAACAGTAGTTTGTAGCTCTCCTTGTAGAGATCTTTTATTGTCCTGGTTAGCTGTATTCCTAGGTATTTCGTTTCTTTCTGTGGAAATTTGAATGAGAGTGTATTTGTGATTTGACTCTTGGCTCAACTGCTGTTGGTGTACAGGAATGCTAGTGAGTTTTGCACATTGATTTTGTATCCTAAGACTTTGCTGAAGTTGCTTATCAACTTAAGCAGCTTTTCGGCTGAGATGATGGGATTTTCTTGATACAGAATCATGTCATCTGCAAACAGGGATAATTTGGCTTCTTCTTTCCCTATTCAAATCCCTCATTTTATTCTATTGCCTGATATACCTGGCCACAACTTCCAAACCTATGCTGAACAGGATTTTTGAGAGAGGGCATTCTTGTCTTATGTCAGTTTTCAAGTAGAATGCTTCCAGCTTTTGCCCATTCAGTATGATGTGGGCTATGGGTTTGTCACATATGGCTCTTATTATTTTGAGGTATGTTCCTTCAACATCTAGTTCATTGAGAATTTTTAATGTGAAGGGATTTTGAATTTTATCCAAAGCCTTTTGTACATCTGTTGAGATAATCATGTGGTTTTTATCTTTAGTTCTGTTTATGTGATGGATCACATTTGTTGATTTTCATATATTGAACCAACTTTGCATCCTGGAGATGAAACCTACTTGATCTTGGTGGATAAGTTTTTGATGTGCTGCTCAATTCATTTTGCCAGTAGTTTGTTGAGGATTTTTGCATCAATGTTCATCAAGCATGTTGGTCTGAAGTTTTCTTTTACTTTTTTTTTTTTTAAATCTCTGCCAATTTTTGGTATTAGGATGAGTTAGGGATGAATCTCTCCTTTTCACATGTTTGGATTAGTTTCAGTAAGAATGGTACCAGCTCTTCTTTGCCTATCTGGTAAAAATCAGCTGTGAATCCATCTGCTTCTGGCATTTTCTGATAGAAAGGCTATTTATTACTGCCTCAACTTCAGCACTCTTTATTGGCCTGTTCAGGGATTGAGTTTCTTCCTGTCTCAGTCTTGAGAGGGTGTTTGTGTCCAAAAGTTTAAGCATTTCCTCTAGGTTTTCTAGTTTATGTGCCTAGAGTTGTTTACAATATATTCTGATGGTTATTTGTATTTCTGTAGGATCAGTGGTAATATCCCCCTTACAGTTTATGATTGTGCTTATATTAATCTTGTCTCTTTTCTTTTTTATGAGTCTAGCTAGTGGTCTACTTTATTAATTTTAAAAAAACAGCTTCTGAATTTGTTGACCTTTTGAATGCTTTTTCATGTCTCCATCTCCTTGAGTTTAGCTCTGATTTGGGTTATTTCTTGTCTTCTGCTAGCTTTGGAATATGTTTGCCCTTGGTTCTCTTATTCTTTTAGTTTTGATATTAGATCAATAAATTGCAGTCTTTCAAACTTCTTGATGTGCGTATTTACTGTTGTAAATTTCCCTCTTAACACTACATTAACTATGTCTCAGAGATTCTGGTACCTTGTATCTTTGTCCTCATTAATTTCAAAAAACTTTTTGATTTCTTCCTTAATTTGATTATGTACCCAAAAGTCATTCCAAAGCAAGATATTCAATTTCCATTTAATTATATAATTTTGAGTTAATTTCTTACTCTTGAGTTCTAATTTGATTATGCTGAGGTGTGGGACACTGTTATTATTTCAATTATTTTGCACTTGCCAAGGAGTGTTTTACTTATGATTATTTGATTGATTTTAGAGTAAGTGCCATATGGCATGAGAATGCATATTCTATTGTTTTGGAGTGGAGAGTTCTGTAAATATCTATGAAGTTCATTTGATCCAGTACTGAGTGCAGGTCTTGAATATCTTTGTAATTTTCTGTGTTGATGATCTCGTACTATTATTGTGTGGAAGTCTGTCTGAAGGTCTCTAAAAACTTGTTTTATGAATCTGGGTGTTTCTGTGTTGAGTGAATATACATTTAGGATAGTCAGCTCTTCTGATTGAATTGAACCACTTTAATTCCCTTCTTTGTCATTATTGATCTGTGTTAGATTAAAGTTAGTTATGTCAGAAGCTAGGTTTACAACCCTTGCTTTTTTTCTGTTTTCCATTGACATGGTAGATTTTCCTCCATCACTTTATTTTAAGCCTATGTGTGCCATTGCATGTGATATGGGTCTCTTGACAACAGCATACAAATGGGTATTAGTTCTTTATTCAGCTTACCAAGCAGTGATTTTTTTAATTGGGGCATTTAACCCATTTACATTTAACATTGGTATTGACATGTATAGATTTTATCTCCTCATCATGATGTTAGCTAGTTATTTTGCAGATGTGTTTATATCATTGCTTTATAGGGTTACTGGTCTGTGTACTTCTGTGTCTTTTTGTAGTAGCTGGTAACAGTCTTTCCTTACCATATTTAGTGCTTTCTTCAGAATTTCTGGTAGTAACAAATAATCTCAGCATTTGCTTGTCTGAAAAGGATCCCTGAATTATTTTAAACATTGTTTTCCTGAATTAAATTGTAACTGATAGACATAATTATGTAATATTTTTCTCTCATCACTTTTGTTCATAAATTTGCATGTGTGGAATAGGTGAATAGATGTGTTTAATTTGAGTTTTAGTTTTGCTAATAAGACAACATGCAGAGTGTCAAGTGCCAGTGTTATATTTATTAAACATTAAAACTCCGAGACTTCATGATGATCTTAAGCAACATATAAATTTTTCTTTAAATTTTCCAGACACACAAACTTTCTGCTTATCAGGGAGCTTTTTTCAAATTATTGCAAGATTCAATAATGTGGTAGCTTTCCAAGTGATGGTCTACTTTGATGTCTCAAAGTGCTCCTAGTTGATATTAATTATTTCTCACATTGCTAGCAGATTAACCTTTATAATACACTATGCCACAAATAATATATTTTGTAATTACAAAACCATGCATGTCTTTTTCATGAGAAATCACAAAGCAACATAAAAGCTTTGTTCATTACTCAACACTAGAGGAAACCATTTAACCTCCTTTTTGCATTTTTTTCCAGATAATTTAGTGGAAATTATCATGTTTCAATGACAGAAAATATTTTAATTTAAATAGTGACAAATATTAGTTAACAATCATAAACAATTCATTTGATCTTGCCCAATTAACATATTATAATCATTTTATGGTTTACTGTTTTTGAAAATATTTATAATTTTTGTATAAAGTCTTTTATTAGATTCCATTTTAATTTTCCACATGATGCAGATAAGCTACTGATGACAGATAGATTTATTTCTCCAGTAGTGACTCATGCCTGAGCTCAAAATTTATATATTTTACTTAGTTTTACTTCCTGCTTGACTTTTCACTTAGATATTAAGTAGGAAATTCAAGCATAATATCTCCAAGTATCTTGTTTCAAGTATACAATGTCCCTGTCACAACCTACTCCCCATGTCTTTTGTATTGCAGTAAATTGTACTATTATTCTCCTAGATGTTCCTTCTCAAACATGAGAATGTTTGATTTTTCTCTTTCTACCACAGCAATCCATCATCAAATACTGTGTTCAACCTCCATACCTCAACTGCACAATCTCCCATTTAACAGAGTTCTACTCAATTCCTTATATGGAATGATCTTTTTAAATATCAACTTTCCTTCATCTTCTCATCTATCTTAGACTGAGCTTTGAAATCCTACAATGCCTTGCACCAAACTGTCTTCTCATGACCTTTCCAAATTAGTATCTCATTTACCTTCCCATTATCACACACTTCCCATTATGTTTGATAGACTTGCTACTTTTCACTCCATAAGCATGCTAAGCCAGTTCTGCTTACACAGGAACTTTACTCTTAGATTTCTTACACCAAAATACTCTTCCCTCAGATCTTATTGCAGTGTCACATCAGTATTTTTCAAATGGTACTTACTAAGAGATGTCAACAGTAACTTTTCTTTCTTTTTTTAAATATATATTTCATTGCACTTTAGGTTCTGAGGTACATGTGCAGAACATGTAGAACTGTTGCATAGGTACATACATGGCAATGTGGGTTTGCTGCCTCCATCCCCCTGTCACCTATACCTGTCATGTTATCCCTCCCCAATTTTCCTATCCCCACTGTCTCTCCCCTATTCCCCCTCCAACAGATCCCAGTGTGTGATGCTCCTCTCCCTGTGTCCATGTGTTCTCATTGTTCAACACTCACCTACAAGTGAGAATATGCAGTGTTTTTCTGTTCTCGTGTCAGTTTGCTGGGAATGGTGGTTTCCAGATTCATCCATGTACCTACAAAGGACATGAACTTATTGTTTTTTATGGCTGCATAGTATTCCATAGTATATATGTGTCACATTTTCCTTGTCCAGTCTATCACTGATGGGCATTTGGGTTGCTTCCAGGTCTTTGCTATGGTAAACTGTGCCACAATGAATGTACATGTGCATGTGTCTTTATAAAAGAATGATTTATAAACCTTTGGATATATACCCAGTAATGGGATTGCTGAGTTAAATGGAATTTTTATTTCTGGGTCCTTGAGGAATCATCACACTGCCTACCACAATGTTTGAACCAATTTACACTCCTACCAACAGTGTAAAAGTGTTCCTAATTCCCCACATCCTCTCCAGCATCTGTTGTCTCCAGATTTTTTAATGCTTGCCATTCTAACTGGCCTGAGATGGTATCTCAATGTGGTTTTGATTTGCATTTCAACGACCAGTGATGATGAGCATTTTTATATACGTTTGTTGGCTTCATGAATGTCTTCTTTTGAAAAGTGTCTTTTCATGTCCTTCACCCACTTTTGAATAGGTTTGTTTGTTTTTTCTTGTAAATCTGTTTTAGTTCTTTGTAGATTCTGGATATTAGCCCTTTGTCAGACGGGTAGATTGCAAATTTTTTTTCCCATTCTGTTAGTTGTTGGTTCACTCTAAATTGTTTCTTTTGCTGTGCAGAAGCTCTTTATTTATTAGATGCCATTTGTCTACTCTGGCTTTTGTTGCCAATGCTTTTGATGTTTTAGTCATAAATTCCTTGCCTATGCCTATGCCCTGAATGATTTTGCCTAGGTTGCCTTCTAGGATTTTTATGGTGTTAGGTCTTATGTTTAAGTCTTTAATCCATCTGGAGTTAATTTTGGTGTAAGGTGTCAGGAAGGGGTCCAGTTTCTGCTTTCTGAACATGGCTAGCCAGTATTCCCAACACCAGTTATTAAACAAGGAATCCTTTTGTGTGTTTTTTTCATGTTTGTCAAAGATAAGATGGTTGTAGATGTATGGCATTGCTTATGAGGTCTCTGTTCTGTTCCACTGGTCTATATCTCTGTTTTGGTACCAGTACCATGCTGTACTGATTACTGTAGACTTGTAGTATACTGTAAAGTCAGGTAGTGTGATGCCTCCAGCTTTGTTCTTTTTGCTTAAATTGACTTGGCTATGCAGGCTCTCTTTTGGTTTCATATGAAGTTTAAGGTGGTTTTCTCCAGTTCTGTGAACAGGGTCATACATAGCTTGATGGGAATAGCAGTGAATCTATAAATTACTTTAGGCAGTATGGCCATGTTCACAATATTGATTCTTCCTAACCATGAGCTTGGAATGTTTTTCCATCTGTTTGTGCCCTCTCTTATTTCGTTAAGCAGTGGTTTGTATTTCTCCTTGAAGAGGTCATTTACATCCTTTGTTAGTTGTATTCCTAGGTATTTTATTCGCTTTGTAGTGATTGGGAATGGCAGTTCATTCTTGATTTGGCCCTCTGTAAGTCTGTTATTTGTGTATAGGAATGCTCGTGATCTCTGCACATTGATGTTGTATCCTGAGACTTTGCTGAAGTTGCTTATCAGTTTAAGATTTTGGGCTGAGACTATGTGGTCTTCTAAATATACAATCACATTGTCTGCAAATAGAGACAATTTGACTTCCTCTTTTCCTAATTGAATACCCTTTATTTCTTTTTCTTGCCTGATTGCTCCAGCTAGACTTCCAATACTATATTGAATAGGAGTGGTGAGAGATGGCATCCTTGTCTAGTGTCAGATTTCAAAGGAAATGCTTCCAGTTTTTGCCCATTCAGCACTGCATTGACTGTGGGTTTGTTGAAAAGAGCTTTTATTATTTTGAGATATGTTCCATCAATACCTAGTTTATTGAGAGTTTTTAGTATAAAGGCTGTTGAATTTTGTCAAAGGCCTTCTCTGTATTTATTGAGATAATCATGTGGTTTTTGTCTTTGGTTCTGTTTATGTGGTGGATTACATTTATAGACTTATGTATATTGAACCATCCTTGCATCCCTGGGATGAAGCCTACTTGATAGTGTTGGATAAGCTTTTTGATGTTCTGTTGTAATCAGTTTGCCAGTATTTTATTGTAGATTTTTGCATCTATGTTCATCATGGATATTGACCTGAAGTTTTCTTTTCTTGTTGTTGATTCTCTGCCAGGTTTTGGTATCAGGATGATGTTGGCCTCATAAAATGTTTCAGGAAGGATTCCCTGTTTTTGGATTGTTTAGAATTGTTTCAGAAGGAGTGGTAACAGCTCTTCTTTGTATGTCTGGTAGAATTTGGCTGGGAACCCATCTGGACCTGGGTTTTTTTTGGTTGGTAGGCTATTAATTGCTGCCTCAACTTCAGTCCTTGTTATTGGTCTATTCACGGTTTTGACTTCTTCCTGGTTTAGGTTTGGGAGGGTGCAGGTGTCCAGGAATCTATCAATTTCTCCCAGGTTTACTGGTTTATATGTATAGATTTGTTTGTAGTAATCTCTGATGGTGGTTTGTATTTCTGTGGAATCTGTGGTGATATCTCCTTTATCATTTTTATTACATCTATTTGATTAATCTCTCTTTTCTTTTTTATTAATCTGGCTAGTGGTCTATTTTGTTGATCTTTTCAAAAAACATGCTCTATCTTGTCTTCTCCTAGCTTTTGAGGTTTTTTTTTTTTTAAATCTTTCTTCTCTAGCTCTTTCAATTGTAATGACAGGGTGTCGATTTTAGATCTTTTCTTGCTTCTCATGTGGTCATTTATTGCAATAAATTTTCCTCTAGACACTGCTTTAAATGTGTCCCAGAGATTCCGGTATGTTGTGTCTTCATTCTCATTGGTTTCAAAGAACATCTTTATTTCTACCTACATTTCATTGTTTATCCAGTCAACATTCAAGAGCCAGCTGCTCAGTTTCCATGAAGTTGTGTGGTTCTGAGTTAGTTTCTGTATTCTGAGTTCTAATTTGATTGCACTGTGGTCTGAGAGACTGTGTGTTATGATTTCCATTCTTTTGCATTTGCTGAGGAGTGATTTACTTCCAATTATGTGGTCAGATTTAGAGTATGTTCAATGTGGTGCTGAGAAGATTGTATATTCTGTGATTTGGGGTGGAGAGTTCTGTAAATGTCTATTAGGTCTACTTGTTCCAGGTCTGAGTTTACATTCTGAATATACTTGTTAATTTTTTGTCTCCTTGATCTGTCTAATATTTAGAGTGTTAAAGTCTCCCACTATTATTGTGTGGGAGTTTAAGTGTTTTTGTAGGTCATTAAGAACTAGCTTTATGTATCCGAGTGTTCCTGTATTGAGTGCATATATATTCAGGATCGTTAGCACTTCTTGTTGCATTGATCCTTTTACCATTACATAATGCCCTTCTTTGTCTCTTTTGATATTTGTTGGTTTAAATTCTATTTATTAGAGACTAGGATTGTGACTCCTGATTTTTTTTTTGGTCTCTGTTTGCTTGGTAAATCTTCCTCCATCCCCTCCCCTCTTTTTTCTGAGCCTTTGTGTATCCTTGCATGTGAAATGGGTTTCCTGGATATAGCACTCCAATGCATTTTGACTCTATCCAGTTTGCCTGTCTGTGTCTTTTGATTGTGGCATTTAGTCGATTTACATTTAAGGTTAATATTGTATTGTGTAAATTTGATCCCACCATTTTGATTCTAGCTGTTTTTTTGTCCATTAGTTGATGTAATTTCTTCATTGTGTCAATGCTCTTTACCATTTGGTATGTTTTTGGGGTGACTGGTACTGGTTGTTCCTTTCTACATTTGGTGCTTCTTTCAGGAGCTCTTGTAAGGCAGGTCTGGTGGTGACAAAATCTCTCAGCAATTGCTTGTTCATGAAGGATTTTATTTCTCCTTCACTTATGAAGCTTAGTTTGGCTGGATATGAAATTCTAGGTTGAAATTCCTTTTCTTTAACAATGTTTAACATTGGCCTCTCCTCTCTTCTGGCTTGAAGAGTTTCTGCTGATTGATCCACTGTTAGTCTGATGGGCTTCCCTTTGTGGGTAACCCAACCTTTCTCTCTGGCTGCCCTTAGCATTTTTTCCTTCATTTCAACCCTGGTGAATCTGATGATTATGTATCTTGCAGTTGCTCTTCTTGAGGAATATCTTCGTGGTGTTCTCTGTATTTCCTGGACTTGAATGTTGGCCTGCCTTGCTAGGTTGGGGAAATTCTCTTGGATAGTACCCTGAAGGGTGTTTTCCAGCTTGGATTCATTCTCTCTGTCACATTCAAGTACACCTATCAAATGTAGTTTAGGTCTTTTCACATAATACCATATTTCTTGGAGGCTTTGTTCATTTCTTTTCACTCTTTTTTCTCTAATCTTGCCTTTTCATTTCATTTCATTGAGTTGACCTTCAATCTCTGATATCTTTTCTTCTACTTGGTCGATTCAGCTATTGAAACTTGTGTATGCTTTGCAAAGTTCTCATGTTGTGTTTTTCAGCTCCATCAATTCATTTATATTTTTCTCTAAGCTGTTTATTCTCGTTAGCATTTTTTCAAACCTTTTTTCAGTGTTCTTAGTTTCTTCGCATTGGGTTAGAGCATGATCTTTTAGCTTAGACAAGTTTGTTGTTATCCACTTTCTGAAGCCTGTTTCTGTCAATTCATCAGACTCATTCGCCATCCAGCCTTGTTTCCTTGCTGATAAGGAGTTGTGATCCCTTGGAGAAGGAGAGGCATTCTGGTTTTCAGTGTTTTCATCCTTTTTGCACTGGTTTCTTCCCATCTTTGTGGATTTATCTACCTGTGGTCTTTGTAGTTGGTGATTTTGGAAGGGGTCTCTGAGTGGACATCCTTTTTGTTGCCGATGAATTTATTTCATTCTGATTTTTAGTTTTCCTTCTAACAATAGGGTGCCTCTGCTGTAGGACAGCTAGAGGTCCCCTCCAGACCCTGCTTGCCTGGGGATCACCTGCAGTGGCTGCAGAACAGTTAGGGTTGCTTCCAGTTTCTTCTTCTATTATCTTTGTCCCAGAAGGATACCTGCTAGATGTCAGCCTGAGTTCCTCTTTATGAGGTGTCTCTTTGGATATATGGGGGTTGGGGAGCTGCTTAAGGAGACAGCCTGTCCCTTATGGGAGCTCAAGTGCTGATCTCTTGAGCTCTGTTGTTCCATTCAGAGCTGCTGGGCAGGTATGTTTAAGTCTGCTGCAGTGGAACTCATAACTGCCTTTTTTTCCAAGGTGCTCTGTCCTGGAAAGGTGGGGCTTTATTTATAAGTTACTTACATGCTGCTGCCTTTTTTTCAGAGATGCTCTGCCCAGTGAGAGGGTAGCCTAGTTACAGTCTGCCAGCAGAGGTGTTGCTGAGCTGCCATGGGCTCTGCTCAGCTGCTGTATAAAATTCCTTGCAGTTTTGTTTATAGAGGTATAGTTAGATCTGCCTCAGTAATGGCAGACTCCCTCAATAATGGTGAGTTGCCTTGGTAATGGTGGACTGCCTCAGTAATGGCAAACTGCCTCAGTAGTGGTGAACTGCCTCTACCTGGCTCCCTGTTTCAGCCCCTTTTTTTCAGTTGAATGGTGACTCTATCTCCCAGGCATTCCAGGCACAAGTTGAAACAGCTGCCCGGATTTGTGTGAGTTTTTGTGTGGAGACCCACTGTACTGGCTGAAACAGCCATGCTGGAGACTTGTGGCACTTTTCCGCCCAGGAATCTCCTGGTCTATGGAGATTCTAAAAACCATTTGTGTGTGTGTGTGTGTGTGTGTGTTGCAAATACCTTTATTGGAAGGCTTTTTCAGAATACACTGCCTTTCACGAAGCATTTTGAAAGGGAGAGAAGAGGCACAGAAAAGCTGACTTGCTCCATCATCACAGCAATGCTTTCACTTAAATGATGTATTTGAAGCTGAAAGTGCTGTCACAGGACAGGCGTTTGCCTTTGCATCTCCCGCTCAAATCTTGGCGGTGGGGCCATTTAGGATCCACGTGGCGAAGTTTTACTGGGCAGGAACATTTCGTTTGTTAACAACTTTTACAGGCGATATCCTCCACTTGGTAAGAGTTATAAGACTTCTGACAAGTTCTGCAAAACTGTTTGAAGTAAACCTTGTTAGTTCCCTGTACACACCACACATAAGCACTCTCCCATCGGTCCAAAAACTTGTTTGGAAATGCGATGATCATACACCCTCTGTGTTGTCACTGGGAACTGCACTCCAGAAGTGTTCCCATTTGGCCAGCTTGGATCGTCCATTCACTTTTCTATGTAAAATAGTCACCAATATTGTGAGCCTCTCTCACTTCATTCTGCTTTTTGTCCCTTCCTTTTCTCTAATTCACACTTAACCATCAGATCTTGTACTTCTATCTAGATGTGCAGCTTTATTATCTCACCTTCAATTTCACACACACACACACACACACACACACACACATTTTATTGTTACTTCTATTCATTTCTAGCCTCTCCATCTCATAACTTTATGACTACAGGAAAATTTGTTTTCTTGTTCACTGTTCTATCATTAGTGCCTAAGTCGAGTTCTTATCATATGATAAATGTTTCATAAATATTGGTTGAAAGAAAGAGGAAAATATAAAAGGAGAGAAGAAAGGAAGGGAAAACAAGGCATTGCAAAATCTGAATCCCAAGTTATATACATTTTTCAGTGCTGCTTAATTTTAATATTCTTCTTTGATAAAACTGGTACAACAAAAAAGATGCCTTATTTGGTCAGTTATCATAGGAGGTGTTAGGCAAAAAGGAATATCATAGTAAGGAAAATGCCATTCAATGAGGCATGTGAAAATGTGTATGAGAATTAATATACATTAAATGTCATTCAAATGTGATAACAAAATGAATGGCATTTATTGAATAGGGGGATGAGGATGAGGACTGCAAGATATTCTACACCATGCAGAGATAGACATTTGTCACGTATATTTTGAATGATCTGGCATGCATTTACATATGATAAACCTACAACTAATCTTTTGTATGTAAACAAGATGTTTCTGGAACCACGTTTTGCATGCATGTGATTTTCTAATACTATAAAAACTGTATAAAAGACAGAAAATAATCCTTTTTGATTGCTCACTATTTCCCAAAACTTATAACAGCAGTAGCAATGCCACTCTTGATATTGAACTACCAGTATCAGTGGCAATTGTCTGTTTAATATAATACAAAGGTTTATGTGTTCTTGCAGAGGTATGATTATTGAAGGACATATTATTTTTCAACTTAAATTTGATTTTGTGTTTCCTTTTATAATACATTTGGTGCATTATATTAATTTATTTTGTAGCTATATATGAAGTTTGGTTACAATTTCTGTTTATCCTTGAGTGATAGCAAATTTATTATGAAACATGAGAAATTGGTTTGAAAGGATTGAAAATGAATGGTCTAACATTTAACTTGTTAGAGTCCATATATGTATTTGACTGATATTTTCATTAACTACATCTAATATCACTACTACTTTGCAAAGTAAAATATAATAACAAGTAACAGCTGTCTTGTTCTAAGCGTCTTCTGTGAATCACTTTATGTTTATTATTTCATTAATCCTCTCAAGACTTGTATAAGATACTAAGGAATGTGAAGTTGAAAGAAATGATGTCTTTCACTAATACCACAAAGCTAGTAATCATAAGACATGACTTGATCTCTTGTTAGTGTCCTTCTTTTCATACATAAACTTTGTACTTTTATGCTTCATAGCACATTCTAAGGTGTATTATGTATAGTTAGTCCAAAAAAAATTACTCACATTTCTTTCATGGGAAAAAATAGAAGCATGGGGAATGTTAGGACTCAGAATGAAACACCACCTCAAAGCTATTAACAAGCAGAGACTTGTTCATGTTCCAGCTCTTGGAGATACTTGGTTTGGGTCACCTGTCCTCTCTGCGGGCATGCTTCTGAGTGCCTCTATGGCAGTTATTCCTAGCATGGTTTCACCAGAGAGCAAGTCCAATGGCATATGCTTCATACAGAAGATGCTCACAACATATATAATATCTTTGATAATAGTAAACCCTAGCCAAGAAATAAAACTTTGTAAATGGTATATTGCTTACCTAATGTGAACTCTTTCAATTTGTATGTAAAATTCAAAATTCAGTAATGAGTCATTTTTTAAATTAAGCCATCAATTGATTAATTAAAACTGTTTTTCAGTTTTACTAAAAGGAATGCTAGTTTGAATAAAATATGTGACATAGTATCAAGACAGTGTTTAACTTCCTTGAATAAAAAAAATTGTCAACTCACTCTGAATTTGGAATTTGATTTTCAAAACTGATTTAAAACAACTATTATTCACTTGTAGTAGCTAAGTATTTTAAATGGTTTAAAATATTACTTTTAAAAATCAGTCTAGGTATTTAAATTACAAACTTAAAATTATTATACTCAAAATATCAATTAAAAGAAACTATGTATTTGTTAGACATATGCTAACAGTTAAAAGTATACAGCTGCATTTCTTCAGGTAAAACAAGAAAATTCAATCCCTAATTTCTACCAATCTTTCAGTTTGTAAATATGACAGTAATTGTAAATCTTGTTGTAAATATGACAGTAATTGTAAATCTTGTTGACATGATTTTTCACCATCTTCTGGAAAATATTTGAACTTGAATTTAAACAGACAACACTCATTATCTGTTACTCTGATTTCTTTTCCATTTTGGGGAATATATTCTTTTTTCTTGTGTTTCAGAGTTGTTCTAACTAATGAGTTTATGTTACCAAGTATGAAGAAGGTGACTACCTAGATGACACTGATAGCATGCCATCATTTTTATATTTATATAGTCTGTAAAAAGCAATTTTTTTAAAGGTAAGAATTCTTGAGTAAGTATTATAGGATTAGCAGTAACAGGAATGGAGTGTTTCTGTCATGGCTTAACATAAGCAAGGGAACCCATCTCTGCTTTCTGTATATATTTGTTTAGCTTTAGGAGTAATAGGAAGGCACAATTTGTCTAACAGATCCACATTAGGTAAGAGGCTGCATCCAGCCTATGATATCAGAATTTTTACATTCAAATTTATTTGATTAATAACATAATATCCCAGATGTTATCTGATATATCTTGGCTCAGTGACTAATATTTATTTTGAAATGCACGGCACAGTGATTCAGAAAAGAATTAAGTCCATTTATTTTCTATTACAGCTATTAAAAATAATACTTCTAATTGAATAATGACAATAGGTTTGAGGGAACAAAAGAAAGATAAAAGATCCTATAATCCTTCTGACCAGGTTTGGCTGCAGATGACCTCTTGTTCTTTCTCTGATTTTCCATTGTTCCACGAGAGCCTGTACAGAACAGAACAAGAATTCTTTAGTCTCTGTCTTGCAACATTAATAATGCCTCTTATCTCTTATGACATTGACCTTTAAATAAATGGGAGTTAAAGACTACACAGTACAAGCCCAAAAGTCTACTTTATGTAATGACAGGCTAACGACAAGATACATTAAAATATTGCATATATACAAATTCTAGGTTAGTAAGCAATTTCTGGTATGGGACAATAATAAAACACAATATATGAGATATGAGTGAGAATTATTGATTAGGTCCAATTGAAAATTAGTCTTCAAGGTTTAATTTTTTTAGAATTATATTAAATGTTCCTCTTTATCTATTGTACAATGGCTTGTCTTGAAATTTGTTTTATATGAAGTTAGTATAGCAACACTAGCTTGCTTATATTTATTTTTTGCCTGGGCTACATTTTAATATTTTACTTGTGAGTCATTCATGTCTTTATATTTAAAGTGCATTTTATTGAAATAAATAATTGTACATGGCTTATCTATTTTCTTTTAGTGTTAGGGCTGGCAATTTGGAGCAATCTGTACATTTTAATTGAAATGTAAATTCCATTTATATCTGATGTACCTGTAATGCAGTTGTATTTATATTTGTAATTTTCCATCTTTATCTCTTCATTTTTTATTTTACCATTTTTACTGATATTTTTTTCTTCTTCTTGAATTGATCAACTTTTGTTTACTATTCCACTTAAATTCCTTTAATGGACTTTCTGCCATATCTTTCTGTATCTATTTTAGGGTTGCTATTGGGATTATTTTATGTTTCTTTACTCTGTTGAGGATTCATCTTTTAACTTTATGCAAAATGTAAAAACTTTATAATATTTGTATTAAATTTACCTGAAATTTCTTATACCCTGGACATATTTTGCATCTACATGTATTATAAACACTACCATACAATGTTATATTTTTGTATAAAATTATAACTTGTATATTAAAGTAATTAAGAGAATAATAAAGAAGTAAGTCTTTGTATTTATTCAATCTATTTATCTAGTCTCATTCTATCTTTTGTTCAACTCCACTTGGAGTCTGAATATTTCCCATAGCAGTTTTTGTGGCACAGACCTTTTGATGATAAATTGTGTTAGCTTTAATTTTCTGAAAATATTTTTAATTCACTTTGCTTTTTCAAGGCGTTTAGCCTGGATATAGAATTTGTGGTTTTTGTCTTTTATTTATTTCCTTGTTCACTTTTCCTATAAGCACCTTAAAAATGTTTGCCGATTTATTGTGTGCTGGAATTCATATATTCTAATTTTTGGAAATTCAACTATTATTTGTATTATTTTTATTTTACTCTGACTGCTTTCAAGCTTTGTATTTAATTGTCAGCAATTTAAGTACAGTATGTCTAGGTGTGTCTTTCTTTGCATTTTGCCTGCTAAAGGGCTCCTGTACATCTCTAATCTATGAATTTGTATTTTTCTTCTTTGGGACATCTTTGCCATTACTTCCTCAAATACACACACATGCACACACACACACATATCGACACCCCCGCACACACACGTATATATTCCCCTTTCACATTGTCTCTCTCCTAAAGACCTAATTACACGTATTCTAAACTCCCTGGATACTGGCATCAAATGTAGTTATTTTTCAACCTGTTTTGCTGCCTGTTTCATTGCCAGTACTTCATATTTTATACTTTTTTATTGATTGATTGATTTTTAGAAACAGGGTCTTGCTCTGTCTCCCAAGCTGGAGTGCAGTGGCATGATCATAGCTCACTGCAGCTTCCAACTCCTGGACCCAAGTTGTTCTCCTGCCTTGACCTCTCAAGTAGCTAGAACTATAGGTATGCACCACCACAGCCAGCCAATCTCTTTAAATATTTGTAGAGATTAGGGTCTCACACTGCTCCTCAGACTGGTCTCAAGTTCCTAGACGCAAGAGATTCTCTCTCCTCAGCTGTCCAAAGCACGGAAATTACAGGTGTGAACCACTTCACCTAGCCGATATTGTATGCCTTCTATTGCTTTGTCTACAAGGTGGCTGAGTCTTTCTTTTGCTGTCTTTAATCTTTGCTTAGTTACATCCAATAAATTTTTATTTCAGTTTCTTAGAACTTTCATTTTATAGTGGTTCTGTTTTTAGTTTTACTTATTGAGATGTGCTTTTCTTAAAATATTTCTTAAAGTATTCCAAACACTGCTTTATAACTCCTGCCTACTAATCTGTATCTCTGATTTATGTTGAATTATTTATTTATTTATTTATTTTCGTCAATCTTATTTCCCTAGTCTATCACATATTTAGTCATTTTTATATATTACTGGACACTTCAGATGTTATACTGTTTAGGCTCTCATTCCAGATTAGCCAACACTTTGAGGAGAGCTGATAAATAGGTAGGATATCTTTCATTAATTTTCTGAACTAATATGTTAACAAGAAAATTGATTAGACTTTAAAATATGATTTTCAAGAAATTATTTTACAGAATTTTATGAAGTTTGTTTTCTTTAAATACAGAAAATGCCTATATACATGTAAGTATATATAATATATGCATATATACACACATATATGTGATCTTTATAGTAATTAATATTTCATACCATTATGTTCAATGTTGATTATGGTAATAATATTTAAAGAAAATCAATTCCTGAAATGTGATTGGTTCTTATTTTTGTATAAAAATTACTAGTAAGGGTAAGTAGTGCTGGAAAAACTAAATATCCATATGCAGAAGAATGAAACTATGCCCCCATCTCTCACCTTATACAAAAAATCAACTAAAAGTACATGCAATACACAAATGTAAGATTCAAAAACTATGAAAATCTTAGAGCAAAACATATGGGGAAATTTTCAGGACATTTGTATGAGAAAAGATTTTATAAGACTTCAAAAGCACAAGCAACGAAAGCAAAAAAAATGAGTTTATTTCAAATTTCAAACTAAAAATCTTCTGCATAAAAATGGAAACAATCAACAGAGTGAGAAGACAACTTCCAGAATAAGAGAAATATTTGGAAACTATTTATTCAACAGGTGTTGAATATTCATAATAGCTAATAACTCAAACATCTCAACATTAAAAAAAATCTGATTAAAAACTGGACAAGTTATATAGAGAGACATTACTCCAAAGAAGACATAAAATCACCCTAGATAGAATGGGCATTATCAAAAAGACAAAAATATAAAATTCTGGAGAAGATGCAGATAAAAGGGAATTCTTATACAGTATCGGTTTGAATGCAAACTGGTATAGACACTATGGAAAACAGTGTGAAGCTTTCTCAGAAAACTAAAAAACGAAATGCCATATGAGCCAGCAATTCCACCACTGGGCATTTGTCCAAATGGAAAATAAAAACAATATGTTGAACATCTGCATCCTCACGTTCATTGCAGCAGTAGTCACAGCAGTGAATATACCTATAGATGTCCAACAACAGATACATTGATGAGGAGAATGTGTGTGTGTGTGTATATGTATACATACATGTGTGTATATATAAGTATATATATATACATATCAATGTGTATATATACGTATATATACATATCAATATGTATATATACGTATATATACATATCAATGTGTATATATACGTGTATATATATACATATCAATGTGTATATATACGTGTATATATATACATATCAATGTGTATATATATACGTGTATATATATACATATCAATGTGTATATATATACATTGATGAGGAGAATGTGTGTGTGTGTATATATATATACACATATGGATGAGAATGTGTGTGTGTGTGTATATATGTGTGTATATATGTGTATATATACACACATGCACACACACACATAAACACAATGGAATACTATTTGGCCATAAAAAGAATAAAGAATGAAAATCTGTGACTCACGGCAACGTAAATGTGACTGGAGGGCATTATGTGAGTGAAATAAGCCAGGAACAAAAAGTTAAAGAATGATTAGTGATCTAATCATTCATATATATCATTTATATATATCAAGACATCACTATATACTCCATTAATATAAACAATTATTACATGTCAAGTAAAAATTTTTAAATGCTGCAGTAAATTTCCTGTAGTCCAAAATGAAAGCATAACATTTTCTTCTACCTATAATCAAATATTAGTAATTCTCATAAAAACTGATAAGCTTCCTGAGAAAGTCCCGTTTAGATCTCTAAGCTATAGAACCTTAAACACATTTTTTTAACCATGGTAATGTGAAGGAGTGGTCCCGTCACATTTATGTATTCATTAGGATCTCTATGGTCTGGGAGGTCATCTTTAAAGCAGAAAAAGCAGTGTTGTGGGCATTTTTTTTTTTTTGAGACGGAGTTTCGCTCTTATTACCCAGGTTGGAGTGCAATGGCGCGATCTCTGCTTACTGCAACCCCCGCCTCCTGGGATCAGGCAATTCTCCTGCCTCAGCCTCCCGAGTAGCTGGGATTACAGGCACGCGCCACCATGCCCAGCTATTTTTTTGTATTTTTAGTAGAGACGGGGTTTCACCATGTTGACCAGGATGGTCTCGATCTCTTGACCTCATGATCCACCCACCTCGGCCTCCCAAAGTGTGTGGGCTTTTATTTGTTAATAAATACTGTAAGCTTCTTGTTCATACGAGATCTTCTTCTTATTTTTCTTCACATTTCCTTAATATATTTCTTTCCCCTCCTGGTGTTAAATTAATTTGTGTTTATAAAAGGTAATCTACTTTCTCATTCTCTCTCTCTCTTTTTTTTGCCTTTTTACCTCTAAAATAAGTATAAAGTACTTTTGAGTTTCTTTAGAAGTTGCTTGTTATACGTTAGAGTAAGACAAAATAGAAAGAGATGAAAGTAGATGAAGCCTTTGTTTTAGAAACAATGATATGTGAAATCCAAACCACTGAAAGACCTGAAAGTGAAGGATTCACTATTGCCTTCCTGTTATGTGACTCCTGTGTGTATAGACGTAGCTTAATGTTGCCCACAGGTAATCCAGATAACATGGGTTGAAACAAATTCACTTTTATATTTTAAAAGTATTTTACAATGTTCATTTTTGTTACACTCTTGCTTAAGATACAGAAAATAATTTTTTAAAATAAATTTTCAAGGTAGCTAGAGAGGATACACTCTAGTTTAAAATCCACAAAAGCAAGATATTTCAGAATTATTTTAAAAAGGAAAGAGACCTATGTAACAATAGCAAACACAAATAAACAATCATAAACATTAAAAATGATAATAGTAATAAAGATAATTAGTAATCAGGCTGATGTAATCAGGTGCTTTATGAAAGAAATTCCCCACAAATTATTGATGAATAAGACTACAAAAAGCTGAAAAGTTAGGAAATCACCAATTTCTAAAGGAAATTTACCAGAGCATAAAATTAAACTAACCAACCAAAGCCAATTAATAAAGTCTATTAAGATTTGTTTCAGGCAGATGATTTCAATGATTTTTACAAACTCACGATACATATGTAATGTTTCTCACTCCCAAAATATGCAACAACTTCTAATGCTCTGAATCCTACATTCAGACATCATTCCTAGCTCTACGCACTTGAATTTCTAAGCTGTTTTTTTGGAGAAGTCTGTTAGACATAAATATTTACTTCTTTCAAAAACTTTATATCTATGGCATTAGACTCTTCATATGCTACAATAAAGTTGAGCAAATTAGATTTTAGAAATTGAATTAAGTTTAGTGTGAATTTCTCATCTTGATTATTTGAGGAATAAAATAATTAAATTTTATCTTATATATACTTTTCTCATATAGACAATCATCTTAAACATTAATATGAAATGACAGATGCCTATAAATGGTAACTCAAAATATAGCCAAATATTGCCCAAAATACTGAAGAAACTTATTCTCAATATTCATCTGAAAATTGACATTAACTTTTTTTGCATTTTGGCCACAACTCATCTTCACACTCACTTCTGGAAATCCCTCTCATATGCCCTTTATTTCTCCTGTGGTTTGATAAGAACATAGTGAATGGAGAGAACACTTGGATTCCATCAGAATACGGCTGAATCATGATTCGCCATATAGCATAATCTACTTAAAAACATATAAATGAGTATTTTTGGTTTGGGGTATGTTCATTGTTTTATGTGAACTATGTCTCTAGTTATTAATTAATTTTAGTAATGCTTTCTTGAAAAACCAAATGCTACAGATAAATATTGTGAACCAAAGCTAGTGCCAATATTAGAATGGTATATATAATAACTATTATGTATAATTTAGGTAGCACAAAGTATATATGGTAATAATACCATGAAAATATTCAAAATATGCTTAGCTCCCTTATCAGTAGTCTCCATTATGTCTTAGAGTATTTTAAATTCATAATCTAAAACTTAATAATCTATACTTCTTACATCAGAAGTTCTATGAAAATTATAAATTGTAGAATATAAACTGACACAAGAGCAGAAAATCAAACACCGCATGTTCTCACTCATAGATGGGTGTTGAATAATGATAACATATGGACACAGGGAGGGGAGCACTACACACTGGTGTCTGTTGGGGGGAAATAGGGGAGGGACATCAGGGGATGGGGAGTTGGGAAGGGATAACATGGGGAGAAATGCCAGATATAGGTGATGGGGAGGAAGGCAGCAAATCACATTGCCACGTGTGTACCTATGCAACAATCTTGCATGTTCTTCACATGTACCCCCAAACCTAAAATGCAATAAAAAAAAGAATATGAACTATCAGGATTTTTAACCAACTTTCTTTTATTAATTGCAAGTGTTCTTAACTATGTCTTGGTCTGAATTATTTTATATGTGTAGACTGTGGGATGATTTTTACTTCAATAATTACTTTTACAATTATTTTTTAATCTGACTCTTAACACATTTTTTAAGAAAGCATGGCAAACATAATTTGATTTTTCCTTCTAATTATTGATGCAAGACAAAGAACAATCAAAGAATGGAGTTAAGACAATTACAACTATTATTTCTAAATAATTATTTGAAATATGCATTCAATGTTTAAAATATAATTAGAAAATTGAGTATTTTTGCTGATGCTTTTTAGGATAATAATATAATGGACTAGTTTTAGTTGATTCATTTATAAATTAAGAGTAAAAAATTTGGTAAGAATTTGTTGAAAATAAGTTATATGGGAAGCTTTGAGATATATAATTTGTGGAGGTTGGAAAATTAGTCACAATATTAATTCAACATAAATAAAGTTAACAATTATATTTAAGATGTAATACAGTTATTTATTTTTGAAACTCGGAATTATAACTTATTGTGCCTTAGCAGTTATTGTTTTAAGCAATGGATTCTTTGTCAACTAAAACACATCTAGTAACATCTACTGAGGAAAAGCTGCAATATTAAAGGTACAACAAATTGTCACCTGAAAAATTTTAAAACATCTGAAATTTATTAATCTCTTCTTTTTTCTTCCAAATAGTAATGTGATTGCCAACTTTTATCAGTATTTTAGTGACATTTTAGTATTTATATTTCCTAAATTTGTCATAGTTACTATTATTGTTTACAGTCAGAATTTATTATGTAATCAGAATAGAGTTTTAGTATTAACCATTATATAATTTGAAGATTAATCATCTTTTGAAAAAGTCTATGATTTCAATAAGTTGAGCCTCATAAAAGTAATATTAAAAAACTAGTGCTTTACAATCTTTTCCTCTCTGGGTAATCTTAACTAAAGTATCTGCAGCTAATATAGTACCGAGCATGTATGTATAGAAACATACATAATAAGAATATTTTCTTGGGCTTTAACTTAAGTGTGTGAATTCTAGAATTTAGTTACAGGCAAGGGTGACAGACTCTGTCTTAAACCAAACTGCTAACATTTACATCTATGGCCACAAGATAAAAAATATAACTAGCACCAACTGGAACTCTTCCAATAATGGCCCTATTGAAGAGGATTTATTACTGTGGTACTCTGTAAGGCACTGTTCAGAAGTCCTGTTCCAGGGTGTTGTGTGCTATTGTGTATTATAAATGCTGCGTGTATTATAAATGCTGTGTGTACTTGTACACACACTGTATGTATGTAAACACAGCACATGTACCTAGGAAAATATAAGAAAGATAATGTGGAAAACTTACTCTGACCCCCATACCCTATCCCATATATGATAAAACTTGAATTTGTCTACTGTACATTTTCTCTTTCTAAATTACTTTGTTCTTTAGTAATCATTAATGTCTACATAAAAACAGGTAGGTGAACAGTTCTTATGACCCATTGCTTATTTGCATACTTTTTCTTGAATTAATTTTAAACTCAGCCTCAAAAAAATTTTTTATTGAGTTATTAGTCAATGTACATTACACCTCATCAAAACTTCTAAATATAGTTCTCTCTTGCTTGGCCTCCACATCCACATTTGAACCCTGCCAACCCTGTTTTAGATTCAGGACACTGACCTATGTGGATGTAGCAACAGGACTCCAAGGACCTCTGGCTTCTATTTAAGTTCCACCAACGATTAGCCCCAGTAGGAAATCTAAAGGATGAAGGAGGGATAGGTAAGGAAAATTATCCTATTAAGGTCACACCAGTGGGCTGTGTTCCTTTACTTCAGATAACTAATCCTTAAAGTTTTATATTTTTCTTGTTCCCATAAACTAATCCTCCCTTTCTTGTTTAAAAATTTCAGCTAGTGCATGAATCTGCACTAACACTGAGTTTCCTTACAACTCGGTCACACCTTCGTAATTTATTCTTATATAAATAAAACCTCTTCAAATTATTTTAGTTGAAATATGTCATCTGTCTCCAGTTGGGATGTGGATTGATGTATTTTCAGCCATAGAATACATACTTTACAGAGTATGTCCATGAGGATATATCAATGTGCTTGAAATCTAAGACAATATTAACAGTCATCTAATAACTTTGTCAAACCCATCAGTTGATAGTGTGTTAACACCTACTGGAATATAATTATTTAGTTTTCAGGAGAATTCACAGGTTAAAGCACAGAATACTATGAAAATAATTTGAACATATTACTACTAGACACAAAATTTTTCAAGTGATTACTTAAAAATTAATTATATAATTTATGTTATAAAATAATTTACCAAATGTTAAAGATCATTATCTACAGTTAAGATTTCTATTTAAGACCATATAAATACATTTGAAAATCAGTATTAAAAATTAAATATTTTTTATCAATTACTCTGTTCCCTATGTTCAAAGAAATAATGATGTTACACTACTTAAAAATTTGTAATTGCTTTTTAAATAGTAAGAATAGATTTAGATGTTATCTCAAAATGTAAATCAACATGAAGAAATTTTTAAAAATCAGTGTTTAAAATACATTTTATCTTCATGAAGTATGTCATAGTCATTATAAAATGGAATTATTAACACCTGGTGAAAAACCGAAAAATACTAGCTATTTCAGTTGAAATTTGAGTATGTTATTTCCTTTGCTTTCCGTTTCCTTATGTTTCCAAACTGAGACCTAAGTACTATTTATCAATTTCCCTCTCCAGTTCCACGTTGTTAATCACTCAGTGTGTGGGGTGTAGGTGTATAGGATCTGGGCATTTCACTCACTTGGTGGGTATATTTCTCTAATGAAGCCAAAGACCTATGCCCAGTCTCAGTAGAAGCCACTTTGTTTCACAAAGGACTACAACATAATGTATCCTTAAATTCAATAATATCTGGAAAAAACGAAATTATTCATATACAAGTGTACCTTCATATTTTTGCTTGAGGAAATAGTCTTTAATTATGAAGCAAAATAGTAATATTAATACTATTGATACTGATAAAGCATTTTGGCTTACTATTTCCTGAATACAGCACTTCATCTTAAGCTCTCTCAAGTAGAAGCTGCTCATTTTCTACATCTCACAAAATTGAGGGTCAGGAGATTATATAGGCAACCTCCATGATCCCTGCTGCTGTGATTCTATTTCCAAGTTATAACTTCTTCAATTTTATGTGAAATCAACTGTGAATTAGAGGCTCTTAGCATTGTGTTATATATCACATTCTTTTCAAATTTTAACTGTGAATTTTGAAGCATTCAATTTATACAAAAAATTTTAAAACAGAAAAGGAACATGTATACAAGTTTTATTTATATCCTATGTATTTTATCAAACTTCTGTTCAATTTCTATGTTTTGCCAAACACACACACACACACACACACACACTCTTTACACATTTGAGGGTAAATTCTAAATGAGTTGCTCCTTTACCTGTGAATGATTTTGTATGCAATTGTGTGTGTTTCTTAAAAGGACATTCTTTCAAATAACCACAGTTTAATGACAGATATCCCAAAATCAAATTGATAAAATACTATTTATATAATGTATAGTTTTTTTTTATTTTACCAGTATGTCCCCCTAGTGTTCTATATCTTTTTTTTCTAATCTAGTATTCAATTTAGGTTATCATCATTTGTCATTTTTTAAGACATCTTTAAGATGATATAGGTTTTCAATCTTTGTTTTTTCATAATCTTGGTACTTTTACTGACATCTCCTTAACCCTTTATCATTCATTAAATTACTAAGCACTGGACTTACATCTGCCTTTTCCCTACTGACATCAAGCTGGGTAACTTAAACACAACCTGACATTATTTCTAGTACTATTCACCTTCTCTTTACTTCATCTCTCCCTTAACACAGCTACATCATGGCCTTAGTCAGCACCCAGAAGTTTCCACACATCTAAAATATTAATGCTGTGATTCCTTTTCTGTATGACAACATTCTTGCTATTGATAGTGATTATCAACCACTTCTCCCAAAACTCAAATCTCTCTTGTCTTTCTCCTTATAGGATTCCTCCTGTCTTCATTTTCCTCTTTTTTTTTCATTGAATATTTTACAGCATATCACTCTACCTAAGGATTTTCAGCATTTTAAGTTCCTTTATTCAATTCACTTCAGTATCCTCATGTGACTAAACACCCATTTCAGGTTAATCAAATATTTTGCAAAATATCGCCTCTACCATTAAAGCAGACAGAATTATGACCCTACAAGTTTATGATCTCAAAGACCAATTAGATAATTAATACTCTCGATTATTTCTATTTTTCTTTCTAAGAAAATACAAATTGGCCCTATTGGCAACCAAACATGAAACACAGCAATCAAAAAACTATCTCCTCTTCATTCCTATGCATAGCACTCCTGTTTCTGAATTATCACTGCTTCCTTACTGGTGACAAACTTCACAAGTCTTTAATATTCCAGCCTCTGGATAAAAAATATTGAGATATCCAACCACAAAATTAATATCACTTCAAATTCAGAAAACAGCCCATCTTTTGAAATATTTCTTTAATATTATAAAGTCCCTCCCTAATTCCCCTTATTAAAGTGGTTTTGACTGTTCCCTGGGGTGTGTTTCATTTTATAACAAGCTAAATAAACCCAATTTTGTTTCAGTAAAATGTGTCCTGGATTTACTCATAAGATGGTCTCCTTTTTCCCAGAGGAAATATAACAATTATTATCTGTCTTCAGATAATCATTTTTTGCCTTCAGATAATAATTTTCACTGACTGTATTACAGGGAATGGGTTGCAAGGGAGCTAATCAAGAAAAAAATGGTTTAGGCTGGGTGCGGTGGCTCATGCCTATAATTCCAGCACTTTGGGAGGACAAGGCAGGTGGATCAAGAGTTTGAGATCATCAAACCCTAGATCAAGAGTTTGAGACCATCCTGACCAATATGGTAAAACCCTGTATCTACTAAAAATACAAAAATTTGCCTTATGGTGACGGGCACCTATAATCTCAGCTACTTGGGAGGCTGAGACAGGAAAATTGCTTGAACGTGGGAGGCTGAGGTTACAGTGAGCCAAGATCATGCCACTGCACTCCAGCCTGGGCAACAGAGCAAGACTCCATCCCAAATAAATAAATAGATAAATAAATAAATAAAAATGGTTTATATTTTCAGGCCAAAGAAGACAACAATCTGAGTTAGGCACAAGGATGGGGTTTCAGAGAAGTAGACATAATTCAAGGAAACTGAGGAGACAGAGTCATGAACTTAAAACCTAAGGTCACTCCTACTATAAAGATTCATAGGTTTGAGATAGCTTAGAAGAGAGAGAAGACAACGTGAACAGAAATTCCCTTTAAAGATACTGGCTTGGAAATTTCGTTAACTGAGCAGAGATTCTTCTTTTGGCTGAAAGTGATGTTATTGTACACCAAAATTTAAAGGCCATTTGAAGAGTTCTTTCTAAAATGGTAAAGAAGAAATAATCCATAGTGTATTCAGAAAGAGAAAGAGAAATAAAACAAAGTCTTTTTTCTAAGTTGTGCCACCTTGAATTCAGCTCATTCATTAGATTATTTATGCATGCCATTTTATTATTTCTGATTTTCCATTTTAAGTATTATCTAAGGCTTCTTCATGCCTAACATGATCCACACTGGGTCAACAGAAAGGCATCATTTTCTATCTCTTCATCCCCATCCACACATACAGACAACTGAAATATTCACACATTTACAAAGACTTTCTTGACGTCTTTCTGATTTTCATTGGAAAAATATCTGAAAATGATTTCAGGACTTGTATAATAAATTATTCCTCCAGAAAGCATAGGGATTTGCATTTTTCAGTCAACTGGACAACTACTAGTCCATGATCATTTAACTAAATTCATGGCTTGATGTTTTTTATTTTATTTGTTTTGGTTTTTTTGTATAGTGCAGATAATATGAATTTGTGCTGCAAATCCACACGAGGGCATGTTTATGATGATAACTTCACATGGATAATCATTTTAATTCCTTGACTGTGTGATAGCACTTTCACTGCAGTCAGCTAAGGTTGTGAGGTCAAATTTGTTTGCTTCCAGAAGGGATAAACCTGTGGGATCCCTGCTATAAAGGCTTTGTATCCTATTTAACACTTCCTTTGGTTTTGGGCTTTGCCTTTTATTCCCATAAGCCTAAAAAGGAAACCAAAGCCCAAACCAGGTTCTGTAAATGACCCCAGAGCAATGATCTCTGGTTCTCTGCTTATCTCTGTGGGTTCCCATTTTCTTTAAGACTTCAGCTGAGTAAATAACTATCATGCAAAGTTTTTATGTCTTTACTCAGATCACATATATTTCTTCTTAAAGTAATTTAACTTGCTTTTTTTACCCTACTGTAGCTGGTTATGTAAGCTTTAAAAAAATGCATGAAGATATACTTAGACAGCTATAAATTAGAAGAACCAATATTATTTTGTGATAAATGAGATTTAGCCTACAATAGATGGTTTCAATACTCACTTGTCAGAATGTATAATGCACAAATGTTCTGAAAATTGTATTTAATATGTGTGTATGTATATATGTATATGTATGGATACATCTGTGCATACATATGCAAAAGTATATGTATACATAGCAGTGGTAATTTCAATTTGTAAATAACCAATAATAAACTTGCCAAAATTACTATTCTGAATACTTATTATGCATCATAATACTATAATGGGAACTGAAATTAAAATGTTGCTCATAATTATAAGCAAATCTTTTCAGAGATCCATAGTTTTTTATATAACAACTATACTTTAAATGAATGTTTCTTGAATTAGAATTTAAGGTGTTTATTTTGTAACAATTTTCAGTGTTTTCCTTGCCAATGTTGAGAAATAATAGGTTTTTGTTGTTACAATGTACTCATAAGAATATACCATGATATATTCATTGGCATGACATTCAGAAATATCTCATATAACCCTAATTTTAAATATTTATTTTATTATTAAAAGAAATTCTCTCTTCAGAATGTAATGGCCCATGAAAACAGTCAATCCACTAAATTTATTCAAGAAAACACAACAGAGTTGAATCTTCACAGGACTAGAAAACTGAAATGTATAGGTGCTTTTAGCAAGAATTCAGGATCAATCATATCAGGCTAGCTTCAAAGGAACTGTATAAACAAGAAGTAAAAGTCACTCTGTTTGCAGTACTAGTACAAACCATTTATTTATTGTTCAGTTTATGTCACAGTGAACATTTATTTCTTTTGCAATTTTCATCATCTTTCAAATTCTTTTGCTCAGTAAAAGTTATCAGTCCGTAAGTAAAATCTACCTTCTATATTCCTGGGCCTTAAACTGTAAAAGAGAAACTATTGAAAAATTGAACTTCTTTAGATGTTTATCTGTCAATGTCGAAATTAATCCTAAAGGTTATTTTCCCAGGAGGTACAGATGTGTTATTTATTTGAGTTACACAATTTAAAAGACAAAATAGCCTAGCTTTAGTGTCTATTTTACATACTTTTAAAAAATATATATGCTAACAGGTAAATTCAGTTGTTTAGTAATAGGTCTCAGGAACATACCTTCTCTTCAAAAATAGCAAAGTAAAAGGAAGAAAGGAAAAATAGAAAAATGAAAAAAGAAAGGGAGATAAAAAAAAAGAAAAGGGCTTTACTTCTGGGGCAATGAATTCTTATTATAAAAAGTTATTTAAAAATTATTACCACGAAAAAGTACATTTTTGTATTAAAATGATAATATTTGAGGACTATATTAGAAAATCAAAATGTGGTACACTTTTTCGAATACTTTAGTTCCTTTATAATCTACAGTGTACTCTCAGATTCAGTACTAACAGATGAAAAGTAGGTAGATGAGGTAAATTTGAAATTGCTCCCATCTTAAAATAGCAGAGGATATTTCTATATGAAGTCAACAAGAAGTAAAAATGAGTTGACATACAAAGGCCCTAAAAAATATCTTTTCAGGTTCATCCCTTTTTACCCTTTGACCAATAGCTAAATATATTCCAATACCATAAAACAGGTTTTCCATTTCCCCTTTTAAACATGCTTTCATCATGACTTTGCACATTACAGTAAGCAGATTTAACTGTAGGTTTTCTGGGTGGTGGTGATACTAAGCAATACTTGATATAGAAGAGAAAATAAATATTTACTGAAACAATGGACAAGTGATAAGATTTCCAAAGGAGTTTTTCTAATCTTAGTTAGTTCATCATATAGAGAAGTGTGAAATATAATATTCAAAGTAGAGAAAAATTATCCTAAGTTGGGGCTATACTTCCTTTTCTTTAACAATTATATTGCTTTCTTTTTAAGGTTGTGAGGTACATGTGCAGGATGTGCAGTTTTGTTGCATAAACACGTGTCATGGTGGTTTGTTGCACCTATCAACCCATCACCTAGGTGTTAAGCCCAGCATGCATTCACTCTTTTCCCCAATGCTCTCCACCACCTTCCTCCCTTCCTTCCTCAATAGACCCCAGTGAGTGGGTTGTTTCCCTCCCTGAGTCCATGTGTTCTCACTGTTAAACTCCCACTTAAAAGTGAGAACATGTGGTGTTTGGTTTTCTGTTCCTGTGCTAGTTTGCTGAAGATAATGGCTTCCAGCTCCTTCCGTGTCCCTGGAAGGGTGTGATATTATTATTTTTAATGGCTCCATAATATTTCCTGATGCATGCATACCACATTCTCTTTATCCAGTCTATCATTGACAGACACTTGGGTTGATTCTGTTTTTGCTGTTCTGAATAGTCCTGCAATGAACATACCCGTGCATGTTTCTTTATAACAGAATAATTTATATTCTTTTGGGTATATGCCCAATATTGGAATTGCTCGGTCAAATCGTATTTCTGGTTCTAGATATTTGAGGAATTGCCACACTGTATTCCACAATAGTTGAACTAATTTATATTCCCACCAACAAGGTGAAAGTGTTTCTGTTTTTCCACAATCTTGCCGGCATCTATTGTTTCTTGATGTTTTAATAATTGCCACTCTGACTGGCATGAGATGGTAGCTAATTGTGGTTTTGATTTGCATTTCTCATATAATCAGTGATGTTAAGCTTTTTTTTATGTTTGGCCACATGTATGTCTTTTATTGAGAAGTGTCTGCTCATATCCTTTGCCCCTTGAAAACTGGCACAGGACTAGAATGTCCTCTCTCACCACTCTTTTTTTTTTAATTTTTTTTGAGACAGAGTTTCACTCCTGTTTTCCGGGATGGAGTGCAATGGTGCAATCTTGGCTCACTGTAACCTCCTCCTCCAGGGTTCAAACAATTATCCTGCCTTAGCCTCCTGAGTAGCTGGCATTACAGGCATGTGCCAACATGCTCAGCTAATTTTTCTATTTTCAGTAAAGGTGGGTCAGGTCTCAAACTCTGACCTCAGGTGATCTGCTGGCCTTGGCCTCCCAAAGTGTTGGAATTACAGGTGTGAGCCACTGTACCCAGCCTCTCACCACTCTTATTCAACATAGTGTTGGAAGTTCTTAACAGGGCAATCAGACATAAGAAAGAAATAAATGGTATTCAGTTAAGAAGAGAGAAAGTCAGTTTGTCTTTGTTTAAAAATGAGATGATCCTATGACTAGAAAACCCAATCAATTGAGCCTCAAAGCTTCTTAAGCTGATAATCAACTTAAGCAAAGTCTCAGGATACAAAAATCAATGTGTAGAAATCACATGCATTCTATATGCCAAAAACAGACAATCAGAGATCCAAATCATGAATGAATGTTCATTCACAGTTGCTACAAAGAGGATAAAATAACTAGTAATAAAAATAACAAAAGAAGTGAAGAAGATCTCTTCAAACCACTGCTCAAAGACATCAGAGGACACAAGAACTACAAATCACTACTCAAAGAAATCAGAGAACAAAAGCAGATGGAGAAACATGTCATGCTTATGGATAGGATAAATCAATATTGTGAAAATGGTCATACTGCCCAAAGCAATTTATAGATTCAATGCTATTTCCATTGAACTACCATTTATATTCTTCACAGAGTTAGAAAAAAAACTATTTTAAAATTCATATGGAATCACAAAAGAGCTTGTATAGCCAAGACAATCTTACGCAAAAAGAGCAAGCTGGAGACATGATGTTGTCTGACTTAAAACTATACTACAATGCTACACTAACCAAAACAGCATGGTACTGGTACAAAAACAGGCACACAGACCAAAGAAAAAGAATAGACAATTCAGAAATGAAACCACACACCTACAACTATTTGATCTTTGACAAATATGACAAAAAAGAGTAATGGAGAAAATTTTTTCTATTTAATAAATGGTGCTGGGAGAACTGGCTAGCCACATGCAGAAAATTAAAACTGGATCCCTTCCTTACACTTCATACAAAAATAAACTCAACATAGATTAAACACTAAATGTAAAACCCAAAACTATATAAACTCTAGAAGAAATTCTAGGCAATAGCATTCAGGACATAAGCATGGACAAAGATTTTATGATGAAATAACCAAAAACAATTGCAAACAAAAGTAGAAATTGACAAATGGCATCTAATTAAACTAAAATGCTCTGAACAGTGACGAAACTATCATCAAGGTGAACAGCCTACAGAAAATGAGAATGTTTTTGCAATTTATCCATCTGACAAAGCTCTAACATTCAGAATCTATAAGGAACTTAAGCAAATTTACGAGAGGCCATACTTTCTACTCTTCTTTGAAAAAGAGCAGGTGATGTTCTTTTTTAGGGATTTTAGATTTTCTGTACCCTTAACTGGAGTTGCAAATAGCTGCATTTCCTTTTGAATAACTTCTTCAAATATTTTCTTAAATGTTTCCAAGTAAGGGCATCTTGTCAAGAATTGTAAACTTCTATTCCAACACTGTTTTTCTTCTTTATTTTTTCTTCTTGGATTACCATTAATGCATAATTTATGTTTTATTTATTTTTCTATTTCCTTTCCACTTCTGGAAAACAAGTTTTTAAGCATCTTTCTCTCTTTCTCTCTCTCGCTCTTTCTCTAGTTGGCCCAGTCACAGTATCTGGAAAAGAAGCTAAGCCCTCAATGAAATGTAGCATTTTCATGAATAATTTGGTTTAGGTAAATATAAAGGATAGAAAATTCTGAATTAATTTTAATTATTGACACTATTTTTGCAATTGTATCACTCAGGATAAGCTAGGTTTAACACATTAGCAAACAAACCCTGAATTAATTAGCATAAAATAATTATCATACACCCAAAATAAATACAGGTCTATGAGAAGTTCTGCCGTCATAGACAGAAACTCAGACTGACAGAGGATGAACTTGAGCTTTTTGAAGTGTTTCACCCCAAATAAAGAGCCAGTTGCCATACCTTGTACTACCTACTACAAAGAAAGAGGCACAATTCTTTATTGGCCTCTTTTGATCATAGATGTGACACAACCACTTCTGCATGTGCTGTGTCCTCTGCCTGGAATGTCATTCTACCAGAATAATCCATTTACCAAGTGGCCTGTTAAGCTTTCAGCTCTGAATGGGGGACAGAGAAAGAGAAGGCTTCCCATCAAGTGTGAGTCAAAGTGTCAGCTCTTCTGCTTCTTTGGACAAATGATCTAGTATATCTTATACAATTTTAAGTTTCTTTGGCAGATAAGAAAGCTTTATGGAAACTGTCAATTACTGATGGAAATGTGGTACAGGCACAGAGCTATGAGAAAAGCTTTGGAGAAGAATCATGTAATTTTCTTTAGAAAACAATTCCACCTTTTAAAAACAGATAGCTAATGACTGGGCCCTTATGGAGATAGAATACTTCATTGTGGGACATCAAAAACCCATGAACCTGAGCTACTTATCTGCTATGAATATAATCCCTTGATTACACAAAGTGTATGGCATGTAGCAGAATCCTGTCTTTAGAAGATGACTGCATTCTTGATGTTCCTGAAGGAACCAGTAGTTGCTTAAGTAAGTGGTTATGGTACCTAGAACCCTACTGCTTCAATTCTTTCTCTTTCCAGTTGCTTCTTATTATCTCATAGAGTTCCCTCTCAGCAGCTTAATAAAGGAACAAAAATAAAACAAGTATAGTTTGTATATGTTAAGGGATTTTTCTCCTTTCTTTATGCTATAATTTTACATAGTTTTATCTGTGACACTTTGCATTTGATTCTTTATACAAGATTTCAAAGGACATTGGTACTGTTTAGTAAGGTAAAATGACATCTAGATAAGCATAGATTAATGGGAATGCTGGTTTATAATTTTATAAAGATAATAAGCAAGTTTTCATTTATAATATAGTGGTTGATAGTATTAAGTAGAAGACTGACAGAGTAGTTGGTGTTTAACAGCTATAATCTAGATGGAATTTCATACAGTTTAAAAATGGAACAACCATATAAAACACTGGAGACTCAGTATCATTTCTGTAACATTTTTGCTTTTCTCCTGTGCCATAGGAAAAAAAATTAAAAATGAATTTTCCTAAATTCCTTCACAATATGTTTATAAAATAGGAGGTGACAATTAAAAATCTAGAGGTTGAGGGAGAAGGAAATCTCAATTTCTGGCAATAGCTGCATATAGGTAGTTGAAGTTCTAGGCTGTGGCTTCCAGATGTTTGAGGATTAATCTATTTTGGTGCTTTAGGTATATGGGATCCTTGCAATTATTATGGAATATCTTTTGCCAAAGAAGTATTAAAATGAGTGCGAGTTTATACTGGTTATGTTAATAGTTACTATGTAAGAAATCATAAATGAAAATATACATTCAGTTAAGTAAGAAGAAACAATTTGCACCTTAGTATCAAAACTAAGAGAAAACAATAATGTTTTACTCATTTACACATACCTTTGCAATAGATTAAAACTAGAGTTTAGTCTAGTGTTTGTAAACATAAAAATACAATGAACAAATCTGTTAATTAGGCTAACGTCCATAGTATTATCATTCAAGATAATTGTAAAGTAATTAAAACCCCATAGATTCAACAGAACTGACAAGTAAAATACAATGAGTAGCTTGACTCTCGAGTACAGCTAAGGTAGGGAACTTATGAAGTGTGTAGTTCAAACATTTTAGTTAATTTCATGAACATTCTTTCTTTCAAAAGATAGAAATTATATATTTTTGAAAAACTTTATAAAATTATAAAGAAATAGCTTATAGTAAAAAAATAACATAAACTTATACAATTAAAGAGCTTCTCCCTATTTATTGACTCTACATATTAACTGGCATTCTGTAGAAAAGTACAAATTTTTACATCAATACATATGCATATATATGTCTGTGTCTGTATATACCTTCATTGTGCACACTTAAAAAATAAAATCTCTCAATTTATTAGTAATTTAGAATCTTTCATCATTTTGTCTTAATTTAAAAGAAAATAATTTTATTTTTTCTTATAAAACATATTTAAAATAAGGAAATGCATAGCATGTTGCATTAGCATATTTAATTAGAAAAAATAACTTTGAAATTGTCAAAACTACATAAAAGTAATGCTGTGCAATCTTTAAATATGCTTTTCTAAAAAACCACTTAATCAAACAACAAAAATTGACCATATAATTTGAGACAGGTTATAGCCATCATTTGAATATATAATTAAAAGTAGGCAGGGCACGGTGGCTCATGCCTGTAATCTCAGCACTTTGGGAGGCCAAGGAGGGTGGATCACAAGGTCAAGAGATCAAGACCATCCTGGCTAACATGGTGAAACCCCGTCTCTACTAAAATTATAAAAAGAATTAGCCAGCGTGGTGCGACGCACCTGTAGTCTCAGCTACTTGTCATGCTGAGGCAGGAAAATTGCTTGAACCTGGGAGACAGAGATTGCAGTCATCATACCACTACACTCCAGCCAGGCAACAGAGTGACACTCCATCTCAATAATAATAATAATAATAATAATAAAATAATACAGCACAAAAAGAGATTCCACTATGCCTAAGCCTCATCCTCTTTTCTGCTGATAACATGTTGAGAAAAACATCTCTGGAAAACCAGCCATTAATGGAATCAGTAGAAGTGGACAATTAAGTACTAGCTGGAGGATTTAAAAATTACTTGTGTACATTATGCTAGGCAAGTACATATATAACCGATGTTATAAATCAAATGAATAAAAAGTCTTGCTTGAGTGGAAAGGGAGGTATTCAAGGACCAATGGGATTCTCAAATTATTTAGTTGGTATCACTGGTGATGAGGTATTTTGATAAGAATAGGATAGAAAAAGATGTTCTTTTAACCAATAAGATAAGTGTATATGTTTGCTAAGCTTTATTTGCAATCTTTTTATGCAATTAAGTTCTTTACACTTAAAAATTATAAGATTACTTAATCTCTCTATGCATTATTTCCATCATCTGTCAAATAGGGTGATACTTTTGTCAAACTCATAGAGTGCTTTTTGGATTAAATTAGTTAATACAGGTGACACATTTAGAAAAACTACCTAGAGAATCAGCATTAGTAAATGCTACTGCAATCAATATTTTATATATAATTATGCGTTAATATATTGTATAATATATAATTTTTTATATGTAATGAAATTAAATTATATTGGGAATTTGTGTCTCATAACACTGTCTATTGTTAATATTCCACCTTCTACAATTCCCAAATGAGAATAATCAATAAAATAAACAAATCAAATAAAACCACAAATAAACTTCTAAAAATGCAACTGATTCTTAACAAAGGTGCATAGTCATTTCAGTAGACAAAGGAAAGACTTTTTAATAAAAAGTGCCACAATATTTAGTTACACATATGCAAATAATTATGCTTCAATCCATAACTTGTAAAACTTTCAAAAATCAAAGCAAATTGTTCATAAATCTAAATAAAAAATTTAACTCTAGGAAACTTTTAGAAGAAAGCATAATGAGAAAATCTCCATGAATGTAAGATCAACAAAATCTCATAGACACAACATCAAAGCATGATTTGTCCGAAAAATATGATAAATGTCACTACATCAAAAATAGAAACTTTTGCTCTTTGATGGAAAGTACTGAAAAATTGAAAATACAAGTCATACAGAGGGAAAAATATTTCACTACAAATATCTGATTTAAAAAAACCAAAGCCTGGTCCCAGCACATAGAAAGCACTCAATAATGATGATACCACAAGGAAATTTTTAAAAGTTTACAAAAGATGTGATCATAAAGTCACCAAAAGAGATTATGCATTTAGTAAATAACCACATCTATAGATGTTCAACATCAGCAATCATGACGAAAATGCAAATTAAATTCACATTGAAAACCATTAAAACTGTACTATAATATCCAAATATAAAAAATTTATAATACAAAGTGCTAATAATGATGAAGTGCACCTTGAACTGTCATAGCTTACAGGTTGGACTTGAAAGGTACAACCATTTTTAAAAATGGTTTGGCAGATTCTTAAATAGATAAATATCCCCCTACCACATGACCCAGGCATGCCTCTATTATTGTGTCAAATTTAGAGAAATGAAAGCACATGCCTATACTAAGATTTTTTTTTTAATTATAAAAGCTTCATCTATAAGAGCTTCACACTGGAAATAACCCAATTGTATAGCAATACGACTATAATATTAAAATGGCAACATTGGAAAAAATATTAACTGTTGATACATGGATAATTATGAACAGATATTAAAATAATTAAAATAATTATGCTGAATAAAATAAATTGGAATAAAGGGTATAGGCACGAAGGTGGAGCCCTGGCCAGGAACACTACCCTCCTATTCCCAGCCCATCCCCACCTCACTCTCGCATCAATGATACTTGCTTACCTATAATAAGCTTGTACATGTAATCTTGAACCTAAAACAAATTTTTAAAAATAGAGAAAAAAAAGTATTACACTTGGATTCAGAAATCCCACTATGGGGTATCTATCCAAAGAAAAATAAATTCTTTCTCCAAAAATTCACATGCACTCATATTTATCACAGCACTATTAACAATACCAAAGGAAAGAATCAATCTAGGTGCCCATTAATGGTGAATTTGATTTAAAAAATTTGGTACATATATACCATGGAATACTATACAGCTGAAATGTAAATGGGCAAAATGCCACAATCAAAAGACACAGACTGGCAAATTGGATAAAAAGTCAAGATCCTTTGCTGAAGTTGCTTATCAGTTTCAGGAGTTTTTGGGCTGAAATGATGGGGTCTTCTAGATATACTATCATGTCGTCTGCAAATAGAGACAATTTGGCTTCCTCCTTTCCTATTTAAATACCCTTTATTTCTTTTTCTTGCCTGATTGCTCTGGCTAGAACTTCCAGTACTATATTGAACAGAAGTGGTAAGAGAGGGCATTCTTGTCTAGTGTCAGATTTCAAAGGGAATGCTTTCAGTTTTTGCCCATTCAGTATGATATTGGCTGTTGGTTTGTCGTAAATATCTTTTATTATTTTGAGATACGTTCCATCAATACCGAGTTTATTGAGGGTTTTTAGCATAAATGGCTGTTGAATTTTGTCAAATGCCTTCTCTGCATCGATTGAGATAATCATGTGGTTTTTGTTTTTGGTTCTGTTTATGTGGTGAATTACATTTACAGACGCATATGTTGAACCAGCCTTGCATCCCCGGGATGAATCCTTCTTGATCATGGTGGGTAAGCTTTTTGATGTGCTGTTGCAATCAGCTTGTCAGTATTTTATTGAAGATTTTTGTGTCTATGTTCATCATGAATATTGGCCTGAAGTTTTCTTTTCTTGTTGAGTCTCTGCCGGGTTTGGGTATCAGGAAGATGTTGGTCTCATAAAATGATTTGGGAAGGATTCCCTCTTTTTGGATTATTTGGAAGAGTTTCAGAAGGAATGGTACCAGTTCCTCTTTGTGTATCTGGTAGAATTTGGCTGTGAACCCATCTGGACCTGGGGTTTTTTCTGTGGTAGGCTCTTAATTGCTGCCTCAACTTCAGACATTGTTATTGGTCTATTCATAGTTTTGGCTTCCTCCTGGTTTAGGCTTGGGAGGACACAAGTGTCCAGGAATTTATCCATTTCTTCCAGGTTTACTAGTTTATGTGCATAGAGTCTCAGGATATAAAATCAATGTGCAAAAATCACAAGCATTCCTATACACCAATAACAGACTTAATGAGAGCCAAATCAAGAACGAACTGCAATTCACAATTGCTACAAACAGAATACAATATCCAGGAATACAACTAACAAGAAACGTAAGGGATCTCTTCAAGAAGAACTACAAACCACTGTTCAACAAAATAAGAGAGGACACAAACAGTTGGAGAAAATTTCCATGTTCATGGTTAGGAAGAATCAATATTGTGAAAATGGCCATACTTCCCAAAGTAATTTACAGACTCAATACTATCCCCATCAAGCTACCATTGACTTTCTTCATAGAACTGGAAAAAACCACCATGAACTTCATATGGAACCAAAAGAGAGCCTGCATATTTAAGTCAATTCTAAGCAAAAAAAAAAAAAAAAAACACAGCAGGAGGCATCACACTACTGGACTACAAGGTTACAGTAATCAAAACAGCATGGTACTGGTACCAAAACAGAGATATAGACCAATAGAACAGAACAGAGGCATCAGAGGCAACACAACATCTCTACAACCATGCAATCTTTGATAAACCTGACAAAAACAAGCAATGGGGAAAGGATTCCCTGTTTAATAAATGGTGTTGGGAAAACTGGCTAGCCATGTGCAGAAAGCAGAAACTGGACCCCTTCCTGACACGTTTCACTAAAATTAACTCCAGATGGACTAAAGACTTAAACATAAGACCAGGCACCATCAAAAACCTAGAAGAAAATCTAAGCAAAACCATTCAGGACATAGGAGTAGGCAAGGACTTCATGACCAAAACAACAAAAGCATTGGCAGCAAAAGCCAAAATAGACAAATGGGACCTAATCAAACTCCACAGCTTCTGCACGGCAAAAGAAACAGTCACTAGAGTGAATCAGCAACCAACAGAATGGGAAAAAAATTTTTGCAGTTTACCCATCTGACAAAGGGCTGATATCCAGAATTTACAAAGAATTCAAACAGATTAACAAGAAAAAACAAACAAGCCCCTTCAAAAATGGGCAAAGGATATGAACAGACACTTTACAAAAGAAGACATACATGAGGCCAACCAAAGTGAAAAAATGCTCATCATCACTGGTAATCAGAGAAATGCAAATCAAAACTACATTGAGATACCATCTCATGCCAGTTAGAATGGCAATCATTAAAAAATCTGGAGACAACTGATGCTGGAGAGGATGAGGAGAAATAGGTACACTTTTACACTGTTGGTGGAAGTGTAAATTAGTTCAACCATTGTGGAAGACAGTGTGGCGATTCCTCAAGGACCTAGAAATAGAAATTCCATTTGACCCAGCAATCCCATTACTGGGTATATATCCAAAGCACTATAAATCATTCTACTATAAGGACACATGCACACGAATGTTCACTGCAGCACTGTTCACAATAGCAAAGACCTGGAACCAACCCAAGTGCCCATTGATGATAGACTGGACTGGAAAAATGTGGCACATATACACCATGGAATATTATGCAGCCATCAACAATGATGAGTTAGTGTCCTTTGTAGGGACATGTATGAATCTGGAGAACATCATTCTCAGCAAACTGACACAAGAACAGAAAATGAAATACCGCATATTCTCACTCATAGGCGGGTGATGAACAATGAGAACACATGGACACAGGGAGGGGAGCACTACACACTGGGGTCTATTGGGGGAAATAGGAGTGGGACAGTGTGGGGGGGAGCTAGGGAGGGATAGCATGGGGAGAAATGCCAGATGTGGGTGAAGGGGAGCAACTATCTTGCATGTTCTGTACATGGAACCCAAAACCTAAAACACAATAAAAAAAAAGTCAAGATCCATTGGTGTGCTGTATTCTGGAAACCCATCTCATGTGCAAAGACACACATAGGCTCAAAATAAAGGGATGGAAGATTTACCAAGCCAATGAAGAGAGGGGGGGAGAGAGAGAGAGAGAGAGAGAGAGAGAGAGAGAGAGAGAGAGAGAGAGAGAGAGAGAGAGAAAGGAGAGTTGCAATCTTAGTCTTTAATAAAATAGACTTTAAACCAACAAAGGTCAAAAGAGCCAAAATAGGGCATTACATAATGGTAAAGGGAGTAATTCAACAAGAAGAGCTAACTATCCTAAATGCATATGCACCCAATATAGGAGCATCCAGATACATAAAGCAAGTTCTCAATGACCTATAAAGAGACTTAGACTCCCACACAATAATAGTGGGAGATCTAACACCCCACTGTCAATACTAGACAGATTAAAGAGACAGAAAATTAACAAGGATATCCAGGACTTGGACTCAGATCTGGATCAAATGGACCTAATAGACATGTACAGAACTCTCCACCCCAAAACCACAGAATATACATTCTCAGCACCACATCACACTTATTCTAAAATTGACCACATAATTGGAAGTAAATCACTCCTCAGCAAATGCAAAATAATGGACATCATATCAAACAGTCTCTTGGACTAAAGTGCAATCAAATTAAAACTCAGGATTAAGAAACTCACTCAAAACTGCACAACTACATGGAAACTAAACAGCATGCTCCTGAATGACTACTGGATAAGTAATGAAATGAAGACAGAAATAAAGATGTTCTTCCAAACCAATGAAAATGAAGACACAATGTACAAGAATCTCTGGGACATATTTAAAGCAGTGTCTAGAGGAAAATTTATACAACTAAATGCCCATCAGAGAAGTGAAGAAAGATATCAAATCTACTCCCTAATGTCACCATTAAAAGAACTAGAGGAGCAAGATCGAACAAATTCAAATGCTAGCAGAAGGCAAGAAATAACTAAGATCAAAGCAGAACTGAAGGAGATAGAGACACAAAAGACCCTTCAAAAATTCAATAAATCCAGAAGGCAGTTTTTTGAAAAGATCAACAAAATAGACCACTAGCCAGACTAATTAAAAAAATAGAGAGAGAGCAGTGCAATAAAAAATGTTAAAGGGGATATCACCACTGATCCCACAGAAATACAAACTACCATCAGAGATCACTACAAACACCTCTATGCAAATAAACCAGTAAATCTAGAAGAACTGGATAAATTCCTGGACACTTACACCCTCCCAAGACTAAACGAGGAAGAAGTTGAATTCCTGAATAGACCAATAACAAGGTCTGAAGTAGAGGCAGCAATTAATAGCCTACCAACCAAAAAAAGTCCGGGACCAGACAGGTTCACCACCTAATTCTACCAGAGGTACAAAGAGGAGCTGGTATTATTCCTTCTGAAACTATTCCAAACAATACAAAAAGAGGAAATCCTCCATAACTCATTTTATGAGACCAACATTTTCTTATTCACCAATAATAGACTAACAGAGAACAAAATCATGAGTGAACTCCCATTCACAATGGCTACAAAGAGAATAAATTACCTAGGAATACAACTACAAGGAATATGAAGGACCTCTTCAAGGAGAATGACAAACCACTGCTCAAATAAATAAGAAAGGACACAAACAGATGGAGAAACATTCCAGGCTCATGATTAGGAAGAATTAATATAATGAAAATGGCCATACTGCCCAAAGTAATTTATAGATTGAATGCTATCCCCAACAAGCTACCAATGACTTTCTTCACGGAACTGAAAAAAATCACCTTAAACTTCGTATGGAACCAGAAAAGAGCCCACATAGCCAAGACAATCCAAAGCAAAAAAAAAAACAAAAAAACAAAAAAAAAACAAAGCTGGAGGCATATCACTGCCTGACTTCAAACTATATTATATGGCTACTATACTCAAAACAGCATGTTACTGGTAATGAAGCAGAGATGTAGACGAATGGAACAGAACAAAGGTCTCAGAAAGAATGCCACACGACTACAATCATCTGATCTCTGACAAACCTGACAAAAACAAGCAATGGGGAAATGATTCTCTATTTAATAAATAGTATTGGGAAAACTGGCTAGTCACATGCCCAAAGCTAAAACAGGATCCCTTCCTTACACTTTATACAAAAATTAACCCTAGATGGATTAAAGATTTAAACATGAGGCCTAACACCATAAAACTCTAGAAGAAAACCTAGGCAACATCATTCAGGACTTGGGCATGGATAAGGACTTCATGACTAAAACAACAAAAGCAATGACAAAGCCAAAATAGACAGATGGGATCTAATTAAATTTAAGAGCTTCTGCACAGTGAAAGAAACTATCAACAGAGTGAAGCAGCAACCAACAGAATGGGGAAAAAAATGTTGCAATCTACCCATCTGACAAAGGACTAATATCCAGAATCTACAAAGAACTTAAACAAATTTACAAGCAAAAACAACCCCATCAGAAAGTGAGCAAAGGATATAAACAGACAATTTTCAAAAGAAGACATTTATGCAGCCAACAAACATGAAAAAATAAGCTCATCATTACTGATCATTAGAGAAATGCAAATCAAAACCACATTGAGATACCACCTCATGCCAGTTAAAATGGTGATCATGAAAAAATCTGGAGACAACAGATGCTGGAGAGGATGTGGAGAAATAGGAACACTTTTACACTGTTGGTGGGAGTGTAAATTAATTCAACCGTTGTGGAAGACAGAGTGGCAATTCCTCAAGGGTCTAGAAATAGAAATTCCATTTGACCCAGCAATCCCATTGCTGGATATTTACCCAAAGTG
>CM052650.1:121872406-121935472 GCA_028533165.1 Leontopithecus rosalia
CCAGCTAATTTTTTTATCTTTAGTAGAGACGGGGTTTCACTATGTTGACCAGGATGGTCTCGATCTGTTGACCTCGTGATCCACCCGCCTCGGCCTCCCAAAGTGCTGGGATTACAGGCTTGAGCCACCGCGCCCGGCCCCAAAGTGTCTATTTTAAAGACACATGTGCATGTATATTTATTGCAGCACTGTTCTCAATAGCAAACACTTGGAACCAACCCAAATGCACATAAATGATAGACTGGACAAAGAATATGTGGCACATATACACTATGGAACACTATGTAGCCATAAAAAGAATGAGTTCATGTCCTTTGCAGGGGCATGGATGAAACTGGAAACCATCATTCTCAGCAAACTGATACAAGAACGGAAAACCAAACACTGCATGTTCTCAGTCATAAGTGGGTGTTGAACAATAAAACAGCACCAGGACACAGACAGGGCAACATTGCACATCAGGACCTGGGGGATGGGGGACTAGGGGAGGAATAACAGGAATTTAGGGCATTGGAGAGGGATAGCATTAGGAGAATTACCTACTGTAGATGACAGGGCAATGGATGCAGCAAACCACCACCATGGCATGTGTATACCTATGTAACAATCCCGCAGGATCTGCACATGTACCATGGAACTTAAAGTATAAAAAATAATTTTTTAAAGATGGGCTATTGACCTCTGTTCCTTTCACCCAGTAAATCATATCCAGTTTTCAAAAAAAACTTACAAGGCATACTAAAAGACAAAAATCACATTTTGAAGAGACGTAGAAGTGTCAGAACCAAGATTGACATGGAAGATATTATGATCAGTCTTGGCTTTTAACATAACTATGACTGATATGCTAAGGGCTCTAATAGAAAAAGTAGGCACCGTGCAAGAACAGATGAATAATGAATGCAGAGATGGGAACTCTAAAAAAAATGAAGAAAGTGCTATAAATAAAAAAACACTATAACAGAAACAAAAAATTAAAATTACTATTTCAGTTACAAAAATAGCAGGCTTTGTTTGGAGTTTGTTGTGTGAAAGTTTGTGAATGTCTTTGGAGTTTAATGCTCCTAAACATCACTTGTATTTTGGAAAAAAATTAAAATTAAGAGTAATAGAGATTTTAATATTCATTTATTTGCTTATAAGTCATAGAGTTACTAGTTAACATTATTTCTCTTCATACATGTATATACTTAATTTCTACATGTAGTGTTAATACTTTGATTTAGTTGTAATTTTCAGTCAAAGTCTTTATCTGGCCCTGTGAGCACATGAAAAAGGTCTCCATGCCAAACGTTGTGAATAACTTTATAGATTCAGGGGAATTGCGGAAATGCATCCTGCAAAACGCCTACTTGCCAGAATTATTCCATGACCTTGTGCTTAGGCTGAGTTTTAAATAATTCAGTGATGTATTGAATGAATAAATTTGTATTGCTTGTTACTCTAAACAGTCATGCATTCACTTTTTCTTGCCATTTTTAATAAATCCTAGTTTTCTAATATTCATGAAATATTGCATGTCAATTAAATTACATACATTTTGAAAAGGTAGTTTGCCCTAAGCTGTTTAGTGTTGACACCAACTGTCATTTGCTTTTTCTTTGGTATAATGCCCAAGGAATCCTTGAGTACAACTAATACAAAATATTGTCACTCTTTAATGAGATACTTTTTAATCATGTCTAACAGAACATTGTCAGAGGAACTGGATTATAAATACAAACAATATTTTGTGTATGGGGTATATGATATATTAAAATATCCAGAAAGAGTCAACTTAAACTTTTGCTAAGTTATTGGAAATTGTAAGTGCATGCTTATAATCATTTTGATTTCCAGGGTATGCACATAAACACATTATACTCAAACTTCTCCTTTGTCACCCACTCACATTACATAACTTCATAACACAAAAATAATTGGACAAGACCAAGTTGCTTTTTGGATTCTTAGACTTATTTACCTTTTAGAACCATGTACTGTCATGTAGCTGTTGTTTTACAAACCTGTTGAATTTGTCTTATTTATGCCTCAAAGAGTTTTGATGTTCTCTGGTTATTTCTTGGTGAATCAGGACATTATTTCTTAAATTAAAAAAGAAAACTTTCTATGATTAGAAATACCAGCAAAAATCATTCTAGTTACTATGTATTGTACTTTATATACATTATCCTATATTTAATTATAATATAGTTAATAAACTGGACTTTTAATAACAGCATAAATTTAGCCAACTTTTGGCATAATAAAACCGTAATTGCCATCCCATTAAACAAAAGAAATATAAAATTGAAATGTGTGGTGTTTTACACATGAAAAACCATGAATTATTAGCATCTACATATTAATAAGCAGTTTGCACATGTCTTTTTAAAAAATGTATATGATACCGTTGATTTTGATAGCTTTGAATCATTTCACATTAAAATTATTGGCATTTTCATAACAAAACATCCCTTTCAGGTATTCTCCCATTTACCTTAGTTCTCTTATTTTATAAAGGCAGGTGATTTCAGGCAGCTGGGATTTGATGCCACAAAAGAATTTTAAATGTAATTCATTGCAGAGGGCTTAGAAAAAGACACAGTCAGAGTCTGTCATGAGGATTTTGTAAAGCATTTTCATTTTTATAAGAATCAAGGAAATATAATCTTATTCATTTATTCTCTTTAATTCACTTGATCTACACTGTAGCAGCCATTAGGTTAGCAGCAGCAGACTAGGGTAGCTTCAGATAGCCCAAACAACCACATTATCACTCATTTTCTTTTGTGTAGATAATAATTAAACTAATATATATTATATGAATATAGCCAAATATTGTGTAAAATAAAATCATATCTCTATAAGGGTTTTCAATTTATTAAAGCTGATCTCATTAATATACTTTGCCATTTCCCCAGCACCTATGCAAAAAGACTCATTTTTATCTCTAGCCACATGAATGAGCAAACTTCTAAGGTAGGCCTTGAGATGCCTGTCCTGTTACATATGTATAAATTTTTATAGATGCCCTGTATGTGTTAAATTTCTTCTTTTTTAAATATGGGCGAAGCTGTTAACATAATATGATAGCAGTTCCCTTGATTGGCCCTTCATATGGCATAAATGATGATGTAGACACCCCCATGATAATGCCATGAAGACTCCTGTTTATTACACTAGATAGCAGAGACACTCTACTGCTGTCTGTGAAAAAGTAAACTGTCATGTTGTGAGAGAGCCAAGTAGTTAGGAACTCAGGTGTCCTCTGGGGGCTGAGGGTAACCCCCAGCAAAGACCTGAAGCTACAACCAATATTAATGAGTTCTGCTGACCACCTGAGTGAACTTGAGGAATCTAAACCTCAGAGAAGATTGCAGCCTCAGGAAACACTTCTATATCTGTTTTTGGAGCAAAGAACCCAGATAACCCAGGAATCGTTTTCTCCCCTACAGGAACAGTGAGATAAATGTATTTTGTTTGTAAGTGCTGAGTTTGTACTGATTTGTTCTGCTACAACAGAGAATTAGCACAACATACAAGGGTTTCAAATTTGAATAGATATCAAAAAATTATAACAAATATTTTAAAGTATCTTTTGAGATATAACAATATTTATCTTTGGCTTAATGTATTGGTAGTTATTCATGTATATTCTAAATTATATACATTAGAAAATATTACAGCCAAGGATATTTGTATACATACATGGGAGTGTATATGTAAATGTCTTTGTAAAAACACACATATGCTTCCCTATAGATGTTACATATAGTCATGCTTACACACACACATATACACACATATACAAACATATCCCGAATATGCATCTCTGAATGATATAAGGAGATATATTGCCCTAAATAAAGCGCAAGTTTAAAATTAACCAATGTTTTATATTTTTATCAGAATTAAGGGAGAATGCCTGCAGCAGAAAAGGTAAAATAATTGTGTACATTAGAGGTTTATTACCATTTTCTACTGCAGAAAATCAATGTTGCTAATAATGTACCTTTACATTTTCAGCATAAATAATTAAAAATATAAAATACTTAATTGAAAAAATAAATTATGTTTCAAGTGCAATTTTTAATTTAAACTTTGCAAAGAATATTAAATTTTAAATAATTGTATTGAATTAAATTCTAAAAAGCAGATACAAACTTTAATCATTTTGTATCATTTACCAATTGAACAGGAATAAAAGTTTAATGCATCAAAGTCAGTATATAAAATAATAGATTAGCACCATCCTCTTCATGCTGTTCCAGTGTGTTCTCATGACATCTGGCTATTTAAAGTGTATGGTAAGTCTCTCTCTCTCGTGCTACTGTTTTTGCCATGTAAAGTGCCTGCTCTACTTTGCCTTCTGCCATGATTTTAAGATTCCTGAGGCCTCCCCAGAGCAGATGCTGGTACTATCTTTCCTGTATAGCCTGCAGAAACATGAGCCAATTAAACCTCTTATAAATTACTCACTTTCAGGTATTTCTTTATAGCAATGCAAACATAGTGTAATACAAAGTCATCATGTATGCTGAATTTCCATGTGTATTTCTAATACAATGTGGCTTTTATGTATTACCAATATTATTCATTATTATATTCTAATTTAAAAATAATAGCATATTCTTCTGTTAGTGTTAGGATAACTATAGCATCATTCTCTATGTATGGGCTAATAGAAATTAATCTAAGGTATTGCTTACATTGCATTTAGAGATACTGAAAAGAAAATAGAACTTAGCTCTGGTTTACAAATGCTGAAATTTGCGCCATAGTCTAGCCTCAGGTGAACACTAGTTTATTAGATTTACTCTACACATGGACTAAAATTTAAAGATCTGAAAATATATTTGGAAGTATTAATTGTAAACAGATACTGGTCATTCTTAATGGAATCGCTGCCTATTATAAGAGATTTTGATATAAATTATTCTTCAATAAATTAGATTTTTGACAGTGGAGCATAAAGAAATTTAAAATAAACAAAGGGTCCAAACTGATTAAATATAAGATTATGTAGAAAAAGTGAAGCTTTAAGATGAGTCCTGTGTACAAGTCAATAATACTACCTTTTGGGCTAACTTTGGATTTTTGGTTACTAAATATAAGCCAATATTCAACTCCAAAGCTATCTGGATTAATTATGAAATTAAGTACTTTGTCACTTAACATTTGAATTTTCAAAGGAAATAACATCATTTCTGAAGGTGGTTGTAGTTATGTTGGTCCTGTTCAAATCCATGATGATTTCTTATTATTAACTTTACCCACATTGCGTCATTTGACAGAATATTTTAGGGAGGTTTTGTGGAAAATATTCTTGCCGTTTGATGTTATTAAATTTCTCTTTACCGGGGTGCCTTAACATCAAGCTAGAATGTTCTTATTTGACATTTGGATTTTTCTTTAGCAGAATCTCTTAAATTTTTTCACTAAATTGTTTAAGAAAATTCAAAATTTGTACACTTTCAAAATATGTATTTTATTATTACTAACAATTTAATTATATAAATTTGTAATGCATATATTTAATTTAAATTTATATTTATGGGTACATTTAATTTTGATTATTATGTTTGTATGGGTAGTATATCGTTCTAATCAGTCTCTGATAAATTTGAAATGCATTTCTTAATTACTACTCTTGGGACATTTGTTAGTATCTTAATCATTCTAGTTTTATATGTAATGAATTAGACACTGGGGAGAACCTGATATTTTTCAATTCTATATTGTTCAAATAGCTTTTTCAACACCTGTTATGTATTTTGTTATTGTGATTGTATTTTAATTAATTAAATTAATGCTAACATTTAATAATATCAATTTGTGTAGCATTTAACAGTACTTTCATCTTTCACGAGGAATTTCCAAAAGCTACATATTCATTTCATAATTGATATTCACGGTTAACTTCTAAAGCAATTAAAAAATATTTTGTGACAAGACCAATTCTTCAGTTGCCTGAATCTATATAAATTATTATTTCTTAAAAATTTAAACTTTATAGAGCATAGTAAATTACATTGAATCACAATTATCTTCCCATTGTACAAATCAATATTTTTCTTTACAATTTATACTATTAATTTTCCTTACCAGATCTGTGGTTATAGAAAAGCCTTCCTAATAGCACATATGAAGCATATTTAAACAAAGCTCTAAAATTTATTTGCTAGTAGTAAATGTCATTTTTTTCAAAATTATTTTTATAATAACATGGTAAGAGTATTGGAGCTGCATTTTTTTTGGAGATTAAATGCCACATATAATCTTTACTGCATGCATATATTAATAATGATGATTAATGTAACCTGTGCAACTCAGCGGTCAAGTATATCATAGCAACATGTATTTTAATGATAAAGACATTGATTATTGCATAAATAAGGGACAAAATCATTTATTAGGATTTCATAAAATGTAGACCTGTGTAACGATTATAAACAATGCTCTCATTATTTTTTAAAAATCTTTTTTCCATTAATGGAAAATAAATGTTGTGACCAAAGTACAAAATACTACATATTTGTGGTATATACTATCAGTACTTTAGTATCAATTATTTACTTAAAAAAAAAGAATGATCAGATAATAGTTTTAGAATGCAATTACAGAAAAAGGGCAAACCCCATATTAGAAGCTGAGAGATGTGTGAGAATAAATTTCTTTCAACTTAGCACCTTCAGCCTATGCTCATATTTCTTACTCTGCTTTGTGTTTTCATTAGTATATTTAAACACAGACCATCTACTGTGTCAAATACACAATGATGACAGTGGCAGCTTGAAACTGTAGCATATTACTATAAAATTACAGCAAGATACCAAGTAAGAGCACAACAGAGAAATTAAATGGAGGTAATAAGTCTTCAGTTTATATCTTTCCCCCAAATCCTGAGACTCTCTCCTTTGATTCATTCCACTTAAATTTTATTTATCTAGAATTAAATAAAGTAACACCTAATTTAACTGTGAAGCTATGTTTTAAAAAAAAGTTGGGAGTTACCTATTCAAATGTGTCAGTTGTCTTGCCTGTTTGTATTCTAATTGATTTTAAATATTATTTTCACATATTTTAGGACTCCTTGGTTTTATATGATACATTAACGATTGTCTATGTTTTCACTGGTTACATATGATTCATGTTATATATGTTAAAGCTTCCAAGAAATGTACTGCTGTTAATGGTGCCATGCTTGGCTTAAGTCAAATCAGGCTAAATATAAGTATTTCAGTTTATTATTTTTAGTTCTCTTTATATTTTCTCCTCAAAGGATTGTGTAAATTTAGAGAATTCTAGATGGCAAATACATTTTTCTTAATTTTTTGGAGTTAGTAAATAATTGAATGCTTCAGAATAAAAAAGAATTTGGTAACCATCATACTTAACTTTATTCTTTAAATTGATCATTTTTTTAGATGGAGCAAAATTATTTGAATATGAGGATATGATTAGTTGATGGAGTAGATTACATTTTATGTTTCATTGAAACAGTTATTGATGCTTATTTGATTTGGGGCAACTTATAAAGAACTCTTTTGTGCATAGAAAAACACAGGAGGAAGCACTCACACACACACACATACACACATATAAACATTTAATTGCCCTTGCTATGTAAATTCACTAAACACACTAAGAACAGCAGATGGTTATTAATAGCTGATAGCTGATCACTGTTTATGACCTAAATACCGGGGAAAAGTCTGGCAAATAAATTAATATGTACTGCTTATACATCTTTTATTAAATATACTTATTTGGTTGAAATATGGTTTTCTTCACTTATTACAAAGCCAGAGTGCTGAAAAGAAATTAGGAATATGAAATATAACTAAAGTGCTAATTTGGTGTTCACTTTATTTCACAGAAATTACTGGTTTTGGTCATAATTATTGCAGTCTGAGAGAAGGCACTTTATGAAGATAGAGGTAACAAAGAATAATTTTTACTATTTGGTGTTCTATTTTTAAAATAGTAATCATTTTTATGTCCTTGATAATTATGTATTATACTTTTATTATTCCATAAGGTATGCAGAAGGTCAGAAATACTCTTTTGTTTCATCTATCATGTTAAAAACTCATTTTACATATAACAGTATCAAAAAAATTAAGTGATATTGTTTGATGAAATAATTTTAAAAGGACAAAACATTTTGCAGGTTCCTATTTATGCATATTTTACCATCAATGGTGAGTGATCCTTTTCATATCCCTGCAATTTACCCTGCATTTGACTTTTAAATTCTAAGGTCTAAAAGTAAAATCTATTTACTTTGATTATCTAGGACATAATCATGCTAAAAACTAATTTATATTATGTAGTAATTTCTTTTTCTTAAATATTATTAGGTGGCAGGGGGCTGAATTAGAAAAGCAAAATGTACATCAACTCATCAACATTTAATTTACAAGTGAGAAAAAAGGTAGTGTAATAAAATCGACCTTAGTGAACTTTGCATACTTAATCTGTCCAGAGAACATTTTTTACAAAGCAGTTTGAATAACATTGGCTATACTACAAAGGCTAGATGATCTTCTAACTACATTAAAGTTTTACCCTCCTTGCCTTTAGTTTAGGTAGCTTAGTATATTTTTCTTTATGTTAAAAATACTAATCATTTTTCATTTTTCTAGAATTTTAAACATGCCTACCTAAGCTGGTATTCTTTCTCAAAGACACTAAACTTATGGAGTTGATGTTTAAAAAAAAGATCTACCCAGTTTGGGCCTACTAAGATTAAATCTATTGATTCATAGTTTCAGAAAAGAACACTTTGAAATTTAAGTGTATAGACAGAGCTCAGAAAGCAAAATACTCAGTATTCTATATCTTAAAAATACATTTTTTGAAGATATTAATGTACAAGTTGTACTGATGGCTTTTAAACCTACTTCTATTATAAGACATCAATTCCACAGCTTAAGGATCAGTACAAATGACAAGAAGGAAAAGTTATTAAAATGTTATTTTTTATGTAAAATTATATTCAACCTATAAAATGTATTATTTTCCCATTTTGAAATGGAAATTGGAATATTTAATAAAGAACAAGTAGATAAATCAGTTTCAGTATTTACTTTGCGGGCAAAAATATTGATGTACAATTTGGATTTAGTTATAAAATTTATGACATTTTAATTGTAAAAGTTAATTATTAAGTAATAAATTAATCATTGAAAATAATATAAAATATAGTTGTTTATGTAAAAGTGGTTTTCTTTGAGAAGATAAATTTAAGAGATCATTGTTTTAAGTTCATATCTGATCATAATAGTTTAGCTGTAGTAGGGGAATTTTAGGTAACATCGATAAGGTAAATAATATTGGGTAATTTAGAATTACAAGGCTCTTTTGAGCCTTCTTGAGAAAATACTATTTCTGACTGAGTTTTTAAATTCTTTATAGTCTTCCTAAAGAACAGACTTAACTGGATCCTCAAATAACCTCAATCGTCTTCCTACCTGAAGGTCTTCACATAAATATTGTGTCATCATTGGATTCCATTTTGCTGCTTCTCTTCATGACTCTTATCCATCAGGGATAAAGTAAGTATCACTTTCTTGCTGAAGATTTCCCTGAGCATCTATTTCCATTTTCTCAGGGTCGGTTCAGTCTCTCTATTATACACTCTCTAAACATCATGAGTTTATATAACAGATTGATGATCATATGTGTATTAAAAAACCATCATTTCAACTATTTTCAGCTTACTTGAATCAGGTTTTATTCCTAACCATAATTCCAAATCTACTATAAATTTTCTCTGGACTCTTTGGTTTAAAATTTGACTTCTCTTAGAATATGTGGAACTTATGCCATCAGGATTCACAGTGTAAGTGAAAATATATAGTACCTATGAATCACTAATCAACAGTGATGAAATGTTAGGGAGTCCAAATTCAGATTCTTTGCTCCCAGCTCCCCTCCCCATGCTGCTTGGAAACTTGCCCTGCAAAACTCCTTTTTCAAATCTCCCCTAGATAGTGATATTCCACTGAACATCAGACCTCAGACCTGCCCTGAAGCTGAGCATTTTCTCCTTTTATTTCACTTTATCTAGTTTATAGATTTGTTATATACTCTTGTAAAGGTTATTACACAGTATTTCTACTTTTTTAACATGTTTGCTTTCAATATTACACATTGTTGAACTAAGAGCAGGAATAGCATTTGATTCAATTCTACATCTCTTGAAAATCCTTCATTTTAAGTAAGTAAAAACCATACTACTATTTGGACAGAATAAATAAGGATTATATAGATCAATTTTACAAGAAAAACATGATTATTAAAATTAGATTTATTAGCATGCTTTTGAAATTCATGATTTACTGATTCATTATGAATTCTGGTAACTTATTCTTACAGTTCAGTAACAGGTAGTGAAATGTAGTATGCTTTCAATGTTTATATCCATGACCCTGTTGGACAATAATGAGAACCTCATCCAAGAATTTTAATTTAATTTCATCTGCCATGTCTTAATAGTTTTAATGGAAAACAATTAAATGGATGACCCTTTGTATAGTAGAATAACATAATGAATAACTCAATCTAGATTCACAGACAGCTTTCATAGATGGGGTTGAGGTGATGAGATCTGACTTCCTCCTCTACCTAAGATAGCAATCTCAGTTCCTTATTATAAAATTTCTGCTTATCAGAGGCTATGATACAATTCAAGAAAGAAAAGAACATGGAAACAACAGAATGATATAGCAAATAAAACAAATGTCTTCTAGTCATGCTCAGTGATAGGACACTAAAACTGCTGTCATCATTTTTGGCACTATATTATATCTTACAGTTGATGACTCCCTACCTCTTTATACCTGGTACCTTACTAATCAGCTTCTATTCCTCCCATATGTAGCTTTTACTCCCGTCTCTGTTGTTCTGGGCTGCACTCTTTCAAATGGCATTGTTCTCGCAGAGGCTCTATTCCATATTAAAATAAAAAGAATGAACAATTTTTGCTTATTTTCTCTAACAGCATTTATTAGTCTTTTATATAATAACATTTTTGAAAGACTTCATAACTTATTTTCTATTAATGACATATTTAGTTCAATTGCATCAGTGAATTATTTTTATATAACATCAATTTCTTAATATCAGTACTCATTTGAAAGTGAATTTCACTGTTTCACAGTACCACCAAATTTAGTAACATATTATTGTGTATTTTTGTCAAATTTCTATTAGTGATATGTATTTAGTAATATAAGAATGTATTTGTATTCATTTGTAATATCCCTTTGCTCTATAGGTTTGAGAAAATTAGTTTGCCTTTTTCTCAGAAAAAACATTTTTTAAACAAAGCAATGAGATAATTTTCCAATATAATTGCATATAGCTTGTTTGAGTGACTTGGAAATAAATAGCAGAAAGTGTCCATCAACTTTTTATTCATGACATTATCCAATATGTTCACTGCCATTCACTGATAATGTCACAAATCACCCTGTTACCTACCACTGGCTTCCATTCAGGCTGTTATTACTTACTCTCACATTTCTGCAACCACTTATTATATAATTCACTGGAGGGTAACCAACACATTTGAAAGCTTTCCCTTTCACCCTGTCCCTTGATTGACAGAATTCTTGATTTCTATTAGGAGTGGATTCATTTATATGTAAAATATTCTGTAACATCCAATTGCTTGCATAAAAATTTAAAACAAACAAGAATCAATGCAATTTTGTCCTAGTTTCAAGTGACAAGTGCTGGATGTTGCACACATTGAAGAACTCTTCAGAGGAATTTTTGTGTATACGACTATTTTAAAAGAATTTAAGGATATGTATCTTTAAAATCCAAAAGAAATATTTTAAGAGAGGAAATATCAATAACAGAGGCATCCTGGGTTATTTGATTTTGAGGCTTCAAGGTAAACATAATTCAAGTGACAGATGAATGTACGCCTCCAGCTGTACCTCTGCACATTGAACTGCATATTTTTGAACGTGACAGCAAGAGGTTGGATGCCTACTAGTAGTAAAGTCAAATAACACAATCTATATTCACAGCTTGCAGATAGGACTGTTAGATCACTGAAATCATTCACTTACTAGTATTTTGACGTTTTATTTCTGCAGCCTTCTTACACTGTATTACAATTTATGAAATATGCTTCATTTTTCATTCTAGAAAACAAGTGTCTCATTGGTAATAACCACAACCTAGGCTATGTTACTAAAAGAACAGAAAGCAAAAATTGCATATTAAAATAATGTATATATTCACAGTCTTTATGTTGTTAAAAGTAACTAAAGATTTTTACCCAAAGTTTCCCTTGTTAAAAACTCTACTATCAAAAACCATTAGAATTGGACCCTCAACTACAGTAATGTTATATGGTCTTTAAAGCAAAGGAATATAATGACCAACTATGAGAACAAACTGAAAAATTCATTTAGGAAAGAACACACACTATAAAGCAGTCTAATTATCCACAAGAAATGTGTTTGACTATAGATTTTATTATATATTTAGTCATTTGGATGATCTTCAAAAATCTGGTGATTCATTGGGGAAAATGGCAATGACTGAATTTAATAACTAATTAATTGAACTGCAGAAACTGACTAAGAATTAACTTTCAACATAACTCTCAAATAGAGTGTGAAGTAACACAAAAAACAAGTGAATATGTTCTAGAAATATTTTAAAAATAAATTTAAAAGGCTTTAAGTATTTCAACTGATTGCCCTTCTAAATCATAACTTCTCTGATTTCAGATTATTGAATAGGTTATTTTTACGTAAATCAAATCACAAACCCTCTCTATCTGCTTAATGTTTGTGTATGTAAAACAGTGAGGGATAACTGTAATGACATCGACAAAACTATTAACTAGCAATTCACTAGCTATTAACCACTTCTGTGGAAGTAGAAAGGCATAACCAATGGTCACTTATCCCCCAACACCATCTAAGTATCTATGATATATCTAATCACAATGTTGCCCAGAAATACGTTTAAAATTACTTTTAACATATTACTTGTTTTACTAGGCCTATAAATACTATAATCACTTTGGGGGAAAAGTTTAGGATATCTAATTCTGTCAAATTCTAAACATTAGGTAGAGCTAGGATGTCTAATTTCAATTCTTCATGCTTAGCTATCAGATAATGATTTTTAAGCAGTTTTTTATTTTCAAACTTTGAAAGCTTTCTTAGTTAAAAGATTTAAATGTGAATGTGTGAACAATAGAATTGTGAGTTTATACTTTTGTTTATTTGACTGCTGTTTTTGTAGCATATCCTTCTTAACAAAGAGGTTTGTGCTGCAAGAAACAGATTAAATGGAAATTTGCTTTTGCCGTTTGTTTGTTCACCTCTCGTATTTTAAGAAGTGTAAGGTACGAAATATGCAGATCTTGTACTCAAGTAATGTGTCAATTGTGAAGGAAGCTGACCAAATATGCAAAAGATAAAGCTTAGAAAAAATTAATTGTAATTGTGATACATAGCTTCTCGATATAAGAGCAGAGGGAATCTCAGCATAGAGAGACATCACATTGGTAGAAGTAATCAGAAAATATTTTGTGAGAACTTAGGCATAATGCAAATTTGACATAGATATAGATAGTCAGTCCATTGAGTAGATACTCTAAAAAACAGGGCAAGTAGAATTTTACCATGGTGGTAAGTTAGGAAATACGTTTGCCTGCTATTGACAGAATCCAAAAGTAATAATGGTTAAAATTAGGTAGAAGTGATTTTCTTCTCAAGTTAAAAAAAATAAAGAGCACTGCAGGCTCTGTTCATTTCAGACAAAACACCAGACACAGAAGATACAGTTTTCCATAGGCTGCTTAATTCTCTTTCAGGATTGTGCAAAGTATAATAGTTATGATCAATTACAGATTAAATCATATTTTGCTTGTTGTTGTCATTGTTGTTGAATCTTACTGATTTCCCACACTTAAGTGCAATGACAAGATCATAGTTCACTGAAGCCCCCAACTCTAGGCTCAAGTGGTATTCCCACCTCAGCCTCTAGAGTAGCTAGGACTACAGATGGATGCCACCATATTCAGCAAATTTTATTTTTATTTTTGTAGAGACAGGGACTTGCTATGCTGTCCAGGCTGGTCACAAAATCCTGGCCTGAAATGATTCTCCTGCCTCAGACTCCAGAAGTGCTGAGACTGCAAGAGTGAGCCACTTCACCCAGCCTTCTGCTTTCTGATCAAATTCTGTTACAGAATTTGAAACAAAAATTTGTGCCAGGCTAGGCTCAGTTTCTCATGCCTGTAAACCTAGCACTTTGAAAAGAAGAAGAACCACGTGAGCCCAAGACTTGGAGACCAGCCTGGGTAACATAGGGAGATCCCCATCTCTACAAAAACATTTATATATATATTTGGGTGTAGTGGCACAGGCCTGTTGTCCCAGCTACCTGGGAGGCTGAGGCAGGAGGACTTCTTGGGCATAGCGGCTCAACATTACAGTGAGCTGTGTTCTTACCATTGCACTCTACCCTGGTCAACAGAGTAAAATTCTGTCTTAAAAGTAAATAAATAAGTAAAACTAAGGTAGATTGTTCTAGCAAAACAGAATAATACAAATTAGTTCACTGAACAGGTTTTGTGTTATATGGAATGAGTTCTCTGATTTAATTTGATTATAAATTATATTAAATTTTGATAGTATTAGATTGCTGATGACCTCAAAAGTGGACTCTATATTGGAAAATCATTTACTTAAATTATTACCTGTGGATACATGTAATAAAATTGTCATGGAAAATGAGGCTTAGGTTGAAAAAATAGTCACTCTCAGATATTTTTGCTAAAATCATGAATATAATACAATTGGTTGCTTATATATGCACTGGAAAAGGTGGGGAAATAATAAACTCAGTACTTTATTTTAATATAAAATATTTGATGAAGAAACAACAAAAGATCTATGATTGTGCTTAACAATTATTAGTTGCTGTGGCTGCAGGGCTGATATTGCTTAAAAGTGTAATCTTGTGAGTGGCTGAGTTACAATACAAATTGAATTTACAATCTGGCTAAGTCTATTATTATAAAATTAGGACATTGGGAAGGAATGGAAACCTGAAAATTGGAATGAGAGCATGTGGGCAGATTCTTTTAAAATTGGAGATTTTTATATTTTATTTTTTTGAGACAGAGTTTTGCTCTTGTTGCCCAGGCTGGAGTACAATGTCCCAAAGGGAAAAGTAAAACATGTCACCCATCAGGAGGTACCATCAGATGGCAATACTGTGACAAGTTATCTCAATAAAAATGGGGAGAAATATTCAGAAAGAAATCCTAAGAATATTGTGTTAGAGTAAAATCAGTACAGTGTTTTATCAGGTTGAATTCATTGATAGGGATACACTGAGAAGGCATTCTAGATTTAGCATGTTAGCTAGAGTAAATGGGAGTGTCTCTCAATGAGGTTGGCTGAATAGAACCTAGACCCAAAGGTTACCTATATTAAACAAAAGTCAAACACTAAGTATTTCTTAGCATGTGGTAAAGAAAGTTATCCAGAAGACTGGGGACACTAAAACGTTAGAGTAGATTTATCATGTAACACCCCCAAACTACAAACTATGTCCTTTGGAAAAGTCCAGAGAATACAACTTTATAAAGGCATATATACATATGGTTTGCAGTGGCATGATGTTGGCTCACTGCAACCTGCTTCTCCAAGATTTAAGCAACTGTCCTACCTCAGCCTCTAAGGTAGCTGATGATACAGACGCCTGCCACTATGTCTGGCTAATTTTTGTATTTTTAGTAGAGACAGAGGTTTCACCATGTTGGCCAGGGTGGTCTAGAACTCCTGACCTCAAGTGATCTGCTTACCTTGGCCTCCCAAAGTGCAGGGATTTACAGGCATAAACCACCACTCCTGTCCTTGATAAATATATTTCTAAAAAAAATCCTAGCATTCTCAAACTCTAAATTATCTGTTCTCTGTAGTCCAGAAATTATTGTGCAAAAATTTGCTTTCAAACTATCTAATTCCTTAAATTTAATTCAGATGATGGGCCCCTGTGTGGCAAGGGCCAAGTGGTAGCATGTAATTTATGTGTGTGTGTGTGTGTGTGTGTGTGTGTGTGTGTGTGTTCCAGTAAAACTTTATCTATAAAACAGGTGATGGGAGGGATAGCATTAGGAAAAATACCTGATGTAGATGATGGGTTTATGGGTGCAGCAAACTACCATGGCACATGTACACCTGTGTAACAAACCTGCATGTTCTGCATGTGTACCCCAGAACTTAAAGTATTATAAAAAATAAATAAATTTTTTTTAAAAAAAACAGATGATGAACCAGATTTGGCCTGCTGTCCATTTTTATGACCCTTGAGTTACAGTATAATATGAAATATAGCATAAATGCATTTGCTATAATTTTATTTTTAATTATTACTTAATTTAAACAAAGACCATTAAGTCTCCAGGATGGAAAGTGGGGAAGGGCACCTTGGGAAGTTCTTGCCCTTGAAACTATGCCCCCTTGTGGACCCAGGAAAAGAATACATTCCCTTGGCTACAACTACTTTATCTTTGAAAATTACATGCTGTGGAGTTTCATTAGGCAACAAGAGCCAAAATAGACAAATGGGACCTAATGCCCCCCTCCCCTCTCTCCATCCTGGAGACTTAATGGTCTTTGTTTAAATTTTTGCAGGCGGAGAAAGGACCAAAAGTCAATCGCTCCCACGGAAGTTTAAAGGAACTCTTTCATTGGCCAGGGAGCTTGGAGAAGGTGGGAATTCCTCCCAGGTTAAACGTCCGTGTCTCCCTCATTTGGGTGGATTTTCCCCCTCTGGGGTCCCCTTCCACTCTTGTGGAAGCTGCTTTCTCTCTGCTGGATTCCATACTTGGGTGCCCTTCCATATTCTCTGGGAACACTCTCTCTTTCTCACCTTTTTCTCTCTTCTTTTTCTTTTTCTCTGCCTAAGTAAATCACTTCTCTGCAAAAACTCTTTGGGGTTCGATATTGTAATAGAAGCACACCCGCCGTGGTCCCCTCTCCCATTCTGGGGTGAATGAGAAACCAAGAGCCTGGAAAAATGAGCTCTCGGGAGCTGAGCGCTCTCCACCCCAAAACCCGGCAATATAGCTACTTAAATAGAAAGCACATATATGCTGTAACCATAATTAATGATTTGCCCTACAGAAATATTTGATATTGGCTAAGTAATCACGGTGACCCTAGATTTGAAATATATGGTCACCTTACATCTTTCTTGAGATATACAAATGGAAAAGCTCTTGATCTGGTGAACACCAGGATGAGTAAATTACTACCATAAAGAATCACAGACCCTCAAAATATTTCTAAATTAAAGGTAATTCACAGCACAGAGATTCTTTTTTGAATGGAGTCTTGCTCTTTTTGCTGGAGGGCAATCATGTGAAATTGGCTCACTGAAACTCCTGCTTCTTGGTTCCAATTGAATCTTCTGCCTCAGCCTCCCAAGTAGCTGGAATTTCAGGTGCCCATCTCCATGCCTGGCTATTTTTGTTCTATTTTTTCTACAGATGGGTTTCACCATATTGGCCAGAATGATCTGAAACTCCTGACCTAGGTGTTTCACCCACCTCTGCCTCCCAAAGTGCTGAAATTACAGGTGTGAGCCAGGATACCCTGCCAGCACAAAGATTCTTGAATGAAGAGGAGGCTTCATCTCTTAAGGAAGTATCACCCTACACTGACAGAAATGTATAATGTATGTCCTCTTTCAGACTTCCCCTAAAACAACCTCATATTCACCATGATGGCTGTATACTGAAGAAGGAAAACAATCAGAATATTGGGGACCACGTAACAGTGGTTTTAAAAACCTCTGCAGTGTACTAGTCAGAACAGAAGTTAATAGAAGTCAGTCATTCAAAAGAGTTTGGTTTGAGTCTACCTTCCTGTGAAACCAATGGGAACCTGAAGGCAATCTCTGATTATTTCCTCAGTTTTGTAATTAAACATATTCACAACTAGTAACTCACATTTCTTCATTGATACCCTGATCCATAGAGTGAAGGCTATTATGGCAAAACAGGTGAATTGGAAGCCATTATAACTGCCTGTATCAGCCAAAACAGTCAGTCAAATGTAATACCATGTTATTTAAGGAATGTCAGAGATTAATGCAACCATCAAGATGTAGAGGAGGTGAATTCCTTCATATGTTCACTCAACTCACCTGTGAAGAAAACAGATAAAAGATGAATCTTAGAAAATAAGAGTGGATTACAGAAAACTTAATTTGTCTTACTCATTGCAGTTTATGCTGTAAATGTAATTGGAGTACTAGACTCAATTAGCACATCTGACACCTGGTATGTAGCTATGAATCTCACAAGTGCTTTTTTCCCCTAAATCTGTTCTTAAGATTATCAGAAGCAGTTTTCCTTCTTCTAGCTTGGCAGGAATAAATCTTTACTGTACTGCTCAGGGGTACATTAATTATCGAGTCCTGTGTTAAAGGAATCTTGATTGCCTTTCCATTGAAATGATGTGATACTGATTCATGAAATTTATGATATGCTGATTTAATGGAACCGTTACTATGCTTGGTGGCAATGATTAGCAGACAAAACTGCAACCCTATATTGGTAAAACCACTGAAACCCTCAACATCTCAGGAATAAAGAATTCTATCACTCCACCAAGAAGATAATTATTTCCAGCTGGAATACAGAATCTGAGGGAATATGAAATGGTTATTGAAAGTTAGGTATTTGCAACTGTAAAAATAAAGATTATATAGCTCTTCTTTGTGTTTATTTTCTAGGATTGCAATGTATAAATCTCTATTTAACAAATTTATGTTTTTGGTTATCCCCACCACCAGCAACAAATGTATAACGGTTAAATATATCATAAATTACTCACTTTTTAAAAAATTTAAAATCAATTGCAATGAGATTAATGAGAGTTTATATTCTGAGAAACTAAACTTGAAGTAGGAGATTAACTAAGACAACTTGGGATATTCTATAGTACTTGAAGGAGACATAGTTTTGCTGATATCTGGAATATTTTTCTTACATTAGTCTTGACATTTCAAGAATTATGCTATGCAATAAAGAAGTATGTTAGGCAATGCAATGACTTTATTATAATGGACATTTTATTTTTGCCTTGGCCAACCTTGCATTTATCTCCTCTTGTTGACTGTCTTATATGGAATTACTTCATTGTTATTGAACGGAATTGGGTTGCATACATTAAGTTACTCTTTCTTAGCTATAAAACACAAACATTTTGCTCCAGCATGATCAATTAAAGGTTTCTCCCTATAATATAAATCTTCAACAAAATGATAAAAGAACCCGAACACTCAGAAAGTGCTTTTTGGTTTTATAAGACAGGATCCTATAGTTTCCTGCTTTCTGCCTCTGTGATGCATTTTTGGTTTTGCCAAACTTCCAAGTTGGGTTTTCATATTTCCATACGTGTAAACTCTCCATACAATTTTGCTAAAGATAACTAATGTTGAAATCTGTTGCTTTCAACCAACAGAACCCTAATTTAAAGAGTATTCTAATAGTTACTTTTCTTTACTTTTTTTTTTAACTATCCTATGTCAGCAAGTGACAGAAGCAATTGTAACACCTTTGTCTAATGATGTGAGTTCCTTGTCTATTCTGTGTATGGAACTGTTTTACCTCTGAGATTTAATCTTTACCTTTGGGATATGTATGCATTTTTACACAGAAAGACGCATACCAACAAAAGCAAGATTATGTTTGTGAGTTCTCTCAAGAAGACACTAGAATGTGGAAAAAGGATGAGGGAGCATTTCATTACCTCAAACTGATAGAGAATTCTCTAAGGAGACAACAAGTAATATGTCAAATGTTGGTGTGGACTGTTGCAATTCAATTCCTATAATCCCCAAGGTGATATTCTTATTTGTGTATTTTAGCGTGGCTAAAAACATTTGGTTCATAGTTTCTAAGAGTTAAATAAAAGAAAATAGGTTAAAACCAGTCTCTCCTCAGAGAGAGGGGAAGAAATAAAGAGAGAGCAAAGAGCATCTTGGCAAAGTGTAAAATGTGGAAGTCGGTGCCCAAGGGAAAACTCAGCTTCCCCAAATGAGACAGCAAGAAAACCTGCCAGAGACACACAAGGGAAATATGCCAAGGTAACATATTTTCTCTGAGGGAAACAGAGTCTGAGAGGAAAAACAAGTTGAAATTGGGGAAATAACTGAAAGTAAAATCTGAAGCAGTAAGGAGACAAAAGGTAATGAGCATAAGACACAGAGGAGATAAAAGATGAGGCTCCATTTATTTGCAGATGTTTGTTTTTATCTGAATACATATGATAATGATTTTTCTTCCAAAATAATATTGTTAACAAGAAAAATTTAACTATTCATGCATACAGCTTTATTATTACCTTATTATATAATGAATTATTGATGATGAATGCAGCACAGTGTTTATTATTAATTACAAATGTGCATTAGAGTTAAAATTCAGTTAGTAGCAACATAAATTCCCGGTAGTGACTAGAATGTGACAACATACTTCTTGTGTACAGAATATGGTTGCAATATTATGAGCATTATGCGATCAGGTTTTCTGGTTTTTTTTCTCAACAGGCCATTTTGCTACTTTAAAGCCAGACTATAGAAATAAAAGTATACTTAGGAAACAAAGAAACATCCCCAAATTATAATAGCAGGGTAAAAATATATGAGATCACTTTAATATCTAGCACTTAAAAATGTAAATTTATGTACCGAATTGCACTTCCAAAATAATGACACTAAATTTTGACAAAATATTGAAACTTTAAAAAAAATCCTAGAATAATCATACATGAGTGAAGAGACCATATTAATGTCAGCAAAGGAATAACAATTTAATTGATACTTTATGACTGAAAAGATAATTTCACCAAAATATATTTTATTAAGACAAGGCAGTAGTAAGTTCTCACTGTGTTTTTGTGAGAATTGAAGTTATATAAAATCCATGAAAATACTTAGAGGAACAGGTTTTGATAAAGATAATTTTACTACAATATTTTAAAGAATGTTATGAGTAATCAAATGTTTTTTAAAAAAACCCAATAACATTTAGAAAGATGTATGCAGGCATTTACTACCCTTTAAGGTACAAAATTAATACTGTAAGAAAAGCTAGCAATTATATATTTTATTTAATATAAAACCATATTTATTTAAAATATTAAATGGAAACCTTCCATTTTCATATTAGCAAGAAAATGAGCCAATTTTTTCAGCTGAAAGTCAAAAACATTTCTATTATTTTACATTTATGAATAATCATAACAGTTCAAGCAACACGGAGCATTCAACTATGAACCCATTTTAATAATGTTCAGCCTATTGATTAGATAAATACAGGATTACTGCTGAAATATATCAAAAGGCAGCCAACCTTTAAAAATTACATTTCTTTTCCAATATATTATGTGAAATGACAAATGTGCTTTTGAAATACTAACATCCTTACGCATTATGATCTAGGTTAGGTCAAGTTGTATAACAGGCAACAAATGTATCTTTGCAATGCCACATTGAAAATGTGTAAAAAGAAATATGATAAAAGTTATTCAGGAACTTCTTTTTTTCCAGTTTCTGGGTCAGTTTTTTGTTGTTTGAAAATGTCAGGGGCAAGACAAATATTCATCATTTCTTTTATTTGTTTAAAAAATATTGTGTTGAAATGCTTTCTTTTTTAACAGTTTAATTTATATCACAAGTGGTGGAAAATTCCAAAGCTCTTATCATTTTCTACAGCCTTTACATTTCTGGCACTGAGTTGAATATAATTGATGATACACCAGTACTTTCAGGTTAAAAGATTTAGAAAACAGGTCAATGCTACAAGCTTTTTTACTTCTATGCTATCCTACTTTTTTCCATACATACATACCTGCTGTGTATTTTTAACATAAAGAATACAAAATAAGGTCAATGTAGAGTTAAAATAACCTGGATAAAATTAGCTAACTTCTCGTAACATTTATTTTTACTGGCCAAGATTTTATTTTCTCATACAGATTGTAACTAACACCTTTATCCGTTTTTTTTAACTGAATTGTTTTCCCCAGATTTATGTGTTAAAGCCCAAACCTCCAAAATTGTATAATATTACTGTAAGAAGACAAGATTAGGAGTTGCAGAGAGAAACACTAGAAAAGCCTACTTGAGAACATTGCTAGAAATCATCTATTTATTTGCGAGCCAAAGTTAGAGGTCTCAGAAGAACCCAAACCTGCCCAAAACCTTGATCTAAAACATTTAGTCTCTAGAACTGTGAAAACATAACTGTCTGTTGTTTAAGCCACCTAGATTGTGATATTTTGCTGGGCAGTTTTAGAGAATTCATGTGCTCATAGAGATGATTTTGTTTTTTATTTTTCCCTTTTAATTTGCTTTCCTCTGCCATGAGAAGAAAGTTATTTCTGTAATGAATCAGTTATTATCAAGTTTAAATAAGGTTTAACATATTTGTTATGTTGGGTATTATTTTTATATACACAAGAACTCTAGGCTATTATATTGAAATAAACTAGAAAATTAATAATCTTACTTCGATTTTCACATGAACAAATCAGATTATTTTAATTCTTTCTGAAGAGTATCCTTTACAGTCAGCAAACTTTTAAAGAATCACTGTCTTACCTAGCCAAATTTAGAGAACGATAGATATAAGAAAGTTACTTCATTTCTTGTTAAATTATCTTCAACTTTATGCTTTTAATTTTTTATGACAGAAGGATACAGCAAGAGCCCAGAATAGCATAGGGGCAAAAATAATACAAATGAAATACATACAATGAAATTGTGTTTATAGATATCCACTATTATGTTGTATTATAATTTTATAGTAATAATTTATTTTATAAATTCAGTTTATTTATACTGAATTAGCAATGCTCATGGTGCCATTTAATTATCGAAAATGAAATCAGAACAATGTATCACTTAATGCCACAAAGGAGGCTTGCTAGTAAAAGATTATTCATTAAACAGACAGGAGTTGTGAGTCAAAGACCAGGTTCTAATAAGTTGTGTGACCTTGAAGAACTCACTAAATCTTATTGGCTTCACATCTATACAAATGAGGCATTTAGAAAGAAAAATTCTAAAATCCATACAGCTTTAGTATTTATGATGATCAGACAAAGAATATTAAAGTTGAAGGACTTTTTATGTATAAACATATAATTCTATAAATTTTAATAAAAGTTGAGGTTTTAAAGATATGCCCTTGTACTGTTTGTATTGGTCAATATTTAAATATACTCACTGATGCCATTACTGGATTATCTAATTCATAGATCACAATTCACAAAATAAACATGCAGAAATTTTGACCATCACTGTCTTCCAGTACTAGAAGATGTAACTGGGGGATTAGCAGGAGTGATTGATGGCCATGCTCACACAAGTTTAGGGAGCAGTTAGAGGATGATGGTAATGATTATTAACTTTCCAGGGAAGTGTGCTGAAGAAACTATTCTCCATGACAATGCTGGTATACCTGTCACAAGTTCAATGGGATAACGTATTTTTTCTAACATGTTAGCCGCTATGTGCCATGCTTTGGATTAGATGTTTCATATGTGGAAATAAGATTCTCAATTTTCTATATGAGGAGAGTTTATTTATTTTAGCAGAGTAGATACCTATATACGTATATATGTGTGAAAATATATATCTGTATCTATATATATACAAACACATATAAAACTTACTTTGTAGAGAAGCTTTAGATTCACAGTCAAATTGAGAGAAAAGTGCCAAGACTTCTCATATATTTATTTCCCCCTACCACATGCATAGTCTCCCCTACTATCAATATCCCACCCCAGATTGGTGCATTTGTTACAACGAATGATCTTCCATTGTCACATCATTATCACTCAAAGTCCATAGTTGATATTGGGATTCACTGTTGGTGTTGAACATTGTATGGGTTTTGTCAAATGTATAAAGGCATGTATTCACCATTGTAGTATCAAACAGAATAGTTTCACTGCCCAAAAATCCTCTGTGCTGGCTGGGCACTATGGCTCACTGTTGTAATCACAGCACTTTGGGAGGTCGATGGAGTTCGAGACCAGCCTGGCCAATATGGTGAAACCCCATGTCTACTAAAAATACAAAAATTAGCTTGGTGTGGCAGCAGATGCCTGTAGTCCCAGCTACTTGGGAGGCTGAGGCAGGAGAATCACTTGAACCTGGGAGGCAGAGGTTTCAGTGAGCCGAGATCATATGTTTGATATGACTGTTAGCTCCAAGATGTTTATGTCAACCATACCATCCTCTCCAGCTAAACCTCTATAATATTCTCTGACCCTGTCATTAACCACTTAGAAGTTACATGTGCCACATCCTCTGTCCCTCAGCTGTGTGTCTAGGCATTAGAGCCAGATAGTAGGGAACAGGAATTTGAGAAGGCACTGTATACCTTCCTCTATCTTCAAAGCAGTATACTTTTCATCAGACTAGTGACTTCCCAAGATGGACTGATAGTTCATGAAGCGCCTGCTTTTGACGTCAGAAGCTGGAAGGAGAGATCAACACTGCTCAGACCAAGGACATCTGGGAAGACATTTAATTGAACAGTGAGTTTGCTTTGGGTCATTCTATGATACTCCTGTACTCAAAGATAAATTATAATGTAACCATGGTGACTCCTGGGTCTTTATAAAATACACCATCCCAGAAAAAAGGACAAACATTTGAGCTTTTTCAAAAGTGGATGACATAGTTTAATTGGTTGGTTACACACATGCCCTAGGCTGCAAAGTGAGTGATTATTTCATTTTCGATTAAGCATGTGGGTAAATAACCCCATATAATGTTCCACAGCTACTCTTAGCAATGTCTCATAGTGTGAATTCCTAGCAAGTGTTAATATTTAGCTTCCATCTGACCCAGTGGTATGAGATCTCATTGATATCACACTACAAGTTGATTTTGGTCATAGCCTATGAAGTCACTTACATGTTATGAGCCCTCAAAGGCCATGGGAAGTCTGATAAAAGCCAAATATGGACACCCTCCTTGGGTCATGTGTTTTCCTTGTTGAATAACCTAGTCTAGTAGATGGTGGGCTCAGAGGAACTGAAATCACCCTCCGAGGTTGTTCCCTGTGGCCTTGGGATGCAGAACCTATTTCCCAATATACACTCTCCCTATGATTTCTCAGAAAGCCAAAAAAGTCCTGATACTTTAATTATTATTTAGAGAAGCTAGGTTTTATTTAACACCTATTACTGTAACCCTATGCATGCATGGCATGGTATGTAAGCAGAAGTCATTCCCTCTGAAAATACTCATCTTGAAAAAAATAAAACTTATTTGCAAGCAATATGCAGTTTTATTCACAGACTCTCACACGTAATTAAATTATGTTAACTTCAAGGTGAATTAAATTATAAATGTTAAATATAAAAGCATTTAAATTTATACAGCTAGTACAGTTATCAAGGCTATAAGAAGAAATGGCATATTACTTTCTGCCATTTTATGCTAAAGTTCATTGTTATCTGGAAGAAGGGCTCGATCAAAAATTTATAGGTAAAATATTTAAAAACATATTGGCAATGACCCTAATTTGCAGGTTTCTGGAACAAGACTTTTGTCTCCAAAAATAATTTGTAAATTGGAGATTCCAAGTACTTGAACGAGTGGATTTGAAAATTGCAGCTACTGTGTTAAATATGTTCTGACAAATTTTATAGGTTTAGAGCAAAAGTCAACTTTGAGTTTTAAAGTGCTTCAGTATTATCGATTGAATGGTGTTATAATTTCATTTCTACAGCAGAATTACTTAAACTAGCAGAATATGCTCATGTAGACTTCAAAGGCCTCAGGGTGAGGCTTATGCAATTTTCAGTATACAAAATGACTTGTGTTCATATTTATTTTTCATTATCATAGTTAATTTCATCATTATGTTGTTCAATTAAAAAAAGAAAGGACTGATAGAACTAGAGAAAAACTTTATCATTTAAACACAATTTTTAAGAATTAAAATAGAAAAATTCTAGTTAATGGAAACAAAATGTTTCAGTCTATAAAAGAAAAACAAATTAATATTATGTCATTTGCCACCACCCATGTGTACAAAGTTTCTTATCAGTTGGCACTCTCAGAATGTGAAGAGGTAATCTTTTGAAGTCTGGCCAAGCACTTTGTGGCTCACACCTGTAACCCTAGAACTTTGGGAGGTCAAGGGGGGCAGATCACCTGAGGTCAGAAGTTTGAGACCAGCCTGATCAACATGGAGAAATCCCATCTCTACTAAAATTACAAAATTAGCCAGGCATGGTGACGCATGCCTGTAATCCCAGCTACTCGGGAGGCTGAGATAGGAGAATGGCTTGAACCCAGGAGGCTGAGGTTGCAGTGAGCCAAGATCATGCCATTGCACACCAGCCTGGGATACAAGAGCAAAACCCTGTCTCAAAAAAACAGAAAACAAAAAAAAACCTCAGTCAGCAGTTGGGTGAGAGTATTTTTAAGCATTATATGTTGATATAAAAATCATGTTGGTAAGATCAACTATCTCATCAACAGATTTAAAATATTTTATTTTGATGTACATACATAAAACTTAATATTTAATATATTTCCTAAAATACATCTTTATATAATCATAAAAGAACTGTAAAATGTAAAAGACATTTTCACCTTGCTTGATATTGTAGCCTTGATTTCTTTACAATTTAACTAAAGCTTCTACAAAATTACCATTCTTTTCTCTATTTTATAGAAATGATTGAGAATCACTAGAAAAATGAAGTTCACTGATGCTGTGTATTATCATCAGTACAATAGTCATAATTACTGTCATCATCACGGCAACTTTTTAACCATTCCATATGGATAAACATACATAATCAATAATGAGTTTCTTCTGAATACATATTTTCCATGTAATCCTCCGGAGTTATTAACAAACACATATTGAGAAATACAGATATAAATATTCTTTATTTTGTAAATTTTAAACATAATATATGTTGATATTTTATGTCCACAATTGACCTTCTATAAGTAATGTAATGCTAAACCAAAAAAACATACATTACATGGTATAGATATATTTAAATTCATATGCAATAATTTGTTTTTGAATATTCTGTTTCCAAATATTTTATATCCAGGATCAGAAGGTATGCTGGTTTTTATGACTTTTAATACAGATTTTGGAGTTGCCCTCTGGGCTTTGTATATTTAAATTTACTAGAATAGTCAGGTTCAACATATGGCTTTATGTTCACAGATGTACAATAAATGGCATTTGTAAATTCTATTTTATCTGAAAAATCTTAAAGCATATGTTATTTGCCATTCTTAGTATTTTTATGCATTTTCATGTAGCAATGATTTTTGATAAATAAAACATTTTCCTCTTCCCACAAAAAATTTTTGTAAGAGAAATTACAAGTTGATGCAGTATCTACATATAATTCTTGTGCTCAAGATTGTGAAAGCGCACTGTATTTTAAAACATTCATCTCAGGTTTAAGGTTGTAATCAGAAGTTTCGAAAGCCAGATGCTCTTTCTGTTCAGTAAGAATATAATTGACAGTTAGCTTGGAATTTTGCACTTATGCTAGAATGTTTTTCAAAATCGACATTGATAATGAGGACAAGTGTAACAATACCAATTACCTGGTATTTGCAATATCACTAACAGAGAAAAATGTAGCAAGAATTTGAAAACATAAAAAATATGGATTTACTGGCGAAAATCTTTACTAAGTGGCCTTCACTTAAAAAGATCAATGAGAATCATAAGTGAGAGTGCATGAAGAAAAGATCCTTGAGCCATAGCTTTAGGTCAGAATTAACATTATCTCTCTCTGTGCTGACAAAGATAATTGGAAAGAATATTTTAACCAATAGATCATTGAAGTCATGTCATTTTCATTTTCTTTAGAAGACACTTAAAAGACAGGTGCATCCACTGAAAATATCTACACGTGTTAGAAGGGACCAAATGATAACTGTCTGTCATAATGACAGAACCTTATTCTTGGGAAGACATCAGTTAAATTCCTAAGAGCTTTCAAAAATTTTTAATCCAATAGAGAAGTAGAGGAATTAATTTCTCAGGGACAATTTCAAAGGATGTTTATAGAAATTATCTTGACCCAAATTTTCTTTTCAATTATTCTAATGAGTTATTATAACTCATTTACACATCTATATGGTAATTGTTTTCAAAATATCATTTAACGCTTTCCCAAATGAAAAATAAAACACTACAAATTATTTTTATCTAAAAAACTGTTCAAACCATTAGGAGGCTCTTATTGTTAACATCAAAGATTAGTTTAAAAGAATCAGTAAATTAGAATCTCTAAATAATACAGAATAGTAAATTCCACCAAATTATTATTACAGATTAAATAAATGTAATTTTCAGATAAATCTTTAAGAAATAGAAAATGCCATATTATTTTATACTGGTCACATCACCTTACTTAATAGATAATCTTGTACATAAAGCATGTCAATTATTTTTTCTTGCATCGTATTCTTAGACATCTGTTTAATAATAAAAAAATTTCCATATGCTAGTTTAACCATAGGACATGCATTTTTGTTAACTTAACATTGGCTTCTAGGATTTTAACCACTTTGTAGCTAGCATTCTTTTAATAAGGTTATCCAAGTTTATCAATTACACATGAAACTTGCTCTAATTGCATAGGTCTCATCCAAGCCCAACTAAGCCAAAAGCTCTAAAAGAATAATACCATTAGACTCTTCATGGATAGATTTGAATCTTCATGGAGTTATGTGATTTGCATCTGTTTTCAGGATAAAAGTGGAGAGGGTGTTGAGGATCTTTATAATATTCAGACTCAAACTTCAGATTGATAATGTTAATTATTATAAACATGATTCTAATCATTAAAATTATTACTGAAGTCATCATCAATAAAACATAATATTTTAAATATAAAGCCTAGTTTTTTTCCCCACCGATGCCGTTTTATACAAATACACACATAAACCCTATAAAACAAAACAAAGAAAAACAATGCAAAATATCCAACATTAGTCTAACAAAGATATTCATCTAAACATAATAACTATAGCCATAATAGCTTCCATAAATAATAAAAAGGCATGCTTATATCTGATAATGTTTTAGATCTTAATAGCATCCAGGCATATGTGTTTTAATGTTTTGAAATCATTTTTGATGAGACTATCAAAACTATGCTTCATTTGTAAGTCATAGGGACAATTAGGAGTACAAGAACAAAATATTAATTTACAAGAAAGAATTTTTGTATAATAATAAAGACAATTGTGTGGAATTAAAAAAGCTTTCTATCACAGCCTTTGCCTTTACAAAAATGTGAGAATAAATTTTGCAATTTTTATTTGCAATCAAGTTTTAATATAACAGCATTTTATTCTATTTTTTTCTAGAGTTAACAAAATCACTAAAAATAACTAAACTACTTCCCCAGCAATATAAAGCATATTTCATACATATGGAGTGGCACTCCATTAGAACGGTTCACTCAGATGCGTAGAACAGGGAAAGTCCCAGTAAGATTACCCATGCTAAGGCCTCTGTTATCCAGGAATTGTGTCTAGTTCCAAGTAAACTGGAAAACACTTATTAGTGGCAGAAATTTTTAAAAAGTAGAGTTTCCTGATAAATAACTGGGGAAAGTAGAACAGGAGCTTGCATTTACAACTGACAGGCTTGATTTCATCAAATACATGCTTATCACAAAGCCTTGGTAGCAGTAACACACTGGTGAAGCTCCATTTTTGTTATTTTGTATCACTGCCGCAATGAATAGAAAAATCTATACAACCCATTTATTCAGTAGTAACCATTTTACTTTATAATATTAAAAGATGTTTAAAGATTGCACTTCTAAGGTGTAAAGATATATTTATATGAGTCCTGCTGATGCATTCAAACTTAAATAAATAATAATTTGAATTTTAGAAATCTTTTTTAATAGCTTCTGGGGTAGACGTGCAGATCATGCAAGACTGCTGCATAGGTACATTCATGGTAAGGTGGTTTGCTGCCTCTACCCCTCCCCATCACCTATACCTGACATTTCTCCCCACATTATCCCCCCACCCTCCCTCCCACTGTCCCTCCCCAACCCCCGAGTAGACCCCCCCAGTTGACCAAAATAAGTGTAAATTTAAAATACAATCATTATAAAAATTTTGATGATAAAAAAATCAAAGAAACTTTTACAGTTTGTTAAACTTAGTTCTGCACCATCTCTTGCATCTGAATATCAAACATTTGAAAAATATACCAGTTAATGAAACACTAAAAGCATTAAGACAACTGTCAGCTGCTAAATAATTAATGTCCCCACTTTTCTGAGTCAATACTTTGTGGCATTTTTCATTTTTGCATCGGGGCTTGTGGTTGTTTCACTCATATATTTTTCTGTCTTTCCACAAGCAACGTTCCCTGCCTAACATGTCTTTTCCATCCTTTAATCTCATAGAGAATGTCCCTATTTTTGAAACATCAATTTTTCTCACCAACTCCTTGAAACCTTACCTGACCACTTAAATTCACCTTTTTTCCAAAGGATTTTGTTTGTTTTTTTTGTTTGTTTCTGAAATAGAGTTTTACTCTGTACCCAGGATGGAGTGCAATAGCGCAATCTCAGCTCACTACACTCTCAACCTTCTTGGCACAAGCAATCCTCCACCTCAAGTTCTCAAGTAGCTGGAGCCACAGGCATGCTCCACTGTGTCCTGCTAATTTTTGTATTTTTTGTAAATGGGTTTCAGCCATATTGCTCAAGTTGGTCTCCAGCTCCAGGGCTCAATCATTCCACCTGCCTTGGCCTCCCAAAGTTCTGAGATTTCAGGCGTCAGCCACTGTGCCCCACCTAGTTCCAAACTTAATGTGTAATCCATAAACAACATTTAGATCTATTAACATTGCTATGTTTTCATTCTGCGTCATGTATCGTGTGCGTGTGTGTGTGTGTGCCCTAATACTGACATATTTTTTAACGAATGTAAATTAAAGGAAGTATAAAGTATGTGTAGAAATTGTACTAGGTTGGCTTCTACAGAAGCAATCATCAGCCAGTGTTTTTGGTTCATGATATTTCTAAGAGATCAACACTATGCCAAAGTTGAGCAGCAGGTCATTCCTTGAATAGAAGTTGCCTCTCCAACTGTAGCACTGAAAACTATACAAATGATTACTGCACTAGACTGAATAGCCTCAATAAAAGACATAAATTCCTGCAATTTTTCTGACATTTTTTAGTTGGTCTTGGAATAAGTATCAGTAAGCTGCAAGATGTGTCAATAGAATGACCCCAGTTTTACATATATGTTGGGCATGAGATAGCTGAACATATTATAGCTCCCATATTTCCTAGTAGAAATCCCCTTTTGAGTGAGTAGCCAGCCTTAGGGTTATGCAAAAAAAGCGTTAAAGAATAAAAGGTTTTATCAGTAGCTAGAAAGTTAATCAAATGAACCAAGCAATACAAATTGGGTCATATATGTCCCGTCCTATGCTTTCATCTCATATCTACCAATTAAATCAAAGTGTCAAGGCCAATTAAAACAAAGTCAACTCAGAGATGCTGAGAGCAATTACCTGGCTGATACATCCTTAAAATGCTGAAACAGCTCAACAAGAGTGCTAAATATCCTCAAAGAGGCTAACTAATGTTTGTTATGTATGGTAGACAACATTAGGAGTGAATATGTAAGATTAAGAATAATACAGAGCAGCCTAAGATTAAATCATTGAAAGAATTAATGAAAAACAGATTCCTAGTCTTTAATTTTTACTACATAAAAAAATTACTAACATGTACCCATATATATGTACATACATGGTGAAAGTTATATGTATATATACATATATATGTATATATAAATATAAAATATGTGTACATATATAGTGAAAGCTATTTTTCCTTTACTACTCTATTACATCTATAGAGAATAGTACTAATCATAAATATTCAACTTGATGAATTTTTAAAAATTAAATGTGATGTTTTAACTAAGACAGAGATCAATAAATGAAAGAATACCGGCACTCGCAAAGTGTTGCTCACCGCCTTTTGAGTCACAATCCCTCTAAGGATAAATGTTTTGAGATTTATCACCATATTTAGTTTTGTTTTATTATAAAATAGTTTATTTTGAAGTGATTTCAAACTTTTAGAATAGCCTCAATTACAGTGAAAAGACTGTCATATATTCTTCACTGAGGTTTCCCATTTTCCCACCTTTGCTGTTGCTCATCTCCCCACTCCCCACAACACCGCTCTGTCATTCTGTCTTTCTTGTTCTCTAAAACCTTTTCAACAAGCTTCATATATGCGTTTATACTTTTCAGTCCCATGATTCATGGTCCCAGTATGTACTTCCCCCAAACAAGGATATTCTCCAATGTAACAACTCTATATTTTCCCAAGATCGAAAGTCAGCATTGATATTGACCTCTTTTTCTTTCTTTCCCGTACTTCATTCAAGTATCCAATAAAGTTTCTTTTGACATTTCTGGCCCAAGATGCCCTTTACAGTCTGCTTAATTGTCATTATGGGGTTTGTAATTTTAAGCTTGTGCTCATATTTGTCTACTTGCTTTCTTCTAGAACTCTGATAAATCTTAGTTGAGGAAATTTTCTTTTCCAGTTTTTTTTTTTTTTGATGGAGTCTTACTTGTTGCCCCGGCTGGAGTGCAGTGGTACAATCTCAGCTCACTGCAACCACTGTCTCCTGGGTCCAAGCAATTCTCCTGCCTCAGCCTCCAGAGTAGCTCGGATTATAGGCATGTGCCACCATGCCTAGCTACTTTTATTATTGTTAGTGTTTTTAGTAGAGACAGGGTTTCACCATGTTGGCCAGGCTGGTCTCAAACTCCTGAACTCAGGTGATCCTCCTGCATCAACTTCCCAGAGTGCTTGAATTACAGACCTGAGCCACCCTGCCCAGCTGGGGATTTTCTTTAGAGAATGTGAACTTGCTTCTGCTGTTTACTCTGGAACACTACCCATCTCAAACTTCTTCTGTGTTAATTAATCTGCTTATGAAATCCTGGATGATAAAATAATGAAATTCCTGTCACAATCCTCTGTGAATATAGAACGATGAATTTAAATTTTCATGGATGTTTTCCACACCCAAAGTTGGAATTCAGGCAGATGAGTTTCGTTTTTATTTCCCTTGCTGGATAACTGTATCTTTTTTCTAATTGAGACTTCTCCCTAAGATATATCATTTTTAGAGCCCTGACTTCATCCAAGGATCTTGTTTCTAATACTCTATCTTGAACAGTCCAAGGTCTTGCTTGTTGTCCTCCAGCTGTACAAAGCAAAAATTAAATCCTGCTCATCACTCTGATTTCTGTTTTCTCATTAGAGCCACTTCCTGTTGTTTTCCTCAATAGTATTTTTAGTTCAAACATAATAATTATGATGTGGGTTGCATCTTTAAAAAAAATTAGAGATGGTGTTTCCCTATGTTGGCTAGGCTGGTCTCCAACCCCTGTCCTCAAGCGATCCACCCAAGTAGCTTGGATTGCCTGACTGATACATGTTACATCTTACCGAGCATTTTACCTATTTTGTAGAAGGACATTTTTCATACTATACACACCCTGTTTTGCTTTGATGTATGCTTGCTAAATGCAGACTTCCTCTCTTCAAAAAAACAAATGAAGAAGAAGGAGGAGGAGGAGGAATTTGCCTATTATATTAATGTTTCCTCTAAAGCATTTGTTCCAAAAGTCATTAGCTGCTGTGCACTTAACATGTTCATATTCCTAAGTTTTTTCAAAGTTTAAAGTAACAACACAAGACTTAAATTGGGCTTCAACAAGTCCTCTTAATATGAGCATTTCACAAGCAGGTCAAACCTTTTTAATATATTTGAAATTTCACATTTTAGAACTTAAAAAATAAGCGAAAGTCTTCTAAAAAATTATTCTAAAAGAAAGTCTTCTAAAAGAAATATTTGCCACAGAGAATAAAGTCATTTAGAGTAAAAAGAACTTTCATAGATAATTTATGTTTCTTTAAACAACTTGTTCAGAAAGGTATTGCAGAAATAATATATGGATATAAATTCTTCTTTCTGTTCACTAGAAAGTTGCCTGCAGGATTTCTCAATTAATTTCCATTTTTGATGTCCCATAAATGTAAGATGAATTGCTATAAAAACACAAGACATGTGGGTGAGCCTTTATATACATATATCAATGATGGATTAAACAAATCCAATATGAAAATAAGACAATCCCTCCAGGCTTAGAGTATGCTGAATTGGATTATCTAGGCAATGCTAGAAATATACATGAAAAATAAGAAGTATATCTCAAAGGAAAGAGATTGCAAGGTGTTTTGAAATTTTCTGAATGTTGCAAAAAATTCATTTTATAAAATTTGAGATGAACTACACAAAAATGAAAAATTTTACCAGCATACTTAACTTTCAAGAATAACCTCCAGAAATGAAGAAGACGAAGGAGAGAATTACTAAGGGCAGTCAGAGAGAAAGGTCAGGTTACCCATAAAGGGAAGCCTATTAGACTTACAGCAGATCTCTCAGCAGAAACCCTACAAGCCAGAAGAGAGTGGGGGCCGATACTCAAAATCCTTAAAGAACAGAACTTTCAGCCCATAATTTCATATCCTGCCAAACTAAGCTTCACAATTGAAGGAAAAATAAAGTCTTTTGTGAACAGGCAGGTATTCAGAGATTTTGTTACCACCAGGCCAGCTTTGCAGAAGCTTCTGAAGGAAGCATTACACATAGAAAGGAGTAATCAGTATTAGCCTTTCTAAAAATATGCCAAAAAGTAAAGAGCATCAACATAAAGAAGACTTTGCATCAACAAATGGATAAAATAGCCAGTTAACATCAAATGGCAGTAACCCTAAATTTAAGTTGACTAAATCCCCCAATCAAAACATACAGCCAAAACCTAACAATATGCTACATCCAGACCCATTTTACATCCAAAGATACACAAAGACTTAAAACAAAGGGATGGAGAAAGATTTACCAACCAAATGGAGAGCAAAAATAAATAAATAAATAAAAAGCAGGAGTTGCAATTCTTGCATTTGATAAAATAGATTTCAAAGCAACAAAGATATAGTGGTAAAATGATCAATGCAACAATAAGAGCTAACAATCCTAACACCCAGATACATAAGACTCATAAAGAGATTTAGACTCAACGAGGCAGAAAATTAATAAGGATCTCCAGGACTTGAACTCAGATATGGAACAAGTAAACTCAATAAATATTTATAGAGCTCTCCATTTTAAATATACAAACTATACATTCTCCACCTTAAATACACAAAATATTGATAGGCCATTATTAATAGCCATTTTTAGAATAAAGCAATATTCCCATTTTCTCTCCCTCTTTTTTTCCTCTTTCTTTCTCTCCTTCACTCCTTTCTTTCTTTCAAAAAAAAAAAGAATAACCTCCAAAGAGAAATGAGATAAATACTACCCCTACTTCCTTCACTTTTCTATCATAATTCAAAATGCCAAATATATATTTCTCCACTAGTTATATGTATATGTATGATTTATAAATATGTATATACCACTTATATTTCCATTAGGCTAACAAATTCACAAATAGCTCATAAGTATAGTACTCTTCCTTAATGGCATACATAAATGTGAATCATTGTTAAAGCATTTCTGTATCAACTCTAAAAAATAAACATACTTGATTAAAATGGTAATGTAGTATCTCTTGAATAGTTAGATTGATGACTGTAAAAGCTGTTTTTAGAAGAAAATTTTGGTTTTAAAAGACCAAAGCAGATAACAAGTAGAATTGAGATACCAAAAATAATGCAATAATAATTCTGTCTCTCTCAGTTAAAAATTTTGTGTTCTGAAATGTATATGTTGTTTCTTGTGTATCTTCTGTCTCATATCATTTAAACATTTTCATTGCTCTTATGATATTCTCCTTACAATTCTGTATGCAAAGTATTATTTTAAAATGTTTTCTGAAATTAGGTTTGTATTGTTCCCTCTTTATTCTTCCAGTACACTTTTCTAAGGTCTAGGCAGCTTAAACGTAAGGTGGCATCAGCTGATGGCTGTCAGTTCTCCCTAGCCTCTGGTTGTGTGTTGAACAAGTTGACTTAGTCCACTTTATGCTAAAATAATAAAATACCTCAGACTGGGTAATTTTCTCAGAACCATGATTTGTTTCTTACAGTTCTGGAGGTTGAGAAGTCCAACAACTAGCAGCCTGCTATTAGTGAGGGCTTTATTGCAAAATCATTCCATGGAGGCAAGCAGAAAAGCATTATCACGAGTGTTTGAGAAAGAGGAGAAGGTAGATGGACTAATCCTTCTACAAAATACCCACTTCTGCCACCTTCTAGTCTCTCTGGTGATAATAGTGTTAATCTATTTATAAGGGTGAAACCCTTATGATCTAATCACTTCTTAAAGGTCATACCTCTCAACATTATTACACTGAAGATTAAATTTCCAACCCATAACTTTAGGGGACACATCCAAATCATGGTGCTTGTCCTGCCTGGTTTGAAGGACATGCAAACCCATTGTCTTCAGAGGCTTATAGGCCCTGCTTTAACCTCTAGTTGTGACATAACACATGCTGCTATCTTTTCATTACAATGGCAGATCTTTTCCTATTCAACAACACTCAGTATTTCTCAAAAATGGAGCATGTTGGGGGATCATGGACTCCAGGTTGCTTATATTATGCCAAGCCAAATGTTATAAGACTGTCCTTAGACTCAACAAATTGGTTTCTCTCTTATCCTTTGTTAGTGTACTACCTGCATACATGTTATTCTTCTGATCTACTATTACAGCTTTTTTAAGATATTGCAAATTTCCCCTGATAAGCCCTGTTTACAGAGGCTTAATTCTCTGTTGAGTCTTCTACCAAACTGATGTTCTCTTCACAAAAATTTTCATCTTCTAAAACACTATATAATTCAATTATTTATTGTGATTATTAGGTATTATGTGACTTTCAGCAGTTTCATGTGAATTTCAGAAGGGCAGAGATTTTATTTGTGCACTTCCTAGGCTTCTAGAAAAGTACCTATCTCTTACTAGGCTGTCAATAAATATATATTGAATTACAAGATGAGTAAGACTTACATACCAAAGTAAAATATTTTCCCTTTTCCCACAGAGTTCTCCACCCTTCCCTTAAAGAATCCTAAGTGGTAAGGATATGTCTTTATCTCATATTCTGCTTCTACTTTAATTTATTTTTATACTGCAATCTCTATGTTCTGACTCCACCAGAATCTTATTACTATGTAAATAAAATTTAAAGAATACAGAAATGTTCTGTTAGAAAATAGATAGCTTTTGCAAATAACAGTTATGTGGATTTGAGTATTCAGAGCCAAACATATGCTAAGATATCCACCCCTCATCTTATTTTTGGCAGCCAGGACACACCTGCCCTCCTTTAAAGACCAGCAGGAGTCTGGACCCAGTGAGGGGAAATAGCTACAGACTTACAATACTAACATTAAAGGAAACATGGTGTGTGTAAAATGGCTAAAGCAGCTATGCCATGCCATTCCTTATTCTAGTAAATTTTATTTTTGTCATCTCAAATACGATATTTACATTCATTCTAATTTTCCAGCATCTTTTTTTTCAAGATGTTAGGATCTTGTATATAACTGTATTACAATACCGAAATTTAATGTAATGTAAGCATCCTTTTTCAGAATATCCTTCTAGATATACCAAGGAAGCCTAGAAACAGATTTACTTTTCACTATCCTCGAATAGGATTCAAAAATATTTTTCCTCAGAGCTACTTTCCACAATACTGGGTCAATTAGCACCATCCTGGGGGTGGGATATATATACCCCTGTGTTTGTTAGAGCCTCCCTGCTACCTCATGTTGTGGCATGAGAAAAATTTCATAGAAAAAGAAAGAATAGGATTAACTTAAGTCCTTCTTCTTTAGCCCAGACCAGTAAGTCTCAAAATTTAGTCTACACTAGAATCACCAGTATAACTTGGTGAAACAGAGTCAAAAGAATATAAATCATTCTAACATAAGGAAATATGAATGTGTATGTTCTTCGCAGCACTATTCATGGAATCAAGCCAAATGCCCTTGAACAGTAGACTGGATAAAGAAAATATGGTACATATAAACTACATTTCCATAGTCATACAAAAGAATGAGATCATGTTCTTTGTGGCAACAAAGGTAGAGTTAGATGCTGTAATTCAATGCAAACTAGCAGAGGAACAGAAAACCAAATGTAAAATGTGCTTACTTACAAATGGGAGTTAAACATTGAGAACACATGGATACAAAGAAGAGAACAACAGACCCTAGGGCCTACTTGAGGGTGGAGGGTGGGAGAAGGGAGAGGATTGAAGACAAAATTGGGTAATATGTTTATTACTCAGGTGACAAAATAATTTGTACACCAGATCCCCATGGCACACGTATCTACCTATATAACAAACCTGTCCATGTACCCAAAACTAAAGTTAAAAAATAAACAATCAAACTGTATTATGCTGTCTAAAACAACTAAATAAATAAATAAAAATTATGTAAGAATGCTTTCACAGAGCTGAAAAACAAAAACAAAAGCAGATTGCTGGAACTCATCTAGAATTTCTGATTCGGTAATCTGCGAAAGATTCTGAGAATTTCAATTATTAACAAGTTCCTAGGACACATGGTACATATGCTGCTGATCCAGATACCACATTTGGAAACCATGGTAGGTAATTCAACAGCATGTCTTTTTAAACTCTTCTCTCAGTTATATGATAAAGCCAAAGGAACAACTGCTTTATGGCACTTACATGAGGCGAAATCTGATTTATCTCATACAAACTTCAGGTTTTCTTACTTCTTAAACTTTTATTACTTTAAAAGTTTTCATTATGTTACCTTCCTTACTCAAAGACAATCTTCTAGTATAATATCACCTAGTATAATTCTCAATATTGAAGCCCTTAATAGTGTATTCTTAATGCAATTTTTATTATGAAAAATAGACAATTTTAATAATGCTGGTTAAATTAATAGTAAATATATTTTGGGTATAATCTGAGCAATGTACCCACTGCTATTACTTTACATTTATAAACACTTTTGTAAATCCCCCAAATAACTTTCTTTTATCCAAATTATTTGGAGTATGATTTTCGCAATACTCCATATGTTGCCTTCTTTTCTTGTTCAGCAATATGATTCTCATATCTTCGGTGTTCATGACTTTTGTCTTCAACTTTCTAAATCCCTAAATGCATGTCTCCTTCCAAGGTTTGGAAATCCATCAACCACTGCTGCTAGGATTGCTCAGTAATTCAATTTTTCAAAATTCCATGCTTGGTATATACTTGATGCTTATTCTTTCCCCTAGACAAAAGTATGCATACATTATATATGTGTGTGTGCATACATTATATATATATATATATATATATATATATATATATATATGTTAGATACAGTACAAAAACATTTTTACTTTTCATTGCATTATAAACCTATACTTTTTAATCATTTTTCAATGGACTCAATTTTTGCTTTCAAATAATTAAATGATACATTTTTAATTTGTATCTTTATTGAAAAATTCAATTTATTGTGAAAAATCATCCACTGCAATAAACATTTTTCCATCATCAATATTTTTTCCATAAATTAAATAAAGTATTGTTTGCTTTAAAAAGCACAGTGTTTTTTTTGCCGACAGTGTATTTCAAATTATATGTTTTGTTTGTAATCTTCCATTTAAAATAAACTGATAACATGTTCAAAGTATAGGCATTACTATGAAAAATTTTAAACACATATTCTTTTATGGTGATGTTTTAAAAGTTCAATTACATAAGCAGTGGAAGACTTTTCATAATTAATGAAGCTTAAAGCACTTGAAGCAAAATAAATAAATTGTCAAATACATATATTTTTCTGTTTCATGCAAACACATTTTAATAGTTTCAGTATTTCATATATAAATGTATTTACCTACAGGAACTTGAAAAGTTTCTTTGCTAATGTGAAGAAAATATTTACACAATTTTTTTGTCATTTTGTCTTTATGTTTTGTTTGTCATTAAATTTAGCAATTAAATTCATTTATTAAGAAGTTTATATTTCAGGAAGCCCACAGTATTTGACAAGGCATGCAATATTCTTCACTTCCGCTTTTGAAACTGTGAAGTATATTGATCCACTCCAATAAGTTCAATGAGAATGTCAGGACTTGTTATACGATTTCTATACCAGTTAGAGTTTGGCCAGAACAATAGAAACAACCTCAGGAATCACAAGAAGGAGGAATTTCATTTTAAGTATTGGAGGTTTACAAATCCCCTGGGGAAACTGGGGAAGCAGGAGACAGTGAGTTGGTGATGAGTGTTCAATAAATCAGTAAGTAGGAATCAAGCAAAACTAGTGACGGTAACAATGACTTTCTGCGGCACCTCAGTGGCTGCTTCTCAGAAGGAAAGTAAAATGATACTAGGACAATGTGACATTAACCACCTGACAAAACCAGGTCTGCTTCCCATCAAGACTGAAATATATAAAAATGGCCCCGTGTTGTCTTCCTCTGTTCACATCTCACAAAATGTGTCCCACCAGCAGAAGTGAATCTGAGAACTCAAAACGTAATTCCCAGGTTTGGCCTCCATTGCACAGGGAAGACCCACAGGGTGAAATGAGGCCAAGTTGCTAAGATAGAAGCTAGCGCTGTCCAACCTTTTGGCTACTATGTGTCCGTATAGTCCTTCTACATTTATGAACTTTTCAGAAATAATAGCCAGATAGAGGCTTCAACCTAATATAACAGGAATAACTCCTGTAAAAATACTGAGGTACGCACCCTTTTCATCTACAAATAAAAAACCATTTTTTATTAAATTTCTAAAAGATACTCTTTTTTTCGGTTTGGCCTAATACACCTTTGATATTCTATGCAATGAAGAATAAATTATGAGATTAACCACCCAAAGCTCACCTTATAAAATATAACAGTATAGAAAAATGAAGAAGAAAAGTAGAATTTGGTTTATTAAAACAAATTGAGAAAATATGGACAGCTGCTATGATCCTCAATTTCTTCCACTTTTCATAAGACCATTTATAAATTCTTATACTACATTGTTCATCACATTGTGCCTGCAATTAGCACTTCAAGAAGTTATAGTTTTTCCTTACTTCTCCCATGTTTTACTTATTTCTTTTCCTGTTTTATAGGTCAATGGGGTTAATGAAATATTTTTCTTTTAGGCACTCTTACTATCTATCATAACCCTATTTCCCTTCCTTCCTTCCTTTCTTCCTTCCTTCCTTCCTTCCTTTTCTTCCTTTTCTTTCTTCCTTTCTTCCTTCCTTCCTCCCTCCCTCCCTCCCTCTCTCTTTCTCTTTCTTTTTCTCTTTCTTTCTCTTTCTTTCTTTCTTTCTCTTTCTTTCTTTTCTCTTTCTTTCTTCTCTCTCTCCTTCTTTCCTATTTCAGTTATTACAAACCCTTCTTTCTTATTTTAAGTTTTGCAAAGATAATGGTACACACAAGTTTTAATGTGTTTCTTTCTCTTTCATTTCCTTCTTTCCTTCTCCCTCCTTCCCTTCCTTCCTCCCTCCCTCCCCTCCCCTGCCCTCTCCTCCTTCCTTCCTCCTTCCTTCTATTTATTTTTTTCTTTCTTTCTTTTTCTTTCTTCTATCTTTCTCTCATTCAAGAACATATTTACACTTTTATGTAGTATTTTTTCAAAAACTTGTATTCAGTTTTTCTTAAGTATTTTAATCTTTGTTATATTAACATTATTTGAGAGTTTTCTTGTTTAATTAAAATTTAAAATATAGCTTCACAAACATCTGTAGAAGATGGTGCTGTGATAACTGGCTAGCCATATGCAGAAGAATGAAAGTGGACCACTAATGTATTAGTTCATTCTCACACTGCTATGAAGAAATACCCAAGACTGGGTACTTTATAAAGAAAAGAGTTTTAATTGAATAACAGTTCAGCAGGGTTGAGGAGGCCACAGGAAAGTTACAATCACAGGGAAAGGGGAAACAAACATGTACTTCTTCACACGACTGCAGCAAGAAGTGCATGGCAACCGGGGTGGGGGGGGAAGCCCCTTATAAAACCATTAGGTCTCATGAGAACTTACTATCACAAGAACCACATGAAAGGAACTGCCTCAATTATTCAATGACCTCCTACCAGGTACTTCTCACAACATGTGGGGATTATGGGAGCTACAATTCAAGGTAAGTATTGGGTGGAAACACAATCAAATCATCTCACTCCTAGCTCCTCCCAAATCTCGTGTCCTCATCTTTAAAAACAAAAGTATGACTTCCCAACAGTCCCTCAAAATCTTAACTCATTCTGGCCTTAACACAAAAGTCCAAATCCAAAGTTTCATCTGAAACAAGGCAAGTTTCTTCTGCCTATTCCTCTGTAAAATCAAAGGTAAATTAGTTTCTTCCTAGATACAGTGGGGATACAGGCATTGGGTAAATACACCCATTGCAATTGAGAGAAATTGGGCAAAACATATGGACTACAGGCCCCATGCATGTTCAAAATCTAAAAGGGCAGTAATTAAACCTTACCATTCCAAAATGATCCAGTGTGATTTCGTGTCTCACATCCAGGTCATGCTGATGGAAGAGGTGGACCGCTAATACCTTGGGCAACTCTGTCCCTGTGGCTTTGCAGGCTACAGCCCCTGTCCCAGCTACATTCAGGCCTGGTGGTGAGTGTCTGCAGCTTTTCCAGGTGCATGGTGCAAGTTGTCATTGAATCTACCATTCTGGAGTCTGGAGGACAGTGGTCCTCTTCTTTTTCATAGATCCACTGCACAGTGCCCCGGTGGGGACTCTTTGTAGGGGCTCCAACCCCACATCCTTTCTTTGCTGCTCTAGCAGAGGTTCTCCAGAAGGATTCTGCCCCTGAAGCAAAATTCTGCCTGGACATCCAGGCATTTCTATACAACCTCTGAAATCTAGATGGAGGTTCCCAAATCTGAATTCTTGACTTCTGTGCACCTGCTTGCTCAATACCATGTGGAAGCTGCTGAGCTACCAAGCTTTGCATTCTTTGAAACCATGACCTGAGCTATACCTTGGCCCTGGTAGACATGGCTAGAGTGACTGAGACATAGGACACAAAGTCCCTAGGCCTGGCCCACAAAACCATTTTTTCCTCAGGCCTCTGGACCTATGACAAGAGGGACAGCTGCAAAGGTCTCTGAAGACATTTTTCCCAATTGTGTTGGTGATTAACATTCAGCTTCTTGTTACTTATGCAAATTAAATTTCTACACTGTTTACATGTCATTGTAATTAGCACTTTGATAAGTCATAATTTTTTTTAACTTTCCTTACTAAGACTAACTCATTTGTTTTCTGTTTCATATTTCAAATTGGGTTAATAGAATTTTTTTTAGACAATCTTAATATCTGTCATAAACCTTTCTCTCCCTCTCTTTCTTTTCTTTTTTCTTATTTTAGGTATTGCAAACCTTTCTTTCATATTTTAGGTTTTGCAAAGAAAATGTACAAACACATTTTAATGTGTTTCTTTCTTTATATTTCCTTTTCTTATTTATTTCCTTCCTTCCTTTCTTCCTTATTCCTTTATACCTCCCTTCCTCCTTTCCTTCCTCCCATTTTTTCCTCTTATCTATTTCTCTCTCATTCAAGAACATATAAAAACAGTGCATAGTATTTTTTTCAAAAATTTGTATTTGATTTTTCTTAGGTATTTTAATATTTGTTATATTAACTTTATTTGAGAGTTTTCCTAATTAATCAACAGTTAAGATCATTGCAGATTCATATACAGATCCAAAAAATGGTGCTGGGATAACTAGCCATATGCAGAAAAACATAATTGAACCTTTAAATTTCTCCATATAGAAAAGTTAACTGAATATAGACTACAGATTTTAATATGAGTCCCCAAACTATAAAAATACTGGAGGGAAAACCTGGGAAATATTATTCTGGTCTTCAGTTTTGGCAAAATTTTATGAGTAAGCCCCCAAGAGCAATTACTACAAAAATAAAAACTGATATGTGTGATCTAACTATGGAGCTTCTATACAGCAAAAGAAACTGCCAACAGAGTAGACAACCTACAGAATGGAAGAAAATATTCATGAACCATGCATGAAACCAAGATTTAATGTCCAGAATCTATGAGGAACTTAATAAACAAAAAATAAAATAAAATGAAAAACTTCCATTACAAAATGGTAAAAGGACGTGAACAGACACTTTTCAAAAGAAGACCTACATTCAGCCAACAAATATATAAAAAATGCTCAACATCAATAATCTTCAGAGAAATGCAAATTAATGCCACAATGAGAAAACCAATAACACTAGCCAGAAAGATTATTAATGAAATTTTTAAAACAACAGATATTTGGGAGATTACAGAGAAAAGAGAGCATTTATACCCTTTTAGTGAGAAGGCAAATTAGTTCAGCCACTATGAAAAGCAGTTCAGAGATTTCTCAAAGAACTGAAAACAGAATTACAATTTGACCCAACAACCCCACTATTGGGTATCCACCTGAAGGAAAATAAATTATTCTTCCAAAAAGACACATGCACTGATATTTTTATCACAGCACTGTTGGAAAAAGCAGCAAAGGAAAAAGGACTTACAGAGTGTCTACATTAATGGGTTATGAATAACATATAAACAAGGAACAACGAACTGCGTACGGCCACAGGAGGCCTCTGAGGAGGAAGGACTCTCCATGCCTCATGTTCCAGTGCAGGGTGACCTCAGCTCTGTTACCATAAACACTGTGCTCAAGGACGTAAAACCCCTTCATAGCACTATGACGTAGCCAGACTTGTAGGCTGCTTGCAAGGCCTGCGTTCCATCAGCTGTACATAAATAATTAGTTAAAGATAACCACATGTTCTTGTTTTGTGAAACTCCCAAACCGCCACTGTTGTCAGTCCTTAGGATGATACACCAGTTCTGTCTCACTGATTCACTCCACCGTCACTCCACCCCTACCCTATAGATCAAAGTGATTGTAATCAATAAACAGTTCGGATGATCAGAGCTCAGGGCCTTCACTGCCTCCTGCAGAGTAATAAAGTGATGGCCCCCTGGTCCCACTGTCTCTCTTAAACTGCCTTTTTCTCATTCGTTTGTTACACTGAACTCAGGGTACCCATGGGTGATGTAGGGCTGGCACCCAATGTGGGGCTAATGGATCCCTACATTCTGGCACTCAGTGTTCTCTGATCTACTTATTTTACTTATAAACACAGGAATTCAGTTATCCCATAATTGAAACTGCTATTCATACTTGATTTCTGTCTTTTTCACTGTTTTTCAAGTTTAATCTTCTCTGAATTCTGTCTGAAATTCTAAAATGTATTTTCTGACTATTAACTCTGAATTTTATGTATATTGGTTTTACTCTGTATCTCTTTTCAATTTTATAATGCTTTGATATTACTTATGTGATAATCTCTATTTGCATTTCACTTGTCCCCACATGAATAGTTTGAGTTATGACTTCTTAATGGAATACATCCTGACATGCAAATCCAGCTGTTATCAGTAAGGTTATTCTAACTTCAACTGTTTCTTTAAAGGTAGGAGACTTAAAGGGAATGCTTCTCAGTTTTGTATGAACTATCCTGTAAGTAGAGGGTTCTGGATTTCTAGCACAAGGTTGGGTTTTTAACATAAAGTTAACTGTACTATGTTTCCTCCCTTATTATTTTTGTTTCATTGTTACTCTTGTTGATTTTATTAAGATTGTAAGGTATGAGACTTTTCAAGACTTTGTTTATTCAATTATGTAGATGTATTTTCTGTTAAGGCGTATTATGGGATTTGTTATATATTATACATATATGCAATACAGATTATAATTTGTAAGCAAGCATGTTTACAAAATACAGAAAATGCATAACAAACACTGAAATGCTCATATATGTTTAACTACAGGTATTCATTATCTCTGCATACAAATTTATGAAGTTATAAATTGTGTGCAGAGATGAACTGACAGACTGAAATACTGACTTATAATAAGACCCTTTCAATAGAGTCAACTAATGTGTTTCTAAACGTGTAATTAAATAGTATAGGTTTCTGTTCTCCAAATCTTGAATCCAGAAAAATAAACTGTATGAGGATGGTGGGAGGTAACAAAGGAATGTATTCTCTTCCCAGGTTCACAAGGGTGCATAGTTTCAAAGGCAAGAACTTCCCAGAACCATACCTCAGCCTCCAACTCTCCATCCAGGGACTAGAGGTCTTTGTTTAAACTTTCACGTGCATGGGAAAATAATCAAAGTCAATCACTCCAGTGGAAGTTTAAAGAAACTCCTTTCACAGGAAGAAAAATTTGAAAGGGGTGGGAATTCCTCCCAGGTTAAAAGTCTCCATCACCTACAGCTGAGCAGACTCCATGTCTAAATCCCCTTCTACAACCTCGTGGAAGCTGCTCTTTCTCTTTTCTATTTCTGTCTCCTTTTTTCTCTCTCTGACTAAATAAATCACTTTCTGCAAAACTCTTTGGGGTCTGATATTTACTTAATCATTCACTGTACCTGGTGTCATCCCCTCTCCCATTCTTGGGTGAATGAGGTCTCAGTAATACAGAGGAGAAAATAAAAAGACTCTGTTGATGTTTAGTAACTTTTGTAAACATTGAAACAAGTGAGATTTTGACTTTTTATAAAGAATAGTTAGAAAGAAAAGCATAACTCCATGCAGTGTATTTTTTCACAGTCTGGAGAAATTTTTCTATTTGCATTTTATTATCTACTTGTATTATCAGGAAGAATGTTACTTTAGTTTTTAAAAGGGAATGTTAAATGCAGTTTTCCTCAAGAGAACTGCATCTCATGTTCTTTAGGAGTACCCTGAATAACATATTTGATAGGGAAAAATAATTTTTCCACGTTGCTTTTATTTCTTCACAAATATGTACTTCAATTTCCAGTTTAGAATCTTCTCCAAACAATTCAAGCTAGCCATAGTCATATATGTAAATCTATTTGAAAACATCATCAGAAAAGAAAGCAACAAAATAGCTTTTGCAATTCAGTGTTCCAAAGGCTTTCCATTTTTGACAGTGAAGTATTTTGAGTATTCCAGTAATTTTGTTTTTATAGAAGTAATTTTATACTTTTAAAAACTTTACTCTTTAAGCTTTTTTTTAATCATCAGAGAAGAGAAAGATGATGGAGTAGAACAATCTAGTGATCATTTCTCCAGAGAAACATAGATTTGAATAACTAATCACTCACAAAATACCTTCACAAGAGCTATGGAAACCAGGTAAGAGACCACAGTACTGGGTGCAGCACAACAATAAGAAGACACATTAGATAGGGTAGGAAGGACAGTTTAAGATTTTCCATGTCGCCACTCCCCTAATGCCACACAGCATGGCACAGTGAGTGATACCTTCTGTTTGGCAGAAAAAGAAGGAAGTGAGCACAAGACTTTGTTGTGAACCCCAACACTGGGCCTGCCACATTCAAATCCAGCACTAGGACAACACCTATGGCCCAACTACTGAGTACATATCCAAAAAAAATAAAATGAGTATATAGAAGAGATATCTGTACCCCCAAGTTTATTGCATTGCCATTCATAATATCAAAGATTTGGAAGCAACCTGAGTGTCCATCAACAGATGAATGGACAAAGAAACCGCGGCACCTATTATACTTCATAACATCACATTACACACAGTATATGAATATAATTTTATCTGTCAATAAAAACATTAATTAAAAATGAATTTTGAAAACTTATTTTCCATAGTTCAGAGCCACTGAAGTCAGCCCCGTGGTGGTCTGGGCCTGAGCTCCAGTCTCTCACACAAGCCTAAAGCTTGGAGCTGTATGATCTCATTGGCACCAGAGAAGGTCTAGAGGCTCAGTTTGAGAGATCAGGCCTGGAATATATGCACAATGGAATATTATTCAGCAAAAAAAGAAAGAAAATCTGTCATTTGTGACAACATAGATTAATCTGGAGGACATTAGTTCAGTATTTAGTAAACCTAACTAATTTTGCTTGCTTGTGGTGAAGATCACTAAGGGAAAGTGTTTGTATGAACATAAAATAGAGTTTCAAAAGGGGAGGTAAAAATGATAATAAATTCCATATTGACACTCAGTAAGAAATGAAAATAATAGCACATTAATTTGCAAGTCCTAGTTTTCTCTAAGATAACTTACTATCATGCTAATATGTATATCTTTTATGGTAAAAAAATTCATAAAGGGTACTTTAGCTCACAAAGAGGTTAATGAAAAAATCACTCAATTTAAAATGAATCTATTCAGTGTTGACTAATGTGTAAAAACTGGGTATTGAAGTATTATTTAATTATAAAGTTATATTTTCAACACTTCTGTTAGATACTAGTTTCTGTTGTCACTATTATAAATAAATCTTTTAACTTTATATTCTAGGAGTATAGCTGGATAGATATTCAGAGAGTTGGCAAGAATATAAAAGCGTGAAATTTTAGCAACATCAACAAAGCTTCAGTTTATTTTAGGATATAAGTAAACCACAGCAAATGCCAAACTTTATCTGGTGGCTCAGAGGTTTACGTTTGTTTGTTTCTGCTTTTTTTTGTTTGTTTTATTTCAATATAATTTCAAAGTTACAGAAAAATAGCAAGACCTTGCTTAGTGTCATAATTGCTTAGGGTCCATGACAAAAAAATAAAGAGAGATTAACGCAAGCACAAGATAAAGTGCTACAATCAAGAGATGTGCAGAACCCAATATGTATGAGCCCGCTGCCAGTGTAACAGGACATACTCTTGTATAGTAAAAATTTTTTGTATTATTGGCAAGTGTACACTCTAAAATAGCAATACAAAGTATTTCATAGTAAATAATAAAGCAGTAACTTAGTTATTAATTCTCATTGTCATGTATGACACACTGTATACTTTTATATGACTGGCAGCACAGTAGGTTGTTTACCTCATCACTTCAAACATGTGAGTAGTGCCTTACCCGACAATGCTGTGACAGCTATAATATCACTAGGTAGCAGGAATTTTTCAGTTCAATTATATTTCATGAGACCACCCTCATATATGTGGTTAGTCATTGACTGCAACATCCTGTGCACTGCATGACTGTATTTTTTTTATTATACTTAAATTCTGAGGTACATGTGCAGAACCTGCAGGGTTGTTACATAGGTATACACATGCCATGGCGGTTTGCTGCATCCATCCCCCCATCATATACATTAGGCGTTTCTCCTAATCTTAGCCCTCCCCAAACCCTCACCCCTGCTATCCCTCCCATAGCCCACCCAGCCCCTGACAGACCCCAGTGCGTGATGTTTCCCTCCCTGTGTCCATGTGTTCTCAGTGTTTCACACCCACATATGAGTGAGAACATGCAGCTTTTGGTTTTCTGTTCTTGTGTCAGTTTGCTGAGAATGATGGTTTTCAGCTTCATCCATGTCTCTGCAGAGGACATGAACTCATCCTTTTTTATGGCTGCATAGTATCCCATGGCATATATGTGCCACATTTTCTTTATCCAGTTCATCTTTGATGGGCATTTGGGTTGGTTCCAAAACACACATACAAAGCAGAAAATATGGAAGAGCTATAAAAATTAAAACATAGAGGTAATTACTTCCATATAAAATTTGGATTCTGAAATCAAGAATGACTTTCTGTTTAAGATCTATGAAACATAACTAAAATTGGGCCAAAAATTAATTAAAAACACATGATACAAAAGTAGACATGATACAAATACTATTTTCTCATTATTATGCAAGAAAAAAAATAAGATCCAAAAATAAAATGCAGAAAAAGAACTACAAGAAAATCTATAATAAACTTACTTTTCTAATTGTGTACCAATATAATTGAAGAAAGGCAATCAAGTTCATTATTTTTCATAAAAATATAATTGGGTAAACGCTATTCTGGAGTTGAGAAATAATATACATAATAATATACATGTTGCTGTGTACAGAATAACCAGAAAAATTTGATTGCGAGTTATTCCCTAAAAAATTCTAGGCAGCCTCAGATAGATTCATACAGATCATAGGCATTCCAACAGAATCATTAAGAACAAATAATTCCAACCCTACTTAAACTATTCCAAAATATACAGCAATTAGTTTGATGCTTGAGGATTGATGGTGCTGTACCTGACCTGGTTTGACTAGCTAGTAGTCATCCAGGTCAAAATATTTTTCACCTCTCCCTTGTTATCCCATTTTCTGTTAATACACTCAGAACTTAATATTCCTCCAATTAGTCCAAATCCATTCACAAATTCCAATCCTCTTTGAAACTTATCAGCAAAAATTTTAAGTTAGATACAGTTTTTTAATAATACATATCAAATCATTCTATTTGTGGAAGCTCCCATAAACCCTCTTTTTCTACTTTAAGCTCTGCCTGACCATGAAATGAGATTTACCCTTCTTTTGTTTTGGGATCTAATAGACATTACTTTTTTCCTCTTTATTGTGCTGGAGATAAAGATCCTATCGCATTATATTTGAATTTGTATTGGTTTATCAGCACCTATAAAGCCAACATTTCCAATTTTCTAGTGCACTTCTAATGAGCTTTTCTAGTGCACTTTTAAAAGAGCACTTGACTATGGGGTTAAAATAAGAAGAAAGTATTTTGTATATTTTTTATGAGACAGTATTTGCATGATAAGGCTTTGTCAGGGTGTTTAGAAATCTTACATGCTTTTTTGGAATAATTTCTGTAACTTAATTCAGAAAATTAAGTATAGAGTTTCAAAAATGTTTAGTTATGTTTTTCCCTTAGAGAATACTAAATACCATGTCGAAAACTAATCAGCATCTGGCAGTAAATAGTGACGAATAATGGTCATTTATTGTGGTAATGAATTCTTCATCAATGATTCTACAGTTAAGAGACTTAAAATTTGCCATAACAAATATTGCTTTTACTTGAAATGTACTCAGTATTAACACTACTGTCAATAGTGTTATCACTACTGTCAATAGATATTATCATATATCAACTACTCTCATTTTTTTATGCTTGCTTAATTGAAAAACAAATATTAAGAGTCATAGAATTAGAAAACTGCAACAGATGAGCAGGCACATCTAGTGAGAAATATACCCGAGAGTCTAAGTCAGTTAAACCTCTCTTGAAAGGAAGAATCAAAAGAGAAATTATACTCCTTTAAGAAAATAGGAAGGTTCTGGGACCACAAATTTATTCTTACTACCTTTACAAGTAGAATTATTTGGAAGCCTTAAGGTTTTTTGAGTCACAGGCCAGGACGGTCCTTTGGTTTACTGAAAAGAATTTGACACACAAAGGTTACAAATTTGGGCACCATCTCATAGCTAACTACATTGTAAAACTAAGCTAGATTTTAAAATAAGAGTTTAACACAGATTTCCAATAACTTTTTGAAATAGTAGCTTTCAATAACCCATTCATGTTTCCACTACATCACGAATGCTTTTGTTCCCCGTATGCATCTACCCCACCAAGTTATATTATTGACTAATTTACAAAATGTAGCTTGTGATCAATATATTTGTTGTACATATGTTTTGAGTAAGACTTAACTAATCTGGATCTTTATTCTTCAGTAATTAAGACATAAAATTTCATTTGCAGTACATTGCATGGAATTAGCCTATATTACAAAGTTAAATTTATGTTCTTAGAAATAACAAATTGTCAATACATTTTTAAATAATAGGTAAACATGGAAAAGACTTTTTAGATCATGTTTTGTATGTAAATGTATGTTTTATAGGCAAAGCATTAAGCATATGCTATTTCAAAAAGAGATTATGATTAGATATTGAAAAATACTTTTAAAAAAATAAATTTAACATGTAAAAGACAGACGTAACTCTATTGTGCTTTTGCCTGAATCTATGCAGCCAAATTGATTATTGAGTTTTGAACAGAGAAAGAAATTGAGTAGGGATGCTTTGTACATTTTGTTTCTAAGAAATATTTTTCAATCAACATAATACATATCAAAAGTTAAGGTTTGTATTTGTTTTCTAGGTATCATCTCTAGTTAATTATTTTTCACTAAAACAATTGAAGTTGTTATTTATAGCAATATTTTGATATCAAATTTTGTTCTAAAATATTCTCTTTACTGAAATCACAATAAAGATACACAGTAACATATATTTTACTTCTGATTTTTTTCTTACTCTATTTGCTATTATTGTTTCTCCACACAAATGTTTTGCTTCTGAAAGCCAAAGTCCAACTTCTGCTTTTCTAGACTTCCTGGTAAGTGGAATAGGCAGTCATTGACATCAAAATCAATTTAGAATGCCTGAAAAGAGTTTTATCCGAATTAACTTAAAAAGGAAATCATGTTACCTTCTAAAATTAGGATGTTTGAAAACTTTTAAAAAATGTTTTCAACATTAATATGTCCTTAAGAATATATTTATCAAGTTGCTACATTACATTAAAAATTAGAATGAAGTAACTTTTTATTTTTTAAAGAATCAGATATGGAATACTGTATTTTGCTGTATACTCTCAGATAGTTTGCAGCCTACTAATACTTCCACTTCAAGGTGAGGATATCTAAACCTGTAATGTCTCAGTTTTCCCTTCTGTGATTCTGTCTAATAAGGGTGCATATATCAATAAATTACACTTATTCACAGATGGAAATTTACTGTGCTTTTGATAGCTACCCAGCAATGGAGAGAACCGAAAAAAACTTGACAGTTAACTTACTTGTATCTTCAGCCAAATGGTCTGTCTGTAGATCAAAGTATTCTTTATAGATTCATTATATAATTAATTATTTCACCCAAGAGAATTAATCCCAGAATAACTCTATGTGCTTTATAGCTATAGCATAAACTGAGTTATTCTGTGTTATTTGAATATGATGGAAATGAATATAAAACGAATTAAAGTTTTATTGATAATAATTATTCTATGTAGTTTACATGGCATAAAATTAAACATGTTAATCACCATTCACTCAAAATAATTTTAAAAATTAAGTACTTCCTGAAAAATTTACATTAAAGGATGTTGTAAATGTGGAGTAATATCCTATCATCAACTTAGAAATTCCTCACATTTTCATTAAAAAAAATTCACCTTTTTAGAGAAGAAAAAATTCCAGAAAAAAACATACACAGAAGCATAATAACTATCGACTAGAGTCAACGAAAAGATATTTCTTTTTTATTACCTGCCAGATTTTTTCTAAAGTTGTATTTTTCTTCCAGGCTGAATTATTCTATGAAAATGTTTGTTTATTTCCTCTTCTGAGTAAATTAGGAGGCAAGTTCCCTGGCTTAAAATCTGAAGCAACCTTATCAAACTTAGACATTATATTTCTGACTGCCAAAGGGCTATTTCAGTGCTTGCACACAAGAAATAAAATTTGGGGAAGAAATGGAGTAAGTACACAAATATCTCTGAGAAATATTTTTCAAAAGCTAAAATAACAAAAATAAAACTAAATTCATTTGTATTCGAAATGTACATCAAAATAACAGATTAGAGATATTTTGTGTTCTTAACATAGAAGCAAATCAGGAGGGTTCTGGAATTGGTGGCAGTGGTGGACTGCCTGGGGCAGCCACTGCCAAGATGCCTTCTGCAGGAGGAAAGGTGTGGTTGGGCTGCAGGCTCCACAGAGCCAATGGGAGCCAGGAGTATGCAGGAATCTCTCCCACACACACCCGCAGCAGCTGCAGCCTCTCAGCCACAGCTGCGGACCAAGGCGTCTCCTAACCACTGAGGGCCTGCAAAGGCCAGCCCTGCCCGCAAAGACTTGGAGGTGTCTATTCCCGCTGCCTTGCCTCTCCCTGGTTCCAGTACCTGTTCCTGGGTACTGTCAGTCTAGCTGTGTGTACACCTGCTTAAGAAAGCACTGACATACCAGCCTCCTGCTGCCTTGGTATCCTGACACCAACAAGCATAGGAGTGAGGCAAATGGGATGCTGAGGGCAGCTTGGCACTGGCCTGCAGGTGCTCCTCAGCATAAACAGCCTGGGTGCCAAGAACAGCGGCAAGAAGAAGACAGGCTCTCAGGTGGAAATTGATGGGTCTCCGGTGAGGCCTCACCTTCAAGCTGGGGAAGGCCTGAAACCTAGCACCCAGGCTGCCAGTCCCTCTGACCTGAGTGGGAACTTGGTGCTTTTTCCCAGCCTGCCCATGGCCACCCATGGACCAATCAGAACACACTTCCTCCCCTCTGAAAACATAAAAACCCCAGACTCAGCCAGACTCAAAGAGATGACAGGATGACATGCCTGCAGAGAGAAGCTACCCACTCCAGGGTCTTCTCTGTGCTGAATGCTGAACACTTGTTGGGACATCCTGCCTGTGAAGAGGAGTTACCCAATTTGGGTCTCCTCTGAGCCATTCTGTCACTCAATAAAGCTGCTCTTCACCTTGCTCACCTTCCAATTGTCTGCATACATCATTATTCCTTGACACAGGACAAGTACTTTGGACCTGCTGAATGGTGGGGCTAAAGGAGCGATAACACAAACAAGGCTGAAACATGCCCCTTGCTTGCCACATTGCAGGTGACAAGAAGGAGAGAAGAAAGAAGGAGAAAAGAGGCCAGGCATGGTAGCTCAAGCCTGTAATCCCAGCATTTTGGGAGGCCAAGGCAGGCTGATCATGAGGTCAAGAGATTGAGACCATCCTGGCCAACATGGAGAAACTCTGTCTCTACTAAAAATACAAAAATTAGCTGGGCATGGTGGTGTGTGCCTGTAGTCCCAGCTACTCAGGAGGCTGAGGTAGGAAAATTGCTTGAATCTGGGAGGCAGAGGTTGCAGTGAGCTGAGATTGCACCACTGCATTCCAGTCTGGTGACAGAGTGAGACTCCATTTAAAAAAAAAAAAAAAAAGGAGAAAATAGCTGTATCCCTTCAGGGAGCCCATATCTAGAATCTCCCCAAGCCAGGGCTGTGTCACCCTGTTTTGGGCTCTGGTATTTCCAAGCTTCTGTGCAAGCCCAAATCTAGAAATTCCCCAAGCCAGGGCTGTGACACCCTCTTTTGGGTTCCTGGTATCTCCATACTTCCAGGCATCCCCACGTTCCCCAGTGCTAGCCATGGAAGCTACTTGTGACATGCCTTATCCAGCTGCAGCATCACAGGAATCCAGCACCCGCTCTGGTTCTGGCTCCTGGAGCTGCCCACATCACCACAGCCAGAGTGCCTTCCTGTGCACAGTGGCTGGACTCCTTGCTTGCTGGTCCACAAACCCCTGGTTGCTCTTCTCACCCTTGGCAGGCATGAAATCCAGTCTTGTAGCATGAACCAAGTGTAGCCTGCCAGTCTGAGTGGACAGAACAAGCTAATGGGCCCAAGCATAACTCAGGCAAAGGCACACAGAGGTTTCTAGCCAGAGAAGCATCAACCCCAGAATCCCAAGACAGAATGATTCAAATAGTTAGCAACTGTCTGATAAAAGTAAATGTCACAAGATATTTTATATCAGGAACAAATTAGCTACTGGAATATTGGAAGAATGGTAAATTAATGGTATTTTCCCCCTACAATAATCTATATTTTCCTGATATCTTAAATTTTCCATTACTGCCCTTGGATCCCCAACTATCAGTGTCATTGATGTAGTATATAAGGATCTATTACATGTTAGAAATAAGAAAACACACAAAGTTTCATGCAGTAAGCATTGTTTTTTTTTTAAATGGGCAGTTCACTCTCTTAGCCTACCATGGCCTACTGAAGAGCTTCTAAAACTGGGAAAATAATACCAGTTAAAATTGGGTAAATCTAATTTAGATTTACTTTGACAAAGTAAACAATAGTTATCAAACAGTAAAATTAAGATTATGCATAATACCAAAGAAGTTAAAATAGTAATATATCAAGAAATAGTTTCTATTAATTTCTGATAAACATATTTCTAAAATGTAATCATATTAATATTTCTTAATGTCTGACTCAGCAATCCCATTACTGGGTATATATCCAAAGGATTATAAATTGTTCTACTATAAGGACACATGCACACAAATGTTCATTGCAGCACTGTTTACAATAGCAAAGACCTGGAACCAACCCAAATGCCCATCAAGGATAGACTGGACAGGGAAAATATGGCACATATACACCACAGAATATTATGCAGCCATCAAAAATGGTGAGTTCGTGTCCTTTGTAGGGACATGGATCAACCTGGAAACCATCATTCTCAGCAAACGGACACAAGAACAGAAAAATCAAACACCGCATGTTCTCACTCATAGGCGGGTGTTGAACAATGAGAACACATGGACACAGGGAGGGGAACATCACACACTGGGGTCTGTTGGTGGGAATAGGGGAGGGACAGTGGAGGGTGGGGAGTTGGGGAGAGATAGCATGGGGAGAAATGCCAGTTATAGGTGAAGGGGAGGAAGGAAGAAAATCACACTGCCATGTGTGCACCTCTGCAACAATCTTGCATGTTCTTCACATGTACCCCAAAACCTAAAAGCAAAATATATATATATATTTCTTAATGAATACCATTTTATTTATACCTCATATATATAATCAATATTAGGTTTTTTTTAAACAATAGCTCTCAAAGATGCTATATTCACAGAAAGGCAATTTTCTTTGTGGCAACTTAATCATTTGATGAGTGAATAGTATATGAGTTATTTTCTATAAGTGATGTAGAAAACAACTAATAATATGATTCTAAATATCTCACCTGGAACTATCTTTTAATAATAACTAGGCATTGCATCTTGAGAAATTGAGAAATATCTATTTTTCAAAGTCACATTTTTTTAAATGTGATATAAAAACAACACTAATTTGCTTTCCCACATAAAGAATTTATACAGGAATAATTTTAAAAAACTGGCAAAATTCTGGACCAAGCAAGACTATGCAAATAAATTAGAAAAATATGGGATTCTTTTAAACTAAATTGACATCAACATGCTAATGACTGTGTTCTGATTTCTAGAGATTTTATTATAATTTGAATCCTCAATTAGGGTCCTTTTAAGCCAAGGATGCTAAAACATTGTGTTTAATAGCACAAACTCTCTAAGAAAACCTCTCAGGTTTATCTCCCACATCTTTCACATATCAATTATATGCTTATGCACACGTTACCTAAATTTTCTGTGCCTCAAACAATGGATCAAGAAAGTTAATTCTAATGCAATACTTTAAAATTCAATATCAAAAAATGGACCAATAAAGTTAATCCTAAAGCAACAATTTAAAATTCAATACTAAAACAAATTAATTACATTATTTAAATGACGTTGTCTTTCTATTATAAGCCATAATAGTTCTTTGATCATTGAAGAGGATGATGCATTCTTACTGATAAATTTAGCCAGATTACATAACAAAAGGAAGGAGAACGAAATTTTTCTAGGAATTATGAGGCATACTTTAAGTAGTATATTTAATTTGCTCTTTCAAAATCTCTGTAAGATAGATAATGATAATTGCAATATTAAAATTGTGTACCTCAAGTACTATTTATGGACTCCTTGATGTATTAGACTTCACTAAGTGAAGTCTAATATGCATTATTATATAATATCCTTACAACAAATAATTAAATATATATTATTATTTACATTTTAAGGGTAGGAAACAGTGCTTCAAGGAGTTTTCATTGTTTTTTGATGTTAGTTCAGTGGTAGGACATGAATCAAAGATTCCAAACTCTTTAGATTTGGATGCAAAGCACCCCAAACTGTGCTTTTGAGGACGATCAGGTTGTCTTGCTCAAGAATGAACAGATTGACAGTTCCAGAGTTGGAGCCAATATACCTCATTCCACATGTGGTGCTTAAGCAGTTTCATAGAACAATAAAATCAATCAATTCTTTTATGTAACTACGTAATGAAATTAAGGAATATAATAAAAGGCAATATGTTAGTATTATTTAAATATGAGAAAATAATTTTTATTCATCACTTTCTGTTTATATCTACAATCATTTTTACAAAATTAGCCATGTTGAAAGATATGCCTTTGAAATATATATACATGAACTATAAAGACTTTGTCACAAATTAAGGTAAGAATTATAGACACAATTTTTTTTTTTTTTTTGAGACAGAGTTTTACTCTTGTTGCCCAGGCTGGAGTGCAATGGCGCGATCTCGGCTCACCGCAACCTCCGCCTCCTGGGTTCAGGCAATTCTCCTGCCTCAACTGTGCTTTTTTAAATAGGCAAAATAAGCATCATCTTGCCTGTTTTAATGTTAATTGTGTCCATAATTCCATCAGTCTTTGTGTCCTAGTCTTGCTGAAGCAAAAGACAATTTATTTTTTCAAAAAAGATCCAAGAAGGAAGAAAGAAGGCAGAGAAGGGATATTACTTAATACAGCAGTTCTTTTATGAGAGAGAAAATATCTTTTCAATCAGCCTCTAGTATTCCAGGATTGACAATAATGTATCCACCAGCTGTGATCTTTTCACTGATGCTTTTCTATTCTCTCATTTTTTATAAAGCATCTGAATTGTTTTTTCTTTCTCCCTTACATTCCATTCTTTTTATTTAAAATGATTTTAAGTTTTACATTTTAGCTACTTTTCATGTTGTTTTGTATATGTTATGATGTGTTTTGGATCATCTTAATCTATTATCTCTGATTTAGGATAGTATAACAAACTTTGTCTGTGTTTCTCAAAATTTTTATGTGTTGAAACCTTAATTCCAGGATGATATGCTAAGGTGGGACTTTGGGGAGGAAATTAGAGCATGAGGGTAGAGCCCTCATAAATTGGATTAGTGAGTGCTCTTTGCTAAATCTTTGTGCTCAAAAGAGGGTAACGTACTTATTTTCTGCATGTGCAGGAAAAGTACTAGGTTAAGAACAGCTGTCTGATCTATTGAGCTATTTCTCAATTCATTGTCAAGCATTCTTAACTTTGTGGGTGCTCAATGTTAGACATGTACAGCTTTGCAAAGGGAAGAGGTAGTAAATTATTCAGCAGTGCGATTTCAAGGCAGCCATTCACTCAAGTTCTCTGACTCCAGTCTGTCCAACCCTGAATCCACATTTTCAGACCAACTAACCTGAATCTACATTTTCAGCACCAAGTAACTTGCAGACTGTTGTTTTAAATCATTTTGTTTCCCTTGCAATAATTAATCAATAAAAATGTTTAACAAAATCTTCAATGAATGTATGTATTCAATATTAATATAAATGACTGGCTTTTCCCAGAAAAATGCAAAATCTTTTGAAAGCAAAACTTCTTTGGATTTGAGCAAATCAAAAACCTATTTGAAGGATGCCCACCAGAAACATAGCCATAAATCAATCAAATATGAAATTAGCAGACATGAACTTGTTAGGAGAGAAAATCTGCAAAGGGCATGCACATCCCTGATCATCCTCCAGTGTTCCAGATTTCATGGCTTATATGTCTCCCTGTATTGAGCAGTTTCTGTAGCTACACTGACAAATAAGTAGATCAAGGCAAATACAGTACGTGACTGCCATACTTACTTTATGGAGGTGGAAGTTGGAAAAAGTGACTGGGTGGGGTTGTTTGCTGTTAATGAGCATGTTTCCTGCTTGCTCAAAAAGTGCTAGGCCCTTCATCTTGGGTGCCAGAAAAATAATGCCCACAACAGCATTTGCAGCTGTGTACTAATTTTAAGTTATGTCACCTGATCAGCTATAGGAATCTACTTTTATGAAGAAGAATTGAGGCATGCAGCTTCAACTGAGCTCCCAGAAAATACGCAGATGCAGCAAACACTATCTTGCTAGCCTGTGAGTGAAACACCTGGACTGGCTTCTGTGCAGTTTTACTAATCCCAGTTTGACTGTTCTAGCTAACAACACTTAGAGCATACAAAAGCTGTCCCTGTTCAGTCCTATTAGCTTCCACAATTTTAGCAAATAAGTGATTTTTTTATTAAGCCACTAAATATTGGATTTTCTTTTGGCTTTAATTAAATTTTATTTTAAGGTAAGTGTATATTCATATACAATTCTAAGAAACAATGCAGAGATCTCGTGTATACTTAACTCAATTTCCTCCAGTGGTAAAAATAATTGCTAAAACTGTAGCACAATGACAACCAGTATATCTACAATGATGGAGGCAAAATAGAGAACGTTTCCATCATTACAAAAATCCTTTGTGTAAAACTTTTAGAGTCACATACACCTCTCTCTTTGAACGCTATTGCTGACTTTTAACAACCACCAACCTCTTCTCCATTTTTATAATTTTGTCATTTCAAGAATGTTATATAATGGAATAATACAGAATCCAACATTTTAGAATTGACTTTTTTCATACAGCATAATTATCTGGGCACTTAAGTTATTTTGTGTTTCGATAGTTGGCACTGTATACTGCTGAGTAGTATTTCATGGTGTGGGTGTACCACAGTTTTTAAAATATTAACAGTTGGAGGATAGTCACATTAATTTCAGTTTTAGTCTCTTTAGTACAGATTTTGTAGTAAATATAAATTTTCATTTTTCTGGCATGAAGGTGCAAGAGTAAAATTCCTGGGTTATATGGTAGCTGCTTTTTAATTTTACAAGAAACTGGTAAAAATTTTTAGTCATTCTGTATTCCCATCAGCAATGTGAATGATCAGTTTCTCTACATCCTTGTATCTTTTGGTTTTCAAATAATTTTTAGGATTTTTAATAGGTATGTTAAAGGGTGAAATCTCATTGTGTTTGTAATTTATGTTTCTCTAATGTCTGATTATGTTCAACATTTTTTTAACATGGTAAATTGCCATCTGTATGTACTCTAAGTGAAATATATTTTCATATATTCATTATCTAATTATATTTTTTACCTGTAAAGTTTGAGACTACTTTATATATACTAGATATAAGTATTTATCAGATATGTGGTCTAAAAATACTTTCCATCATTCTGTAGCATTTTCTTCCATCTTAACAGAGTTTTTGTGAATCAAAATTATTTCAGTGTTGATAAAGTCAAATTTATGAATATTTTATAGGTTATGGTTCTACTGTTAATAACTCTTCATATAGTCCTATGTCCTGAGTATTTTTTCCAATTTTTAAATAATTTTGATATTTGTGTTTTATACTTTTTATAAATAATGCATTTTGGATTGGTTTTGTTATAAGTTTATCTAACTTGAGAGTTTTCCTGTTTATTTCTATCTATTTATTAATTTTTCTTGATTTCTTCTTTGCTTTTTGTCATTGTTTTTATTTTGACTTATGGATGCCCAATTTCTGTACTACTGTTTGTTGGAAATAATGTCATTTTTTTTCATTGAGTTTCTTTTTCAACTTTGTCAAAAAATTAGTTGGGCATATTTCTCCCAGATGCACTGGGAGAATCCAGTGCATCTGCTTCTGGATTCTCCATTGTTTTACATTGATCTTTGCATACATACCCCTGTTAACACTGCAGCATTTTGAGTAGACATACTATAAATTTTAAAACTGAGTAAACTTTTTTACCACTTTGTTATTATTTTGCAAAATTTTTATGCATTTTAGTTTCCTTGTATTTTTCATTTATTCTTCAGAATAATCCTCTTTTTATCTTGATGGGGTTTTGATAGAAATTTTAGTAAAATGAATTTCCCAGTTTTATTTTAAGTTTTCTAAATGTGTGTGTTCTTAATAATCATGTCTGTGACTCATTAGGCATATTCAACTGAGCACCTTAAATTCTTTTCATCTGTTCTTTTTTCCAATTTCTGGAACACACAGGTCTCTTACCCTCTAAGTACAATACACAATGTGTATTGTACTATGATGTCTAATAAGTAATTCACATGTTTAGACAAAGTAATTTGAGATATTGTACTCCAATATACAAGTTACTTGAGGAATTGTACATCGTAATACATTTGTGCATCATAGTACAAATAATCAACACAAAACTTGAAATAAATAAGAGAATTTAGTGTATATCATACATGTTTTTTGGTTTTTTATTTGATTATTTCTCCAGTTGAGAAATTGTTATTTTTCTACAAAATTAGTTTTAGTTGCGAATTATAAATCAAAGTATTTTCAATTAACTGTGCAAACATAAGATATTAGAAAAGTGTGAAGAAGTTAAAAAATACTATTATAGTGTTAAAATTTATTAATTCTCTCTAAATATTGGACATATCTTGAAGGCAAAAGAAGACAAAAATGTAGAGGAAGTAAACATTATGTCCCAAAATTTATATATGCACATACATCTTTTTAAATGACCATGAGATATAAACAAAATTTATTATATAGAGTACTAAAGAAATGTTAACATTATTTTAAAGTAGAGATTTTTATAGAAATTAATTCACATTATTACTCTTCACAAATGAAATTACAAAATTTTAAATTTAACAAAAATTTTAACTACTTTAAAAGTAAGAAATATTTCAAAATGCATTTTGTATTAATAAAAATTTAAAAGGAAATAATAAGCTTTCTGGAAACAATAAGAGAACAGTTACTTACAAAAAACATGGGGTACAGAAAAAACCTCTCATAAAAAATTTGTAACTCCATAAAAAATGTATAACATCTTTTATAACTTCTTTATTAAGAAATATATAAATAAAATAAACTCATCCTGAAAAATTAGAAAAGTCACAGGAAAGTAGTGGAATAATCAACTAAGAGAAACAAATGTAAAAGTAAAATAAATGTAATATAAAGTCAAAACTAACAAAATGTAAAATAAAACAATAGCAATAATACAATTTAAATTTCTTCTTTGAAAATAAATTTTAAAAGATAAATTGTTCAAGCACATACTTACGATAAAAGAAACTGGAAGAGAAAACAAACATCTAAATTTTGTGTGAATAAAAGCTGTACGAAAAATTAAAATAAGAAAATACAGAAACTATCCAATGATAATCTCAATCGACACAGAGGAAGCCTTTGACAAAATTCAACAGCCCTTTATGCTAAAAACCCTCAATAAACTCAGTATTGATGGAACGTATCTCAAAGTAATAAAAGCTATTTACGACAAACCAACAGCCAATATCATACTGAACGGGCAAAAACTGGAAGCA
>CM052650.1:121935972-122009640 GCA_028533165.1 Leontopithecus rosalia
AGGACCTAGAAATAGAAATTCCATTTGACTCAGCAATCCCATTACTAGGTATATATCCAAAGGACTATAAATCATTCTACTATAAGGACACATGCACAAAAATGCTCATTGCAGCACTGTTTACAATAGCAAAGACCTGGAACCAACCCAAATGCCCATCGATGATAGACTGGACTGGGAGAATGTGGCACATATACACCATGGAATATTATGCAGCAATCAAAAATGATGAGTTCGTGTCCTTTGTAGGGACATGGATGAATCTGGAGAACATCATTCTCAGCAAATTGACACAAGAACAGAAAAGGAAACACCATATATTCTCACTCATAGGCGGGTGATGAACAATGAAAACACATGGACACAGGGAAGGGAGTACTACACACTGGGGTCTATTGGGGGGAATAGGGGAGGGACAGTGGTGGGCGGAGCTGGGGAGGGATAGCATGGGGAGAAATGTCAAGTGTTGGTGCAGGGGCAGAAGGCAGCAAAACACACTGCCACGTGTGTACCTATGCAACTACCTTACATGTTCCGCACATGTACCCCCAAACCTAAAACACAATAAGAAATAAAAAATTTAAAAAAAAAGAAAGATTTCATCATCACAACTGACTGGTACAGGAAAAATATGCTGAAAACACTAATTAGAAGAGTAGATATTGGATGGCAATAAAATGTCTACCCTAAAAAATCAAATTGGATTAAAATTAGTCAAGCTATTTTTTAACCATATTAATTAATAATTCAAATGTCTCTTCACGCCAAAGTAAATACTGGAATCCTCACCAATGTTTTATGGAGCTGAAATGAGTTGAAACCCAAATGCCAGGAAATAGTGCATTTAACATATTCAGCACAGACTAATCTCACTTATGAACGTACACACACAAAAAATGTGCTAAACATATTAATGACAAATTTTAGCACAATCATTTATAGATACATGTACATGCTAAATGTGTTCCCTATCAAATATCCAGAGGTAGAAATACTATTAATATAATATTTTACCTCAACAGATGCATAGTCAGAATTGTTGATACTACAAATAGATGGTAACACATAATTTTATAAATATAGACTGTATTCTCACATAAACTCTAAGTAAAATGGAATAGATGGAAAGTAATTGAATGATTATGTACTATTAACAACTGCATGTAATATTCTGAATACTGAAACAATTAAACAATTTCCAGCAAATCAGAAACTAGACAGGGCTACCTACTACTACAATTTGTATTTGAAATTGTTTTGGAATTTCTAAAAACATAAATTTCTGGAATAAGAGAGAAAAATCATGCTTCAGATAGTATAGTTATACATTCAGGAATTCTAAGAGACTCAAATTTAAAAATATTATATAACTTATAGAACTAATAAGATTGATTTTGTTTGATGAAATTTAAATTTAAAAATATTAATGAATGTTATCAATTCTATTTGTAGGATAATATAAATGCTTCTATTAACTTCAGCAGCAGAAATGTAATTATAACTTTAAGATGAAGTGAATTACTCCATACAAAGGAACTAAGAAAATCTTGCTGAATCATAGGCGGAATATCAGTCTTTATAACTATAGGTATTGCAGATTATACATAAGAGAGAGGAGGAAGGAGGAAGAGATGTAATTAAATGACTTAAGCAATTAAGTTTCTCATATTTTAGACACAAATCTTCAATCTGAACATTTAAGTGTGTCCGATGACTCACTAAATTTCCTTATAGCCATTGCTGTTCACACTTCTTCCAACAGTGATAAATAAAGATGACAATTTCTGTCACTTAAGACTACCCACTATAGCTAATGTCATAAATCAGACACACCACTAAGTTCAGAGACCATGCCTCCATGAATGGGACTAGTGATTTCACAAATTAATGCTTTATTCTTACAGGAGATATCGACAGCAATACTAAATTTTAAAAGGATAGATTCAGACATCTCCCTGGACAAACAACAGGATGCTCCCCCAACCACCGGCCTTTGGAACAAGTTACCTATACAGGTTGTACAGCCAAAACTGTGTGTCAGTACCCATTCAACTTCTCATAAAGAAAAGTTTCAAAGATCCTGGTCCAGTGTTTTTCCTGTTTGGTGGTCCCTTCCTCTAGTATCTCCAGGAACATTTCTGTCTTCGGCCTTATATCAGACTTTTTGCAAACGGTAGTAACTATATCACTAACTTTGTACAAGATATACTCTGGGCAGAAAAAAAACAAACAAACTAAGGCCAAGTACTCTTTGTAAGTATTTAACTAAAAGCTATTCACAAAACCACTAATCTATCTATACCCTAAAAGTAAATCCTATATTAAGATGTATCTATTCCCATGGTTTGTTCACTAAGATGACACCATATTACTTGATCTATATATCTATATTTAACATATTAAATATACTACAGTAACAATTCTTTTGATGATTATATTTTACAGCAATTTCAGAAATATAGAAAAAAATGTGCATGCAGGGAATAAAATGTTTCCTTCCTCTTCCACTCACAGTTACTATGATTATTAATGTTTTGTATTAGTGTGATACATTGATGTGATAATTTGTACCACTATTAATATTAATATTAATTGAAGTCCATAGCTGACATTAGGGTTTACTCTCTATGTTATGGGTTTTGACAAATGTCTAATATCATGAATAGACCATAACAGTATCATAACTGGTTTCACTGCCCTAAAAAAAACTCATTATCCCCCCTCCATATTTCTCTTCCCTATCCCTTAAACTCTGGTAACTACTGATATATTTGTACTTTCTCTGTAGCTGTGTCCTTTTTCAGAATGTCATATAGATTTAATCATATAGTATGGAGTCTTTTTAGACTGGCTTTTTTCACTTAGCAACATGCACTTAAGGTTCCTTCATTTCTATTCATGACCTGATAGTTCATTTCTGTTTATCTTTGAACAATACTCCATTTTGGAAATGTTTATCTACTCACTTATTGAAGAATATTTAGTTGCTTCCAGTTTGGGCAATTATGATTAAGACTGCTATAAACATTTACTTGTAGTGTTGGAATTCATTCGGGGTGGCTGGCAAAATATTACAGAGAATATTTATAGAAAAATATAAATTATAGTCTCAAACATTTTGGAAGGCTGAAAAGTTTTACTGGGACAGGCCGAAGGTGGCCAGCTTGTCCATTAATTTAGGGAGAAGATAGAGGCCTTTGCCAGTTAAGTCTGTTTACCCTACATCACTTTGTCTCTACTTTGTTTACTCATGTTAATTTTGTTCTGTATAGCCGTCTGAGGGGGAGATCAAAGGAGAATTATCTGTTAATAGAGTTTACTCTGGGCTGAGAACTTAAAGCCTTTATTATTTATAAAACCCCTCTTTTAACCATGTTAATTATCCACAAGTGTGTTAACTTAGAATCCCTGTTGTAAAATATTGAGGGAATAAAAGTGTGGATGGACAGAGGGTCTGGGTCAATTGGTTGCATTTTGCCCTGTAAAAGCAGCCAACAGCCATCCCTAGCCCACTTGTATCACTGAAATGATGTGAGAGTGCATTCACTCGTCGTCATTGAGTCAGGGTCTGCAGGTCAGACTTCTGTAGGTAGTGACCGACATTTCATTGCAGGTTTTTGTACAGTTATAAATTTCTAACTTATTTATGTAAATATCTAGAAATGTGAAGCCTGTATTGAAAGCCTGTGTTTAGCTTTGTAAGAAACTGCCAAACTAGCTTCTAAACTGGTTGTTCAATTTTGCCTTCCCATAGTGATGAATGAAAGTTCCCATCACTTCTCACCCAAATTCAGAAAAGACACAACTTGGAAAACCACAATAAATAGGAGAAACTCTAGAGTCAAGACCATGTTTCAGCAAAAAAAATGAGGATGAAGGAAAGGATAACCAACAATTACTTCATGATTAAGTCATGCATTAGGGAAGTGTCTTTAGTTATCCATCAGAGCATTGCATTTTGGAAATATAAACTAAGTACAAACTAAGCAATAAATTGAAAGACTTGGAAAAAGTTATTAGCTCTGTGTATTGGAAAGAGAACAGAAAAAAATGCTGAATTTAATACAACTTTACAAGTAAAATGTTCATAAACATGTACAGTTAAGTTTTCTGAAAAAGAAGCATTCACTGATTTCTTTGTATTTTATTGAGCATAAATATCTAACACTACATCATGAATCTAAATGAAGCAACAGAAGTGTGACAAATGGTACGTTTCCTTGCATTTAAAAATGCATCTGTATTTCTCTCATTTGTTTAGGACATTTTGGAAATATAATAGCCATTTTAGCAGTAATACTATGGACACAGACAAATTGAATAAACTTTCAATTTAATAAACAATAATGTCCTGGAACAGAAATGCAAAATGATACTGTAATCATTCCTTGCAATTACTAACAGTCAAATATTTGGAGCTTAACAAAGAATAATTCCTAGAGTTCAGTTAACCTTTTCCTTTAACTAGGAAGTATTATCAATAGATTCAGTAAATAGCCTCTGTGAATAGTCTCTGCAAATTATATTTACCTGAACCTTAATAGAAGACTCAAAAGTATACTATATCAAATAAAATTCATATACAATCTATTATATACTGCTAGAAATATTTTGTTAAAATTGATCATTGATGCCTATAATGACTATTAATAGTTAAACATAGAAAAGAGTATGGCTAAGATAAACAACTAATAGTTAAGTTTATCATTAATTGATAACCTTGTGATTTGAAAAAAAGCTTACCATCAAAAGAGTGCAGGTAGAATCTTCATTAATAAGAAAAATCAATTTTTAAGGAAATATTCATCTTTGTTTCCTTTTTATTAGATTTTATCTACCTTCAATATCTTTTGAACCAATAAACAATGATTTACTCTTGGAGTTGTAATTTCAATATAAAATCAAATAAATAAGTTTGTTTTATTTGTACTCATTAGGGCAATTTTAACATTATATTGAAACTGCTGGATAGCAGTTTAATACTACTAATAATGAACGGCCATGTTTAAGTAGCAGGTAGAAAATTAAGGCAGAAGAGTTTAAATTCACAATTGAAAGGTAAATGAGCAAAAGTTTGCAAATCATTAAAGTTTTAATATCCTTTTAAATTTATCTCAGTTTAAGTCTTCTAGATTTCAGTGAGTTTCAATTTAATGTGGTATATATTGAAATAATGAGATTTATAGAAGAGATATATTATCATTTTTAATAGTTATACTGATATTATATTCTCATATGTAACTGTATCTAGTTAAGCATTTAAATGGTGAACCAAATGAACTACTTGGTTCTCAGAATAGATGACAGTTCATAAATCACTTATTACAAATTTCAAAGTAGCAAACAGAAGTTAACATCCTTTCAAACTAAGCAATAAGTTGAAAGACTTGATAAAGGTTATTGGCTCTGTATATTGGAAAGAGAGCAGAAAAAAAAAGAATTGTGAATTTAATACAATTTTACAAGTAAAATTTTCATAAGCAAGTACAGTGAAGTTTTATGATAAAATGCATTCACTGATTCTTCTTTGTATTTTATAGGGTATTAATAATATTTAACAATATATCATGAATCTAAACTGAACCACCAGAAGTGTGACAAATGGCACATATTCTTGCATTTCAAATTGCATCTGTATTTCTCTACTTTGTTTAGGACATGAAACAGCTGATATATTGGGCAGCAAATGAGTCATCTAATGGGAACTCCACAAAACTTGGAGGTTATTATATATAGCTACATTTTTGGGAATATATTTATTTTTTCTCCCATCCCCTATACCTACATTTTATGAGTTATTTTCCCATTTACATCCATCAGTTGTTGTACATCAACTGTTGTCTTTATTTATTTATTTTGAGATGGAGTCTTGCTCTGTAGCCCAGGCTGAAGTGCAGTGGTGTGATCTTGGCTCACTGCAACCTCAGCCTTGTGGGTTTAAGCAATTCTCCTACCTCAGCCTCCAGAGTAGCTGGGACTACAGTCATGTGCCACCACACTTGGATTAATTTTTTTGTGGTTTAGTAGAGATGGCATTTCACCATGTTAGCCAGGATGGTCTCAATTTCCTGACCTTGTGATCCACCCACCTTGGCCTCTCAAAATGGTGAGACTACTACTGTGAACCACCATGCCTGGCCTGCTATTTGTAAAAGACAGTACTGATTAAATGAAGACAGAAATTTATGCTGTAAGCTCAGCCTATTGACAGAGGATGATTAATGTGGATTAGAAAATATTAACTATAGAGCATAAGTGAGGGGTTGTAGAAGTAAGTAAGACTGATGATCTTCAACCATCCTTACACATCCTAGAGCCCCTTGGCCCCTGGCAAAACTTCCTTACTGAGAAGCTACAACCCTAGTCAAAGCCCTCATCACTTCATTGGCTTGGACTACTGACGCAGCCTTCTGACTAACCTATCCACAATATTTACTTTTTAGTGATTCTACAGACTGCAAAATATGTTTTCAAAGCTGAATATTTAAAAAAATATTCAGATTATCTGATAATGAAATAGCAACACAATAATAGTGTAAGACTTCACTACTCCACTGACAATATGTGACAGCTCATCAAGACAGAAAGTCAATAGTAAAACAATGCACTTACACTATACACTAGAGCAAATAGTCTTAACAGATATTTATGGAATGTTCTACCCAACAACTGCAGAATATACATTCTTTTCATCAGCATGTGAAACATTTTAAAAGATCGACCATATAAAAGGTCACAAAACAATCTTAATAAATTTAAGACATTCTAAATCATATTAAGTATCCTCTGAGAGTACGTGGAATAAAACTGATAATTAACTCCAAAGGAAATTCCCAAAAGTATTCAAATGCACAGCAATTAAATAATCTGCTCTTGAATGATCTTGGGTGAACAATGAAACCAGGATGGAAATTTTAAAATGTTATGAACTGAATGATAATAGTGCACAAATCTCTGGGATACAACCAGAGTGGTGCTAGGAGGAAAGTTCATAGCATTAAATGCCTACTCAAAAAATCTGAAAGACCACAAATGAACACCTAAGGTCACACCTCAGGAGCTAGAGAAAAAAGAACAAATTGAACTTAAACCCAGCACAAGAAACGAAGTAAGAAAGATTAGAGCAGAACTAAATTAAATTGAAACAAACACTGAAAATAAGTGAAACAAAAGCTATTTTTTAAAACAATAAACAAAATTAATAGATTATTTGTGAAATTAACCAAGAAAAGAAGAGAGAAGTTCCAAATAAGCTCAGTTAGAAAATAAATGAAAGTTATTATAACAAATACCACATAAATATAAAAGATTATTCAAGGGTACTAGGAATGCCTTTATGAACATAAGCTAGAAAATCTAGAGGAGATGGATAAATTCCTAAAAATATATAGTCCTCCTAGATTGAATGAGGAATAAATAGAATATCTGAACAGACCAATAACAAGTAAAAAATGACAAATAAAGAAAATCTCAATAAAAATAAATCCAGGACCATATGGATTTATAGCTGAATTCTATCAGACATTTAAAGGAAAATTGGTACTAATCCTGTTGAAACTATTACAAAAAGAAAAAAGAGAGAATAGTTTCTGAATTAGTCTATGAAGTCAGTATCACTATAATAACAAAACATGAAAGGACATAACAGAAAAAGAAAACTAGAGACCAATATTCCTGATGAAAATAGATGTAAAAATTCTAAACAAAAACCAGCTAACTAAATCTGACAACATATCAATAGATAATATAGCATGGTCAATTTGGTCTCACACCAAGGAGGCAGAAATGTTTTAATATACACAAGACAACAAAAGTGATCTTCACATAAACAGAATTAAAAACAAAAATTACATGATCATCTCAAATCTTGCAGAAAAAGCATTTTACAAAATCCAGCATTTCTTTGTAATAAAAACCTCAGCAAAATTGGCATAGAAGAGACCTATCTCATGGTTTCTGTGACAAGCCCACAGCCAAAATCATACTAAATGGAGAAAAGTTGAAATAATTCCCCTGGAAAATCGGAACAAGACAAGATTCCCACTTTCACCAATTCTATTCAACATAATACTGAAAGTCTTAGCAGAGAAATCAAACAAGAGAAAAAAAATAAATGGCATCCAAATTGGTAAAGTGGAAGTCAAACTGTCACTGTTTGCCAGTGATATAATTATATACCAAGAAAACCCTAAAGACTCAACCAAAAAACTTCTAGATGTAATAAATGAATTCATTAAAGTCTTAATATACAAAGTTAATGTACACAAATCAGAAGCACCGATATATGCCAATAAAGACCAAACTAAGACTCAAATTAAGAACTCAATCCCTTTATACAGCAGCCAAAAAAAAAAAATACTTAGAAATATACCTAACCAAGGAACTGAAAGATCTCTACAAAGAAAACTACAAAACATTGATGAATTAAATCATAGATAACACACACAAATGGCAACACATTCCATGTCTATGGAGGGATAGAATCAATATTGTGAAAAGGACCATACTGTCAAAAGCAATCTACAGATTTAATGTAATTTTCATCAAAATACTATTGTAACCACGTTTTGGGATGCACAGGGGAGGCACAGCTCCCCAGAGAGAATGTTGTAGGTTCTTGGTCTCTCACCCTCTCAAGAATGAGAGAGGGGACCATGGCAGGTGTGTGGTACACTGGTAAAACCAATACCATTGTATTGATATTTATTTACCCAAAAAAAGTGTTCCAGAAAAGTGATTTATTTAGAGAGACAGAGAAACAGGGGAAGAAGAAAGAAAGCTTCCATTAAGAGGGTGGAAGGGGACTCCAGAGGAAAAATCCAGGAGAAAGAAAGACATATTCCACAAGAGAGTTTGTGGAAGGGGATACAAAGATGGAGTCCAAAAGGGTGTGGAGGAAGGGGACTTTTAACCTGGGAGGAACCCCCACTTTCTCCAAGACCTCTGGCCAATGAAAGGAGTTCCTTAGAACTTCCCTTGGAGTGACTGATTTTTTTATTCTTCCTGGGTCTTGGAAAATTAAAACAGAGAAGTTAAATCTCTCAGATGGAGAGAGATGGCAGGGGGCATGGTGCTAGGAAGTTCCTGTCCTTAAAACTACGCCCCCTTGTGGACCCAGAAAAGGAACACATTCCCTCAGTATTATCATTTTTCACAGAACTAGAAAAAAAAATCCTAACATTCATGTAGAACCAAAAATGATCCCACATTGCTAAAGCACAACTAAGCAAAAGAATAAATCTGGAGGCATCTCATTTCTGGATATGGTTTGGCTCTGTCCCCACCTAAATTTCATGTCAAATTGTACTTCCCAGTGTTGGAGGAGGGGCCTAGTAGGAAATGATTGAATCATGGGGACTGACTTCCTCCTTGCTGTTCTGGTAATACCGTTCTTATGACATCTGGTTGTTTGAAAGTGTGTAACACTCCTCTTTCACTCGCTCTCTTCCGCTTCACCATGTTTGAATGGTGCTTTCTTCTACAACTTTGGCTATGATTGCAAGTTTCCTAAAGCCTCCACAGCCATGCATCCTGCAGAGCTTTTGGAATGATAAGGCAATTAAATCTTTTTTCTTCATAAATTACCCAGTCTCATGTATGTCTTTAGAGCAGTGTGAGAACAATCTAATACAGAAAATTGGTACTAGGAATTAGGGCATTGCTATAAAGTCACCTGAAAATGTGGAAGCAACTTTGGAACTGGGTAATATGCAAAGGTTGGAAAAGTTCTAACAGGTCTAAGAAGAAAAGAGAAAGATGAGGAAAAGTTTGGAACTTCCTAGAGACTTGTTGAATGGTTGTGACCAAGAGGTTGGTAGTGATATGGACAGTGAATTCTAGGCTGAGGTAGTCTCAGTGAAGATGAGAAACTTATTGGAAATTGGAGTAAAAGGTCAGGCTTGCTATGCTTTAGCAAAGAGACAGTGGCATGTTGCCCCTGCTCTAGAGATCTCTAACTTTCAGCTTGAGAGACATGATTTATGGTATCTAGCAAAAATAAATAAATAAATAAAATTCTAAGCAGCAAAGCATTCAAGAAGTGTCCTGTCTGCTTCTAAATGCCTATGCTCATTTGTATAAACACAGAAATGAACTGAAACTATAACTTATATTTTAAAGGGAGGCAGAGCATAACAGTTGAGAAAATTTGCAGCCTGTCCATGTAAAAGAAAAGAAAAACTCATTTTCTGGAGAAGAATTCAAGACTGAAGAAATCTGCATGAGTAAATAAGAGTGGAATGTTAATAGCCAAGACAATGAGGAAAATGCCTTCTGAGCATCAAGGAGATCTTTGCAACAGCCCCTTCTGTCACAGGCCTTTAAGTCTAGGAGGGAAAAATAGACCAGGCCCAGGGACATGGCACTCTGCATCCCAGGTGCTCAAGCTCCAACTGTGGCTAAAAGAGGCCAAGATACATCTTAGGCCAGTGTTCCAGAGGATGAAAGCCATCAGAAGCTTTAGTAGTTTACACATGGTTTTGGGTCTGCAGGTGGACAGAGTACAAGAGTTGAGGCATGGGATAATCTGTCTAGATTTTAGAAGATGTATGGAAATGCCTGGTGGTCCATACAGAAATCTGCTACAGTTGTTTCTCATGGACAATTTCTACTAGGTCAGTGCAGATGGAAAATGTGGGGTTGGAGACCACACACAGTCTCTACTGGGGTTCTATCTAGTGGAACTGTGAGAGGAAGGCCACCATCCTTCAGATCTCAGAACAGCAGAGCCTCAGACAGCTTGCACCATGTGTCAGGAAAAGACACAGGCACTCATTGCCAACCTATGAAGGCAGCTGTGGGGGCTGTACCCTACAGAGCCACAGGGGCAGAGCAGCCCAAGGCCTTGGGAGCTCACCCTTGCATCAGTGTGTCTTGGATGTAGCACATAGAGTCCCAGGATTTAATTTTGGAGCTTTAAGATTTATTGGCTGCCCTGCTGGGTTTTGGACTTGCTTGAGGCTTGTAGCCCCTTAGTTTTGGCTGGTTGGTTTCTCACTCTTGGAATGGGTTTATTTACCTAATGCTTCTACCTTCATTGTATCTAGAAGTAACTAATTTGTTTTTTATTTTACAGGCTTATAGGCAGATGGTCTTGTTTTATCTCAGATGAGACTTTGGGCTTGGAATTTTGAATTAATGCTTGAAAGTTAAGACTTTGGGGGACTGCTGGTAAGGCATGATTGTGCTTTGAAATATGAGAAGACATGAGATTCTGGAGGATCCAGGTACAGAGTAATATGGTTTGGCTATGTGTTTCTACCCAAATCTCATGTGGAATTGCAATTCACAGTGTTAGAGGAGGTGCATGGTGGGAGGTGATTGAATCATGAGGGGAGACTTCCCCGTTGGCTGTTCTAATGATAGAGTTCTTGTGAGACTTGGTTGCTTGAAAGTTCGTAGCACCTCCCCCTTCACTTTCTCTTTTCTCCTCTGTCAACTGATCATAGGAAACTCCAGATTAATAAGCCTCTCTTCTTTATAAATTACCCAGTCTCAGATATGTCTTTATGGCAGGTTGAGTATTGATTGATACGTTTCTCAACTTCAGACTCTCCTACCAGGTTGCATTTACCAAAACAGCATGGTTCTGTTACAAAAATAGGCACATAGCCCAATGGAACAGAATAGAGAACCCTGACATAAAGCCAAATACTTATCACTAATTGATCTTTGACAAAACAAACAAAAACATAAAGTGGAGAAAGGACACTCTATTCAACAAATAATGCTGAGATAATTGGCATGCCACATGTAGAAGAATGAAACCAGATCCTCATCTCTCACTTTATAAAAAAATAAACTCAGGATTGATCAAAGACTTAAATCTAAGATCTGAAACCATAAAACCTCCTGAAGATAACACTGGGAAAACTTTTCTAGACATTGGCTCAGGCAAAGAGTTCATGACCAAATATCCAAAAACAAAAACAACAATAAATAGACGGTACCTAATTAAACTAAAAAGCATCTGCATATCAAAAGAAATAATTAGCAGAATAAACAGACAACCAACAGTAGTGGGAGAAAATATTTGCAAATTTTGCATCTGACAAAGGACTAATATGCAGAATCTACAAGGAACTCAAATCAACCACAAAAAAACTAATAGTCCCTTCAAAAAGTTGGCTAAAGACATGAATAGACAATTCTCAAAAGAAGATATACCAATGACCAACAAACATCTGAAAAATAATCAACATTTCTGATTATGAGGGAAATGCAAAATAAAACCATAATAAGATGCCACCTTACTTCTGTAAGAATGGGCATAATTAAAAAATCAAAAATAATAAATGTTGGCACAGATATGGTGTAAAAGGAGCACTTTTATACTGCTGCTGTGGGTGTAAACTAGTACAACAACTATAGAAAACAGTATAGAGAATTCTAAAAAAAAACAAACTAAAATTAGAGCTACCATTTGATCCAGCAACCCCATTACTGGGTATCTACCCAGAGAAAAAGAAGTAATTATATGAAAAAGACACTTGCACATGCATGTTTATAGCAGCACAATTCACAATTGCAAAAATATGGAACCAATATAAATGCTTATCAAATAACAAGTGAATAAAGAAAATGTGATATATATATAGAAAGATAGATACATATGTGGTATATGTTTACATATATACACATACCACGTATGTGTGTGTGTGTGTGTGTGTGTGTGTGTGTGTGTGTGTGTATACTGTGGAATACTACTCAGCCATAAAAAGGAACAAAATAATGGCATTTTTAACAACCTGGGTTGAGTTGCAAATCTTTATTCTAAGTGAAGCAACCTACAAATGAAAAACTCAATATTGTATGTTCTTACTTATAAATCTGACCTACGCTATGAGGATGCAAATCATAAGAATGATATAATTGGTATTCAGGACTCAGAGGAAAGGGTGGGTTGAGGAATAAAAGAGTACACATTGAGTACAGTTTACACTGCTAGTGTGACAGGTGCACCAAAATCATAGAAAAAAAACCACTAAAGAACTTATTCATGCAACCAAAAACTACCTGTTCCTCAAAATCTATTGAAATAAAATAAAATAAAAATTATGCCAGTATTTTTCAAAAGATGCACCTATTATTTCTGTTGCATATAAATGTTCATTATGAATTCTTCTCATTTTCAGTACTTACAAAATCTCAATTCAATTATTTTATTTTATTTTGTTTTACTTTTGAGACTGGGTCTTGCTCTGTCATCCAAGCTGGAGTGCAGTGGTGTGATCTTGGCTCACTGCAACCTCTACTTCCCACATTTAGGTGATTCTCCTGACTCAGCTTCCCAAGTAGCTAGAATTACAGGCACAAACCACCAGGTCCAGCTAATTTCTGTATTTTTAGTAGAGACAGAGTTTTGCAGTGTTGACCAGGCTGCTTTCAAACTCCTGGACTCAAGTGATCTGCCCACCTCGGCCTCTCAAAGTGTTGGAATTAGAGGCATCAGCAATTGTGCTGGCCTAAATTTAATTTTGATTGAAATGAGGGGTTCTTTTTACTTTTACATAGCAAGTACTCTAATTTCTCAAGCTTACTTCTTCTAAAATCTTAAGAACTTGATTTATGAATGTCTAGTCATCTTCCACTTTAGAATCAAATTTGCTATGGAAAATGTCTTTTGGTAGTTAGTTTCTATAGAACTCCAAAACTTCTTTCACACTACTATATATATGCATATTTCTATTTGCATATACATTTCCAAGTCAACATGGTATACTTCTCAGTATTTATTTATGTATGATTTGAAGGCCCTGCACTGAATTCCATTGGCTTGTCTCAACCTTACTTCAGTTTTCAAGTTCAATTAACTAATAATTTTTATAGTAGTATTAACCAATTTATTTTTCCCGAAATTAATTAGTACAATGTAAGCATAAATAATATTTCTAATACATTTATTTTATTAAATACTTGAAACAATTAATTTTATCCATGTCGACTTTTTTCAAAACTTCTCTAGATAGGCTCTCTGTATCCTTTATACAAGCCATCCCCCTATACCTGCTCATTCATATAAGCAAATTCATCTTAAACTTTGTGGTTCATCTTTCATGGCATTGATTATATATTGCCTTTAATTCCCCGTAAGGTTAGGTTAGGTGACTTCTCTTTGTAATTGCAAATCACTCTCTGGATATTTCTCTTGTAGCATTTGTAATGGTTTATAATAGTCTATTTACTGGTTTATCTTCCCCACCAGAATGAATTTTCTAACCACTGGGTACATGGTATTATTTTTTGTTGTGTTGAGCCTGCTACTCCATATGCATTAAACAAATGTGTGCTAAATAAAGTGATCTGTAAAAATTTCTTGTGTATCCATAGCAAACTAAAAAGAATATACTCTTGATAAACTAAGATAATATAAAGATATGAGTTCTGGAGTAAGTTTTATTGTGGTAGAAATCTGACTCTGCTACTTACAAAGTGTGTTACCTTTGGCAAATATACAAAACATTGTTATCATCATTCTTAGCATCTTCAGTGTGCAAGTTATTCTATTTACTCAAATTTTTATAAGATTATGGAATAGTACAAGTAAAATACCTGTGCAGTGTAACAAACTTATAATAATTACAACTTGGGAGAAAATTCTAAATATTTACATCCAATCCAAACTGAATTAATACAGATAAGACAGGAGTTTATATGGGAATTATATCATATTTTTCAATAGAAGGGTGGGAAAAAATTAAGAATTTCACAACATGTAACCCCTGGGTCTAAAGTAAAAGTTGACATTAATAAAATAATTTCAAAACTTGTACTTATTCATCAATATGCATCAAATATGGATCATGGTAACAGGATCTGTGTTATGTAATAGAGAATGGGGTGGGGGTAAGGGTAGGAAAGACTCATTTAACTCACTAAGATAACAATCCTTCCAAGATAGCCAATAAATAATTGCCCAGATTGTAATTTAAACATAACTATGTTTAACAATATGATGAGAAGGACACAACTATATAATGTAAGAAAAATAGATGGTTGAGCCTAGTCAGAGGAGGCCTGGAGATCTTTCCTAGTGCAGCTGAAGTTGAGATTTTTTTTTTTTTTTTTTTTTTGAGACGGAGTTTCGCTGTCTTAGCCAGGCTGGAGTGCAATGGCTCAATCTCGGCTCACGGCTACCTCCACCTCCTGGGTTCAAGCAATTCTCCTGCCTCAGCCACCCGAGTAGCTGGAACTACAGGCTTGCGCTACCATGCTTAGCTAATTTTTGTATTTTTTGTAGAGACGGGGTTTCACCATGATGACCAGGATGGTCTCGATTTCTTGACCTCGTGATCCACCAGCCTCAGCCTCCCAAAGTGCTGGGTTTATAGGCGTGAGCCACCAGGCCGGCCTGAAGTTGAGATTAAGTGAGGAGCACTGGCTAAGTGAAAGGGGAGAACGGCCTGTGGGTAGTGCAAACCACACACGGAGACAACACTAACCTGTAGATTGCAATTCCCCAAACTTTTGAGGTCCTTTCTGAAAATTGTCTGAATTCTTGGGACTACTGGGGGACTATAAGGTCTCTCCAGTGGTGGTAGATATGGGCCTTTCTGTGGGTTTCTTCTCTTGAGTTCTCACTGACCTTCTTGGTCATGGGTCAACTAGATGTCCTAAGGAACTCTGGATCTTTCTCCTATGGAAGACGCAGTGGCTTGTGGCTTCTCCAGTTTCCAGAAGGACAGCCTTGTGAGGAAATTACTCCTTTGGCATGTACAGACTTTCTTGCATAGGATGTGTGGCAATAAGCAACAGAATGGTGCTGACCAACTGCCATGAGGTACCTCAAATCATGTATATAGATGAAAGTATCATAAAAAGTATTTCCCTGGCTAAGCACATCCTAGGGACAGCCCTATGTTGAGGAAGTAGATAGCTTAGTGAATTGGAGGAAGAAAAAACAAGTCAGGATGTAAAATTAAAATGATTAATACTATATAAATATATTAGGGGTTGAATATTGTTTACATACATCTGTTATTTTATTTTTTTTCTGATGGACTAAGTTAAAGTGTCCTTAAATTGATTCAAAGCTTACATAATTTTCACAAGAAGTTAAATATAAAATTTTACATCTATAAATGCTAAAATAGATGTCAAAATACCCACATTTGTTCTTTAACACTGAAAATAAACAAACTTTTATAATCTTGTAAATATTTATTAAAAATGTACTGAAATGAGTTTAATTAAATGAAAGCGTGTTGTAAAAGAAACATGTTTTAAATTGAAGCAATTTAAAATAACCAAGAAGACCTTACTTGACCCCTTGGCTTGAGTAAACTTTAGAAAGATTTCTTCCTGATACTAGGCACCTGATCACCCTTTTCTTAAAGGATTTATTTTAGAAGTCTTGTCATTGTAAATTCTTTCTGTCTTTCAAAAATATAAATCTTCTCCCAGCTTTTTGCCAGTTTCACAATCTAGGAGTGTACTTGTTTTTTTTTTTTTTTGAGACAGAGTTTCACTCTTGTTACCCAGGCTGGAGTGCAATGGCGCGATCTCGGCTCACTGCAACCTCCGCCTCCTGGGTTCAGGCAATTCTCCGGCCTCAGCCTCTTGAGTAGCTGGGATTACAGGCACATGCCACCATGCCCAGCTAATTTTTTGTATTTTTAGTAGAGACAAGGTTTCACCATGTTGACCAGGATGGTCTCGATCTCTTGATCTCTTTGAAATTTAAAAGACAAAAATAATAGCGATACTATCTCAGTTTCTGTAGCAGGGTAGAGGCCTAATATCAGTGGGCACCTGGATTCAAGTTGTAAAACTACCTCCTGTTATGGTAGATAATGAGAAAATTAACTTTTGTATTGGCTAAAGCCAATAAGCAAACACGGATGGCCAATGATCTCCCTCTCACACCAGCCTTTAAAATCTCTACTGCCTTTGGTTGAGTCAGAGTTGAGTTCAGACTTACTTCTGGCCTCTGTTTTTTTGTTGCAATAAACTTAAGTAAGGTTTCCCTTGCCTAATTAATGTTATTCAGTGCAATATTTATTTTGAAAGAAAAGACGGCATTTTGTGAACTATTTTTTCAGTAGTACGATATTGAAGGCCTAAATTGGGCAATTTCAGTCACCAATGAGTATGTGTTCACATTTTATTCAATTATTTTGACATTCACCTAGGAGACTTTCTTTTTAATTTTGAAAATTAGTTTAACTCTCAAAAAATTAACAGTTTATTACCTAATTTTTTATCCTGTTTTGTTATCTGTTTTCCAAAGAAGAGACAGATAGATAAATTCATATGTAAATACACTAAATACACTGATAAATAGATAAGCAATGAGTGCACTCTGCCATTTATATGAATGTTCATTGTCAACGTGTCTGGGGCACAGTGCCTTTCATGGTGTAAATTTCAAAATTATACTTTCCAGAAGTACAAAACATGTTGATAATAAATATATGGCCCTTACTGTCTTCTAATTTTACATTTTGGTAGCAGTTTCCTTTCTGAAAAACATTACCCCTTTATGAATTCATATGTTATTTACTGCTTCTAATTTTATATTTTTACAGACATTGTTGAGGTGAACATGCATATATTTGGAAACAGTGTGTGAATGCTAATTATCAGTTGTAAGTTGACCTCAATTTCAGAGACATATTATTTTTAACTTTAAAATCTCCAGGGTGCAGTTCTGTTTATAAGGCTTGGACACTCTGAGTATTTTTGTGTTTTGGTAGCATATGGCTTAAGATATGAGGGTTGTGTGTTGTTTCCCCAACTTTTCAGGTTTTTAAATCTTATAATTGAGCATAAAATGTTAATAAAAATAAAACAACCTATCTTTATACCTTTTTTCTTATTCCATAAAATTAATTGTCCTTTCATTACTCCTATCTCAATTCTTCTACACCTGAATTTCCAAAAAAAAAGGGGAAATTTGGAGGATTTTGGGTAGAGAAAAATTAACATAGGTGTTCTGACATATACAAAATTTTATTTGCACATTAAGTAGGACATAACAAGGGAATATAAATATATGTTGAATCCCCTGAAGGCATTTATATTTTATGTTTAAAATTAAATTCTCAAAGACTGATTATTAAAAATGTAATTTGGCCAACATAAATTATTTTCATAGAAAGTAATTCTTGGAAAATTTTTAAAATTTAAAGATTATATAAAGCATAATTTTTCAACAAAGATGAAATGCTTGTTTTGTTTAATTGGGCATTTTTTTTGAAATATTAAAATAATAAAAAACATTAAAATTTATTTACTGTCAAGGGTTGAGTTATATTAGCATAACATAAACTATTAGAACAATCTTTATATGCTAATGTATATGCTACCAGAGCTCATGGGGCTATAGCCAGGATTGTACTGCTGGGGTCAGCTGTTCTCAACACTTTAAAGAGAAATTTATTCAAAGAACTCTGTTGTACATTTCTAAGAGAGCAGTAGAAATTATTTCATTTGGCTCTAGAGTAAATGTTATTGTTCAGAACAATAGAAAGACCAGATAACTGTAATGTCTGTCTTCAGGTACTAGAATCGCAAGTGATTCTTCAATATCAGCTGCCATTATTGTATGCCTGGTCGTTCAAATTGCCATACCCTGGCTTTTTTCATTGTAGACTGAGTTCCAACATAAGGAGCCAAAGTGTAGGCAAATCGATGTGAATCATCACTTTCAAAAGTAAAGAAAAACAATTAATACATGTTATTCTTTGTTTTGCTTCACTATTTCAGAGTATAAAATGCGGAAATATAGAAAACTTTCTTAACAAACATAAAAATGTTAATTATTTGGCATGTTAAATTACATTTCAAATCCTAGGATCTGATCATACTTCATTCAATCCTTGAATGTATGTTCATTTTAATTGTAATTTTATGAGCTAGTTTTCATGGTTGAAAAAATTTGACATACTTTTTTGATTATCCATTTTTAACCTGATAACATGTAAATTATTATACAAAAAATTATAGATACATTCTATTTACCTTAGCATTAAATTGTTCTTGGTTCTGTGACATGGTAAAAGCCCCATAAAACTGCATACCTCAACCATACCTCCGCTTTCTGTTGAAACTGCTCTCTGTAACCCTAATGTGACAGGCAAGGAGTCCAAACCCATGCCATCTTGGCCCCTGCGTCTTGGAATAAGTAATGAAGGCCTGTGATTTCCACCCTACCCAGACAATGTGTAAACAAATGCATATCTTGACTTTTGTGAACCACTTAAGTAACAATCAGAATGTCAAAAGTCCACTGGCCCTAAGAATGTCTGGAGCCCCTCACCCTCATCTCCACCCAGGAGGTGATTTACAGAATCCACTAGCCCTCTGAATGTCTGAAACCCCTCATCCCCACCGCCACCCCTCATCCTCACTCCTGAGGTGGTTTTTACAGATATAAAAGATCTTGACACCCTCCTTTCGGGGCCACGGGTTGGAGAGACCTGAGTCCTCTGTGGCTGCCGGCAATAAAGACCCTGCAATTTGGCACACTTTTGTCTTGGTGTTGACTTTCTATGCTCGAGCCAGTACAACATTTTGGAGGTCCCACTGTGATTTATCTTCATCCATCACCAGACAAAAGCCATCTCAGAGTCTCGCGCCGGTGGCTGCTCTCACCTTGGGGACCTATAGGGGAGGCGCCCCCTGAGATACTCCAGGGCCCCAGAGTTCCGCCCCATGGAGGATGAGCGACTGTACCTGGTGGACACTCACCAAAAATTCCTCAGGGTCCCAGGAACCTCCAGAGGTAAGTCAGGTCTGGGGACTGGTCCCTCGGCGGTGGGGGGGCTGAGTCGGGGGACTGGACGCGGTCATTGCAACTCTGACCAGGCAAACCTACCGAGAGATGTCACTAGAAGCTCAGGTTGCCTCAATGGAGGCTCAGGTTGCCTCACGGGAGGCTCGGGTTGCCTCACTGGAAGCTCGGGTTGCCTCGCTGGAGGCTCAGGTTACCTTCCTGGATGCTCAGGTAATTTAGTTTTTGGTTGTTTTCCATAACCTCGGTGTGAGTGAGAGACTGAGTGTGTATATATGTTGTCCCATGGCTGGAAGGCTACAGGGCTTGTGAGGGCCTTCACCGGCGGCTCCACGGAGACGTCATAAGGCATAATGGTGATTCATCTCAGGACTGAAAATTCTGAGGTGACCAGGCCCGGGGTTTATAAGCATATGTCTTAGCCAAGACACTCTGAAACATCCCTCTGGGGACATGGCTGGGCAGGCATCAGACTGGTCTCCCATCTTGGGGGCAGCCATCCTTTGTCTGTCAATCCTATACGTGGTCTGTCTTTACTGTAGATTCACCAGTTTTGTTAGACTCCTGTTGGCTGATACACAGTGGTTTAGACCTATCACTCTTGAGGTGGATGATATTCTCCATTGGCTAAGTGACCATTGACTTCATGGAACTCTAATTGAGTTTACACCCCTGGAAATACTTCTGTTCTCTTTCCTTTGCTTCTTATTATTCTATCATTGAGGCCTCATTCTTCCTTTTTCTCATGTCCAAGAGAAAATTCCACCCCCAACAACTTGGGGGTCGTTTTTTTCTCTGTCCTAGGGAATCAAACTTTAAATAAGAAACTACCAGCCCTCTTTGCCTGTTTAGGGTAAAAAAGGAGTAATTGTCTCTTCTGTAAAAAGAAACAGAGATAGGGAGGGAAAGAGGAGAGAGGACAAGAAAATAGGGGAGGGGAAGTGGAGAGAGGAGACAGAGAAGAGAAAGAGAGTAGACAGAGAAGAGAGAGAAAGAAAGTAGACAGAGAGAGAGAGAGAGGACAAGAAAGTAAGAGAGGTGAAGAAGAGAGAAGAGACAGGGAAAAGAGAGAGAAGAGAGGAAAGAGGAGAGAGGAGAGAGGAGACAGACAAAGAGAAAAGAAATAAAAAAGAGAGAGAGTGAGAAGAGAGAGAGACAGGGAGAGAAGAAATTAATACTTTTTAGGGTCCCTGTGTCAAGGCGACCAAAAGCTGCAGGGGCAGGGAACTCGGAGCTGGCCCAGCGGCTGGGAGCTCAGTGTTAAACTGACATAAAAGGCCTTTTTATCTTTCTCTGCCAGCCGCCAGCCCAACCCAGCTTTCAGGCAGGTCAGACTGCCTCAGGGTGCAGTAGTTGCATCCAAACTATGGCTTTAAGAAAAGCTTTGTAACTCTTCCTGACACAAGTGACCTGTTAGCACAGTAGTTAAGGTATAGAGCCTGCAACTGCAAGGTTTTTGGTTCAAATCCTCAGTGAAGCCAGCTTTTAAATTAGTAAGGGGGAAATTCAAAAGCTGAAGGCCACAAGGGGTTGTCTAGCTCCTGGCATCATACCCCCATCCAATGCAAGATGATCAACTTCAAGTTTGGGTTTTTAGGCCAATATGGGTTAAAACTAACCCCTGGAGAATTCTGCTCTTTATCTAGGCTGTCATTGGGTGGCCTGACACTGTGATCTATGACTCAAAAAAGAAGAAAAAGGAAAAAAAATTACCCAGATGGAAAATGATTGCAGGAACTCCTGGACACCCTGACCAGTTTCCATACATTAAACAACGGTTGGATTAAGTCCAACGACATCCCCACCCCCACCGTCACCCTGCCAGGGTTGAAACGCTACGTAAAACAGGCTAGACTTCAGGTCATGTTAGCCAGCCCAAAGAAAGCCCCTTCTGGGCCAGCCATTTTCCCACCCCAGAGGAGGATTAGGAATTACTTCCACCCTACTCAAGGCCCTCTGAACCAGGGCCTCAGCACCCCCCTGGACAGTACTAGTAACCAAACCTTGTCCCCCCCTGCACACCCACAGCAGGGCTCCACACTCACCGGCAGTCCATCCTCTCCAATAGGAGAAGGCAATCAGGGTCGCCTATTCTTTGTTCACATTCCCATCTTGTCAAGTGAGTTATACAACTGGAAAGTGATAGAAATTAAAGATAGGGCCGAAACACCAAGTGCTGGGAAAAGCTGCCAGGCTGCACCCAAAATTGGTGCGCAGCACCCATGGTGTGGCAAAGGGGATTTTTATGGCCTGCAAGCTGGCAGATTCATCCAGTGTGAGAGGCTGTGCAGGAGGGGAGGTTCTGGGGAACTGCTGAGTTTAATAGTTCCTGGGAGGGGTTCATGCGGGGGGTCCGGGGGGTAACCGCTAAGGTGGCAAGAGGAGGAGGGTTAGAAACCTGCTGAGATGAAAAGTTCTCTGGGAGGGGGTCGTGCTGGGAGGCTGGGGAACTTAAGGCCATGGCAGTGGCGGGGTTTTACGATGGAGTAAAATTCTGTCAGAAAGCTCAGCATCCCCCATTCTCTGAGAAGCCCCAGGCTTTGACAGCGCTCTTAAAATCTGTACTCCAGACTCATCACCCGACTTGGGACGACTGCCAACAATTATTACTGATTCTGTTCACCACAGAGGAAAGAGGCAGAATTAGACAAGAAGCCCTGAAAGCCATCATAGGTCCAGGGCGAGAAACAGTAGAAAAAAAAAAAAAACCAGGACTGAATTAAAAAGGTTTTTCCCTCTACCCAACCCCAATGGGACCCTAACACCTTGGGGGGTCACCAGGCTCTGAACACTTTTCACCGGTATCTTTTAGAAGGGGCTGGGGGCAGCCCACAAGCCCACTAACCTCTCCAAGGAAGTGACTGTAACTCAGGGTCCGCAGAAGTCACCAGCTGCCTTCTTTGAGCGTCTACAAGACGCTTATGGCATCTACACTCCTATTGACCCTGAGGCTCCAGAAAATCAGTGGATCATCGATCTGGCTTTCGTTTCCCAGTCAGCCCCAGATATTAAAAGAAAGTTACAGAAGTTAGAGAGATTCCAGGGAATAAATTTAACCCAATTGCTAGAAATTGCCCAGAAAGTTTTAATAACAGGGATACTCCTGGAGCCATACAAAAAAAAAGGTTACTAAGGCAGTAATAGCAGCCTTTCAGAAGACACAAGTCATTTCACTAGGGCAGGGGGCCTTATAAACGGGCCCCTGTGGTCTCTGGCCCCATTAGGAAGAAATCAGTGTGTGTACTGTAAAGAAGAGAAACATTAGAAAGAATAGGTGCCCCAAGAGAAGAGGAGTAATGGCTCAGGAAAAGCCACTGAGGGCTATCCTCAATTTAGATGGTCAGAATTGATGGGGCTGGGGGTCTTATTTACTAAGCCCCCATGAGCCCAGGGTTATCTTAAGAGTTGGGGACAAACCTGTCAGCTTCTTAGTCAACACCGGGTTGGCCCACTCGGTCCTCAGCCTCTAGGACCACTATCCAGTAAAAAACAATTATCCAGGGGGCTACAGGAAAAACCAAAACAAGCCCTTGGACCACCAACTGACTCATTGATCTGGGAAATGGCACCGTCACCAACTCCTTAGTCATTCCAGGGTGTCCGTACCCACTGCTAGGACAGGACTTACTTCACAAACTTCAAGCAAATATTTCTTTCAGTGAGGGCCAGGCTTGCCTCTCAAGTCCTCCTCCCTTGGCATCAGGGCCACCTCAGCAAATCCTCATCACCTGTGCTCTGTCAGATGAGTGTCTCTTGCAGAAAGCTCTATCCTCAGAGGCAGATCAATCACCAATATGAGACCTCCTCCACCAGTTCCAAGAGAATGTACTCGGAGTATGAGCTGAGACAAATTCCCCAGGCGTGTCAAGTTGCCATACCCTAGTCATGGTCCAGCTGTTGGCAACGGCAACTCCAGTCCAGGTACGACAATATCCCATGAGCAAGGAAGCCAGACAGGGAGTTGCTCCACATGTAACCAGACTCCTAAAAGGAGGAATTCTTACTACCTGAAGTCCCCCTGGAATACCCGCTTGCTCCCCATCTTAAAACCAGGCACAAAGGACTATTGGCCTGTACAGGACTTAAGGGAGGTAAACAAATGAAAGGAAACTGTTCACCCTACAGTTCCAAATCTGTACACCCTCCTAAGTCTTGGGCCCAGAACGCCACCATTACACTATCTTGGATCTCAAGAATGCATTATTTTGCATTCTGCTGGCCCCTATTAGCCAGCCCATATTTGCTTTTGAATGGACTGACCCCAATACTGGGGTCTCAGGGCAACTCACTTGGACAAGACTGCCTCAGGGGTTCAAAAACTCCCCTACTCTGTTTGATGAGGCATTAGCCAAGATCTTGCCGCCTTCTGAGCTGAGTTCCCCGAGTGTACTGTACTCCAATACGTGGATGACTTACTCTTGGCTACAAAAACCCAGGAGGCCTGTAAAGAGACCACCCTGTCATTATTAAATACCCTACAGACTTTGGATTACCAGGTCTCAGCTAAAAAGGCCAAACTCTGCCAACCAAAAGTTACTTACCTGGGCTATATCACAGAGAAGGGCAACTGGGCACTGGCACCAGCCGAGTCCAAGCAGTGCTGCAAATACCCACCCCCACCATGAAATGCCAAGTTTGAGAATTCCTTGGGGTAGTAGGGTACTGCAGGCTATGGATTTGGGGATTCTCCGAGATAGCCAAGCCCCTGTATGCCTGCACTGGAGGAAATCAGCCCTTGACATGGACAGAGATAGAGCAACGGGCTTTTGACAAGCTCAAGACTGCTCTAACTACGGCCCCAGCCTTGGCCTTGCCAGAGGTCTCTAAACTCTTCTGGTTGTTTGTGCATGAAAACCGGGAGTCCTGAGAGGGTGCTCACCCAGATGTTGGGACCATGGTCCCAGCCAGTCACCTACCTTTCAAAAAGACTTGATCCCATAGCCTCTGGGTGGCCAACTTGTCTGAGGTCAGTGGCAGCTACAGCCATGTTAGTCAAGGAGGCGGACAAACTAATCTTCGGACAGGAGTTAAACTTAGTAGCACCCCATGCAGTGGAGTCACAACTCCGTGGAGCTCTGGGAAAATGGATGTCAAATGCCCGCATAGTTCAATATCATGCCTTACTTTTGGACCAGCCCCACATAACATTTTTAAAGGCTACAGTTTCAAACCCCACCATGCTGCTACCAGACAGTGAGCTGGAGGAGCCCATACACGACTGCCAGCAAATGATGGACGTCCTCCACGGGGCTCCACCAGACCTCACTGATGTCCCCCTGCAGAACCCAGAGGAGGTACTGTATAAGGATGGCAGCCGTTTCATGGTCGATGGAGTAAGGTATGCTGGGGCAGCTGTGGTCACCCTAGAGCAAGTTGTCTGGGCCCAGCCTCTTCCGCATGAAACCTCGGCCCAAAAGGCAGAACTCATTCCTCTGACAAAGGCCTTCGACTGGGCAGAGGGAAAAACTGTTAACATCTACACGGATAGCCGGTATGCCTTTGCTATGGCTCATGTACATGCCACCATTTATAAAAAAGGAAGACTACTTACCTCAGAGGGAAAAACCATCAAAAATGAAGAAGAAATCCTAGCCCTACTAAAGGCTATATGGAAGCCCAAGGCAGTGGCATTAATACACTGCAAAGGACACCAGAAGGGGGATTCACCAGAAGCGAGGGGAAATAGGGCGGCTGACCTGCAAACCAGACAGGCAGCCTGGGAGCCAGTAAAACCTCTGACTCTTCTTGTAACTCTGTTGTCCCCAACGCTTCCCCCTACCACTACGTACTCACCTGATGAATAAAACTTTGCTAAAGAACAAGGGGGCATACAGGATTCCACCGGATGATGGATTCTGCTGGACACAAGGATTGTGGTCCCCGAGGCTCTAGGATGGGCCCTAGTTAAGGACACACACCAGGGCACTCACTTAGGACAGACCAAACTAATTGAACTGCTAAAAGCCAAATACTACATTCCCCACTTTCATGAACTTTTCAAGAAAATTACTACAGTGTGATGTATGTGCCCGAGTAAATCTTGGGGGGAAACAGGTCTAGCCGGGTAAGAGTAAGACTCAGAGGGACTAGCCCTGGGGAGCACTGGGAAGTAGATTTCACTGAAATAAAACCCCCAACAAATTGGTATAAATAACTCCTGGTGTTTATAGATACGTTCTCTGGATGGGTCGAAGCCTTCCCCACTAGGTCCAAGACTGCCTTGGTGGTCACACACACAAAAAAACTATTACAGGACCTTGTTCCTCGGTTTGGCCTCCCTCTAATGCTGGGGTTGGACAATGGGCCAGCCTTTACTGCAGATTTCTTAGGGCCTAGCCAAGGCCCTGGGTATATCCTGGAAATTACACTTTGCCTCTCATCCCCAGAGTTCAGGGCAAGTCGAACGAATTAACTGGACCTTAAAAGAAACCCTGACAAAGTTTATCTTAGTGACCGGTGAAAACTGGGTCAGCCTGCTTCCTTTTGTCCTCCTCCATGTCCGATGCATACCCTATCAGAAAGGCTTCTCCAATTTTGCAATCATTTTGGTAGGCCCCCTCCTATACTCCCCAGACCTGCTTTCTTAAGTCCTTACAGGTGCTCCAGTCTGTTCAATCCCAGATACACCAGCTCATTAAGGACACCTGTCCCACCCCGCTGGACCTCGCAGACCAGCCAACACACCCCTTCCAGCACGGAGACTCTGTCCATGTTAAAGATTCGCCACCTCTGGCCTCACTCCCCTTTGGAAGGGACCCTACACAGTTATCCTGACCGCAGCCACCACACTCGAGATAGATGAACTAACAGCCTGGATTTATCACACCTACATCAAGACTGCCCCACCTGAAGGACAATGGAGCGTCAAACACTCATCCCCTGATTCACTAAAGCTAAGACTGGTGCACTCTTCGAGGTTACCACCCTCGCCACCCTAATCCATGCTGTAAATCCCTATAGCAAACCCTCCTAGAACCCACCTACCATCAATGGGTCATCACTGACGACTCCACTGGAGAATATGTTAGTTCCTTAACCAGGAAGGGATCCACCTTAGTCAATATAACCCTGGAGTACATTCCAAAGAACCACATTACCTTCTCCCAAGACGTCTGTGCCCTCCTGGGCCCCAAAGTAAATTTCAGAACAAATGGAGGTGTAGCTGGGTGTGGTAGTTTAGGGGCAGAGCAACAACTCCAGACCAAGGTGTTATATCTGTGCCCAGGATCCACCCCACAAAAAAAGATAGAACTGTGGAGACTTAAATGAATTATTTTGCCCCCATTGGGGTTGTGAAACTATCTCCACTGTATCAGGGTACACCAAAACCAAAGAATAATGATATTAAGGTCTCAATAGGAACCCTTAGAACCAACAAACAATATGAACCTATTGGAGCAATCAATGATTTAATTCCTGTAAATAAAACAAGGGGGGATTGTGACATGATAAAAGCCCCATAAAACTGCAGACCTCAACCATCCCTAGGTTTTCTGTTGAAACTGCTCTCTGTAATCCTAACGTGACAGGCAAGCAATCCAAATCCATGCCATCTTGGCCCCTGAAACTTGTAATAAGTAATTAAGGTCTTCGATTTCCACCCTACCCAGACAATGTGTAAACAAATGCTTATCTTGACTTTTGTGAACTAGTTAAGTAACAATCAGAATGTCAAAAGTCCCCTGGCCCTCAGAATGTCCAGAGCCCCTCACCCTGATCTCTGCCTAGGAGGTGATTTACAGAATCCACTGATTTCAGAATGTCTGAAGTCCCTCACCCCCACCCCTGAAGTGGTTTTATGGGTATAAAATGTCTTGACACCCTCCTTTAGGGGCCACAGGTTGGAGAGGTGCGAGTCCTCCATGGCCACTGGCAATAAAGACCCTGCAATTTGGCATACTTTTGTCTTGGTGTTGACTTTCTATGCTCAGGCCAGTACAACAGTTTCATTAATGGTACTAAATGAGCAACATTGTCAGTGGGAAAGGAAGACAATCAATCTTGTTGTTAAAGTCTTCAATCCTAGAATTGTAAAAGATGAAAGAAAAATATGAATGGAAAACTTGATAAACTAGAGGAAGCTGGCAGTTTTGGTGGAAGTCACATTGTTTTTTAAATGCTCAGGTTAAAATTTACTTTGATTTAGAATCAGATTAGAAATCTGATGTATGGAAGGTACTTTTACTTTTGTTAAACAATAGTCATGCATTTTTTTGAAAGGATGAAACATTGAAAGATCCTAGATAAAATATTTAGATGATATATAACTTTTGTTCTGATGCTTTGAATGACCAACATATTTTTACCCACTCTATCATCTCACATATTAAGAACTAAGTGCATAGTATTTCAGTTTTCTCTGAATTTGTGACACAATTTTTGTTTGAATTTTCAAAACTAAAGTTTAGATTTATGCATATTTTAAAGTCTTAAAAATGGGATGTATGCATTTAAGAGAAAGTCACATATTTTCCATTATATGGAGCATGACCCTTGCATTAACTATATACATTTTTCAATAATCAGAGCCACACATCTACACAAATCCAAGCAGAAAGATGAAACTTCACTATTGGTCATCATCATAATGTCCTCTGTATAATTTTATAAAAGCCATATGAGCAGTGATGCTGTATGTTTTCCTTAATTAGCTCTCAACTGATGATCATATTTTCAGGCAACATGTTTGGTATTATATGCCATTCAATCTCAAAACATAGGCAAACATGTAATAAATTATTTATTGGTATTACTTTATATGAAAAAGTAATATCAATGTTTCCGAGGGAATGTGTTCTCTTTTTCGGCCCACCAGAGGGCATAGTTTTAAGAGCAAGAATTTCCCAGAGCTATGTCCCCCTCCCATCTCTCTCCATCCAGGAGATTTAACGGTTTATGTTTCAATTTAGTGGGTGCTGGAAGAAACTAAGAGTCAATCACCCCAGCGGAAGTTTAAAGGAACTCCTTTCATCGGCCAGAAGAACTTGGGAAGGTGGGAATTTCTCCCAGGATAAATTCCCCTGCTCCTTCACCCACAGTGGATTTCCAGCTCTCTGGAATCCCCTCCCAGATGCTGGAAGCTCCCTTTCTCCTCTGGGATTTCCCGTCTGGAATCCCCTTCCACACTCTTTGTGGAACTCTTTCTCTTATTCTCCTTTTCTTCTCTGTTCTCTACCTAAATAAAATCACCTTTCTGCAACACTTCTTGGGTCTGATATTTACTTTCATAAGCACATGGCACACCTGCAGTGATGCCATTGCTTATTCTTTAAGAGATTGGAGGCCAAGGACCCTCAGCATTCTCCCGGGGGAACTGTGCCTCACCAGTAACCAAGAAAAAACCCGGCTACATTTCCATGTTTTACTGCCACCCTGATATTGTTTGGCTGTGTCCCCACCCAAATCTCTTCTTGAATTGTAGCTCTCATAATTCCCATGTGTCCTGGAAGGAATCTGGTGGGAGATAATTGCATCATGGGGGTGGGTTGTTTCCTACGCTGTTCTTGTGATAGTATGTAAGTCTCATGAGATCTGAAGGTTTTATAAAGGGGAGTTCCCCTACACAAGCTCTCTTGCCTGCTGCCATACAAAATGTGCCTTTGCTTCTTGTTTCTTTTCCACCGTGATTGTGAGGCCTCCCTGGACATGCTGAACTGTGAGGACATTAAACCTCTTTCCTTCATAAATTACCCAGTCTCAGGTATATCTTTACTAGCAGTGTGAGACTAGACTAAAACCCACTCTCTCTCTCTCTCTCTCTCTCTCTCTCTATATATATATATATATATACACACACACATATATACACACACACACTTAAATGCAATTAGAGGTATATGGCAAGTACTCTTGAGTTTTCTCTTATTGAAACATAAAAGTATACAATTCAGTATTTTGAAGACAATATTTAGTATCAAATTTTTCTTTTCAGATATAGTAAATAAAAATAATATTCTCAGTGATTTTACTTACTTTAAACAAGTTAGCATTTATAACCTTTCATCAATTACTTTCAAAGTTTCAGTATTTTAGAGAAAATATTGGTTTTCTTTGTTTTAAATGGTAACATTTTATTTGTACATGGAATAAAACATTCACATAAAAATATGTAATATTTCAAATGATTTAAATTATTAAAAACAGAATTACCTATGGTATATTATCCTACTTTTGTCATATCTTTATTTTTTTAAGTAGAGACAGAATAGAATAGGACTGTTGGGCTTGACTCTGTATTTTGAAGCCACATAAGTCTACATGAGATTATAGCAGTCCATGATGTCAGATATAGATTAATAAGTAAAATCATTTTATTCATTGAATAAGACAGGTGAAGAAATCAACCAAATGAAGTATAATTAATGTATTCTTTTTGGGTTTCTCAAAAAATTAGCACTTATTCTCAACATTTTTCACATATTTTCCATGCATATATACACACAAACAGGTTAAAATTTTGATATTTCAATGACGTTTAAATGAAAGTGTATTAATAACCAACAATGTCATGCTACCCTAGACATGAATTGGTTTCTACCTAATCTTTTTACATATATATTTCTCTCCATACACACACACACACACACACACACACACACACACACACACACACAGGTTAACATTTTGATATTTTAAAGGCATTTAAATGGAAGAGTATTAATCACCAGCAATGTCTCAATAGCTTGGAATATGAATTGCTTTCTACCTTATCTTTTTCCATAGTAATTAAGCTAATCTTCCCAAGTAATGATAGTAAATTCCGACTATAAACAGTGTAACTTCAGGATTGGGAAAGAGATCTAAGTCCAGCCTCTGCCAACCACATCCATTCTGTGTCCTGGAACAGGGCTCAGCTTGCCTCCTCCAGATCTCTTTGATTATGCAATACCCTGCAATGTCTTCTTCACTTATCAGAACTTCTGTAATCCTTTCCTGGTCTTTCTAAATAAAGAAATAACAAAACCAATATATTTATTCTTTCTGTATTCCTAGAGCAGATGTTAACAATTATACATATTTGGAATTTATTTACAACTAGCAGTAATAGTGTGTGCGTATATTATTATGTAACCTCACTTAAAATGTAAAGTCCTAAGGATGAGAAGTATGGCTTCTATTTCAACACCTATGGAGCTTTCCACTATTATGTATGACACAGTATTGTCACAAGAAAAAGATTGTCAATCATTCAGTCTAAAATTTGCAAGATCTGCACATGTACCCCAGAACTTAAAATACAATAAAAAAATGAAGTTACCAATGAATAATGTTATGGAAAAAATGAATGAAATATTGCATAGTAAAAAAGGTCATAAAATAGTTTCTATAATATATTCATGTTTTGTTAAAAATGAATATATATATATACACACACATAGATGAGAGACTGTGTACGTATTAAACTATTAACAGTGGCTAGTGTGAAAAGATTAGCATAAAGCTTTATTTTCTTCTTTGTAATTTTTTTGGACTATCTAAATTTTCCAAAATGATCATGTATTTTTGAATAAAAATTTCTTTACACAAGATAAAATAAGTTAAATCAGCTTTTTTAAAAAGTGTGGAAAAGAAATATGGCAGAAGCAATCAGTAGATATGCCAATGGTTGCCAATTCTTGCTTTCAGAATTCTTCTTTGTTCTCATGGAGTCATTGTAGTATGCACTTCATCTATTGATTGAAAATGCATCTTATTTCAAAGGAATAACTTGTTGGACAGGACTTATTTATGTCTATGTAGTCATGAATCAATTATACTGCTCTTAAGTTATTGTGAATTAGAATTATGATTAATCTCTGCCTAATGTTTTTTATGTACAACTATTCCCTTGCCACTTGCAAAAGCTTATGTTTTAACTTTGAAACACCCAAGAGAAGGCAGATTACAATAGTGTTGTCAGGTTTTACTAATATTGAAAAATAATATAATTGTCAACATGTGGCACATTAGAAGAAAAATACATTTAGACTGCATATGCGACTCACTTACATGCTTTTCCTTTCAGCCTTTGGTCTACTCCTCTCATATTTCTTGTTGTTATACCTGTTAAGATTTATATTGTGGAGAGGAAGTTTCCTTCTCCACAGCTACCTTTGGTCAATAGAAATGTATCCAACGAAACATTAATTCTATTCTCAAAAGAGAACCACTCATGAACTTTCATGGATACAATGAGGCAGTAATTATTGTTAAGAATACAAAGAATGAGGCCATGCCATGGGCCTTGACAGACATATAAGCTACCTATTTCAGAACAAAATAATAATGATAATTGGATAATAATAACAATAAATCTGATAATTGCACATTCTTAAATTTTAATAATTGTGTATCTTAGAAACTGATCATTGCATATGTTTAGTGAAATATATGATATAGACACAAATATTCAAAAGCCAGCAGTATGTACGGTCCCAAATCTGCCACTAGAAAACACATCCCACTATTTTCAAGTGCTCTTTTTAAATAATTTAATGCACACTGAAAATTATAAAACTTTGCTTGTAGCTTATGTGATAATCACAAGCTGCCTTGAGGAAAATACTTTTAGGGGAATGAATAAATAGTGACATCACCATGCAAAGTAATATTACACAGTGATGAAAATGAATGATCTCAAGTCATGGGTATCAATAAAAATGAGTTTTACAAAAATAATGTTAAACAAAAATGCAATTTGCCAAAGTATACTGACAGTACACTTAAGTTACATCATTCTTATGAAGTTTGAAACCATGTAAAATAATAGTAAATATTGCTTAGACACATACGTATAGTAGATATATGTAAAATGTCTATACACTAGCTGTTCATTATCTACACATTAGCTGGACATTAGTGATGATAAATCTCAAACTCAGCAGAGGGGGTCTTGCTGAGAGCAAAGGGTGAAGTACATTTGAGGAAAAGTTTACAGAGGGCTTTTAATGTATGGGTAATATTTTAATTCTACAGTTGGTTGGTGAGTGAGATAGAAATTATGACCTTATTTATATACCTTTCTCTATGACTCAATTATGCTATAATAAAATTTTAAATTTAAAAATTAAAATAAATAAAATTTTATTTTACAAATAAAATTAACAATATAGATATTAAGTGACTGACTCAAGACACATCAGTAACGCAAAAACAATGAGCATTAGTATTATAAACAGAAATCTGGCTCTCAATACAGTTTTATTTTTTGAAGTGCACTCCACTGATTGATATTGCTTAGCAGATATAATAGAATAAGCTATTGGCTTGAATTAATTCAGATCTCCTCATCTAATTTTTTGTTATATAATGTGAACATTTTTCAAGGAGATTGTTCTCTTTAAATTTGGTTGATATATATATCTATTTTTGCATTTAGAGAGTTCTGGTACTTGAAGGACCCAACGTAATATTACTTACCTTTTACATTTTTAGAATCACCTTGCCATTTGGAAAATAGAAAACTATTCACTTATATTATTCTCTTACTTTTCTCTTTTTATTTTTCATTTTAATTATTTATTCTATAATAAAATCATTTTGATTTATGGTGTCAAATTAAATAATGTATATTCCAAATATTAAAATAATTTCTGTAGTCATTAACTCAGTATCTAGTTATTGGATGATTACTTTCTCCCCCATTTAAAGACTCTTAAATTTTTTTCAATAAATAAATATGCATTTGATTTTCAGAGTTATTATATTCTGTTCCAGTGATCTTTTCACCTAGTATGTTTCTATAATTAAAATTTTTAAGTTATGAAAACTTTTATTTTACTATAAGTTTAAAATTGCAATGCACTAGCATGATGGCCACATATTTACGTTTAAGAGATTAACAAATCCTAGAAATTAGTTATGATAAATCAGAAAATGTTATGAAAATTCTCAAATATACACTCTCTTTAATCTTTCCAAGTAGGAAGAGTAGATACTGAATTTAGAAATTCACCCTTGGAATTATTGACAAACCTTCAGGTAGACAATTTATCATTTTGAGATTTTTTTCTGATAATTGTGTACAAAATTAAGTGAATCTTTAGATAACTGACCCTCCTTATTAACTGCTTTCTCCCTCTTCATCTTGCACTCTAAGGGAACAGGGAGTGGCTCTCACTGCTGCTAGTAAAACAAGCCAACTATTCCAGTTTTTCTATTATCCATGTGTTGTAACATTTCTTCTAAGTGTTAGGATGGCCACAGAAAAAGATTTCCTGACCTATACCCATATAAGTACTATCCTAGAGTAATATTTTAGCAGCAGCTATTATTCAAAATTCTCACTTCAAATTTCATACTTCTTACAATACATTGTCTATTTTTCCATTCTATTTGCCTTTTTCTGGAAGTCAAAATCAATAGGTAGCTATGTTTTTATAGTTGGATGAAAGTTACCCAAAAGCCATATGCTTGCTCATTCACAACATTTTAATATATTACTTGTGGACATAACCCTGCACAAAACAATTTTTAAAATTCTATATTTATCAATGTTATCTTTGCCTTTACATATTATAATAAACATCTTGAACTTTTTCTGATTTTCAAAACTACTAAACCTGGGTCTTTTTAAGTGTCCATCCTTATAAAAAAATTGGAAAGGCAATAGATGGGACACTACTTCTTTAATTTCTTATTTAATTCTGTTTACTAACTTTAATGCTCTATTTCGTAAATTAATAGCGATGTTGGTTTTTGGGTCAAAACTACTTTTATCTCTATAGTGAATTGAAAATAAATGTAGATTTATTTGTAAGGAAGCTTGTATATTAGATATTTTACATATATTTATTAATTTGGTAATCAAACTAAATTTATATGTCAATTTCTAATTACAACTTTGAAAGTCAAAATGGTTTTGTGACTTATCTAGATGTAATGACTACAATTTTGAAAAGTCAAGATCTGAACCTAAGTTGGTCTACCTTCAAATTCACTTAACTTTATATCACATTATAGGGACTTTAGCTGATGCTATGTTTCACAGTTTTAAATTTTCTTAATTTTACCCATGGGTTTTAGACATCAAATGGACTATCATTACCAGATAAAAGATTAAAATCAGAGGAAATCTGAATGAATAAGGATGGCAAATATTTTCTATTTTTCATAGATATTCTGCCTTGATTTTGAGTAATTTGGTTATGCCAATTTTGATACCAATTTTGGCAAGATTATAGGTTACTGTTTTTCATTAAAACCTTTTTATGTGGTGTAAGGAATAAGATTTTCAGCCCATGGTAACAGTTCTTGAAACTACTTATATGTAACTTTTGAATTTTACTTTTCGAATGGCCTATTCTTATTAACATAGAAAATATAAATTTTCTCTATCCTAAATAGGCTAAGTTTCTCTTTCAGTTAATCCTCAGAACAAAACTGTATTTAGAATGTTGGCCTATATTTTTCTTTATAAAATTAACAGAAATTTTATTCAGGCGTATACTGCTTCAAGAGTGAATATTCTAAGATGTACAAATTTTCTGTATGTAAAATACTTAATAAAATAGGTAATTAATGCCTTTTACCTACATATGTTACAATATACTTCAAAATCTAGAATCAAAACAGGAAAGAAAGGATGAAACAAGAAGAGAGATTTTGTGTAACAACCTTAAAACTCTGTGTTCAGTTGTTTTCCCTCCACACCTTTGTTACTATTTTTAAACCAGTTTAAATAATACGGAAAAAAGTCTTGCTATATATTATATTGCTTTAAATAGTTAATATTAACAAAATAAGAATTCATAAAACATGTCTTCATAGTTTGTATGATGTTTAGAATTTCAAGAATTTATCACTCCTTATTCTAGATCCAAGTTTCCATCTGGTACTTTTCTTCTGACTTTATTTTTTTTAATTTTAATTTTTCTTATTTTAAACTTCTGTGGTTATGTAGTAGGTATATATATTTGTGAGTTACATGAGATGTGTTGATACAGGTATATAATGTGAAATAAACACATCATGGAGAATGGGGTATCCATCTCCTCAAATATTTGTCTTTCGCGTTGCAAATAATTCAATTATGTTTTTTAAGTTATTTTAAAACACACAATTAAGTCGTTATCAACTATATTTACCCTGTTGTGCTATCAAGAAGTAAGTTTTATTCATTTTTTCTAAATTTTACCCATTCTTTTTTAGTGGATGTCTGCTAGTAATGAATGATTTCATATTTTGCATTTCTAAAATATATGTTTTATGTTTGAAAAATATTTTCCTGGATTAAGATCTTTTGTTTCAGTGTTTTAAGATGTTGCTCCGTTGTGCTACAACTTGTGTTACTTCTGATGAAAAATCTGATTTCTGAATGCATAATATGTCATTTTCTCTCTTTAGTTTTTAAATTTTGTGTTTTCATTGTTTAAAGCAATTTAATCATGATGTGACATAGTGTCATTTTATTTATATTTTTTCAATGGGGTATTTTGCAGTATTGGTGAGCTACTTGAAAATGTGAGTTTACAGTTATCAAATTTGATAAATGTTGGCTATTATATCTTCAATGTCTCTTCTCTTTTTTTCTACTCATTTTTTGAGAAAATAATGTTATATTGGCTGGTTTTAATTACCCTACAGTTCACTGATGCTTTCATTTCTATTTTTAATTGTTTATTCCTTTTATTTGCAGTTTCTATTTCTGTGACCTCAAGTTTACATATCTATTTTTCCACAATGTCTAGTCTTTCATAAATCCCACCCAGTGAATTTTTTTCAACCATTGTAATTTTATTCTTCATATCTTTTATTTTATATCTTCTATACTTCTACTTAATATATTCAATGATTCATGATTCATCAAGCTTCTGAATATATAGAATACAGTCATATATTTTCATATCTATGAATACTTTCATCTAAACCATTTCTTCAAATAGTTTTTACTGAATCACTTTTTATTATTACACCTTGTATTTTCTTTCTTATTTTTGATTAGATGTTAGTAATTGTAAATTTTGCCTTGTTAGGTGGAAGATAGCTTTATATATGAATAAATATTACATGTTAAATGGTGTTAGATTCTTGGAAACAGTCAGATCTTGTTATATTTTTATTTTTATGTTTTATTAGAAGAGATTAGATCTGTGTTTAAACGGTATGCATCTTTATTTTTTTTCAAGGTATTCTGGAAAAGATACGCAGTCTTTAAAGAATAACGTTTTTATAAATAATCACTTTGGTTCTTACTATTATTGCTACTTGTTCTTTACTCATTTGGAATCACTGGCTTATCTAAGCATTAGCATATTATTTTAGATACGTACCCTTCAAATGTGGTTTTGCACCCTGGTAAATGGGTTTTTTTAATTTTATTTTTTTTTAATTAAAATTTGAAGTCCAGGGTTACATGCACAGGTTGGTTTTATATGTAAACTCATGTTATGGGAGTTTGTTGTACAGATTATCTCATCATACAGGTATTAAGCCAGTACCCTTTAATTATTTTTCTGGATCCTCTCTCTTCTCCCACTCTCCACCCTCCAATAAGCTCCAATGTGTGTTATTTCCCTATATATGTCCATGTGTTCTCACTATGTTGCTCCCTCTTATAAGTGAGAATATGCAGTATTTGGTTTTGTGTTCCTGTGCTAGTTTGCTAAGAATAATGATGTCCAGCTCCATCCATGTTCCTGCAAAAGATATCATATACATTTTTAGGGCTGCATACTACTCCATGGTGTATATGTACAACATTTTCTTTATCGAGACTATCATTGATGGGAATTTGGGTTGATTCCATGTCTCTACTATTGTGAACAGTGCTGCAATGAACATACATATCCATATGTCTTTATAATAGAATGCTTTATATCCCCTTGGATCTATACCCAGTAATGGGATTGCTATGTGAAAGGGTATTTTTGTTTTTCGGTCTTTGGAAGATTGCCACATTGTTTTCCACAATGGTTGAATTAATTTACACTTCCACCAACATTGTAAATGTGTTCCTTTTCCTCTTCAACCTTGCCAGAATCTGTTATTTTTAAATTTTTAAATAATAGCCATCTGACTGGTGTGAGATAATTTCTTAGGTAAATGCTTTGTACTGGAGCATTTAGTTTGAAGGGTAGACCTGACAATATACATTAAAATAAATGCGTGTTTTAGAATCTATCTAAGTAAGTATTCTTGTATTAACACAGGAATGCATATTCTAGGATGTTCATTTAATTGTTATTTATAATAACAAAAAAGTGGAACGTCCTTAAATATCTAGAGACTGGGAAATAACAAAGATAATCACAGTATACACATACTATGAAGAAATATGTAAGAGATAAGATAATAAGCTAGCTAAAGAAATTAACAGGTAGCCAATTAGTATGAAGAGATGCCTTACAGAATTATGGGAATATTATATCACAATTTATGTTAAATATTTTTGAGACATTTTTTGTAAAAATACACAAAACATTGATAATCACTTTTTAAAGAACACTGGAATGTAAATAATCCATTTTGAATGAGAGTTTGATTTTGAATGAAAATATATTATGTATTTCTGGTGTGGTCAAACATTTTTAAAATAATTTACAGGATTATATTCTGTATTTTAAGAACTAATCAAAATAAAACATTTTTCTCTATAAACATATCCATAGGTTTAGCCACAAAATTGAGAAATGTGGTAAAAATTTTATTTTTTCAAGCATGTAACACAGAGAATTTTACTATTTCTCTACCAGCCTGTCACCTAATCAGATCCACTTCATTATTATTATTATTTGAAGATTATGTTGATTGTTTCTTCCAAATATAAATTAAACTAGATATAATAGTAAACTGGTTGATCTAAATTTAATTGTTATATTTTGGTTATAATGTTGATAGGTTAATTTTCTTATTTATCTAGTAACCAGAACTGTACTAACAGTTCTTGTGTATTAGAGAAATACGTCTTTAGCAAATATTTACAGTACTTGAAATGAAAAAATATATATAAAATCTTCAAACTGTAAACATGCAGGTAAAACTAATACTTTACTTTTTAATGTTTAATCCTTAATTTGTTTATAAAACACATGGAACAAATTAGGTTTAATAACATGTCAGAGTCAGTATTTGCATGTCTACACATATCTTTTATTATTACTAAATAATGGAAGTATCACCATGATACAACATCAGGTTCTATACTGAGAATGAGAAAATCCTACTGCATAAAAATGCTGTTGGATTCTAAACCAAAGCAGCCTTTCACAATGATTTTGAATATGACATCAGATATTGAATTCACATTCAAATCAACAATTTAGTTTGTAGTTTATATTAACTAGTTGTATTCTTCATCTAAAATTTTAGGATTAAACATTATAGCTATAATACCAAACTATTAAATTGACATTTACTTCAGAGAGGCAATTAATAATTTTACTTTTAAAATAACATTTGGTTTGAAAATTTATTTTGAAATAAATTTTGTCAAACTAGCTAGGAAATTCGAGGATATATACAGCCTTAGACTTATTTGTAAGTACATTATTATGGTACAAAATGTAGGTTACATTTAGGGTGGGGCAGAGAATCTGATGTTGGGCCATGGAAGACAGATACATAGAATTTTCACACATATTATTTAAAAACAAATATTTTAATTTTTCTACGTAGTAGGTTGCTGTTGATAAACAATATTTCCTAATTTTTAAAAGATCATTTTTCAAGTGTCTCTCTTTTTCCAGAACTAGCGTATTTAACTATACATTACTGAAAGTATGAACAAAGGTCGCAGTATAACAAAGGTCAAAGCATAGGCTAATGTCAGCAAATGTAACATGTACACACAAAATAATTTGTTTACATAATAAACATTTTTAATAACTACAGTAGACTGCTGACTTTCACCCTTAAGATAATTATAAGACTTTGAAAACAGAGTGGAGCTAAAGGTTTAAGAGCTAAGTTAGAAATTTCTATGGCAAGATTGGATTGTCCCCCTGTGTTTCAGATGCTTGCTTGGGAATCAGAAGCAAAGCAGAGGTCGCTTGAGTCTACTAAAATGTCAAAGCAGCCCCTACCTAGCTCAATCATGAAAGAAAATAAAGAAAATAGGCCCTTTATGGAAAAAAATAAACAGTTGTCTAGAACTTCTGTTGTTTTTATTTACACAGCACTCAATGAAAAATTTTAAAAAAAGAAATACCAGATATTTGTCTAAGCAAGAACATATGTCTCATTTCTAACATATTATAAATAAAATGATGAAAAAATCATAATATAAAGTGTTAGGAATGATCTAGATGGATAGTAAATACAATAAAAGGATATGGAATTTGCATAAGTCCAATGAAAGTCCTCAAAAATAATAAAAAATAGTTGGCACTATTGAGAATTTCACAACAGAATATGAACATATTAAAAGACTCTTAAAATATACTAGTTCATACTTAGAACTTAATGGATGAGTTTAATTAAATATTGGAAATGGGACATGGAATCAGACGGAGAAAGATAAGAAATGAGAAAATACAGAACTTCAAGTACTGAGAGAAATGGTTGAAAAAAGAAGCAAGAGATTTGTAGTATGCTCAAATATTCTAATATTGGTACTAGTGGAATTAAAAAAAAAGAGAATAGACAATGGGAAAGAAACAATGCTCAAAGAAATAATGATCAAAAACTTAGGAGAAAAAGTCAAGCCACATATTCATGATGATAAACAAACCGTAAGAAGAGCAGATTTAAATACAACCACACCTAGCCTTATTATAGTAAAACTGATCAAAAGCTAAGATAAGAGAGAATATTAAAAATATCCACAGGGAAAGAAATGGCACATTGCCTTTAAAAGAACAACAGTAACACTTAACAATAGGTTTTCAAAGTAAGCATAGAAGCCAGACATCAATGGGATGATCTTTTCAATGTCTTAAAAGAAGTTTATACCCAAGAAAAAATTATCCTTTTAAATAAAAGAATTTTGGACAACTAAAAACAGACAATGTATAGCCAGATTTGTTTAAAAATGAACACTAAATAGAGTAATTTAATTTTATAAAGAGAGGTTACTCTGAGAAAACCAAGGATATGGAAAATAAATGAGAAAAGAACAAAGCATAATTTTTCTGAGCACTTAAAAAAGTAATTGTCATAAACACTTTCCAGAAAATAGAACAGTAGGAACAATTTTGCAATTTGTTTTATAAAGCCAACATAACATTGAAAGCAAAACTTGACAGGAACATTATAAGGAAGAAAAAAGAAATTACAAGCCAATCCCTCAAAAAAACAAAAATCTATATAAAATATTAAAATTGTGAATTAAAAGAAAGATTAAACATCAGGACAAAATTGGATTTATTCAAGAAATTCAAGGTTCATTAAACCTTGGAAAGTCAATCAACATAATTCTCCATAACAAAAGACATGCAGAATGATTATTTGCTAAACTTTAAGAACCCAGTTAATGTCATTATTCCTAGCACACTAGAAATAAATCATTCTCTTAACCTAATACATTGTCTACAAAAATTTGGGGGACAACAGTATAAATAGTAGGATTTATTAATATGTTACTAATTAATTAATATTTACCACTATGAACTAGATGAGAACTTCACAGTGATATTTCTACTTCTATTCAATAATACACTGAGGTTCTAGATAGTACAATAAGGAAGGAGAAGTAGTGAAACACGTAAGGTTTGAGAGAAAAAACGTTTTTGTAGATGACATACTTGTGTATGTAAAATTCCAATTAATCTACAAAGAACTTATTTGAACAGATAATTGCTTTTAGGAAGGTTGATAGATTCAAGGTTACCTATAAAATTTATTGTTTTTATATACATTAACAAATAAATACAAACTACTATTTAATGTCAATGTATTTTAATAGCATCAAAGCATCAAATAGCTAAAAATAAATGAATAAGAACTATAAGATCTATATAAAAACTACAAATTATTAATGAAAAAATAGAAAAATTAAAAAATTAATGGAAGGATAGATTGTACGCATAGATTGCAAATAGTCAATATTATAAAAAGTATCAGTGGTCCCTAAAATGATCCATAATTCTGAAGCATTCCTCCAAATATGTGAAAAAACTTTAAAATCGAAAGCACCAGTAATAGTCTAAAAGGTGCTCATTGTCAATAGCTACTTGCAGAATGAAGACTGAAATCAGAATGTGATATTAATACATATTTCAAACCTTAAGTAAAATGAAAAAATGTTTCTTGCTAGCTTTTAAAAAAGATAAAATCTAACACTCTTCACAATTCTAACATGTGGTACACTGGGGGGTTTCTGGGACTCTAATATTTTTCTATTTTTTCATCTAGTATTGGTTACAATCATTTATTCACTTTGTAGAAATTTATTGAACTCTATTTTCAACATATGCAATTTTCTGTGTGGTTTTATATATCAATGAAAGCTTTTTAAAAAGAGTATTACTATGTGACATCTAGAGAGAGTCCCACAAAGTAATAATTAAAATTTCAATTTACAAATAATGTACAAAAAGTATATCTATATCTACCTAGTAATTCAAGCTAAAAGAAAATTCACTTCGAAAATAGGATAGGAAATACAAAATATTTTCATAAAGATTAGTTTTAACATACTTCTTAGGAATTAATAGATACTAAAACAAAACAAAAACAATGCTATATTAAACTTTGAACAACATTTATAATGTTATTGAGATAATCAATTAGATGAAAGCAGGATATGCATTTTTTGCTGTTTTTCTACACATTACCAAATTGTGTATCAAATTGAATCTGGTTACACATTACAGTAGGTTATGCAAAATCATCTTGGGAGTTTATTTTAAAAATCTGATTACAAAATATTAAGGCTGGGTGCAGTGGCTCACACCTGTAATTCCAGCACTTTGGGAGGCCAAGGCAGGTGGATCACTTAAGGCCAGGAGTTTGAGAGCAGCCTGGCCAACATAGTGAAACCCCATTTCTACTACAAATACAAAAAATTAGACAGGCATGGTGATGGGCACCTGTAATCCCATTTACTTGGGATGCTGAGGCAGGAGAATTGCATGAACCCAGGAGGTAGAGGTTGCAGTGAGCCAAGATCATGCGAGCCTGAGTGACAGAGAGAAATTTCACATCAAAATAAATAAATAAATAAGTCTGACCATAAAATAGTGACAAATTTGACAGAATTGGTATCTAGAGTGGCTTATCAAAATATAATTGTCTAAGCTTGAAATACGAAAAAACATGATTTTTCAAACCATTTTAAAAAGACATCACAAAATTCCTGTTAACAAAGAAGTCATAACAAAAATAAAAAGGGTAGAACCTGATATGGAAAAGGGTATATATTAAAATGAGTAAGATACAAATAGAATAGAAATTAGAGGGCATCCAAATACCATAAATGCTTATATTAAAAGAAGAAAATAGAGAATTCACAAGACACACATTTATGTTAAGAATTTCTGAAGAAGAGAGAATGAAACAATTAATGTATGTAATCATAGAAATGTGAATACCCTTATACTAAAATTAACTCCAAATGGATTAAAGATTTAAACATAAGACCTAACACCATAAAAACCCTAGAAGAAAACCTAGGCAATATCATTCAGGACATAGGCACAGGCAAGGAATTCATGACTAAAACACCAAAAGCAATGGCAATCAAAGCCAAAATAGACAAATGGATTTAATTAAACTCAAGAGTTTCTGCACAGCAAAAGAAACAATCATTAGAATGAACTGGCAACCAACAGAATGGGAAAAAATTTTGCTACCTGACAAAGGGCTAATATCCAGAAGCTACAAAGAACTAAAGTAGATTTACAAGAAAAAAAAAACACAGCCTCATCAAAAAGTGGGTGAAGAATATGAACAGACACTTTTCAAAAGAAGACATTTATACAGCCAACAAACATACCAAAAAATGCTCATCATCACTGATCATTAGAGAAATGCAAATCAAAATCACATTGAGATATCATCTCATGCCAGTTAGAATGGCGATCATTAAAAAATCTGGAGACAACAGATGCTGAAGAGGATGTGGAGAAAAAGGAACACTTTTACACTGTTGGTGGGAGTGTAAATTATTTCAACCATTGTGGAAGACAGTGTGGCAATTCCTCAAGGAATTAGAAATAGAAATTCCATTTGACCCAGCAATCCCATTACTGGGTATATACTCAAAGTATTATAAATTGCTCTACTTTCAAGACACATGAATACATATATGGCACTGTTCACAATAGCAAAGATCTGGAACCAACCCAAATGCCAGTCAATAATAGACCGGATAAAGAAAATGTGGCACATATACACCATGGAATACTATGCAGCCATAAAAAATGAGTTCATGTCCTTTGCAAGGACATGGATGAATCTGGACACCATCATTCTCAGCAAACTGACACAGGAACAAGAAACCAAACATGGCATGTTCTCACTCATAGGTGGATGTTGAACAATGAGAACACATGGGCATAGGAAGGGGAACATCACACACTGGGGTAGGTTGAGGGATGGGGGGCTAGGGGAGTGACAGTGGGGTGTGGGGGGAGTCTGGGAAGGGAAAACACCTGGAGAAATGCCTGATGTTGGTGGCAGGTGACAGAGATTGCAAACCACCATGGCATGTGTGTACCTATGCAACAACCTTCCAGGATGTACACATGGACCCCAGAGCTTAAAGTACAATAATAATAAATAAATAAATAAATAAGTAAATAAATAAATAAATAAATGCAACAGAAAAAAAGTTACAATGTAAAGTGCTATCAAACCAAAAGATGCTTTTTTGTAAAGACTAATGATATTACTAAAATTGACTTTAAAAGGTAAGGAGAGAGAGAGAGAGAGAGAGAGAGAGAGAGAGAGAGAGAGAGAGAGAGATGGAAGATAATATTTAAAATGAAAAGCTCTAAATTTTAATAAAAACAGACAGTATGAAGAATAATAGAGACTAACCAGAAATACCAAGTTTGGTTAAAAATCTACCTGCCAGACTTGAAAAGAAAAACATATAGAACTTCAGGGAGGGATAGCTTAGTTTTTCAAAACTAAAATTAAATGGAATAAACACCAGAGAAATAGAGACCTGGAAGATAGCTCTGAGGCCCTTAATCAAATTACTGCAAAGTGAAAGACATAAAATGTGGGAAAAAAATTAATAAAAATGTGGCTAGATTGTGAAGGCCTAATATACACTTACGATAATAGCAATAATGAAGATTTTATAGGCTATGAGGCTAAATACAGTAAGATAATATATGAGAAATTTCCAGAAATGCTGTATAAATGGAATGCTATAGATTAAGTATTTACTCCTATGTTGAAGGAGCACAGAACTTCTGAGCAAAATAATAAAAACTAGCAAAGAAACAAAAACAACCACATCCACAGCTGCTTACATTGTTCTGAAGTTGAAAAGATCAAAAACAAACATGTAAATGTAACCAGTGTTCCAGCTAAGTTATCACTGAAGAATAAGCAATTACTTCACAGCAAAAAGAGTTTAACATTACGAGATCATTGCTGTAAAAAAGAAAGCAGGACCTTCATAATGCAGAAATCTAATCCCAGGACATACTGAGATGCCAAAAAATATGCAGAAGAGAAAGAATAAAACTAAATGTTTAGATAAATATCAATAAAAATCAGGCTTTTTTAAAACTCCACTATCTTAAAACTCCACTATCTGTACAGTTAAAAGGATGCTATCTTAAAAGAAATAATACTAATAGATTAGAAATAAATAACATGACAGATTGAAAGGATATGGGAATTAAAATTATAATAGAATTTCAAAGTACTGGAGGAGGATAGAGAGATTGATTCACTTCATGATATTTTTAGCCAAACATACATGTTTAAAATATAAGAAAGGAGATTAAATATTATATTAAAATAGTTAACTTCCAAAATTGTAAAACATGGGAAATATTATCTGACAGAAAAAATTAAAAAGCTATCAAAGTAACAAGAAGCAGAAAAGAAGGAAATGAGACTATTTCACACCATACACAAATGACATGATAAATACGAAGTACAAAACAAGCCAATAGTAACAAATCTAAATCATCAGTCACCACTATGAATAAATACAGTTTTAACAAGTTGATTAAAAGAGGAATTTTCAGTTGATAATTTTTATAATTCCTGCTTTTTAAATAACACAAACCTAATGACAGATAAATTGAAAATAGATTTAAAAATGATTAACCAAAAGAAAGAAAATATTAACAAAAAGGAAGCCAGCATAGCTTTAATAGAGAATAGATTAAACATAAATAAGTATTGGAGGTAAACAGTGTTCTGAAATTGCACTAAAAAGAGTATTCCAACAGTAAGGTACAACATGAAGTAAAAATGAACAGAATTACAAATAAAGAGGACAGATCTATAGCTGTACTAGAAACTATTTTTGTCAGAACTTATACACAAAACAGGCAAACACATATACACAAATTGAGTACATAGAATATATTAGTTTCCTTGTTATTCACAAGGGATACATTCCAAGACCTCTGGTGAATACGTAAAGATATGGACAGTACCCAGTACTATATATACTATGCTTTTCCTGTGTATACATAACTATGATAATGTTTAATTTATAAGTTAGGCATAGTATAAGATTAAGAACAAAAACTAATTATAAAATAGAACAATTTATAGCAATAAATGGGATAAGACAGGCCTGTAATCTCAGCATTTTGGGAGGTCAAGGTGGGAGGATCCCTTGAGTCCAGAAGTTCAAGATCAGTCTTGGTAACATATTGAGACTCCAGACTCTTAAAACATTTTTTTTAATTAACCGAACACTGTGGTGCATGCCTGTATTCCCATCTAGCAGAGAGGCTGAGGTGTCAGGATTGCTTGAGTTAGAAGATCCAGGCTGCAGTGAGTTGTGATCATGTCACTACACTTCAGTTTGAGTAAGACTCTTGTCTCAAAAAACAAACTGATATGTTTGGCTCTGTGTCCTCCACCAAATCTCACGTTAAATTGTAATCCCCATAAATCCCAAGTGTCGAGGGCTATATCAGGTGGAGGTAAGTGGATAAGGGTGGATTCCCCCATGCTGTTCTCATGACAATGAGTGAGTCTCATGAGGTCTGATGGTTTTATAATCATCTGGCATTTCCCTTGCTTGCACTCGCTCTGTCCTGCTTCCCTGTGAAGAAGGTGCCTGCTTCTCCGTTGCCTTCTACCATAATTGTAAGTTTTCTGAAGCCTCCCTAGCAATGCAGAACTGCAAGGCAATTAAAACTCTTGTCTTTGTAAATTACCCAGTCTCAGGCAGTTTTTTACAGCATAATACACAAACAAACAAACAACATACTGTAATAAAAGTTATGTGAATGTGGTCTCTCTCCCTTTCTTTCAGAATATCTTATTTTATCTCACATTTTTGGTGTGTAATTCACTGTGGGTAACTGAAACCTTGAAAGCAAACCATAAATAAATGAGGACAACTGTATATAAAGAACACAATAAACAAATGTCATAGATAGAACTCTGATCCCCCAAATTAGAGTTGCACATTTTTGCAAATATGTGTCAAATTTGATTTTAGATTTACTATATAATGAATTATCTGTTTGAATTCAGAAAAAAATGAATTATGACCTTGAGCACAAAGAAAGTAGGATTCAATTTGACATTGATATGTCCTAGAGAGATGGACAGAAAGTATGTAATGTTTTGGGGTGACAGTTGATGAAATGAATATAACTAAAATTTTTATCTGATAAATAAATAAATAGCTATAAGGTATAGGTGACATTGGGTAATAGTGTGATTATTAACATAACAATATCTGAAGAAAGTTTACTGTGTGCTAAGCACCCTCCTAACCAACTTTCATTAACTGACTCACACAGTCCTTACAGTCCTATCAAGTAGGTTTCCCCATTTACCATAAGGAAACTGAGATACACAATGCAATTAGCCACCTTGGGGTGACACAGCTCGTAAAACGGCTGAGTAGAATTGGAATCCTGAAATTTTGAATCATTACGTTGACTCAGAGTTAGAAGCTGATTTAATGGCTAATTATGAAATGTTTTACAAAGGGCAATGTAGGAAAATGAAGAAAATACATTTTATTGTCAGTAAATCAAGGTTACATGGTGATTGACTGACTTTAGTGCCATTTCTTCACTGAAGTTTATTTGTATTTTTACCTGAAGAAGAAAACATAAAGAATAGGAACTGACCAGGTGTCATAAACAGGTTAGCTCTCAATCTCTGGAAATAATAGAAGTTTGTATTAAATATTTTTTTATGGTAGCATAAGTATCCCTACATTGGGAGAAGTAGTCTTCTAGAAGATACATAAAATGTAAAAGTGCTACAGATTTGAAGCATGCATTTTTGACCAAATCTGCTGATAGTCATACTACTTTTATGAATATTGTAGTCCATAACTAAGCAGAATATGTAATTTTTAAACATGAGGAAGAAACTACAGGTGACAAAAAATGAGAATATGCTGGCATAAGCCTAGAAAGATGAGAACCAATGATATATTTGTCCCACAGATGGCTATAAAGTTAAAAATTTCATGGGAAAAAAAGAAGCTAAAGCCAAGCCTGAAGTGGTCTATTAATAGAGAAAATAAGAATGCCAACTCTCTCACTCAAGCTATTTGAAACACCAATGAAGTTTGGTTTTTACAAAATTACTGGGAGACATAGAAAATGGATTATTTTGCAATTTTATTTTTTAAAGAATGCAAAAGCAGAGATAGGTGATGAAAGGGCCAGATGTCTTAAGTTTCACTACAATAATTAATATTCAGAATTTATTGTTGTTAAAATGTATATTTGTAAGATCTACATCCGAGCATCCTGATTTCATAGGATCTCAAGCAGCAACTAGAATTCTCTATTCTTGTTCAGCAAAAATGGCTCTATTTATCCTCTCAGCTAATGACATGCTTAGACATTGTTTTAGTGAATAAAAGTGCTCAAAGAGAAAATACCAAATTGGCATTCATGTATTCTTTCACTTAGCTGATATCTGAGTACTAATTTTGTGCCACCCTCAATTCTGGGCCTTAAGTACAGAAAAGTGAACAAAAGAAGGAAAAAGATGCTCTTCCCTGAGGAATTCACATTCCAATATATGTGTTTTATCCATCACTTAAGCCAATTTCTCTCATACTCTGAGTGTATGAAATGCCTAACCTACCTCAATCACATAGCATGTGACTGACTGTGTGGTTGTTTCAACTGTGACAGTTATGCCTTATTAAAATTAATTAAAAACAATCCAATTAAAATATTAATTTAGCCATCATTATGATGATGATGGTTTTGCTCTACAAAGCATAGTTTTATTATTGTTTGCTTCTGTTATAATACAAGAATGAGGACACTTACATATAGAATAGAATAATGATGAAGTCAGTGAATCCAAGGTAGGATATACAGAAGTAGGTAGGACAGAGAAAGCACAAAAGTCTTTCACACATTGATTAAACTCTGCTCACTGCTTCAACAGTTTTGCTGCAATATCATGCCAACGAACTCTTGACTTCGCCTATGAACTAAAACATAGCTCCCAATAATCAGGAATTATTTTCAGGAAACAAACAAAAAACTTCTAGCTCTTTGAAACACAAATGCGTTTTGTACAAAATCATCAGGAGAAATGGAAATTTGGTGGGTGTTAACAATTGCTCCCACAACTGCACTAATAAACTGGGTTTCCAGGGGAGCCAGGTCCAGAGGGGATGTGCAATGCCTGGAACTGCTGACTTGGGGAGTGTGTTATAGCAACTGTGATCCTTAGATCTAGAAGCTGTTGACTGAACTGGCTTTCGATACCTCAAAACTGATAACAGGCACACAAACACCTCTGCAGAAATCCCAATTGACTCTAGAACCTGGCTTGCCAGCAGGAAACAACCAAAACCTAAAGAAGATGCCAGTGACTCACTTAAACCTTCGGTGGTGTGTCTAATTGGCAAAATCTAATTTACAGGAAAAGGATGTTCATTACACCATTTTTAAAATGGATGCTGAGTACCAATTTATCTGGTCCTCAATAATTCCACTATGGAAAGCAACTTGAAGAAGTGTTTTGTGGATAAAAAACTGTTTAACACAAACAGTGAAAAGGAAATATTCATGGGAATTATTTACTATACCTCCTATGATTAACAGGCATCACTACTTAGGACTTTTGGCACCCAGCAGATAAGCATTTTTTAAATTAATTAAATGCATTCACATTCCCATTTGAATGATTGATAGACCTAGTCTCCCCTCTCACTGCATTCAGTTGTCTTAGAATATCTAATTAGCATAAATTAATTTGATTGGCAGAATGCTATGGGGAAGTTCATGTAACACACATTGTGTGTGTATGTTTATTTCTCTCAGACCTGCTTGTCATAATTAGAGTAAGAAATTTGGCATCTTACTTCAAATATATGCCAAATACTTTATAAATATCACAGAAGCTCCAATTATGTTCTATGAGTAATAAATTTCCTGAAGGAAGAAATTTTAAGTGATATTCCTAAAAACACAATCTGTCATTGTCTTACTATGTGCTTTGCTAGAGTTAGCCTAATGACTATACATCAAAATTAATGTATAATTTCCCCAAACTACATAATGTGAAGTGTATGCCCTGTTCATAAAAGTAATGTTTGCCTTATAATTATCCAAATAAACACTTAGCCATATTTTGTTTCTTGGTTCCAGCTCTGCACTTTTTTATGTATATTAATATATGTGCACATTGGTGTCTGCAGATTATGTTACCATTGTTTACCAATGATAAAATTACAGTTTCAGATACTTTTTAAAGACATTTTATATAAAATAATTTTAAATTAATATTAATTATTTATTAGCTGATTAATCAAATATTTTTCTTACTCAAAAACATTTTAAATTTTTTCTATGTTAAAAATACTATATTTAACACCTGTAAAATGTTTATATCAGTATTTTTATTACTTGCTTTTATGTTTTCTGCAGAATGTTGTGTTCACTCATTGGGACTCTTTGAAACTCTAGAAACGTTTCAAAGTTTCAAAACAAAAAAAAGGCTTTAAGCACAAAACTGAATAAAATATACTTAAGTAGAAAAAGCACACTAAATCACCAACTTCCCACCTTTAAAATAACTGAGCCAAATTCACAGTGAAATAATTTTGTTTGCCCCACAGCACACTACAGCTGAGGGGCTCCAAAAGCACTCCACTCAGGGTTTTTCACTCCAGGGTCCATTTGGCAAGCTGAGCTAAAGCACTGCAGGACATCCTGTTCTAAGAGGGATGGGAACAGCTTGAGCTGTTCTTATCAGTTCCTCCTTATCTCAGGATGCTTCCTTTCCAGCATATTTTACAGTTATTCTAAAATTACAAGTGAGAAAAGAAGGAGGATTGGTCATGAAGGCCACCCAGGGGCTTGTCCTGAACTTAGGAAGATTACGTGGATGTATGTGTATATATATATTTGGATTCATGTATGCCATCTACACAAATATACAGGTGAACCATTTTTCACAGTTGCTGAAATAATTTATATTCCCACAGTGTATATGTGTTTCCTATTCTCAGCAACCTTGCCAACATCTGTTAGTCTTACTTATATATACCATTAATTCATGCCATTTATATTTGGTGCTCTCTAAGTTTTCAAGACATGATAAGATTTTTACATTGAAAAATAGTGTATACACTAAGACTACTTATATTTTAAGACATACATTTTGTAATTCATTTATTTAAAGGCCTAATATAGGCCAGGCACAGTGGCTCCCACCTATAATCACAACACTTTAGGAGGCCAAGATGGGTGGATTACTTGAAATCAGGAGACAGAGACCAGCCTAGCCAACATGGTGAAACCTCATCTCTATTAATTAGCCAGGTATGGTGGCAGGCACCTGTAATCCCAGCTACTTGGGAGGCTGAGGCATGAGAATCACTTGAACCTGGGAGGTGGAAGTTGCAGTGAGCTGAGATTGCACAACTGTACCATAGCCTGAGCGATAGAGCAAAACTTTGTCTCAAAATTAAATAAATAAGATAAAATAAAAATAAAGGCTTAATATATTCCTATTTTAAAATACAGACTGCAAAAATTTGCTATTGAGATAATTTAAGATAATTATTCTTGCACAATTAATTTATAGTCATAGATGTGTGTGTGCGTGTGTGTGTGTGTGTGTGTGCGCGTATGCATCCATACTTTAAAAACATATCATGTATAAATTTGCCTGGAAAAGCTTTTTAGCTTTTGAGAAATTTCATGTAACAAATTGAACAGACATAGGGAAAATAAGGAGGGCACCTTTATGTAGTTATATGACATATCATTCAGTTGTGAGAATACTAAATCATCAGTAAGCGACAAATTAGGAAAAGTCCATCACTTGTCCAGACCATGAGCACAACTTATATAGCGGTCCACAATGACTTTTATATTGTTGTTAAGGTTATTTGTAAGATTTTGTATTTTAAATTTTTTGATATGAATGAAAGTCTCATTTAATCTATAAATTATATAACCACATTGCTGAATTGATATTTTAATAAATTTCATTTGACTTCTACTTTAAAAATGTTACACAAAAATTAAAATAGCTTATCTTTTATTCTATAATCTTGTATTTTATTTGTTCTTTCCTATTGTGTTGGCTAGATCATTTCAAACATCTTTATACTGGTGACAAGATGAATCTCTAATATTTTTTAATAAACAGGCATATGTTATTGACAATAATTTTTGCTCTTATTTTTATTTAAACTATATTTTAACTACAAAATACCATTATTTCTACTTTTCAGAATATTTGTCAAGGTTGTTTTATAAATTTTCAAATTGTAATAGATTTATTCCACTATGTTATTTCTCCCCAATCATCTTTCTATTATAATTCATTGCAAAACAAAATCTAATTAGAAAATGTAAAAATGATTCATTTAGTAAAATAATTTTTCAACTTTTATTTTAGGTTCAACTTTTATTTTAGGTTCTACAGGTATTTGTGCAGATTTTTTCATGGGTAAAACAGTTGTTACTGAGGTTTGATGTACAAATATTGCTGCAAAGGACATAATTTTATTTGTTTTTATGGCTGTACTGTATTCCATGGTATGCTGTACCACGGTATCATATTTTCTTCATTCAATCCACCATTGATGGACACCAATGTTGATTCCATGTTGTTGGAACTGTGAATAATGCTGCAATAAACATTCAAGTGCACATGACTTCTTGGGAGAATGATTTATTTTCTTTTGGTATACATCCAGTAATGGAATTACTGGGTTGAATGGTAGTTCGGTTTAACCTCATTGACAAATCTCCAAACCGTTTTTCACAGTTGCTGAAATAATTTACATTACCACAAACAGAATATGTGTTTCCTATTCTCAGCAACTTTTCCAACATCTGTTATTTTTGGGTCTTTTTAATAATAACCATTCCAACTGATGATAGATGGTATCTCTGTGACTTTGGTTAGCATTTCTCAAATTATGAGTGATGTTGAACATTTTTTTACATATTCATTGGCCGCATGAATGATATCTTTGATGAAGTGTCTCTTCATGGCCTTTGCTCATTTTTTAAATTGGGTTATTTCTTTTTTGTTTCTTGAATTAAGTTCCTTATAGATTCTGGATATGAGACCTTTGTCAGATACAAAGTTAGTTTAATTAGGTCCCAATTGTCAATTTTTTTGTTGTAATTGTAATTGCTTTGTGGGAATTAGCCATAAATCCTCTGCCAATGCCAATGTTCAGAATAGTATTTCCTGTTTTTTTCTAGGATTTGTATGTATTAGGTATTACATTTATGTCTTTTTAATTCATTTGAATTAATTTTTGTATATTGTGAAATGTAGGGGGCCAGATTCATTCTTCTGCACATTGTCAGTCATTTATCCCAAAAACATTTATCAAATAGACTGTCCTTTCCTCATTACTTGCTATTGTCAACTTTGTTGAATTGGATGGTTAGAGGTGTTTGGCTTTATTTCTGGATTCTCTATTCTGTTTCATTGGTTTGTGTGTTTGTTTTTGTACTAGTACTATGGTGTTTTGTTTACTATAGACTTGTGGTATAGTTAGAAGCCAGGTAGTATGATACTTCTGGCCTTTACATTTTGTTTAGGCTTGCTTCAAATAGTTAGACTCTTTTTTGCCTTTTAGTACATATTCTAATTCTGTGAAAAATGACATTGGCAGTTTCAGAGAAATGGCTTGAATCTGTAGATTGCATTAGGCAGCATGGCCATTTTAATGATACTGATTTTCTGTTTCTTAAGAAAGGAATCTTTTCTTTTGGATCATCTATTATTTCTTTCAGCAGGGTACTGTAGCTGTTCTTGTAGAGATCTTTCACTTGGTTAAATAAATTACAAGATATTTCATTATTTTTATGGCTATTTTAAATGAGATTGTGTTCTTGATTTTGTTTTCATCTTGAATATTACTGGTGTATAGAAATGCTACTGATGTTTCAATATTCATGTTGAATTCTGAAACTTTACTGAGGTTGTTGATCAGCTCTAGCAGTCTTTTGGTGGAGTTTTTGGGGTTTCCTAGGTATAGAATTCTATCATCAAAAAAGAAAGATAATTTGATTTCTTATTTTCCTATTTGGATGCCATTTATTTTTTTTATCTTGCCTGATTACTCTAAATAGGATTTCCAGTACTATGCTAAATAGGAGTGGTGAGAGTAGATATCCTTGTCTTCTCCCAGATTACTATTTCTTTTTTTTTCTAGGTGGAATTTTGCTTTTGTCACCCAGGCTGGAGTGCAGCAGGTGATCTTGGCTCACTGCAACCACTGCCTCTTGAGTTCAGAAGATTCTCCTGCAGCAGCCTCCCAAGTAGTTGGGATTATAGGTGCTCACCACTACAGCAGGCTAATCTATTTTATATATATATATAAATATACATATATATATATATGTATATATATATATATACATACATGTATATATATAATATATGTATACATATATATATATGTATATATATAGTATATATATATGACAATATGACTATATATATATACTATATATATATATATATAGTAAAGACAAGGTTTCACCATTTTGGCAAGGCTGGTCTTAAACTCCTGACTCAGGTGATCCACCTGCATGGCCTCCCGAAGTGCTGGGATTATAGGCATGAGCCATGGTGCCCAGCCATCTTCTTCCAGTTCTTACAGGAGATGCTTTTAGCTTTTGCTCATTCATGATGACATTGGCTGTGGGTTTGTCATAGATGGCTCTTTTTATTTTGAAGTATGTTTCTTTGATGCCTATTTTGTGGAGGGTTTTTATCATGAAGGAATATTGGATTTTATCAAAGGCATTTATTTATTTATTTATTTATTTATGCATCTATTTAGATGACCATGTGTGGATTTTTTGTTTGTTTTTAATTGTTTCTGTGATGAATCACATTTCTAGATATACACATGTTAAACCAGCTCAACATTCCAGATAACTAAATCTAACAGAACATCAAAAAGATAATACATTGCAATCAAGTGGGTTTCATCCAAGCAATGCAGGGATAGTTTAACATATGCAAGCCAATAAATGTAACATCTCACAAACAGAAGTAAAGATCAAAACGACATGATCAAATAAAGTCAATGAGAAATTTGGAATCATGTAAAATAACCAAACCTGTGTGTTATTGGTATTCCTTAGAGAGAAGATGAGAAATTTAACAACCTGTCAAACACACTCAAGGGAATAATTCATTAAAATGTACTTAATCTTTCTACAGAGGTAGACATCTAGATACAAGAAATCCAGAGAGCATCTGCCAGAAACTATGCAAAATGAAACATCACTAAGATATTCAGTTACAAGACTGTGTATGGTCAACACTAAAAGGAAAATCTTAAAAACAGCTAGGGAAAAATGTCAGATCACATGCAAAAGTAGCCCCACCAAGATAAGAGCAGATTTCTTAGTCTAAACTCTACAAGCCAGAAGATACTGGGGGCATATTTTCAACATTCTCAAAGAAGAGGAGCTTCATCCAGTAATTTCATACTCTGCCAAACTAAGCTTCAGAAGCAAAGGAGAAACAAAATCATTTTCAGACAAACAGTCACAAGAAAACTATCACCAGATTCATCTTACAAAAGATCCCTTAAGGAAGTTTTAAACATGGAGATGAAAGAATAATATCTGCTAACACAAAGCCACACCTAAATATGTAACCCAGAGACCCTTTAAAGAAATTACATGATAGAAACTACAAAACCCCCAACTAACATCACAATGAGATCGAAACCTCACTTTAATATTAACTTTGAGTGTGAATGATGTCAACACCCCACTTAAAAGGCACAGAATGGCAGATTGGATTAAAAACAAAAACAGATCCATCCATCTCCTGTCTTTGGGATACCAATCTCACACAGAGCAACACTCATAGATTCAAGCTAAAGAGATGAAAAAGATCGATCACACAAATTGAAAAGAAAGATGATCAGAGGTTACTATTCTTAGATAAATAGACTCTAAATCAACAACATTGATAAAAAAAAGACAAAGAAGGGTACTACATGATGATAATGGGTTCAATACAACAAGATAAATTAATTATTCTAAATACATATATACCCAACATTGGATCATGTAGAGTCATTAAAAAAACAAACCAAACAAAGTACTGATAGACCAATGAAAAGGTTTAGCCACACAATAATTGTGTGTACTTCAACACTGCCTTGACAGTGTTAGATTATCAGGGCAGAAAACTAACAAGAAAATCCTGTGCTTAAATTTGATGATAGAATACTCCACTCATCTAAATTTATTCACTTGAGTTTTATTGAACTTTTATCATTAAATTGATTTACTTAGATAATATTTTATATAATATTGTATCTAATTAGAATATGTTTTATTTTTCAGAATTCAGAATAAGATTATAATCTTTACTCTCATACTTCATATTTACTCTCCATATCATTACATTATCTGGCATTTTTTGACAAATTTTCTGAAATTTTTCTCATCACTATCAATAACAACCTCTTGTTAAAGCAAGCAGGATATTTACCTCTATCTTGGTGCTTGGGACCTTAAGATGCTAAATTCTATTGCCTTTCTTCCTTTTTTTTTTTAAGTTCTTACTTAGATTTGTAATATACCCAAGTTTCCTTTAATTCTCTGGCAACATTTGTAAATATATATTCCAGGCTTGTCTTTCTTATACAAATACCATTTGTAAGTAGATAACTTAACAATTCCTTATGAGGGACTTCTCTTCTCAGCTCCAAAAGGCATGTGGTTTCAAATACACAGATTTCCTTTGAGCACCTCCTCCACACCTCCATCTAGGAACCAGAGGGGTTTCAAATGTAAAGTTCTTTGTCTGGGTTTCTTATGCGCGGGCCACGTAGGGAAGCCAGGTGGGACTCTTTTGTTCCAAAAATCACTTCAAACTCTGGGAGAAGGGGGCTCTGTAACTCAGGACTGTGGACCAAGTAGCCAATCCAGGGTCAGAGTCAAAGATCAATAACTTTAGAGAACGTTTGAAAGAAATCCTCTCATTGGACAAGAACATGAATGGGGAGGGAATAACTAAAGGGTTAAAACTTCAGCTGCTCCTTACCTGAACAGATATCCCTCTCTGGATTCCCCTCCCACAACAACTTGGGATCTCTCTCTCTCTCTCTCTCTCTCTCTCTCTCTCTCTCTTCCCCACCCCCATCTCTCTAATAAATCACTCTTCCACAAACCTTTTTGGTTCCACCATATTTATTCAAATGGCAAACTCACCACTCCTCCAGGGACCCTTTCTCCATTCTTCGGTGTTAGAGATGCCAATAACCTCTTTGGAACTGGGAGTTGGGTACAATTCCCCAGTTAAACTTATTTTGATCACAGATTGCTCTCTCTATCTCCAGACCTATTGATTCTGGACAATTCTAATTCAACTGAAGACAGATACAATAAATGTAATATTTTCACAAATTTAAATCATAAAATTTCCCTGTAAATTTATTCTTGCATTTCCCATCTCAGTAAAAGATATCATCCATCAGCAAATACATTTGCCATTTTTCTATATTCCACCTTCTTCCTTACTCCTTGAATTAAATCACTTCACAAGCAAGTTCTATGCATAGCTCCAATAATGATAAATTTTTCTTATTATCTTCTAGACAAATAACTGTCTCTTTAAAAAGGAAGCTTAAATTTTAGTCACTACCTTGTATGAACTATGAAAATTAAATCAATAACAGGTTTTGCTGATATCTATTCAGTCCACAAAATAACAGCTGCATTTCAATAGCAAAGACCAACATGCCATTTCCTTCAAAGTCTGTTGGTGATTGGTCACTGCCTATCTGTTACTCGGGCCAAATGCAGGCAACAAAGAATGTTGTGTTGCTTCCTTGATTTCCAGTGATAACCTTTTATGAAAATAAAAATAAAAAATAAATAAATAAAACTCTAAAGGGAGAAGTAATCAACAAAGATGGAAGTTCAGCACAAATTTTTAAAAATAAGACCACTTAAAGTGAAATTCAAATCTGATGTAAAGGAAGTTATGCAGTAGTTGTTCACAATGAAAATGTTGATTATGCCAATGTCAGAGACTTTCAGTGAAGGTGGACTTACAAATAGATAAGAGATAAATGTAATAACAAAGATAAAGATATCCTACAAGAAATGATGCCCATAAAATGTTTGCACTGAAGGACTTTTCAGGGATATTTTAAGACATTGAATGCACAAAGAATAAAGTTGTTGGAAGTGGATCCAAATTTAGAAAGGAATATTAAAATTCTCCAAGAAATAAAAACGTTGTTTGCTTGATATTGTGTGGGAGAGGGAGAAAGCAAGAACTGCCTAAACTCTAACCTTGATAAGTTTTTATAAAGAAATAATACAGTTACAGCAGATCCAAGATGGCCAAATAGGAACCACTCTGCCTGCTGTTCCCAGTGAGAACAATGCAGAGGGTGAGTGATCGTTGCATTTCAAAATGAGTTTTTACTGCCCACAGACCAGGAGATTCCCAGGTTGAAAAGCACCATGAGTTTCCAGCACTGCTGTTTCAGCCGGTACAGTGGGTCTTCACACAAAAACTCACACAAATCTGGGTGGCCATTTTAACTAGTGGCTGGAATGCCTGGGAGACAGAGCTGCCCATTCAACTGAAAAAAAGAGGACTGAAACAGGAAGCCAGGTGATCTTGCTCAGGGAGTCCAAACCCCACAAAGACCAGCAATCTGAAATGCTCTGGATTGAGAGTTTCACAGCAAGCACAGCTGGACTCAGGACAGTCCAGCTCAGTGGGGAGAAGGGCATCCACCATTACTGAGGCAGTCCGCCATTACTGAAGGAGTCCAACATTACTGAGACAGGATGCCATTACTGAGGTAGACAGCCATTAATGAGGCAGATTGCTATTACCAAGACAGTTCTAACTGTACCTCTGTAAACAAAACTGCAGGAAGTTTACACAGCATCTGGGTAGAGCCCATGACAGCTCAGCAATGCCACTGCTGGCAGACCGTGACTAGGCTACCTCTTTGCTGGTCAGGGAATCTCTGATAAAAGGCAGCAGCATGTCAGGAACTTATATATAAAGTCCAACCTTCCCAGGACAGAGCACCTGGAAAATAATGAGTTCCACTGCAGCAGATTTAAACGTACCTGCCCAGAAGCTCTGAATGGAAGAATGGAGCTCCTATAAGAGACAGACCATCTCCTCAAGCAGCTCCCCAACCCCAATATATCCAAAAGATACTTCATAAAGGAGAGCTCAGGCTGACATCTGGCAGGTATCCTTCTGGGACAATGATAACAGAAGAAGAAACTGACAGAAAATATTATTGTTCTGCAGCCACTGCAAGTGATCCCCAGGTAAACAGGGTCTGGAGTGGACCTTCAGCAATCCTACAGTAGAGGGGCCTGACTGTTAGAAGAAAAAATAAAAAAACAGAAAGAAATAACTTCAACATCAACAAAAAGGTCATCTACTCAGAGACCCCATCCAAAAGTCACCAATTACAAAGACAGCAGGTAGAAAAATCCACAAAGATTAGAAGAAACCAGCCCAAAAAGGATGAAAACACCTAAAACCAGGACGTCTCTCCTCCTCCAAGGGATCACAACTCCTCACCGGCAAGGGAACAAAGCTGGATGGAGAATGAGTCTGATTAATTGACAGAAACAGGCTTCAGAATGTTGGTATTAATAAACTTCTCTGAGCTAAAAGAACATGTTCTAACCCAATGTAAAGAAACTACGAATGCTGAAATAGTTTTGATGAAATGCTAATGAGAATAAACAGCATAGAGAAGAATATAAATGATTTGATGGAGTTGAAAAACACAACAGAAGAACTTCGTGAAGCATACACTGGTTTCAGTAGCTGAATCAACCAAGAAGAAGAAAGAATATCGGAGATTGAAGATCAACTGAATTGAATAAAATGAGAAGCCAAGATTAGAAGAAAAAGAGTGAAAAAAGTGAACAAAGCCTCCAAGAAATGTGGTATTATGTGAAAAAACCTAATCTACATTTGATAGGTGTACCTGAATATGATGGAGAGAATGAATCCAAGTTGGAAAATACTCTTCAAGATATTATCCAGGAGAACTTCTCCAACATAGCAAGGCAGGCCAACATTCAGTTTCAGGAAATACAGAGAACACCACAAAGATATTCCTCAAGGAGAACAACCCCAAGGCACATAATTGTCAGACTCACCAGGATTGAAATGAAGAAAAAAATGCGAAGGGTAACTGGAAAGAAAGGTTGGGTTACCCACAAAGGGAAGCCTATCAGACTCACAGCAGATCTCTCAGCAGAAACCCTACAAGCCAGAAGAGAGTGGGGGCCAATTTAACATCCTTAAAGAAAAGAACGTTCAATCTAGAATTTCATATCCAGCCAAACAAAGCTTCATAAGAAAAGAAGAAATAAAATAATTTATGAACAAGCAATTGCTGAGAGATTTTGTCACCACCAGACCAGCCTTACGAGATCTCCTGAAAGAAGCACTAAACATAGAAAGGAACTACCAGTACCAGCCACTCCAAAAACATACCAAATATTAAAGAGCACCAACACAATAAAGATACTACATCAACCACTGGGCAAAACAACCAGCTAGCATCAAAATGGTAGAATCAAATTTACACATAACATTAACCTTAAATGTAAATGAGCTAAATGCTTCAATCAAAAGACACAGATAGGCAAATTAGATAAAAAGTCAAAACCTATTGGTGTGCTGTATGCGGGAAACCCTTCTCACATGCAAGGATACACATAGGCTCAAAATAAACAAATGGAGGAAGACTTACTAAGCAAATGTAGAGAAAAAAAAAAGCAGGAGTTGTAATCCTAGTCTCTGATAAAATAGACTTTAAACCAATAAAGATCAAAGGAGACAAAGAAGGCCATTACATAATGGTAAAAGGATCAATGCAACAAGAAGAGCTAATGATCCTAAAAATATATGCAACCAATACAGGAGCACCCAGATACATAAAGCAAGTTCTTAATGACCTACAAAGAGACCGACTCCCACACAATAATAGTGGGACAGTTTAACACTCCACTGTCAGTATTAGACAGATCAAAGAGACAGAAAATTAACAAGCGTATCCAGGACTTGAACTCAGATGTGGACCAAGAAAACCTAATAGACATCCACAGAAATCTCCTCCCCAAATCCACAGGTTACACATTCTTCTCAGCACCACATTGCACCTACTATAAAACTGATCAAATAATTGGAAGTAAATCACTACTTAGCAAATGCAAAAGAATGGAAATCATAACAAACACTCTCTCAGACCACAGTACAATCACAAAGACGCAATGTACCAGAATCTCTGGGACACAATTAAAGCAGTGTCTAGAGGAAAATTTATAACAATAAATGCCCTCATGAGAAGCTAGGAAAGATCTAAAATCAACACCCTATCATCAAAATTGAAAGAGCTAGAGGAACAAGATAAAAAAAAACTCAAAAGCTAGCAGAACACAAGAAATACCAAAGATTAGAGCAGAACATAAAGAAATAGAGACCAAAAAAAGTAAAAAAAATCTATAAAAACAGGAGCTGGTATTTTGAAAAGATCAGCAAAATTGACAGACCACTATCCAGATTAATAAAAAAGAAAAGAGACAATAATCAAATAGATGCAATAAAAAAAGATAAAGGGGATATTACCACAGAGTCCACAGAAATACAAACTACTATCAGAGATTACTACAAACAATTCTATACACAGAAACCAGTAAACCTGGAAGAAATGGATAAATTCCTGGACACTTGAACTCTCCCAAGCCTAAACTGGGAACAAGTTGAAACCCTGAATAGACCAATAATAATTCAGGCAGCAATTAATAGCCTACCAACCAAAAACACCCAGGTTCAGATGGGTTCACAGCCAAATTCTACCAGACATACAAAGAGGAGCTGGTACGAGTCCTTCTGAAACTACTCCAAACAATCCAAAAAAGAGGGAATCCTTTACAAATAATTTTATGAGACCAACATCTTCCTGATACCAAAACCTGGCAGAGACTCAACAACAACAACAACAAAAAACTTCAGGCCAATATCCATGATAAACATAGATGCAAAAATCTTCAGTAAAATACTGGCAAACAGATTGCAAGGGCACACCAAAAACTTATCCATCACGATCAAGTTGGCTTCATCCTGGGGATGCAAGGCTGGTTCAACATATGCAAGTCTATAAACATAATTCACCACATAAGCAGAACCAAAGACAAAATAACATGATTATCTCAATAGATGCAGAGAAGGTCTTTGACAAAATTCAACAGCCCTTTATGCCTTTATGCTAAAAACTCTCAATAAACTAGGTATATTTAGAAGACCCCATCATCTCAGCCCAAAGTCTCCTTAAACTGATAAGCAACTTCCACAGTCTCAGGATACAAAATTAATATGCAGAAATCACAAGCATTCCTATACACCAATAACAGACTAAAAGAGAGCCAGATCAAGAATGAACTGCCATTCACAATTGCTACAAAAAGAATACAATACCTAGGAAGACAATTAACAAAAGATGTAAAGCACCTCTTCAAGGAGAACTACCAGCCACTGCTCAAGGAAATAAGAGAGGACACAAACCGATGGAAAAACATTCCATGCTCATGTTTAGGAAGAGTCAATATTGTGAAAATGGCCATATGGTCCAAAGTAATTTATCGAGTCAAAGCTATCTCTATCAAGCTACCTAAGACCCTCTACACAAAACTGGAAAAAATCACCTTAAACTTCATATAGAACCAAAAGAGGGTCTGCATAGCCAACACAATCCTAAGCAAAAAGAACAAAGCTGGAGGCATCATGCTACCTGACTTCAAACTATACTACAAGACTATAGTAATCAAAACAGTATGGTACTAATACCAAAACAGGAATTTAGACCAATGGAACAGAACAGAGGCCTTGGAGGCAAAGCCACACATCTACAACCATCTGATCTTTGACAAACATGACTAAAACAAGCAATGGGGAAAGGTTGCCCTGTTTAATAAATGGTGTTGGGAAAACTGGATAGCCATGTACAGGAAGCAGAAACTGGACCCCTTCTTGACACCTTACACTAAGATTAACTCCAGATGGATTAAAGATTTAAACATAAGACCTAACACCATAAAAACACTAGAAGAAAACCTAGGCAAAACCATTCAGGACATAGGCGTAGGTAAGGACTTTGTGACTAAAACACCAAATCATTGGCAACAAAAGCCAAAATAGACAAATTGGACCTAATTAAACTCCAAAGCTTCTGTACAGCAAAAGAAATAATTATTAGAGTAAACTGGTAACCAACAGAATGGCAAAAAAAATTTTCAATCTACCCATCTGACAAAGGACTAATATCCAGAATCTATGAATAACTAAACCAGATTTACAAGGAAAAAAACACAACATTTAAAAGTGGGTGAAGGACATCAACAGATGCTTTTTAAAAGAAGACGTATATGAGGTTAACAAACACGAAAAAATGCTCATCATCACTGGTCATTAAAGAAGTGAAATTCAAAACCACATTGAGATATCATTTCATGCCAGTTAGAACGATGATCGTTAAACAATCTGAAGACAGCAGATGCTGGAGAGGATGTGGAGAAATAGGAACACTTTTACACTGTTGGTGGGAGTGTAAATTAGTTCCACCTTTGTGGAAGACAGTGCGGCGACTCTTTAAGGACCTAGAAATAGAAATTCCATTTGACCCAGCAATCCCATTACTGGGTATATATCCAAAGGATTATAAATCGTTCTATTATAAAGACACATACACATGTATGTTCATTGTGGCACTGTTTACAATAGCAAAGACTTGGAATCAACCCAAATGCACATCAATGATAGACTGGAAAAGAAAAATGTGGCACATATACCCCATGGAATACTATGCAGCCACAAAAAGCAATGAGTTTGTGTCCTTTGACAGGACATGGTTGAACCTGGAAACCCTCATTCTCAGCAAACTGACACAAGAACAGGAAATCAAACACCACATATTCTTACTAATAGGTGGTTGTTGAACAATGAGAACACATGGACACAGGGAGGGGAGCATCACACACTGGGGTCTGTTGAGGGGGAAACAGGGGAGGGACAGTGAGGATAGAAAGGTTCGGGAGGGATAACATGTCAGGTATAGGTGACAGGGGGATGGGGGCAGCAAACCACATTGCCATGTATGCACCTATGTGGCAATCCTGCATGTTCTGCACATGTATTCCAGAACCTAAAGTGTGATAAAATATATATATTTAAAAAATCAAAAACAAACAAAAAAGAAATAATATGCTTTAATGCTGAATGTTTCTGCTATATGGTATACTACAGAAATATTAGTTTTGACTTTTTCCATGTCTCTGTACATTTGTAACTGACAGTATTACTTTTAATATTTTGACAGATTTTTTTTAAATTTTTTTTTAATAGGGAGTCTCACTTTGTCACCCAGACTTGAGAGTAGTGGTTCAATCTCAGCTTCACTGTCACTTCCACCTCCCCAGTTCAAGTGATTCTCCTGCCTCAGCCTATCTAATACCTAGGACTACAAGCACATGCCACCACGCCCGGTTAATTTTTTGTATTTTTAGTGGAGACAGGATTTCATCATGTTATCCAGGCTGGTCTCCCACTCCTGACCTAATGATGTGCCTGCTTTGGCCTCCCAAAGTGCTGGGATTATAGGCATGAGCCACCATGCCTGGCTGACAAAAGTTTTAAAGATTGGCCGGGCACGGTGGCTCAAGCCTGTAATCCCAGCACTTTGGGAGGCCGAGACGGGTGGATCACAAGGTCGAGAGATGGAGACCATCCTGGTCTACATGGTGAAACCCTGTCTCTACTAAAAATACAAAAAATTAGCTGGGTATGGTGGCGCGTGACTGTAATCCCAGCTACTCAGGAGGCTGAGGCAGGAGAATTGCCTGAACCCAGGAGGCGGAGGTTGCGGTGAGCCGAGGTCGCGCCAGCCTGGGTAACAAGAGAGAAACTCCATCTCAAAAAAAAAAAAAATTTAAAGATCATGAAATAATCGTATTTTTCCCCATTGATTATTAAATTGCTACACATGGTTTTAACTTTCTTAGTCAATTTTATGATGCTTCAAGAATACATAAAGCAAGGATAGTGTATAGCGGATTCACCTTTCTCAATATTTCCCTCATCTAGGCACTATATTATTCTATCCCATTTCTATTGTAATTTTCAAGATGTGATCATCTATTTTCTGAAATAGGAAAACAATTTATTAGATTATTTTTTCCTAAATTTTACATTATGCCTTTGAGAAATCTATTCATTTACAAGTTCTGGTATTTAAAATGTCTGTATAGTTCTCCACTCCTACCAGGATAAAGTCCAAATTACTTAACATGTCATAAAAGACTCTTCGTATCCTGGTACCTGGCTTACTCCAGTGATATCTATAACCTTTTCGAAATATATGCTCTTCCCCTATTTAATACCCTCTGCTTTCTTACTACATTGTAATCTTATTTTACCTGAGAGGATTTTTTTATCCATTTATTCCAATAGCATTTGAGTGTTTTGCCTTAGAAAATTTATTCATCCATTTATTCCAGTATTCCTGCCTGGAAGCATTTATTCATTTATTTTATTCTTGTAGTATGTCCCAAGTATGTAATAGATAACAAGTATAGAAGTTTAACTAAAATTTAGTGAATGAATCCTAATCCTTACATTGTGATTTAGGAGTAATTAAACAAAGGATCAATATATAATTTTATACTTATCACCATAAACATGTGGTGCTTTGAAAGAGAATAATTAAGAAACATCCCAAAGTCAGATGAAACTTCTGGGAAATACTGAATGGTATTGAATTTGCAGACTTGCTTTAAGTGGTCATGAGGGAGGCTGGAGAGAAAAGTAGAAGTTAGCATTTTAAACAGATAAAAACATACATGTAAAAAGGGCTTATGTAGCACGTCTTGTGCAGGATTACTTTGTACTTGGAAAATTAAAAGTAAAAATCAGATTGAGGAATGTGGACAGAAAATGAAAAATGTAAAATGATAAATGGCATAGATATAAAGATGATCCTTGATGTACAGCAAAACATGGTTGTATGCATGGTAATGAAATTCGTTCTATGGAGAACTTTGGAAGAGAATCAGTATTGGATGGGGATAGTATTATAAACAAAGGGACAGAGGAATACTCCAATAGATATATTAAGAATGCAGTTAGATTCATACAATTGAAACTCCGAGGCCAAGTCTTGACTAGAAATAAAAAAATATCAATATTAGCAATTTGATATAGATAAATACTGGAGTTCCAGCATATTTGATACTTTATTTAGGGAGCAAATGTGGAAGCTGAGAAAGGGTTTGGTCTCAATCATCAAATTATCCCAATTTTTAACAGACAGGAAGTAAGAGAAACCGTGAAAAGTTGATTCAGAAGGTGGGATGAGAAGCAGTAGAAGTGTAGTAACACAAAATTCTGGAAGATATATCATTTAAAAAAACAGTGAACATCAGTTTTAAATACAATTTTGATTTAAAATTAGTTTAGAAATTGGAATATAATTTGGCTTTAGTGATACTGAGATTCATGGTCAAAAACTAGAAAAAATAATAAGGAGGTGTCTGTATGTATTCAAATTTGATTATAGAATAAAGATATATGGCACAGAAGCAAATTTTATATTTGTCTTATCAGAGCAACAATTCCTCTTGTGTAACAGAAGGGAACAAGGAAAAGATAGGTGCATGTCACACAGATTTTATTTTCTGGTAGAGGAAAGCCAGAAAACACCCTAGCTGATGGCTTCTGTTTCCTCTTTGATACAAATAATATACAATTAACTTACTGATATTTTAGGAAATTTTTAGAAAGATTTGACCAAGGGGAAAAAAAAAAGAATGATGTGATGTGGAGCAGAGGAATTCAATCAGAAGGCCAAAGTTTTGGATAAACCAAATTATACACACATCACAGACAATGGTCCCAACTATGAGATGGACAGTATGACATTAGACCAAAGGTCGAAATATCTGATTCAACGCATGACAGTAACAGATTACAAGAAAGGAAGGGAAGGTAATGTCATATCCCAATATCATGAATTTGCAAAAGAAAGCTTTGTATCATGATGATGAATGACGATTTAGAAGTGGCAGCAGTGTCTGCGAGTGTAGTTAGGAGGGTAGTATATAACGTTGCACTTTTTAGTGATGCTTGTCCTTGTTCTTCAAAATTCTAAATGCAGATATTAGAGCCTTGCAGTCTGTTAAACAGAGAGTCAGATATACAGCAACTGTTAACTATCTAAATACCCTGTTAAGGTGGGGTCAGCCAGTAAATCTTTTAATTTAAAAGTATGCATAGAAAAATGACAAAATGATATGGATTTTCAACAAAATTTTAATATGCTTAAGTTACTTATAGTTTAACTGAGAAAGGTACACAGTTGCACTAAAGAAATATAGCAAACATGAGAATTATATCTATAGAGAAAGTATAAATAGAACCATCAGCACATGAGTTGGTCATAACAAAATTGATAAGAAGCTGATGACATTGTTGTGAGATTTACTTTGTCAAAATACCCACAGACTGAAGAGAAGGAAACTGAATACTTGAGACTTAAAATTACCCTGTGCCTACCTATCTGTGGACAAGAAGTAAACTGAAAAATCCGTTCCACCCCCAAGACAGTCATTTTCCCTGACGTCTTCATCGCAGTTGTCAGAGAAAATGAGGGAAATGAATCTTCAAGAGGAGCCATGAAGAATAACAGGTGAGCCACATTTAGGAGATCAAATTGAACTGATTTTAAAAGCTGTTTCATTGGCAAGAATTTATCTAGTATATAAAGGATGTTCTGAGTTGTTCCTTACCTGTACTCTTTCTATAAAAAAGAAAACTCATCAAAAGGAAACTAGAAGAAGGCATGGACATAGAAAGAATCAAGAGAATGGGGGAATCAAATGTAGAAGTGGGAGCTCAGCAGCGATGCCCTAACTTAGTCTTTCTGTGGCTAGAAGACAGACAGCATTTAGTGGAGTGTATGATTCTCTTTCTTAACTTCTAATTACTACCACGTGGTGGATCCCCTTTCTTCTCCTCCTACCTATGACTTCTTTGAATTAGTTAGATCAGGTGCCTTTCCCTTAATAGCACAGAGCCAGAGCAATCATCTTGACGTGCCTATCTATAGTGATGGCACTGGTAATTCAAAGTGAAGCTGCACTTTGATTACAGTTGAATCTAGATAAAATTAAACCAGATTGCAAAGATATGTATATATAGACATACACACGTGATTTTTTTTAATGTGATGTATCTAAAATACTCTACTGATTTCACTATAGCTATATTTAAAGCATCGAATTTTCAGGACATATAGATTAAGACTGAATATTTTTTGTAGTAAACTAGACAATTACCTATTGTCTAGTTTATCAATTGATAATCATAACAAGTGTAATAGTTTAAATTACTGGTGCTATCACTGTAGATGGGCACATTGATGATTGCTCTGATTCTGTGCTATTAAGGGAAAAGCACCTGATCTAATTAATTCAAAGAAGTACCAGGTAAGAGGAGAAGAAAGGGGATCCACCACGTGGTAGTAATTAGAAGTTAGTTAGAAGTTAATCAATTAATAAACTAGAAAATTACTTACTGATTAACTAGACAATTATTGTCTAGTTTATCAAAAATTGATGACAATTATTGTTTACTTTATCAATTCTTTAGAATATAATTTAGGTCTTTAATATACACAGATGATAAGAAACAGTCCTTAAGAAGCCTCAAGTTTAGATAACATTTAGGCAGAGATACTGTGCAATAGTGGTAAACACGAAGGCTCTAGGGTAAAAGTGGCAATTTACCAATCTTAGTGTTAAAAAAATAAAGTTCTTGGTGGCTTTCTGAAAGAAAGAATAACTGAAATAATTTTAAAAGGATGGGAAATAATTGCACATATATATATGTATATATCTATATATAAATAGTAGTGGGAAAAGGTGGTGTGTTGTGAAGATGGGAGGCAAGATAAGATTATAAGAGAATATTAGCTCAGTATAATGCAAAACAAAAATAAATGTAGTAGATGATGGTAGAGAGCTAGTTAGAGGTAAGCAAGAAGAGAACTTGTAATATTTACTAGTGTGTATTTATTTGATTTTTAGGAATTTGGGGAATATTAAGAGATTGCATATAGGGTATATATTGATCATATTTGTAGTTAACATATCCATCAGTTGAGGCCACCCTGGAATGTGTCTTGCATCCAGAAAGGTGTCTATTTACTTGAAGCAACAATTTCTTCCTGGTATGTGGATATGGGTTACATGGTTGATAAGATATAATCTAAAAATCTGGCTAACGAATAATGTCCTAATTTATGAGAAGGGAAAATTCTGACTTTAATGTGGAGCTTGTTTTGTGTTTTTCTTTAGATATGATTCACACTTTTCTTAATTAAAGACTAATTATAACTCCCATTTTAAATACTCATAAGCTATTATAAAATGGGAAGTGTGTGAAGACAATAGCCATTGGAACAAAATAGAAAAAAAATGTTTATTTTGTCTACTCTTCAAATCTTACTCTTGTCATGTTTTCATTTTGAAAGGAGTGATAACTTCATTTACTGATTATAGTTAAAAGGCAGAAAAGTACTTACCTTTTACCTGGAATTATTACATATAAGAGATTCCCCTCTAATAGCATAGTAAGATAAATTTTATTGTTAACCTCTTTTGTGCCAGAAAATTTTCTAAGCACTTTATCGTTACTTACTTCACAGGCTAAAAATGTAAAGTTAGATTTTTAAAACAGTTATATTTTGTTAATCACTAAAAATCCTGTTTGATTTTGAAGCAAAACATAAGTAATAAATGTAAATATTGTTTCACTAAAACAGATTCATCTATTGTGAGATCAAGGCATCATACCTATAGTGAACCTAGTAGCCACCAACTGCTTACGCAGTGACTAGAGACAGTGTCGGTGGGCTTGAGACCACAAAGGAGATTGAGCTCTTGGCAGAGAAAAAAATACTTTGGACATCAAACCTGAGTAGTAATGGTAGTGGAGCCAGGCCTGGGTATAAATCCCAAAGACAAAAACTAAGTCTGTGAGTTACATAGACTGTATCTTTCTGCCTCATTTTTAAACATTGGAAGCATAATACATTTTGAATAACAGGAATCACTAAATATATAAAAGCATCTATCATAATTCCTAGCACATTAGATCCTACTGAAAGTTCATTTCATTCCTTCAATTAAATATATATGTTTAAATGTGTTTCTGTATCTTTTTATGTTTCTCACTGTGTGTGCACACCTGTGCCTTTGATTGTGGTGAGCAGTACTTTTCAGCTGGAAAAGTTCAGTTCTGGATTGAAAGCTTTTATATTGCTTTTTCTTTGTTTTTTAACTGACCACAGTAAGGATATACTACTAATCCACAGTAAGGATTAGTATTATATACTAATATATAAGGATATATTCTTATTACATATATTATTACATCATATAGATGCATAAAATATAATTATTCACAAAAGAATATTTCAATACTTGCTTGGGTGATGCTCTCTAATCTTTAATTTTCTATCCTAGTCTACTCTTTTTTTACTTTAATTTCAAAATGGCTCTGGTTTCCACACTATTCAAATATCTTCACTAAATGGGTTATACAACCATTAAGAAGTCATAATGTGCACATTGAAAGTACTGTCCTAGATAACTTATTATTCCTCATTAGTGTGCAATGAGAAAAATAAAAACACTCTATGAAATGAGAAGCAATACACCTTTCAGAGGTTAGGAAAGGCCTTTACAGGCCTATCTGAATAGAAAATCATAATTGTCTTAAACCTGTGAAGATACCAGATGCTAGCTAATAGGCTGTTGTCTCCTTATAACTTGACTCCTCTCTGTAAAGCCTCTGAACATAACCGACACAAAAAGAGGTAATGAAACCTGAATTTTAATAAACAGCATTGAGGATGAGACTTCCTTATTGTGACAATTCAGTTTTAGAAAATAAATTTTGTTTCTCCAAAAGCACTCATCAGCTATTAACTGAAAAGGAGTAGTCAGACAGCACTGCAAAAACGTAGACAGCTGTGTAATATATTTGCACTTCAAAAACCTTGGCCAAAATCTTGACCAACAAGAACTAGTGAATTAGAACAGATAAAAGAATATATGGATTGCTGAAATATGACCCACATCTTTCCCAAAAAAAATCTATTAGGAATTTTTCATCATAAAATATTGACATATTTCATTCTCTGTTAAGATAGTTAAATAAGGCACTTCTTGAAATAGATAAATAGGTGATGACAGATAGGTAGACAGATTGATGTGAAAGAATCTCGAATTTATTTTTAACATTTGATTATAAGATTGAAAATGTGTAATATAAAATTTTCAATCATCTGAAAAATGGTTATTTTATATTTAACACTAAATACATGATGTATAATCATGGCCCTGAAACAAGCAGTATATGAACTTTCATGCTCAGTAAACTAACTGCGATCAGGGCATAACCTGAAAATTGGACACCAATTGTACCAGAAATATGGTCTATTTCAACTTCTGTATAAATCCTTTGTGATTTTTGGTATTGACTTGACCAAAAAGCATGTATTGAAAATTTTAATGTTTGGCTGTTTTAATGTTTAGCTGATCCTAGTTTTTAAATTAAAGATTTAGTAAATTTTTAAAATAAAATATGTCTGTAAAACTACTGGAAATAACATGTGTTTAAAGACAATAGCCTCAGGGCAAAAAAACTAATAATAATCTTTTGTCTGCTTGCCAAATCTTACTGCTGTCAAAACTTGAATGGAGTAAGAAGCCAAATTATTCACTTATGATAGATTACAGAATGCAAAGCAGAAAATTACTAAATTTTTTACCTTAACTCATTGCATTTAAAGATTTCTGTATGAGAAGAATAAGAGGAAAAACAAATATTTCCTACCTGTTATGTCAATCTATTTTCTAAACACTTTACAAGTACTTGCTTCACCAGTCAATGGAGTTGAAGTTATTTTTAAGCAATTATTTTCTTAATGGTTAAAAAAGTATACTGTTCTACTTACACTCTTAAAAATAGAATGTTTTATAATTTTAATAATTAAGCATTAAGCTCAAGTATAATATGAGAAGGTATTCAGTAAGTTGTATTTAAATTTCAGGAAAAAATACATGACATAGTCCTCAAGTTACAAAATTAAGCCACCAACTCTTTCTTCATCATAGAGTGTCCTTTCATAGGGTCTGTCTTAAGCTGGAGGAAATAAAATGATAATAATGAGCAGTGTATTTTCAGGCTATCTGAGACCCAGGAGATACCTCTTGCATTAGTCTGTTCTCATTGCTGCTAATAAAGACATACATGAGACTGGGTAGTTTATAAAGGAATGAGGCTTAATTGACTCATAGTTCCATATAGATGGGGAGGCCTCACAATCATGATGGAAAGCTAATGAGGAGCATAGTTACATTGTACATGGCAGCAGGCAAAGAGAGCTAGTGTAGGGAACTCAAATTTATAAAACCATCAGATCTCCTGAGACTTCTCACTATTATAAAAACATCATGAGAAAGACACCCATGATTCAATTACCACTCACAGGGTCCTTCCCACAACATTTGGGAATTATGAGAACTATAATTCAAGTTAAGATTTGGTGGGGACACAGTCAAACCATATCACCCCTCTTAGTAGTAAAGGTGTTTTACAGGTCCCTGAAATACTCTGAGATTGTGCCTGTTTCTCTTACTCAATAAAATGAACAGGCAGAGTCATTGCTACAAGTATTCAAGGCGTACTGAATTATGTATTGCATTTTCGTTATGTAATCAAACTTTTATACTGCAAACGTACTTTTACAGGGGACATTTGAATCTTACTCTTTGTTAATTAAAACGTTTTAGAAAAGGTAAATGTGGCCAATAATTTCTGAATTTGTAAATCTGCATATAAATCATCCTTTACTGCAGCATAAAATATTTGATTTGCAAGCCTCCCTCACCTTTCACCTCACCAATTCATTCATTTAATATTCTATTCATCCTTTGGGGAATTTTTAAGTCTAACATGAGTATCATGGACAAGAATGGTTTTGCTTCATTTTGTAAACCAAAATGTATCTCAGACAGGACTCAATCAATTCAAAAGTTCACTTTGTCAAGGTTAAGGACATGTCCAGAAGAAAAATACACATGAGATCACAAAAACAGTCTGTGATCTGTGCTCTTCTCCAAAGATAATTTTGAAGACTTCAATACCTAAAGGGGAAAAGTTGGCTTGAAGGGAAAGAGAGAAGGTATGATAATCCACATGTTGCAAAGGAAAAATAGGGAGTAGCGAAATAGCTGATTATATATTCCTTGTCTGGAGCTCCGTAAACTGAAACTTTACATTGATGTGAGATCAGCATAGGG
>CM052650.1:122009740-122065955 GCA_028533165.1 Leontopithecus rosalia
GGAGTTTCACTCTTGTTACCCAGGCTGGAGTGCAATGGCGCGATCTCCACTCACCACAACCTCCGCTCCTGGGTTCAGGCAATTTTCCTGCCTCAGCCTCCTGAGTAGCTGGGATTACAGGCACGCACCACCATGCCCAGCTAACTTTTTGCATTTTTAGGAGAAACGGGGTTTCACCATGTTGACCACGATCGTCTTGATTTCTTGACCTCGTGATCCACCCGCCTCGGCCTCCCAAAGTGCTGGGATTATGGGCTTGAGCCACCGCGCCCAGCCCTATTTTTTTTTCATAATTTTTTTTATTTAAATAATTTAGCTGTTTCCATGCTGATGAGATCTTTATTTTGCCTTTTTGAGTTTCTTTAAGTGATTTCTTATTTACACACCTGCTGGCTTATCTTGCTTACTTTCCCTCTAACCGTTTTCTTGTTTCATCTATGCTTGATTTTCTAGTATGTTGTTGAGAACACCCGAACTGCAGTTTTATAAAATATAAGAAGCCTAATTACCAAAATAACCAAATTGTAGTTACTTTCTCTTTTAAACTTATTACTTTGTATGTTTAAAATTTTTATTATAAGGGCTTATGAAAATGCCTCAAAGCCTACAAGTGAGTACAGCAGGTTAAATAGTCTTAAAGTCATTACAGTAGTAGAAGAAGTATTGCAATTCTAAATTATGTATGGTAAAAAAAATTCAAGGATATATGGTGACCTGAGCTTTAAATATAACCAAATACAGGTAACATGTCATATGAAAGAGACATTCATTTCTTCTGTGGAGACACAAGAAATTCTTAGATCTTACAGCAATGTAAACTTAGATTCAGTTAACAAATATATTGTAATATTTCATTCTTACACTGCTATAAAGGTACTACATGAGATTAGGTGATTTATAAAGGAAAGAGGTTTAATTGACTCACAGTTCCACCTGGCCTTGGAGGCTTAGGAAACTTACAATCATGGTGGATGGGCAAGGGGAAGCAGGAAGACTTTTCACAAGACAGCAGTAGAGAAAGAGAGCGAGAAGAGAAAACTGTCACTTATTTTTTAAAAAAAATCATATAGCATGAGAACTCACTCACTATCATGAGAATAGTATCAGGGAAACTGCCCCCATGATCCAATCACCTCCCACTAAGTCTCTCCCTCTACACCTGTGATGAAGTTTGAGGTGAGATTTGGGTGGGGACACAGTCAAATCATATCTTCTATAGAAACAGAATTATAGATATCTCAAAATTTAAATCCAGTGATACTAAAACAATTATTCCCTCTAACAGCAATATGAATCACTTTGAGCAAATTATATGACACATTTTCTCTAAAAGTGAATTGAAATAGATAAAATGGAAGTGCCTCTTAGACGTTCTGTGTGTGTGTGTATGTGTGTGTGCCCATGCAGATTAATTTAATTTTTTTACAAGTACCTGTAAACATATTTTAAAACAATAGATCATTTACTTTTCAAAATGAAAATAACTTGTTTTTGCTAATTATAAAAGCCATATATACCTATTATATACATATTAAAATAGTAAATTAAAGAACAATGAGAAACTACAGTAAATTTTAAAGAACAATAAGAAAATCACCAGTAACCCAATCCCATTACCCATAGATAATGACTCAACATTGTTTTATAACTTTCTAGACTTTTATGAAGAAATTTACATACACATATTTTTATAAGATTTAGTCGTATCTAATGTTTTGTACCCTCCCTTTTCTATTAGCAACTTACAGTTAACTAAGACTATTATATAAATATGACTGTTTCAGCAGCTGCCTTGTATATCACTTTATATATATCCCATAATTATACATATATCTCATTTTACAGATATACCATAAAAAGGGAGTCCACCCTTTCTTGATATTACAAACAATACAGCAAAACCCTTGGAAATACATAATGATTCACATATTCAGCTATTTCCTTAGATAATGTCCTAGGGTAAATTTTTATAAGTAAAATTTCTGGTTTAAAGGAAATGCACACTTAAAATTGAATAACATGCCAAACTGTGGTCCAAAGGTATTTACTAATTTACCTTACCAAAAATAATACAAAAGAATCCCAGTCCTCAGCCCTAGACTGTTGCCATTGTTAATGTTGCTTTGAAACATCAGTGTTGTTTGTTCTTGGTTTTTGTTTTTCAATACACATATTTTATTGCATTTTAGGTTCTAGGGTACATGTGAAGAACATGCAGGGTTGTTGTATAGGTACATACATGGCAATGTGGTTTGCTGCCTCCATCCCCAACACCTGTATCTGGCATTTCTCCCAATGTTATCCCTCCCCAGTTCCCTACAACCCACTGTCCTAGTCCCTCCAACAGACCTCAGTGTATGATGCTCCCCTCCCTGTGTCCATATGTTTTCATTGTTCAATACCCACCTATGCATGAGAACATGTGGTATTTGATTTTCTGTTCTTGTGTCAGTTTGTGAGAATGATGGTTTCCAGGTTTATACATGTCCCTAAAAAGGACACAAACTCATCGTTTTTTATGGCTGCCCAGTATTCCATGGTGTATATGTGCCACATTTTCCCTGCCCAGTCTACCATTAACGGGCATTTGGGTTGGTTACAAGTCTTTGCTGTTGTAAACAGTGCTGCAATGAATATACATATGCATGTGTCCTTATAATAGAACGATTTATAATTCTTTGGATATATACCCAGTAATGGGGTTGCTGGGTCAAATGGAATTTCTATTTCTAGGTCCTTGAGGAAGCACCAGACTGTCTTCCACAATGGTTGAACTAATTTACACTCCCACCAACAGTGAAAATGTGTTCCTATTTCTCCACATCCTCTCCAGCATCTGTTGCCTCCAGATTTTTTCATGATTTCTATGCTAACTGGCATGAGAAGATTTCTCAATGTGGGTTTGATTTTCATTTCTCTAATGACGAGTGATGATGAGCATTTTTTCATTATCACTGAACTGGTATATATCTTCTTTTGAAAAGAGTCTTTTCATATCCTTTGCCCACTTTTGAATGGGATTTTTTTTTCTTGTAAATCTGTTTTAGTTCTTTGTAGATTATGGATTTAAGTCCTTTGTCAGATGGGTGGATTACAAAAACCTTTTCCCATTCTGCTGGTTGTTGGTTCACTCTAATGATTGTTTCTTTTGCTTTGTAGAAGCTCTTTAGTTTAATCTCATTTGTCTATTTTGGCTTTTATTGTCAAAGCTTTTGGGGTTTTAGTCATGAAGTCCTTGCCTATTTCTATGTCCTGAATGGTTTTCCCTATGTTTTCTTCTAAGGTTTTTATGGTGTTAGGTCTTATGTTTAAGTCTTTAATCCACCTGGAGTTAATTTTAGTGTAAGGTGTCAGAAAGGGGTCCAGTTTCTGCTTTCTGCACATGGCTAGCCAGGTTTCCCAACACCATTTATTAAACATGGAATCCTTTCCCCACTGCTTGTTTTTGTCATGTTTGTCAAAGATCAGATGGTTGTAGATGAGTAGCTTTGCCTCCAAGGCCTCTGTTCTGTTGCATTGGTCTGTATCTCTGTTTTTGTACCAGTACCATGCTGTTTTGATTACTATAGTAATCAAATTACCTTGTAGTATAGTTTGAAGTCAGGTAGCATGATGCCTCCATTTTTGTTCTTTTTGCTAAGAATTGACTTGGCTATTCAGGCTCTCTTTTTGTTCCATATGAAGTTTAAGGTGTTTTTTTCCATTCTGTGAAGAAGGTCATTGATAGCTTAATGGTGATAGCATTAAATCTGCAAATTACTTTTAGTAATGGCCATTTTCACAATATTGATCCTTTCTAACAATGAACATTGAATGTTTCTCCATCTGTTTATGTCCTCTATTTCATTGAGCAGTGGTTTGTAGTACTCCTTGAAGAGGTCCTTTATGTTCCCTGTCAGTTGTATTCCTAGGTATTTTATTCTCTTTGTAGCAATTGTGAATGGCAGTTCATTCTTGATTTGGCTCCCTTTAAGTCTGTTTTTGGTGTATAGGAATGCTTGTGATTTTTGCACATTAATTTTGTATCCTGAGACTTTGCTGAAGTTGCTTATCAGTTACAGGAGATTTTGGACTGAGACTATGGGGTCTTCTAAATATACAATTATGTCATCCACAAGTAGAAACAATTTGACTTCCTCCTTTCCTATTGAATACCCTTTATTTCTTTTGCTTGCCTGATTGCTCTGGCTAGAACTTGCAATACTTTATTGAATAGGGGTGATGAGAGAGGGCATCCTTGTCTAGTGCCAGATTTCAAGGGGAACACTTCCAGGTTTTGCCCATTCAATATTTCTTCCGGGTTTACTGGTTTATGTGCATAGAATTGTTTGTAGTAATCTCTGATGGTGGTTTGCATTTCTGTGGAATCTGTGGTGATATCCCTTTTATCATTTTTTATTGCAACTATTTGATTATACTCTTTTCTTTTTTGTTAATCTGGCTAGTGGTTTATTTTGTTGATCTTTTCAAAAAACCATCTCCTATATTTGTTGAATTTTTTAAGGGATTTTTGTTTCTCTATCTCCTTCAGTTCTGCTCTGATCTTAGTTATTTCTTGTCTTCTGCTAGCTTTTGAGTTTTCTTTATCTTGCTCCTCTAGCTCTTTCAGTTTTGACAATAGGGTGTCAATTTTAGATATTTCCTTGCTTCTCATATTGGAATTTATTGCTATAAATTTTCCTCTATATACTTCTTTAAATGTGTCCCAGAGAGTTTGATACAGTGTATATTCATTCTCTTTGGTTTCGATGAACATATTTATTTTGCATTCATTTCATTGTTTATCCAGTCAACATTCAAGAGCCCATTGTTCTTTTTCCATGAAGTTATGCATTTCTGAGTTAGTTACTGAATTCTGAGTTCTAATTTGATTGCCCGGTGGTCTGAGAGACTGTTATGATTTACATTTTTTTGCATTTGCTGAGGAGTGATTTATTTTAAATTAAGTGGTCAGTTTTAGAGTAGGTGTGATGTGGTGCTCAGAAGAATGTATATTCTGTGGATTTATGGTGGAGAATTCTGTAAATATCTATTTGGTTTGCTTTGTCCATATCTGAGTTCAAGTCCTGAATATCCTTGTTAATTTTCTGTCTCATTGATCTGTCTAATGTTGACAGTGGAGTGTTAAAGTCTCCCACTATTATTGTGTGGGAATCTAAGTTTCTTGTTAGGTCATTATGAATTTGTTTTGTGTATCTGGGTGCTCCTGTACTGGGCATGTATATATTTAGAATCATTAGCTCTTCTTGATGCATTGATCCTTTAACAATTATGTGATGTATTTCTTTGTCTCTTTTTATCTTTGTTGGTTTAAAGTCTATTTTATCAGAGACTAGGATTGCAACTTCTGCATTTTTTCTTTTTTCTTTTCTTTTTTTCTCTCCGTTTGCTTGGTAGATCTTCCTCTATCCCTTTATCTTGAGCCCATGTATATTCTTGCATGTGAGATGGGTTTCCTGGATATAGCACATGGATGGGTTTTGAATTGTCATCCAATTTGCCAGGCTGTATCTTTTGATTGGGGCATTTAGCCCATTTACATTTAAGGTTAATATTGTTATGTGTGAATTTGATCCTGCCATTTTGATGCTAGCTGGTTGTTTTGTCCATTAATTGATGCAGTTTCTTCATTGTGTCAATGCTCTTTACCTTTGATACATTTTTGGAGTGACTGGTACTGGTAGTTCCTTTCTATGTTTAGTGCTTCTTTTGGGAGCTCTTGTAAAGCAGGCCTAGTGGTTATGAAATCTCTGAGCAATTGCTTGCTCATAAAGGATTTTATTTCTCCTTCACTTAGGAAGCTTAGTTCAGCTGGATATGAAATTTTAGATTGAATGTTAGTTTCTTTAAGGATATATAATATTGCCCCCACTCTCTTCTGGCTGGTAGTGTTTCTGCTGAGAGATCCACTGTGAGTCTGATGGGCTTCCCTTTGTGGGTAACCCTACCTTTCTCTCTGGCTGCACTTAGAATGTTTCTCTTCATTTCGACCCTGGTGAATCTGACGATTATGTACCTTGGTGTTGCTCTTCTTGAAGAATATCTTTTTGGTGTTCCCAGTATTTTCTGGACTTGAATATTGACCTGCCTTGCTAGGTTGGGGAAGTTCTCCTGGATAATATCCTGAATAGTGCTTTCCAGCTTGGATTCATCCTCTCCATCACATTCAGGTGTACCTACCAAATGTAGATTAGGTCTTTTCATATAATACCATATTTCTTGGAGGCTTTGTTCATTTCTTTTCACTCTTTCTTCTCTACTCTTGCCCTCTCATTTTATTTCATTGATTTGATCTTCAATCTCTGATATCCTTTCTTCTGCTTGGTCAATTTGGCTATTGAAACTTGTGCATGCTTCACAAAGTTCTTGTGTTGTGTTTTTCAGCTCCATCAGTTCATTTATATTCCTCTCTAAGCTGTTTATTCTCTTTAGCATTTCTTCAAATCTTTTTTAAATGTTCTCAGTTTCTTTGCTTTGGGTTAGAACATGATCCTTTAGCTCAGAGAAGTTTGTTATTACCCACCTTCTGAAGCCTGTTTCTGTCAATTCATCAGACTCATTCTCCATCCAGCCTTGTTCCCTTGCTGGTGAGGAGTTGTGATCCCTTGGAGGAGAGACATTCTGGCTTTGGATATTTTCATCCTTTTTGCTCTGGTTTCTTCCCATCTTTGTGGATTTCTTTACCTGTGTTCTTTGTGGTTGGTGACTTTCAGGCGGGATCTCTGTGTGGACGTCCTTTTTGTTGCTGATGTAGTTATTTCTTTCTGTTTATCAGTTTTCCTTCTAACAGTCAGGCCCCCCTTCTGTAGGACTACTGGAGGTCCACTCCAGACCCTGCTTGCCTGGGGATCACCTGTAGTGGCTGCAGAAGAGTAAAGGTTGCTGCCAGTTTCTTCTTCTATTATCTTTGTCTTAGAAGGATACCTGGGAGTATATCTTTGGTTATATGAGGGTCAGAGAGCTGATTGAGGAGACAGTCTGTCCCTTATAGGAGCTCAATAGCTGAGCTGTGAACTCCGTTGTTCTGTTCAGACCTGCTGGGCAGGTACGTTTAAGTCTGCTGCAGCAGAACTCATACCACATTTTATTTTCCTCAATGTTCTGCCCTGCGAACATGGGGCTTTATTTATAAGTTCCTGTCATTCTGCTGCCTTTTTTCAGAGATGCCCTACCCAGTGAGGAGGTAGCCTTGTCACAGTCTGCCAGCAGTGTTGGTGCTGAGCTGCCATGGGCTCTGCCCAGATGCTGTGTGAACTTCCTTGCAGTTTTGTTTATAGGGGTATAGTTAGAACTGCCTTAGTAATGGCAGTCTGCCTCAGTAATGGCGGACTATCTCTGTAATGGTGGACTGCCTCAGTTATGGTGGACTGCCTCGGTAATGGCAGATGCCCTTTCCTTCACAGAGCTGGACTGTCCCATGTGCAGTTGTGTTTGCTGTGAAACTCTCAATCCAGAGTGATTCAGATTGCTGGTATTTGTAGGGGTGGGACCAGCTAAGCCAGATCACCTGGCTCCCTGTTTCAGCCCCCTTTTTTTCAGTTGAATGGGCAACCCTGTCTCACAGGTGTTCCAGTTGCCAGTTGAAATGGCACCCAGATTTGTGTGAGTTTTTGTGCAGAGACCCACTGTGCTGGCTGAAACAGCCACACTGGAGATTCTTGGTGCTTTTCCATCAGGAAATCTCCTGGTCTGTGGGACATAAAAATTCATCTGGAAATGTGGTGATCACTCACCCTCTGTGTTTCTGCTGGGAACTGCAATCCAGATCTGTTCCTATTCAGCCATCTTGGATCCTTCTTCTAAATCTTAGATGTTAACCTAGAGTTAAGATTCTTGGTGAAACTGTTTTACTTGACAGATATATATATATATATATATATATATATATATATAGAAAGAGCCAAATGCAGCAAACAACTTGAAGTATGAGGGAATGAAAAGTGGAATTTGATTTTTGAGGATTTGTTTACATGCTACTGAACTCAGGATTACTTTAAACATCAAATACTGTGCTAGTTTTTTCTTTCTATTTAATATCTCACAGATTTATTTGGAAATCATGAAGTTAAGGAAAATCTTTTTCATGCATTATGTTGTAGGTGTGATCCTACTTACCAGGGCCTAGGGACCTTTTCTCATGTTCCACATTGCAAGGCCCACCACACAGCCCAGATAGGCAAGGGTGCATAAAGCAATATAAGTCATCTCAGAATAAGCTGAAAATTCTCTAGTGGTCCACAACGTGTTCACAGTTGTAATTTTTTTTTACATTTTAACAAATCAAATGATCATATTAATTTTATATTGATTAATAACTCACATAAATAACTCTTGCCATACTTTATAGTGTATGTAAGTACAAATGCAATATTTTCCTCACTTTTTCTTCTCTCCTCTGACTTTGAAATACTTTGCTACTAAGTAATCTGAAGGAGTTAACACACTATACCCTGAGAGGCCTTCCATATCTGTAGCAAAAAGCTGTTGTTCCTTCAGTGCCACATCTGATTGGAGAACCCACAAGTGTACCATAGAAGATAGCTTATCATTTCTGCAAGAGCTATTGAAACATGCAACTAAATCCCTGCTTGCAAAAATTGGCCTTAATGTGTCCCTGAATTCTAGCAAATTGAAAAAACTGTCTTTTGTAAAATGTATTATCAGCTGGGTATGAGGTCAGAAAACTAGGAAATGGCAGAAAGCTGTGAATTATATTCCAAGAAGAAGCAAATGGCATTACACTTAGAGCTAATATTCCCTTAATTTATAAAAATTATAACATATATTTAATTCTAATGGAAAAATTGAATGTGAAACTAGCAAAAATTTAGTTATCTTAAAGTATGAATATTGCTTAATGATCTATTGCTTAATGAATATTAAAAAAAGAGAACTAGAGATAACATATCACAAAATTTTATGAAATTCCATTGATAAAAACCAAGTATTTAATGGCAAACACAATATTTTCTCATGTTTTGGTTGTGCTGATTTTAACTGCTTCTTTTATTGATGTATTAAATAGAATTATGATTTTTAGAATACTTGTCTATTTAATACATCAAGCATATTTGTAAGTACCATGAAGTAGGTTCAACACCTTCGTGTACCTCCTCACTGTCCATTTCTTCAAAGTCAAAGCAGACAATTGCAAATACAGCTAATTACCTCCTAAATACAAAATATCATAGGTTAATCAATTAAAATCAGGTTATTATTCCTATATTAGTAGGGAAAATATAGTTTGTATGCAAGAGATAAATTTTCCAGGCAATTTGTGAAACTTAATGAAGCAAACAATATATACATGAACACAAAACTGTTCAGCTTTCTCTATAGGAAGCAAAAAAGTATTGGTTCATTAATTCATGACTATTTCTTTTTATAAGCAGTATAACTCCTACAATTTTAGCCCTTCCAATCTGTGTTTTCTTATTTCTAAAGCTTCCATTATTATAAACTTTAGATGGATCTCTTCTATATGTTGAGGAAAATAATGCAATAAGTATATTAAATTAACGTGGATAATTACCTCTTCTTCACCTAATGTGTTTAGAAGCAAACTGCCATCTTAAAGCTGGAGATGGAGAAAGAAAACTCACTGAAACCACGATGTAATGGGTGGAAATGAAAAAGAATCGTTCTTAATGCTATGTAGTAAGTGTTTTTAATGCAGGAACAACAACAACAAAAGATACTCTAACATTTTGTTCATAGCCAAGCCTAGATTTCATTCAGGTAGGAAAAAATGGTAGTTTGATGGATGATATTTTTACAAGAAAAAGCTTATATTTTCCTGAAATAAAATTTCTCCATACTAATTTAAGACACAAACTAACTAACAAAAATACAGTGTAAGTGGCAAAACAGACAGTAAATACTTGACAGAAAAGTCATAAGAGATTTCTGAATTAGAGGCTAGTACCTCAAACTTTTCTCCAGCATCAGATTGATTTTGTTTGCAGGCTATGATGCAAACAAAAGTGTCGAGCATTTGAAATATAAGCACAAAAAATGCTTGATAAAATATTTATCATTAGATAAAGGATTCTGGAAAGTTGGCAATTAAAAAATTCTATTTCATTCTTTCTCTGAAAATGGAAATCTTTCTGCTTCTCCTGAATCAAGTGGTGCTTGCATTTTATGGGTGGAAGAGTGTAAATAATATATTGGGCTTTATTTGGTCATGAAAAATAGATTTGATGTGGTTTTTGTACATAATGGACTGTGTAAATACCTCTATCAAGGAAAAACAGAGGTAGGACACCAGATATCTCAGTCCTCTTGGTAGAATGACCACATGACCAATTGACTGTGTCTGTTTTTCTTGGCCTTCACAAGGTTATTAAACAAAGCTCAAAAAGTGATTTCAGTTTCTTCTGTCTAAGATTTAGGGAATGGCAGAATAAATTATGACATAACCATCCTATTAACTTCTATAGAACTCCTAAAATAAAAATCCTGACAGTTGACTTGAAATTATTTTCAATAGGTATTGATGACCAAGCAGTGAAGTGTGTTTATTGAATATCAGTTTGGGAAAACAATAACCTCAATTTTCTTACATATGTATATCTGTGTTCATTCATATTTATGCACATTTTTGATATTGTACACTCATGAAGAAAATGTTGAAGAATATATTTTAGAATATATTTCAAACCTTAACATTGGTTTTTTTATGGATTAGTGTGTGAGTAAGGGTGCATATAAGGAGAAGAAAGACATCATATATCCAGTTAATATAGAAAATTACAGGAAGACAATGCAATACAGGTTACAAATTCCTGCACCCATGCAATTCAACTCTTTGGACATAAGACTATATTTTTAATACATCCTTCAGGGATTCTTGTGCATAGCAAGGATGTATAAACTGTTTCATATTAAAAGGAGTAGGAGAAGAAAAATTTAATTGTGACTTTAAATGTGCTCCCATTTCTAGGGAACATGTTCAATTATTCTAGAGAATAAATCAATTTTTCCTCTCTAAAAGTTTTCCAAAATGAGGACGCATTTTAATTGTCAGTGAAATTAATAAATATACATTATCAGCTTCTTTGGTTCAGTTTTGAGATCCAGAAAAAAAATGCCACTTGAAAATATATTAGTATGTCTCAACATAAACATATGTTATCTAGATTGTGACTATAATTTTTCTAATGATTTCCTCTGCTAATAGAATGTAATCTAAGAAAAGGGTGGATTTACTTATTGAGTGTTAATTCATTCATATTCTTGTTGCTACTTATTTTTTATTAATATTTCTGCTGATTGTACAAGAGCATGTAGATGTTTAAAAATAATACATACCAAAAAATTGCACAAAAATAAGAATATTCTAAGCCCAAATGCTGTCTATCATAAGAATTACTATTATCACTATTTGACTGTCTTCCATAAAACCTCTGGAAAGGGCCGAGCGCGGTGGCTCACGCCTATAATCCAGCACTTTGGGAGGCCGAGGCGGGTGGATCACCAGGTCAAGAGATCGAGACCACCCTGGTCAACGAGGTGAAATCCCGTCTCTACTAAAAATACAAAAATTAGCTGGGCATGGTGGTGCGTGCCTGTAGTCCCAGCTACTCGGGAGGCTGAGGCAGGAGAATTGCTTGAACCCAGGAGGCGAAGGTTGGGGTGAGCTGAGATCATGCCATTGCACTCCATTCTGGGTAACAACAGCGAAACTCTGTCTCAAAAAAAAAAATCTCTGGGAAGGCAGGGACACGGGGACACGGGAGTAATGTAAATACTAATTAACAGTTCATTGTGTTCAATAAGTCTAAAACCCACCTCCATAAGCCTTAGAATCTTTTGTTTTCAGCTATTGAAGCAACCACATTTTTTACTGTCTTAGAAATTCCATAGTTTAAAATTGACTTTTCTTTTTTCCTGAAATTTCAGAGGAGCAAAATAATTTTACTGTTTCAATGGCAAGTTCCTCACAATGCAAGAAAGTCGGAATGAAGAGAAATTCATTTAATAGTGAGGAAAGAAATTCAAAATGTTTCTCTGCAACTAATACTCTAATTTGACAGTGCCCACTGGTCATCTACAGTCACCATATGCAGTAAGGGTAGATGTTTTATAAAATAATTTTCCTGTCTTGTGATTTCACCAAATTGATCATAAAAAGAACAAACAATATCATTTCTATAATAATTCTTTCTTTAATGTACATTAAATTTTAGTGCCCAACACCTTCTAGAAAATAATACTATTGTCTTTATTATATTTAACTTGTACACTTAGAAGCACAGTTTTGGACCACTAAAGATAAGTGCTGCCTAACATATTTATACAACCATTTTAGTTTAACCTGTTTCTTACTATATAGAACTTGATATAATTCTTAAGAGTAGTACTTTTGCAAAAAAAAAAATCCCCAAAATTATATAATTGATTTTTGATTCAATATGCTATTTTTGTGTCATACCAATAAAGAGTTCTATTTTTTTCTTCACACTCAACCAATATTACTATTTGAATTGAGGAAATGTTTCGCCAAAGTGATAATTGCCTAAGTTTCTGAAGATAAATTTAAAAGATAGAGTGATTTGGTAATGTATTGTTTAATACACAAAATAATCAATATTTTTTGGAAGAAAATTGGAAATCTCCAGCTTCTCAACTATGATCACTCACCTTTCTTCCTAAGCAATTTCTCTCATTTGCTGAATACTACAGGAAAATAAATAAATAAATTAAACACTCAGTGAATAGATTAGATATTACCTACACATATAGTCTTCAGTATATTTTAAAATTATCCAAAACTGTTAAAAATCTAAAAGAGAAAAAGAAACAACTGAAATGAAGAAAAGCTAATTACTAAATAACAATGAAGTGATTTGCCATTGGGGCAATCTCTTTCACTGAACAACAAAACTCTTCAAGTATGTTTAATACATTTTAAAAATTCATTAGGTTTTTGAAGATACTGGATACTTAGCAAATAATTCTATTTGTCTAAAGAATAACTATAATCACAAAGAGATATAATCACTTTAAAGGTCTTTAATTATTGTAGAAATGAGTTCACAAACTGCTGGAAGCCACATCAGAAAGCCATTCTATGTCTTAAGCTGTGCTTATGCTGTCATCAAACAAATGATTATAATATATAATTTTCATTAAGTCCCAGAGGCAACAAAAAAATGTGTTGAACATGACATTAAAAACTGATTTTTATCCAAAATATTTTGCAAAATGAATGTTTAAGCTACCTATTTGGGGAACCTAAAATATAATAGACTATTAAAACTAAATTATTTTATAAATCACTTCTGAGTTTGTCATATGTTTGAAACTTATTTCTTATATTATCTAGGACATTATAATCAAGAACTATTTAGCTGAATTGCAATTATTTCATTAGGTGCAAATCTTCTCTAATAAAATATAAGCTATGTTGGAGCAAGACATATGTCCCAATTACTTTTTATATGCAAATAAATTTATATAAGGAAGGAAAAGCCTGGGGGGAATAAACTAATATTTGCTGAATATATTCCATGATTCTCCAGTGTACAGAATACACAAGATAATAACTTCCTTCATTTTTACAGTACTACCATGTTCCAGTGTTGTTATCACCATAATACAGAGACATTATATAATTTGTCCAGTATTATCGAAAGGGTATACATTGCACATAAATAAATTAATTAATTTATCTGTCTTTTACAATTCTGGGTGCCACATTTAAAGTACAAACTTACAAATTAAGACAGCATCCAGGGAAGAGTGAAGAGGATGTTGAGTAGTTTGAGTGAAAATACTTGGCATATGTTTATTCAAAGAGTTGGAGGATTGGTGCAGTTTGCCATGTTAGAAAGTTAAATCACTTGAAGGACTAGCATGTAGAGGCTGTGTAGTCACCTCATGATGTCTGTGTAGATTGAACTATAATTAGTAAAGATTTTAAAATCAGATATATTTTAAAACATGGAAGTTTTATTCCAACTAATAGTGTCTTCCATCCATGAAATAGTCTGCTACAGGAAGTATTCTAGTTCCCTTCAGTAGAATTATTCAAGAAAATCCTGAATGGGCATCTGTCAGACACAGAATAAAAGACATAATTCATCAACTGGGAGTTGAACTGACTGTCAATATCCTATAACAGTCTGTGATTTTATGATAATCATCCAAATTCCAAATAATTACTATGATACTATGACCACAATCTATTTCTTTTTTTTTTAAGCCAAGATATTGGAGCACCTTTCTTCCCTCACAATAAGTCTTAGAAAATGGATCACTGGATGGAAGAAGATAGGGGGTTGTTTTACATCATATTGCAAGGCTTACTGTATTATTCATTTATTTATTTAACTATTATTTCAGATTTAGGAGGTACTTGTGAAGGTTTGCTATAAGGGTATATTGCATGATGCTGAGGTTTAGGGTACAACTGAATCAGTCAGCCAGGTAGTAAAAATAATACCCAAGAGGTAGGTAGTTTTTCGGCCCTTACTGCTCCCACTCTGTCCCCGCTCTTGTAGTCCTCAGTGTCTTTTGTTCACATCTTTTTGTCCATGTGTACTCATTGTTTTTTTAAATCCCTTTGTCATTACAGTCCAATTACATTGTTGATTTTTTTTGAAAGAAAAAAAGGAAAGAAGGAGAGGAAGAAAGAGGAAGAAAAAGAGGGAGAGAGAACAAGAATATTGCTTTATTCTAAAAATGGGTATTAATAATGGCTGATCAATATTTTGTGTATTTAAAGTGGAAAGCGCTATACATATTTATTAAGTTTATTTGTTCCGGATCTGAATTCAAGTCCTGGAAATCCTTATTAATTTTCTGTCTCGTTGAGTCTGAATCTCTTTATGAATCTTATGTATCTGGGTGTTAGGATCATTAGCATTGATCCTTTTACCACTGTATCTTTGTTGCTTTGAAATCTATTTTATAAAATGTGAGAATTGCAACTCCTGCTTGTAGTTTATTTCTTTATTTTTGCTCTCCATTTGGTTGGCAAATCTTTCTCCTACTCTTTGTTTTGGGTCTTTGTGTATCTTTGGATATAAAACGGGTCTGGATGTAGTATACTGTTAGGTTTTGGCTGTATCTCTTGATTGGGGGATTTAGTCAATTTATTTTATACATTTGTTGATGTAAATTCTTTTTTATGTTGATGTTCTTTACTTTTTGGTATATTTTTAGAATGGCTAATACTGGTTGTTCCTTTCTGTGTGTAATGCTTCTTTCAGAAGTTGTTGCAAAGCAGGCCTGGTGGTAATAAAATCTCTGAGCACTTGCTTGTTCATAAAAGATTTTATTTTTCCTTCAATTGTGAAGCTTAATTTGGCAGGATATGAAATTCTGGGCTGAGAGTTCTGTTCTTTAAGGATGTTGAATATTGGCCCCCACTCTCTTCTGGCTTGTAGAGTTTCTGCTGAGAGATCTGCTGTCAATCTAATAGGCTTCCCTTTAAGGGTAACCTGACCTTTCTCTCTGGCTGCCCTTAGTATTTTCTGCTTCATTTCAACCCTAGTGAATCTAATGATTATGTGCCTTGGGGTTGCTCTTCTTGAGGAATATCTTTGTGGTGTTCTCTGTATTACCTGGGGTTGAATAGTGTCCTGCTTTGCTAGATTAGGAAAATTTTTCTGGATAATATCTTGAAGAGTATTTTCCAGCTTGGATTCATTCTCTCCATCACATTCAGGTACACCTATCAAACGTAGATTAGGTCTTTTCACATAGTCCCATATTTCTTGGAGACGTTGCTCATTCCTTTTTATCCTTTTTTCTCTCTTCTTGTCTTCTCGTTTCATTTCATTAAGTTGGTCTTCAACCTCTAATATCCTTTCTTCTGCTTGATCAATTCAGCTATTCAAACTTGTGCGTATTTCACTAAGTTCTGGTGTTGTATTTTTCAACTCTGTTAGTTCATTTATATTCCTCTCTACATTGTCTATTCTTTTTAGCATTTTGTCAAACCTTTTTTCAAAGTTCTTAGTTTCTTTACATTGGGTTAGAACAAGTTCTTTTAACTCCCAGAAGTTTCTTATCATCCACCTTCTGAAGCCTACTTCAGATAATGGGACACAGTCCTTTTCCATCAGGGCTTGTTCCGTTGCTGATGAGGAACTGCAATCCCCTGTAGAGGGAGAGGGGTTCTGATTTTGAGTGTTCTCAGCCTTTTTAGGCTGGTTTCTTCCCTTTATTATGAATTTATCCATCTGTCGTCTATACAATTACCACCTTTCTAATTAGGTTTCTGAGTGGATGTCCAATTTATTGATTCCCAGTACTGGAATCCGAGCAACCCACTGCACCGGCCAAAACAGCAGTGATAAGACTGATGGTGCTCTTCTGCCTGGGAATCTCCGGTCTGGTTTAACAAGTGGCTCTGCCTTCCTGGAGCTCCAAGCATCGGTCAGTAGGGGAACCAGTCCCATTTTATGAAGAGCTGCTGCGCTGAGGCGCTGGCAAAACCGCTGCACTGGCCACAAAAGTCACGCTGGCGATCCGTGGGGCTCCTCTACTGGGAATCTTCTGGTCCATAAGTGACGAAAATTAATCTGAAAGTGCGGCGTCCTACAATATATTTCAAACTATCTTTTAGAAAATGCAGTTGAGCACAATTATTTATAGAATTATAATAATTATGAGTTAGAATATGTGTCAGAAAGTTTTTCTCTAAATGACTAAGAATACATATATTAGGCTTTGCAGACCATACAGTTTCCATCACTAGTACTCAAACTGCCATTGGAAAGAAACCATAGAAAATAGGTAAAGGCATATGCATAAACAGGCATAGTTGTGCTCTAATGGAACTACATTTAAACACAGGCACCAACTGGCTTTGGCTCCATGGACCATATTTGCCAACTGCTGAGTGGGACAATTGCTGCAGTAGGGGTGCAAATTCCTCAAAACTGCCTCTTAAGAAGCTTTAGTTTACTCTTGTCTCTACTAACATCTGGGCTAATCTGGCATGAAATGCTTATTTATATTTATGTAAGAATATTTCTTTCAGAGCATCTCTAAATTTTCTCCACCACCAACATTTTATGACTGTGGACTAGTATTTATTTATTACAACTTGTTTGTATAATTCCATCTCTTTCATCTTCTAACACTCCCTATTATTCACAAATAATGTTTACATATTTCTTAAGCAAATAAACTACCTCAGATTCAAATGAACAAATAAATCATAATCCTCAGTAACGAATAATTCAGTTTTGAGACACAAGATGTGTGTGATGGACACAGCCAGCAAAACTGAACATCTGGAGCAGCAATAAAATATATGCCAGAAACAACAGGCCATGACAGCAGTGACACATCTAGTTAAACCTACTAAGAGCTTAAAGCCAGAGAAATTTAGCCATTTGAAATAGAGCATGAAGATGCACAGCTTTTATTGGTCTCATTTTGTCAATGCTGAGTAAGTCAGACAGTCTTGCACACTTGCAGTTTCCTCTTCAGAACTACAAAATAAGATGGCTGCCCTCCAGGCATTCACTGGCACTACTATTTTTGATGGATTTTTGTTGCCTTGGAGATGCTTGAAAGATATAAGTGTTGAAAGGATTGATTTATACTTGACATAAAGCTAAGGTTTCTAATGTTATTCTGACAGCATTTATGAGCACTATTTTCTTTAATAATGTCTTCATTCATTTGGAAAGAGATCACTATAGTTGCCTGAAATGGTTTCCAGCTCTTGAAACTTGTGAGTATTATAATTTTATAGTTTTGTAGAGATAACAAGTAGACTAGCTCTCTCCTCAACTTTTAAATATGTGTCTGACTGAGTTCCACTTATTCTTTTTTATTCTCAGCTTAAATATAACATTTTCACAGTGTCCTTTCTTGAGTTCCATGGTATATTCCACCTAAATATATTTGTGTACACACATTTAAGTGTATCTGTGCATGTGTTTCATGTTTTAATATACATCACTTTCTCTGTTCCTGTATGTGTATATCTTGCACTATACTGTAAGAAAATTTACATATTTTTTGTCATTGCATGCACAGATTTAGCATACAACCCTTGGTACTTAGCAGGCTCTTAATCAATAATTACTTAACTTGCAAATATATGATTAAATAAATCATAATTGAATAAAGACAAAAATATGAGATGCAATAACTTCATTTTGATATTATTTAATATTGTTATGGAAATCACTTCTGCAATTATTTCAGTGTTCTGATCAATTCAAGGGTAAACTAGTGTAATAAGCAAAACAAATTTTTTAATGCTTATTTTATGTTCACAAAATTAAAATATAATTTTGGTAGTAAGTATCATTGTATAGTTTAAAATAAATAGAATTTAGATGTCATAATATTAGTTTTGGGCTCCTGGTTTTCTCATTGTAAATGCTGATGGGAATTCCTTATGAAATCCTATTCTTGTACCTGCCTGCTCTTTGCACATTCCAGTTATGTGTGCATGAGTTGCTTAATGCAGATGTTTATTTGTGCATGTGTGGGTCTACTTGCACATGACAAAATAATTTACTTTGGGGCTTTCATAAATTTGATCTAGTTTAGTTTTCCATGTCTCATTTTATAGTCCAACACATCATCAGTGTCTACCTCTTTACTCCTTGCAGGCTTACCCTTGGGGAAACAAGAAAAATAACAAGACATAAGAAGAGTCAAGATTTTGTCTGACACTGAGTTTCTTTTCCTTGATTTTTAGGAATACCATGTAAATTGTGTAATTATTGCGACGATATGACTTTGAGAGATAAGAGTCAATTGAGGGAAAAAATGGCAGTTACATTGCGAGATAAATGAATAAAAATTTTGGACATAACGCTTTGCAAAGGTTAGGCAAAATTTTACATACAATAACACTCTTTAGATATAGCACACCTAAACCCAAGTGAAATTTTTTAAAAAGCTGTTTGAAGTCTAGTGAGGTAACGACTAAGTCTGATTAAGTCCTATTAACATCTCAAATACCAGGAGACCATTGGTAATGATGGAGGAAGGTTAACCTAGAATACCTGCCCAGTATGGAGGAGAAAAGGGTAAGAGTGATATGTAATAAGTATATATCTTCTGTATTTAAAAGCATTTTACTTCTCTAATATGGTATTCTGCAATAATTTCCAAGTGTATTATTTTAAAATTACTCTTTTTAGATTTAGTTTTTTAAAAGTAGCAAATGTAATAAAACGTGTTCCACTAATAGGTGTAATGGTATTTTAAATATTAAGAATAGTGTCAGCAGTAGGGTTTTTTTGGTGTATTTTAGAATAATTTTAAAAGTTGATGATATTTGTGCTTTAAAAAATTTCAGTGAGAATAATAAAGAGAATAGCACACTATTCTAAAGTACTGATTTTAATTATCTTGTGGTATTCAGGGGGCAACCATGGATTAATTTTTTTAGAGTCTGTAAGCTGTAGATCCATCTTTTCTTTCCCCTCTTCATGAATACAGTATCAATTTTCTATATTAAAAAATCAACAAAGTTTTCCAAATAGTGAAGACATTCAAACATAATAATAACCTAAAAGTATAATCTGAGAAACAGCTATAAAAGTCATCTAAGCATATACAAAAGTTCAGTCATCCTTACTACTTATAATAATTCTGGGGAGAAAAGCAAAACACCAAGTAAAATGCAACTATTTCAACAAGGATATTGAATGCAAGATTTTAATAATCTAAAATGTATATTGTCATTTAGAGAGAGTTACAGGGAAGATACAAACATGCCACATTTCCAAAAATTACAGTAAGTACTGGAAAAAAGCCAAAAAAGGATCATCCAAGCACATCAAAGTTAAAGATAAAGCATTTATGCAAATTTCTGTAATATTCTGATCATTTAAAAAAATTTATTCAAATTTAGAAATATCTTAATATATACCAAATTGCCATTCATAGGTTAAATGGCATACCTAATATGAGAGTATTTTTGACTATATAAATACTATACACATATACATATAGCAATGAAATCCATATTGCTACTTTGAGGTACAATATGTTCAAAATATATACCAGAGTGATGTTCTAAATGTGTCATTGTTTTTTTAAAACCTGATGTTCATTGCTGTCAAGTTTTTTACTGTGGAATTTTAAAACTTTTGTTTTTCTCATCCTAAACCACTTCAAGTTGCTGATTTTATGACTCTTTATATAAGACCATGTAAGACAATTGCTATGGCTTATCTCAAATTTTACTCATTCTATGAACATTTATTGAGTTCTTAAACTATGTATAGTACTTGGTTTTAGAGGTAAACTTAAAAACAAAACATGTCTTTGACCTTGAGGAGTTTAGTCTGAGAGGGTGAAAAAGATATATAATTATATCTATATATTTGTACATATATATAAATATATAGCCATATATTACTCCACATACATAAATGTGCTATGTATGTGTATACACACACATATAAGAGACATATAATAATCAGGCAATATAAATGCATATATAATTTAAATAAGTAGTCTGTACATAAACTGTAATTTATTTCAGAAATTTAAGCTATACTACTTAATAACCTGCACTATATAGAAAAGGTTATGAATATATATAAAGTACATTTTCTAACATATGATTGTATAACTTTGAAGAATAAAATCAGTGTCAAAACTGAGCACTTTCCAAAAGGTTAAATAAATTGTACTGCCACCGAATTAAAGCTGTTGAAGGCTCTTAAAGGTCACCTTTCTGTATGCCTTTACTTGTTTACTAGTCCTATTATTTACCAAAGAACTATAAGATATGCATCACAGATCGGTTAGAAACATTAAGGTATACATGGACAAGATAAGACATGTGATTTAATATTAAGATTATTTAATATTCTCAAATTCTAATTTTGACATTAGTAAATGATCAGATAAAGACTGGCATCAATAAAAGTTACATTTATAAAATACAAATATATATTTTAAGCTATGGATGAATGAAGTTATCTCACCTTACATGTACATCCACACACAACCACACACTTTATCGTCTCCTAAAAGAAATGCTCAAAGGCCAAATGGCAAGTTTCTATAGTTTACCTTTGTGATCTATTGCCTCCCCTTCTTTTTCTTCTTTTGAGATGAACATTCACTCTTGTTGCCCAGGCTGGAGGGCAATGGCATGGTCTCGGCTCACTGCAACCTCTGCCTCCCAAGTTCAAGCGTTCAAGCAATTTTTCTGCCTCAGCTTCAGGAGAAGCTGGGATTTCAGGCTCCCACTACCATGCCCAGCTAACTTTTTGTATTTTTAGTAGAAATGGGGTTTCACTATGTAGTCCTGGCTGGTCCCGAACTTCTGACCTCAGGTAATCCATTCACCTTGGCATCCCAAAGTGCTGGGATTACAGGCTTGAGCCACTGTGCTCAGCCCTATTGCCTTCCTTTTAATCCCACTTTTCTCCTGGTAAACTTTTTCACCTTCTAGTCCTAAATTTGTGCATTGTATTAACTGATGTATGCTTTATATTTTATTTTTTAAAGGATTTATTGTAAAGCTACTACTTTTAAAAATTGTGAAGAGTAAGAGCCAAGGGTATACAATGTAATTAGTTTGCATTATGAGTTAGTAAGAAATTTGGGAGTTTAGGGAGAATTGCATAGCCCCTCACTATTCAGACCATTTTTGAAATTTCCTCTTTTCATTTTTCATTCTTTGGAAGAATTATTATTTATTAGAGCAATAGAATATGTTTCTAGAATATATTGGCTGTATAATAAAAATGTGTTAAATTAGTAAATTAGTAAAATTGTTAGTATTATATCTTCAAACATCACTGGGGTGACTCCAAAATTCAAAAAAATGTGAAAATGTTCTTAATTCATTAAATAAACCAGTATTTTAGAGACTTGGCTAAACTTGAAGATTAACATAGAAAAAAATGATTTATAACCTCATGTTGCTCTTAAATCTATGTAAGAATAGATATGTAGGCAGAATGAGTGATTATAAGGTTCCAAAATATTTTATCCTGAAAAGGCTTTATGAGGAGCATTTATTTATTTTCGGTAGTGTCATATATTTATTGTTTATTTATCAACATTTATTTTTGAATCAGGAGGTACATATGTAGATTTGTTACCTGGGTACTTTGTGGGATGCTGAGGTTTTGAGTGTGAATATTCTTGTCACCAAGGAACTGAGCATAGTACCTTTTAGTTAGTTGTTCAACCATTCCCCCTTGTCCTCCTTCCTCAACTCCAGTAGTCCCCAGTTTCTATCATTACCCTCTTTATGTCCATCAGGACTCACAGTTTAGTTCCCACTTATAAGTGAACATATGTAGTATTTGAGTTTCTGTTCTGGCTTTAATCCTCTCAGGATAACGGTCTTTGGCTGGAACCATGTTGCTGCAAAAGACATATTTTGTTGTTTTTAGGGCTGCATATATAGTATATTCCATGGTGTATGTGTACCACATTTTTTTTATCCAATCCACCGTTGATGGGCACCTAGGTTGATTCCACATCTGTGCTATTGTGAACAGAGTTACAATGAACATGAAAGGGAATGTCTTCTTGGTAGAACGATTTGTTTCTTTTTGGGCATATGTCTGGTAATGAGATTGCTGGGTTGAATGGTAGTTCTGCTTTAAGTTCTTTGAGAAGTCTTCAAAGTGCTGCTTTCCATAGTGGCTGACCTAGTTTACATTCCCACTAGTAGTGTATAGAGTTTCCTTTTCCACAGCATAGCTAATATCCACTGTTTTTAAAATTCCTTTTTTTTTTCCAGACAGAGTTTCGCTGTTGTTACCCAGACTGGAGTGCAATGGCACCATCTCGGCTCACCGCAACCTCCGCCTCCTGGGTTCAAGCAATTCTCCTGCTTCAGCCTCCGAAGTAGATGGGACTACAGACGTGCACCACCATGCCCAGCTAATTTTTGTATTTTTAGTAGAGACAGGGTTTCACCTTGTTGACCAGGATGCTCTCAATCTCTTGACCTCGTGATCCACCCGCCTCTGCCTCCCAAAGTGCTGGGATTATAGGCGTGAGCCACCGCACCCAGCCTGTTTTTAAAATTTCTAATAAGAGCCATTCTGATTGGTGTGAGATGATATCTCATTGTGGTTTTGATACGCATTTCTCTGATGCTGAGTATTTATGTGACAACATTGTATCTTCCTGTCTCTTTTGAGTTAGAAAAATTAGGAGAAACTCACTTAGAAAAGTGAGGATTCATCATGATTTTTCAAAACTATTCCTTGTGTGTTCTCTCTCAGTTCTTCAGTTTCTCCCCTCTCATAAATAAGTATAATATATAGCGTATATATCGTGTATATATATATATATATATATATATATATATATATATAGACACACACACACACACACACACATATGAAGCATGTATATAATACACACATAAACACTTATGCAAAATACTCAACAGTTACTATTACTTGATGGGAGAAAAATGAGAGGAATTAATGCCATGTAAAGGTGGCAAAACATCTTGCTTTTAGTCTTTTAAAATGACTTATGATAAAAACAAATATTCTTTAAAATTAATATAGATCACTTAGGGTTCACAGCCTGAATTTCTGAAAAATATCTTCATTATTTGAGTCATATTCAGTTGCTAACTTCTAGAGTTTCTCAAAATAAAACTCCTTGAAAGGGTTGGTGTGCTTCACTTGAATAAAACTCCTGAGTCAAATTTATTCATACTGTTGATTTTTAAAATAATTTCCATTAACTGTGATCATTTTATTTCCTCGTTCATGACCAAACTTATTTTCTGACATAAGATGTTCACAGGCTTGCTAATCTCAATACCTGTTTCTTTTTTTCAAATACATTGCAAACTCATGCAATATAGAATGAACATTTTAAAAGGGAGAAATTGTTAAAGTAGAAGAAAATGTGAAAATATTCTATTTATGGCTAAATATGAGCAACTATATTAAGCTTTTGGATCAATATAAGCCTACGTTTTATTCACAATTATATAAAAATCTCACTAATATTCAGTTACAACATGAACATGAAGTCAGGGTAAGCATATAGGATATGGAATTCAAAATGGGAACTATTTGCATTCACAATGAACCTTGACAAAATGAGATACTTAAATGCATAGAAGTCATGGTGTTCATTGGTATTATCAAGAAAACTTATGGTAATGGACAATTTAAGTACATAAGAAATTCTACCTTTGTATACACAATTCTCAGCTGAATTCAGTAAACATCTATCAGTTGCCTGTTAAGCTCATTAAATATTTTAATTTCTCTTAGTGCCTTAGTTTGGTTGGGTTTCCCCTTAAGCAGCCTCTGAGAAAAGATTTTGCATAAAGGAAATTTATGAGGTTTCTTTCTAGAAGGAACCCGTAAGGTAATGGGAAAGTAGTAAGGACAAAGAAAACAGCCAAGCAAGTGGGAGAGATCAAACATCACAACGAGAATGACTTTGGCTCCATTCCACCGGGAATCTCTGAAGGCAACTTGGGTAATATCTGAAATTATCTCAATCAAGGGCAAAAGAGGCAGGGTGTTAATCGCTCCCCACCTCTCAGCCCTTGGTTACATTCTACCCATTGAAGAAATATATTCCTGGATACTCCACCTATTCACAAGCACAGACAAAGCATGCTTTAACCAATGGTTTGTAATGAAAACATGCTGACAGCTAGCACCTAGCAGAAACAGAGCCCTGAGGGCATATGCCTGGAGCACTGACGTGGTTTGAAGACAGTTTAAGTCTCCTGAAATATAATTGTAGCATTCAAGGAGCTTAACGACTGCTGGGGAAAGTACATAAAACCACAGGTACTTGGAACAAATACTTCTCCACAACGTTAAATGAAACTTGCCTTGAGATCCAGTCACAACTAGTTAGGAGAAAATTAAATTTCTGCATAGTGTTAAAGCGTTCCCACCACAGTGGCTTGTGTGGGTTATGAGGAACTTACATATTTCTCAATTTATAAGATATGGTTCCAGATGTTTAGTGCACTGATTTTAGTGCTATTATTGTCATGGCATGTCAAGATACATAATTTACTATACCTATTGCAAATAAAAACGTAGAACCCTTTGTCCCAAATGCAGAAAACTATATTGTTAAAGTATTAAAAAGGAAACTTTTTTCTTTTGTCCACCATCTTTTTCTTGACTTCTCATAGTGTTTCTTTTTAATTTGCTATTTAATTTTCTCAGAAAAGAAAAATTAAAATTGCATATTTTCATCATGAATTGTACCATTTATCTTGATATGTATAGTGACATTCCAGTTTTAAATGCAAATATCAGAGCATTTAACTCATATGTGGAATCACTGAAATTACACAATTTATATTTCAGAGCCAGTGCATCCGTATGTATTTTGTTCTGACCAGAAGCATAAAAACACTGCACAAAACTAACTAAACTGTTTGTATTTCACTTCTTGAGATATGCAAATTATACCTACAATTTCTATACTCTGTTACTGAAGAATAAAGAATGAGTGAAAGTTTTTAAAAAATGATCTTTCTTCTTTCCTTCTTCATTTTCAGCTTAAGAGATTGACTTATACCACAAATTACATAGTTTTACAAGTATGTGAGCAGATTTCTTGGTTGTTTCATAGAACACTATTGACTTCTTTCTATATTTAAAGCAATTTCTGATTTGAGCAAAAAATGTGATCTCTATGAGCTGTTAATGTCCCATTTGCTGAGTTGTAGATATAGCATGTTACCTTAAACTTATTTTGAGCCTTACTTGAACTCCCACATTTGTGATTCCATAGGAAATCTGTGTTCAGGGGGCATCACAGATGCCATATGTGAATGGGGTGCAAGAAACATGGCCCATTTTATCAGACTTCATTCACCAAACACAAGGTCAAAGGTAAAATTAATAAGAATTTAAGATAACATCACAGCTTTCAATCAAGCTTGGTGCCCTTCTGAGTTCTGATCCTCTGCAAGTGTTTAGGATGTACATTCATGAAGCTGGCTGTGTGTGTAAGCCTTCTTGTACATTGACTGTGTTTGCTTTGAGGTTTAATTCTAGACTTACATATAAGACTACTGGCCTTATTTGAGGGATCAAACATGTTGTGTCCGCTTCCTTATGTGCTCATAATAGGTGTTCTCCATGAAGATCCTGCCAAGTCTTTGACTCTCCTATGAACCTGAAAGTTTATGGATATTTTTTTTTAAGATCTCAGAGAATCTTTTTGTACTTTAAGATTTAAGTACTTATGTCTAAAGTCTGCTGGAATTAGAGCCCCTTAACTGTGCTTTTCCACAGTATGTGTCTATTAGTCAGGATTCTCTAGAGAGACAGAACTAATAGCATAGACATATAAAGGGGAATTTATTAAGTATTAATTCACATGATCACAAGGTCCCACAATAGGTCATCTGCAAGCTGAGGAGCAAGGAGAGCCAGTTCGAGTCCCAAAACTGAAGAACTTGAAAGTCTGATGTTCGAAGGCAGAAAGCATCCAACACAGAGAGAGATGTGGGCTGGGACGCTAGGCCAGTCTAGTCTTTTCACATTTTTCTACCTGCTTTATATTCTAGCCAAAGTGACAGCTGATTACATGGTGTCCACCTAAATAGATTAGGCAATGCCCAGATTAAGGGTGGGTCTGCCTTTCCCAGTCCACTGACTCAAATATTAATCTTTGGCAACACCCTCACAGACACACCCAGGATCAATACTTTGCATCCTTCAATCCAATCGAGTTGACGCTCAGTATTAATCATTACAATGAGAGGCACAAATAAGAGGAGCAGGGATCTGTAGAGATTTTAGAATAAATTCATAGGGATGCCAAATAATGTTCTCTCTTAGGATGAGGGAGTGCATGGTGGTTGAAATTTCTTACTGAGACTGTGCTGATGAATATGTAATAGTTAATTATAGTCCTGCAGTGATAGAGTTGCATTTTGTTTTTGTTTCCCCTTTAAGTCCGTTAGCAAGAAAAGAGTCTTCATGATCTCGCTAGAGATTCCATGTGAATCCCTTAGGTTGAAATTCCAGGTTATACCTTGTTTCTTATTTCTGATCTACAACGTGGCAGTCTGAGCCTCTTAAACAGCAAACACTTCCTCCATAAGCTCCAAAACATTGCCAGTGCTATTGATAAGCATTACGCACAGAAAGGAACAATCAGTAGTAGCCTTTCTAAAAATGTACTAAAAACTAAAGAATATCAACATAAAAAAGAATTTACATCAACGAATGGATAAAATAGCCATTTAACATCAAATGGCAGTAACCTTAAATTTAAATCGACTAAATCCCCCAATTAAGAGATACAGTATAATACATCCAGACCCATTTTATATCCAAAGATACACAAAGACTCAAAACAAAGGGTTGGAGAAAGATTTACCAACCAAATGGAGAGCAAAAATAAAGAAATAAACAAAAAGCAGGAGTTGCAATCCTCGCATTTTCTAAAATAGATTTCAAAGCAACAAAGATACAGTGGTAAAAGGATCAATGCAACAGTAAGAGCTAACGATCCTAACACCCAGATACATAAGACCCATAAAGAGATTTAGACTCAATGAGACAGAAAATTAATAAGGATATCCAGGACTTGAATTCAGATCTGGAATAAGTAAACTTAATAAATATGCATAGTGCTCTCCACTTCAAATACACAAAATATACATTCTCCACTTTCAGTACACAAAATATTGATCAGCCATTATTAATAACCATTCTTAGAATTAAGCAATATTCCTGTTCTCTCTCCCTCTTTTTCTTCCTCTTTCTTCCTCCCCTTCTCTCCTTTTTTTCTTTAAAAAAAAAAAAAAAAAAAACTCAGTGAGTTCTTATGTGTCTGAAAGTAATGCAATATATGCAGGCTGAGTGAGGCATCTATGTGAGCTGCATGTGCTTATGGATATTTTTACGGTTGATCTGCAAAACCCTATCTACATTGCAATATTATAAGAAATTCTCCAGACTTCTTCCCATCAGGATTAGTTCTCTGTTTCACACCTAAGCATTGTCATAAATCGGATACCATTTTTATTCCACCATATTTCTTAAATCACCTCAGGTTTACTCAATCAAAAATAAAAGCTAATGGGAGAACTGGTCTCTGTTTGTGCAGGGCCAGAGAAAGAATTTCCTAGAAACCAGAGGCCAGTTCTCCAATTAGCTTTTATTTTTAATTCGGTAAACCTGAGGTGATTTAAGAATTATGGTGTCAGTAACATCTAAATAAGTGCAATTTACGAATTATTCTTTCCTTTAGTAGCTGAGTCCAGTTATAACTTTTGCACATTCATTTAAGACATCTTAAACAAAATTTTATGGAAATAAAGTTTTCATTTTAGATGGGCAGACATAAGAAATGTATTAAATAATTTGATAACAAATAGCTATTATTCTTTTATATTGAATGTGGGAGAACTATAACCAATTTTTTTTTTCATTTTTGATAGTTAAATATGGTTAGAGTTAAGGTTATTTGTGAGCATCTGTTTAATTTGAGTAGCTATATAACCCGGGTCCTTTTATTAGAAACTATTTTTAAAATAAGAAATTACTGTTTTCACAGAATAACACACTTATACTTTTTTAGGTGTTCATAAGATTTTTTCTAATAGAGTTTCCAGAAATGAAATATGATTCCCTTTAAAAAAAAAAACAACACTCGTTTGTAATCTCACGTTTTCTTTAACAAAAATTAAATTTACATTGTTCTTTTTCTACAAAAGACTCCACATATTCTCAAGATAATATTTGCTTATGAAAGAAATTTGTAGGGAGAGGCCAAAGGTTAGAAGGTCTTAGCAAAATTTGTACAAAGTGAGAAATGAAAGCAAAAAGAGCAACTGACCTTAGTTTTCAAGAATAAAAAGAAAAGCTAGGAAAAGTAAAACAGTTTTGAATGTCTTTCCAAATTATAAAAATATATAATGAAAATAATGTGAAAAAATAAAGCCAAAATTATCTTATGCAATCTATCAATGTTTTGGAGTTGAAATCTCAATCAATTTTGTATTTATGATTGGAAGGAAATAAAGTAACATTTACTAAGCATTCAGGCAAAGTCTGTAAGGTATCATGAAAATTATTTTACGTTTCATAATATTTTATTAAATCTTAATGCGAACAATATGACAGGCTCTGATATCCTTATTTTATGAACGATGAAGTTTAGTGTCACTGAGTTTAATCACTCTCTCAAGGGTGCATGGCAAAGCAGTAGTAGAGCTGAGATTCCAATAGCAGTCTATATAATAATTTGTAAGCCAACTGCTAAACACAGCCATTATTTTTAAAATTATATAAACTTATAATTAAATACATATATTAAAAATAATACATCCAAAAAAGAAAGAAATATTCTGTGAAGGTCAAATAAACACCAGCAGCTTTAGCTTTACCATGTTCATTTCAATAGGTCATAGTAATTATGTTTAACCATACAAGTCTCCCTTTCTGAATTCAGAGCATCCTTTATAGAATTAAAAATAAAATTTACTTTGACCAATTGAATTTTGAAAACAACTATTCAATTATCTAACATTATAACTAGACCTTCTTTAAAAGATGATTTCGCCTATATAAGGTGAAGATTATACATTTCAAGAAAATATTGGTTATAGTTGGAATGTACCATGGTATAGTTTTCCTTTGGAAAGTCTGAGATTATACCTGTTACCACAGCCTAATTATTTATGCTACCCATTTCCCCCGCAAAATATCTTGGTTTGAATGATAAATTGTAAAATATCTTAGTTATGTGCGAAGATTAAATGGTGTAAACCAAAGAAATCAAAAAAATCAAAAAAGCTGAAAATGCTTACACCAGAAGGTAAAATGTAAAACACCCAAATGCAATACTGAATCTCATGCAAATCAAGCCAATAACATGTTAGAACAGTAACATTAATACAACTGCAACTATAATGAAGCTTAATTCTACTTAGTTGCCCCAACAATATAAAAGAAACAGAAAAAAATAAAATGTGACTTTTAGAATAGTTCAATACCTGCTCTTATAGTGATGTTCCTAAGCCGTGAAACAAAATACAACCTTAAAAATGCATTACTAAACAAAGCAAGAAAACTAGTCTAGCATGTTAGCTGGTAGAAATTAAAATTAAGTATATAATGAATATATAGGAAAAAATGTAAAAAAATTAGTATCTTACTAATATGTGAAAAATGACTATTTTTGCCTATTTTTTATTTAACAAAGTTGCTGTTAGTTTGTCTTCATTAAAAATGTTATTTGTAAAGCTTTTCTAAAAGTTATTGATTTTCAAAAACGTGTCTTTAGCATCCTTCACCTGGGTACTCACTTTTTGAGTGTTCAACATAGCAATTATTGCTCTAGTCAAATTTTCCTGCCCTTATGTTTTCTAATATTTCCTCTGTTTCCACTCATATATTAATAGTTTTTATCACACTCTCATAAAATTGCTTGCTTTTTTTAATTTGCCATTTTTACTAAACTATAAGTTCCTTAAAGGAAGATATGGTGCTTAGTATGGACGAGTCATGCAATTAATTTGTGTTGAACGGACACATGCACACACACCCCTTAACTTAATCGATGACAAAGAATGGACCTTTATCTTCTAGGTAACATGTTTACCTCATGATATTATTGACTGAGAGAATATGATATAGCCTAAAGCATGTCTAAGTACCTGTAAAGTTTAGCAATCCAGATATAATTCGTTAGCATTTCTATCCCTTTAATTTTAAGAGAGGCATAAAAGTAAAATCCTTTTTTAAAAGATGGATTTACTTATTTATACATCCAAGTCAATATATATTTGGCATACATGCTTTAATTGTTAAATTTGTATTCTTCATAACCAATGAAATGATTAAATACAAATACACTAAAAGAGATGGATATAAGTACATCTACCACTATTTTTTTAAAAAATGTATGAGCATATTTCCTAGAAAATCTAACTCCTTTTGGAGTTAGATCAATGATCTATCCAATATTTCATCTATCTAAACGATAGATGAAATATTGATTTTTAAAACTACAATAATGATTTATTTAGCATATTTAGAATTTCTATGTGACCAAGGCCAGCATATCTTAGGCTAAACTTGAATTAATCTAGTAACTTTGAGCCAACCCTTACATCTTTGTGTATTTTGGGTTATATGTTCTTTTAGATTACTCATTTGCTTAGCTAGTATGGGACTAGAGAATATTAGTAGATGAATTTTGAGGATATTCAAAATATTTGCAACTCTAGAACATTTAAGGAAAATAACTTGCACAATTCCCAAAACCAGTTAGTTATCTCAAAATTGGGTCATAATAGTCTCTACTGAAGTACAGTTTATAAAGTTTATCACATTAAGATAATTTTGGATAATGCAAGTGTAGTAATTTTACAAAATACTATTTTTGAACATAGAGCCTTCACTTAATATTTTTAATTTGACTAATCTGCTGTTTTATAATTTAAATTCTAACAAATATTCAAATGTTTATTTTTAAACATGCTTCCTCACAGGAAAAATATAGATATCAAATTGTTTAGTAGCATGCACAAAAATATTTGGGTAAGATAATGTATTTTATCTACCTTGTTTATAACTACTCCGTAACTTTCTAAATCTTCCATTGTATCTTAGCCACTGCATAAACATTGGTAATAATCCATGTTTGATACTCTGCTTTATATGTGGATGTTTTGTATTCCTTTATTTTCTGGCAGTATTCCAAAACCTACACTTCATCTATGGATAAGTCTCAAGACATTGAAATTAAACATTGCCCCTCAGCTTCTTTGCATGCTAATATGTAACTTTGAACAAAATGGAAATGTTCTTCCTGTACAGGCAATGCAGCACTCTCGTAAATTTAAGAGTTACTTTTATTTTTTTCTTTTATTCTGAACAGCAGGATTGGCTATAGCTACTGAGCCTTTTTGGATTTTGTCTCATTTATATCTCTAACATTGCTCCTTCCAAGTCTGTATCATCAATTACAGTAAAACATCTTTGAAAATAAGCTCACTGATTGAGCCAAATTCAAAGAGACATTCAGTAACACATTCACATTTGTTTAATAACCTCATCCTCATCTCTAATCCATGAGTTTAATTAAACTCTGTGCTTTCATTTCCAAGCATACATTTTCAATGTTATCTTCCTGAATTCAAACCAAAGCTCTGCCCCAGTCAAATGATACCTAGAAGAATTACAAGCAAAAGCAACAAGTCAGTGCAAACCATGGAATATAGATTTCGAAGTCTTGTATTACATATTATTCCCCAAGAATGAATTGTACACAGCATTTTCTCATTTATGCCATTTAATTGAAAGTATTATAGGAAAAAAATTGGCAAGAGGTGAGTCTCTGACAAGAATATTGAAATACAAATTTGTTAACTGAAGACCTGTATGTTAAACTTCAGTTAGCAGAAAGCTAAGGTAAATTATATAGAGAAGATTCTTTTATTTGAAATGGAACATTGGAAGAGATGTAAATTTAGCCTTCTCTGTGTATATCTACATTTTCTACCACCCATCACATTTGCCATTGTGTTTCGTTGTTAAGTGTATAATGACATAATGAAACCAAACAAAATGTCCTAGTGAGGGACTTCTCTTCCCAGTCCACTAGGGACATGGTTTCAAAGGCAGAAGTTTCCCAGCTCCAGGCCTCCACGCCTCCACGCCTCCACGCCTCCAGGCCTCCATCTGGGAACCAGAGAGGTTTCAAATGTAAAGTTTATAGTCTAGGGTTCCCGGCAAGCAGGCTAGATGGGTAAAGCCAGGTAGACTCCATGTCCAAAAGCCCCGAAAACTCTGGGAGGAGGGAGCTCTGTAACACAGAGTTGTGGACCAAGCAGCCAATCGGTATCAGAGTCGAAAATCAATCACTCTAGAGAAAGTTTGAAAGAACTCCTCTCATTGCATGACAACATGAATGGGGAGGAAATAATTCAAGGGTTAAAACTCCTGTTACTCCTTACTTATATGAATTCATTCTCTGGGTCCCTTTCCACGATCGTGGCATGGGAGCTGTCATTTTCTCTCTCTGTCTAATAAATCGCTTTTCCACCAAATTCTGAGGGTCCAGGATATTCATTCAAATGGCAAACTCACCATGCCTCCAGGGCCCCTTTTCATGTTCTTCCTGGTGAGGGAGGCTAAGAACCTCTTTGAATCAGGGAGCTGGGGATGTTGACGCTCCCCTGGGCATAGTAGGCTACTTAACACATTGCTTTCAACTGCGGGAAAAAAAATTGTAAACCTGATTAAATAAACACACAAACCAAACCCCTAAATTGCCTAAACTAGTGATTTCACCCTCACAGTTCAAGATGGAAGGTTCCCAGGAAGACCCAGACTTGCCAGTCAAGAGATTCCTCAGTAAACTCCAGTCCCCTTCAGGTTCCAATAAGATAATTCGTTACCTCTAAAAATTTGCAAGCATTTTTATTTTCTCTAAACTTCAAACTGGTTAATTTTCAGGGACATTTACCACAGGATTTGATGGATGTAACATGGTTGCAATTGATTCTTCTCAGGAATGCACTTCTCTTGTGGGATCAAGATTTAATTTGTGCTCCCACGTATGAAAACACTCAGGGAACTGGTGTGATGTCAATTTTAATCTTTTCATTTGGGGGAAAAAAGATATGTTCTTTCTTTCTGTTTTTCTTTTGTTAATTTTTTTTACAGTAATGGTAACAAAACTTACATATGCTTTTAAGCATGGCTTCAATCCATATACACGTGAGACATCCTGTTTAGTTGGTGTAGTATTACTTTATTTTCTCTCATTTCCTAAACTTCTTTTCTGGTTTTGGTTTATGAATTTTCTTTTTCCCTTTTACGAGAATAGAGTTTCCATTTTTCAGGTAAGAGCTGGGCCTGAGCACTTCAGCGCTGTAGATGAACTGATTGACACTTATTCTGAATTTTTTCACTTTGCATTTCAAAATCTTACTTTACCTCTTGCCTAACTACCAGCACCAAAAAGCTATTTCTTTCCCAGGTATTTCTTCCCCAATGTTTTCATTCATTTTTAGTATCTATTGCTTTAGAATTAAAGTTGCAATTCTACTTATTTTATCCATCTACAGTGTAGTAATGAATTAACTCTACTCAAATAAATAAATATGTAAGTAAATAAGAATAAAGCTACTAAATTTACAAAAATAGTTGCCATAAAGCGTATGCATCCATACTGCATATATTTTAATCAGATTACTTAGTCATCTGAAATTTCGTATGTGTTAATCAGGGTTTAGCACAGGAAATAGAATAAGAGTTGTTTTAAACAGGATGTGATTTTTATTGGTTAAAAAAAAAAACTATTGCAGGAGTTAGAGAAATTGAGTCCTGGCTAGTCATACCTCAGTTACTCTCAGCATGTGGCAGAACTAACTCATTCACTTCTGCAACATGAGATGCCTATGAAATACAGATATCAAACAACATCTTAGTTAAGATATAACATTCAGGAAGCTGTAGTCAGGAAAATGCCACCGTTGTTCCTGCCTACAACAGAGCTATCATCACGACTGCAACTGACTCTCTCAATAATGGAGAAAGTCAGAAGGTAGAAACTGGATATTGACTTCAGAAAAAAAAAATTACAGAAACAAAGATCAAAGCAATGTCTCCACAGCTTGGTCTGGTGCATGCAATTGTCTGAACTTGAGGCTTATCCACAGCACTATCTTCAAGAGAGTCACAGAAATGTACAGAGTCAGGTCTTTCCATCATAGAAAGGCTCATGAGAACATGTGACAGAAGGCAAAGTGCTTAATACCTCATCTTATTTAATATTTAAAATGAAGATTCCTGACATTATTTGGTAGAGGATAGAGAATAATGATACTTTAAGATAAAGAATAATAAAGAATACATCACTTAAATGACTCATTTAAGTAACGTAACAAAAGACTCGTTAAAAACATGAAATCTCTGAATTCAAAGGTAATGAGAAATGTAAGAAAAGGAAACACAGACCTACTCATCACATTAATTTAAATATTATCATTCCATGAAAACTTTATAAAATAATATTTACAAAATCAAGGCAGTCAAGGAAGCTGTAACCAATTCCTATGTTTGGAATCAAAGTTTTGAGTCAAAGGGGGAATTTCAGGGAAAAGACATTGCAACAGATTTTTAAAAGAGGGTGTTTTTGTTAATGTTCAGTGTTAGAAGCAGTTCTCTAGATCCTTGAAGGAATCAGAAGAAAAATATTAAACCTCTTTTTAAAAAAGGGCTTGCTTTTGAAAGAAAACAAAATTATTTAAGCTACCTACTAATTCAATGGTTATCAATAGATAATTAATATTTGAGATTCATCATGAAAGCCACAGTACTTTGCAGATTTTGAATAATTGGGCTGGCATTCAGTAAATGTTTCATTAATAAATGAATACCATTTAAAATGACTGACTAAATCAACAAGAAAAAGCTAAATTACATTGCCTTTACTATATAATGAATCAGAAAACTGTGTCATAAGTTTCTGAAAAATTTCTGAGAGAATTGTTATCATTAAAGTTTCAGTTATTTATTGGGAGAATTTCAATCACCTAGACAATGTAGTTTTGCAAAATAGCCCATTTGCCAATGATGCCAGATAAAGAAAGCAGAATTACTATATTAATTTCAGACAAATATTCTCAATTTAATGTTTTTAAAAGCAGACAGTTATTCTATTTTTCTGTTTTAGTTCAAAGGTTTACATTCTATTCACTCTGCTTCTCTTGTAATACTAGAAGTTAAAATAAATATGAAATTAATATGGAATTTATCTGTTATGTTAATAATTTATGATTAAATAAATTAGACATTGAACCTGACGTTACTTAAAATGGCATCCCTGTGATGATAACTTTCAAGTAAATATTTTGTCATTTCTTTAATCCTGAAACGTAGTACATCCTAAACATTATATGTTACTGCCAAGTCCTCTGCTAGGAATGATACATAATTTCAAGTTTGTTTCGTTTTTTATAAAATAAACCTCTATAGAAATTTGCTAAATATAAGTAATGGGTTTTTTTTTTTTTTTTTTTTTTTTGAGACAGTTTTGCTCTTGTTACCCAGGCTGGAGTGCAATGGCACGATCTCGGCTCACCGCAACCTCTGCCTCCTGGGTTCAGACAATTCTCCTGCCTCAGCCTCCTGAGTAGCTGGGATTACAGGCATGCGCCACCATGCCCAGCTAATTTTTTTGTATTTTTAGTAGAGACGGGGTTTCACCATGTTGGCCAGGATGATCTCGACCTCTTGACCTCGCAATCCACCCGCCTTGGCCTCCCAAAGTGCTGGGATTACAGGTGTGAGCCACCACACCCAGCCAGGTTGGTGCAAATTTAACCAAGATTTTTGTTATTACTTTTCATGGCAAAAACTGCAATTATGTTTACACAAGCCTAAGAGCTTACGTGTAATCTAGAACCTAGTTTTGGCCTTTACATCTAATTTACACTACAATTCATTAAATATACCATGCAAGTTGATCACATTTTCTTATTAATGACTTGATTTAATAATTACAGATGTGATATATATATCATCTTAATTAAATATATAACATTAATTTTGGTGTAAAATATATTATGTATTACACATATAATTTTAATTAACAAAATATATGACATCAGGTGACATCAGGGAAGGAAATTATAAGGATATTAAGAATATATTAGAGAATAAGAAACAAGAACAAGAAAGAAATAGGTCTACTCTCCATGTGTGCTCATAGATACAATGGTAAAATACATGATATTCAATTCATAAAAATAAAACTAGATCTCAGAATTTACTGTTTTGAAATTCAATGCATTACACAGTGTGTTTATTATTGGATATTACTGAAAACCTCAGTGTGTATTATGATTTTATTGACATGGATGTAATAGATACAGTTAATTACTAGATATACTCATTTAACACATTTTTACTCTTTAACTGATAAGACATTTTTATTGTGACCAGCCTGAGCAACATAGTGAGAACCTGTCTCTACAAAAAATTTTTTTAAAGAGACATACTTTTATATTCCTCATAGCTATTCATTGTAAAAATAGTTTTCTCCTTGTTGAATGTATAATGAGAAATGCCTGCTTAGAGTCTATCTGTGCTAGTCGTAATTAGAACAACTGTTTTGAAAATAACTAACTATTGTTAGATAAATAGACTTATTGTCTAATGTATATGTGATCAACACATATACTAATCCTTCTTTTCTAAATATTACTCATTTTGGTGCTGAGTGTTTTTGAAGTTATCTTCACCCACTGCAGAGCATCAGTTCTATCAGGCCTACTCATAGAAGGATTTGCTGAGCCCTTGACTCTTAGATAAATAGTCCTTTGTTAGCAGCTGTTTTCTTAAGATGTTTCCCATACATTTCCAATTAATCTCCTTTAGCTTCCATTAGCCAAAGTTGGTTTCTGTGGTTTGCAAGAAAGTTCAATTAATTGGTTCCTCTGATAGTTAGAAAAACTGATTGAGAACAACTGCTATAATCTTTATAAATTTTACATGGTCATTTACTTTTGTAGCATATTTCACTGTTGATAGATGCACTTGGAAGTCATAAAAGTAAATTAAAAACTATCAAGTTTTGTATTGATACTAATACTATCTTTACATCATTTTCAAACTATAGATAAATTATTCATATGATGACATTTTACAGCATTTCATGATAATTCTGACATACAACTTCGGTGCATATTGTCTATTAAAATATATTTCATAGAAATACAAATAACTAAATTTATTCTCATATAAGCAAAATTTGGTCATATGTACAGTGATAAATTGGCCTTTTTTATAAATTTGTGAATATTATGTTATTTGTTCTACTTATCCTTTAATTGTACAGTATTCTAGAAAATAAATTCTTTCAAATAGATGTAAAATGACACTCAAAAAAATACACAGAAACTTACTTTTACGCATTAGGTAACTTTTAAATTTATTCCTTTAATGCTGTCTTCTGTCTTGGGCTTTCCAGTTTAACTTTATACTCATATCAGCATAATGCCATATGTAGAAGCTTTCATATCTTTGTTCTATCACATACCCATCATGTGATTTTTGGCAAATTGCTTAATCTCACTAAGCCTCAGTTGCTTCATATATATATATATATATATATATATATATATATACACACACATACATTTCTAATTTTTGTGATTAAATTAGAAAATTTATCTAAAATGCTTAGACAATTTATCTACAATGTGAGTGATGCAAATTAAGAATTCAACAAATTCTAGTTAGTTCTCTTAGGTGGAATTTTTAGTTGATGCCAACTGATATAATAAGTGATATGTTTCAATGAATGAAGACAGAGATAACTGAGAATTGATTGGAATTATTCTCTGGCTATCTGGGGTGAGATAAAATAAGTGCTCAAAACTTTAAAAAAATCTCTCTGTAAAGTAATTGAAAAGATAGTAAAGATTGTGTACATTGGAAAAACTGCTTAAGAAAATATTGTTTTTCCTAACTGTCTATGTGACGTTTTATAGGACATTTTACCTGAATAGTCTTCAGGAGATACAAGAACTGACTGTAATTTAATGCCATATTTTAAAATAGCAAATATATTTATAATGGCTCAATAAGTAATCACTTCACAGAACTCTTTCCACTTGGTTTGATTTTTTTCTCCTATGATTGAATTGCTTTAAAAATAAAATTTAGGAAGATAATAACATTTTCTAGTATAATATAAAATAATCTTACAATCAAAAATATCTATTATGCTACTTGCTAGTTGTGTACAAAATTATTAAGTAGGTGATATTACATTATCTTTATAGTTTTATACATAACCTTAATTCTTTGAGACAAATCTTACTGTAAAAGAATAAAAATCTTGATGTTTCTAAAAGTTTCTGTTGTCATCTTTGAATAAAAACAAAAAATAAATAAATAAATTCTATGAATCCAAAAAGAACCAAGAGTAAGAGATGTGTAATTTTGAATCTGTGGTTCCTTTATGGTTACCATTGCCATGCGTGATACAAACATTTCAATTTGAAGAAAAAGAAACACACTTGGCCCTCAGTTGCTTGCTATTAAATTTCTTTGTACAGGTTTTCCTGGTTCATTTTCTGTCATTTCATTTTGCAGTTGATCACATATAATTTTACATATATCTTTAGAGTCTTTAAAAATTTAACTAGACTCAAGGCACAAAATGTTTATAACTATATAATTTTAAATATGCTAATTTGTTTTTCTCACATTATTTCCCTTGGAAAATGTAGTCCTTTCTTCTTTTACTTTATTTTTCAAATTATGCAAAGTAAGTATGTGACTAAAACCCAGAGCAAAACTCTTCTTAAGTTATTGTTACAAGATAAGAATGGACTAACTGGGCATGTAGGAAAAGTTGAGTACACTTTAAGAGTTAGTAATTAATTTAAACATATTAATTTTATCTGTAAGACGAAATGCTAATGTATTTGTATACAAAATGCTCTACATAATAAAAAGCTAACAACCTTCAGGGTATCCATTCACCATAAAAGTAATTTCACACCTAGTCTATTATGTAATGTGCTATGAAAATAGCTCTTTGCTTCAAGATATTATTATATTAGCTTGCATGTACAAACTGGGTTTGCCTCCCTAAAATGAAGATTGCAAGCATAGTAATAATCAAACACTTGGACGTGATTGATGAATTTATTCTTATTTTCCATGTTTAGAAAATTCCAGTTTCTGTAGTAACCCAATCATAAGAAAGTAAATAGAGGAAGAGAGAGAAAACTATCTGTTAGCCATAAATGTCTATATTAGATGGGAGGGTAGAATAAAATTCATGGCAATTTCACTGCATTGACCTTCTTTCACAGATATTTCCTTTTAGCAATTACTGACAAGGTATGTCCCATAAGAATTTTTTTTTTTAAGATGGAGTCACACTCTGTCGCCCATGTAGGAGCCCAGGGGGCAATCTCGACTCACTACAACCCCTGCCTTCAAAGTTCAAGTGATTCTACTGCCTCAGCCTCCAGGGTAGCTGGGATTACAGGTGCGCGTCACCACACCCATCTAATTTTTGCATTTTTAGTAGAGAAGAGGTTTTGCTCTGTCAGCCAGGGTGTGACCTCAGGTGACCCTCCTGCCTCGGCCTCCCAAAGTGCTGGGATTATAGGCATGATCCACAACACCTGGCCAAGAATATTTGTTAGTAAAAACATCATCTTACTCTGACTACACGCACTTTGACACTGAATGATAATTAAGCAACTGAGAATCACGTTGGAATAAAATATATATTTTGAAAAAGAAGACAGTTAAATAAAATAACAAAAGCCTCACGTAGTATCTAAAATGTTTAATTTTGTATATCAGAGTTCACCATTTGAATTTTATCCACCTACAATTATTATAAAGAGCTTCTACTGATTCTGTTAACAGTCACACTAAGGAAGCACAAAAAAAGAATGTTTTTTTTTTGACCAAGAGAAGATCCTCATTTTCCACTTTTATTTTTATTAATTTTTTGGGTCAATATTCCATTTAGAGTAGATTGAATTAACTGGTGATTTGAAAACTGATGTGTAGTGTTGCAATGCCTTGATTAGCAAGTTTTTCTTTTTTTACATATCCATGATTTACTGTCATATCAGGAAAAAAGAGAAAATAAAAGGAAGGAAAAAAATCCCTCTGGAATCTTTTGAAGAAAAGGTGATGAGTATAAAACAACTTAAAGTCTACTAGATACTACCTCAAGTTAAGCCACATTACTTAAATTTAAAGTATTTTACATATGTATTTATATATATTTTTTGGAGACAGTCTTGCTCTGTTGCCCAGGCTGGAGTGCAGTAGCACAATCTCTTGGCTCACTGCAACTTCCCCCTCCCAGGTTCAAGTGATTCTCCGGGATTATAGGCATGTGCCACCACACCCGGCTAACTTTCATATTTTTTGGTAGCATCTGGGTTTCACCCTGTTGGCCAGGCTGGTCTCCAACTCCCAGCCTCAAGTGATACACACGCCTCAGCCTCCCAATGTGCTGGGGTTACAGGAGTGAGCCACCTCACCAGGCCAAATTTAAGATTTTTATAAAGCATTAACAGTTTTATGAGAAAAGATATTAATAAATATAATTTGTAGATGAATTTATGTCCACAACATTTTTTCTGTATATGTGTCCATGATTCCTTAATATAATTAGTGGGGTGCAGTGGCTCATATGTGTAATCTCAGCACTTTGGGAGGCGGAAGCCAGTGGATCACCTGGGGTCAGGGGTTCGAGACCAACTTGACCAACATGGAGAAACTCCTTCTCTACTGAAAATACAAAATTAGCCAGGCTTGGTGCATGCCTGGAATCCCAGCTACTCTGGAGGCTGAGGCAGGGGAATTGCTTGAACCCATAAGGCAGAGATTGTAGTGAGCCAAGATGGTGCCATTGCACTCCAGTCTGGGCAACAAGAGCAAAACACCATCTCAAAAAAAGTAAAAGAAATAAATAAAATAAGAAGAATTAGGTTTGTAGACAAAACATGTGACAAAAAAAATTAATTTTAGGTGGAATATAATAATTTTATCTATATTCAGATACTGTGCTGATTATTTTTATTGATCAATGTTTATTTGTATTTGTCGATTATTTAATTTGGTAATGGTAAATATGAAATTTAATAGGCTTATTATATCATTAAAAATTATAACTTTTGACTTTTGTAATATTTTAGTGTAATAGTACAAAATGCTTCATAATCTTGGGCTCATGTAAGCTCCCAGTACAACCATGCAAATTATTGATAACAATATGCAGATACTTATAATCAACTTTCAAAATTACTAAAGCATGTAATGAAATGAACTAAATGATAATATTTTTACCTTATAAGATAGATGTATGTTTCTGAATCTAAAGCTTTTCAATTTATATTTCCAATTTTATTTGGAAAACATTAGAAAAAAGCATATATTTTGACAATACTTAACATATATATTAAATAGAAAAAAGTAAGCACAATTATTTAAAGATAAGTCAGTAACATCTGACAACCTAGATTATTTTTCCACTAAAAATAATTAGGGGAGTAATATTGGGCTAGGTAATTCTGACAACAAACCTGTAAAGCTAAAAAGAAAATCTGGCACAATATATCTATTTACTGATAGTCACTCAAATATCAAAGACCTAATCAAAGAGTAAAATAAAAAGATTTATGGGACAAAGATTTAGGGGGAAGATGGAAAAATGTAAGTTAAACAAGCACTTTGGAGCATCATATTCTTTAAATCAGCCTGCTAATTCTCAGAGATATCTGTCAGGATAATATGGAGAAAAGGCCTTTGAGAGAGTCATAAGCCTAAGAACACAAAAAATTGCATATCAGGTTATGTCAAGTAGGTCCTCGTAATCTCTCTTACTTTAGGCTTTGACTCTCAGTCTCTACACTCAGAAATCAACGGTTGCTATGCAGAATAGTTCTTGAAGGAAATGAAGTTTAACTTTTAATCCTCTTAATTTCTGAAATTGAAATAAATATAATCCCAGAGAGAAATATAAATCCTTTTTTTGAAAAAACGTATATCATCCTAAGCTTCTCATTATTTCTACATGTTCTTAAATATAGTTTCAGTCTTTCAATGAAATAAACTAAGCAGCTATACAATGATCCAAACCAAGAGTTAAAAAAGGAAACAGAAACAAATCCATAGAAGTTTCTAAAAATTTGACTTTTTCAAGCAAACTCTAAAAGAAGACCCACAAAGCATAAAGTAATAAAAATGCAATAACAAGGCACATCAGAGTAAAACTGCTGAAAAGTAAAAATATTGAGAAAATCTCATAAGTAACCAGGAATAAAGATGAATTACACTCATGAGAGCAATAATTATATCAGCCTTCACACAAATAACAGAAATAAAATAAATATTGGAAAGAGAAGACAGTGGAATGATGCATTCAAAGTGTAAAAAAAAATGTTATCAACCCAGCCAAAATATTTTATAACACAAGTGAAATAAAGTCAGTTTTAGAGAAACAAAACATTAGAGAATTTGTCACCAATTGGCACACAGAGAAGAAACGATAAATGGGATTTTTCAGGAAGAAAAAATAATGTCTAGATGATAGTACAGAAACGCAGAAAGACATTTGAAGAGGTTAAATATGTAACTAATCTAAGAGAATGTTAGCCTTATAAAATAAGAGAGGCGCGTATGCATGTGTTAGAATTTAAAACTCTAAAATAATTGCATATAATTTAGGTTTTAAAGAAAATCTGTTAAAGACTTCGTGTTATCTAAGAAGAAGGTAAAAGAGCAAAGTAATATAGGATTTTCTTAGCTAAGAAAGTATGATGCATTCTGTACACTAACGTTGATAAACAAAGTTGAACATACAGACACACATATACCACAAACCTGCCAAACTAATTATCAAAGCAGTATAGAATAATAAAGCATATTAATTCATCAAAAAGACAGAGGAAGGTAAGGATTGAATAAATAATGCAAATAAGTCACCATATAATAAGTTAGTATAATTAATATAGATTAGAAATCAGGTTAAGTGTAAATTAACTGCTCAAATATAAAGAAAAATAATTGGTAGATTACTTAAAACTATGTGCTATTTGTAAGAAACCTGTATAAAATATAAAGACATAGAATATAAGTTAAATGATAGACCATGATATGTCAGGAATAGCAGACAATCTCTGAGACGGTCAACAATGATTTTCGTCTCCTGTTCACATAATATCTCAAGTGTAGGACAAAATTAGATTATTGTATTTAATAGAGTTGACTTGTGCTACCTGTAAAATTTTGAGGCAATGTCAGTGTTTCATCATCTAGATTATAAAATACATTATGAGTTTTACATTGTTCTCTTGGATTGCTTACTCTGGAGGAAGGCAGCCTTCATGTCACAAACACCCAAGTAACCTGGAGAGAGGAAAATTGGAAGAAATTAAACCTGCACACCAAGATTCAGCACAATTATTATAACCATGCTGAGAATCAGCTTTGAAACTCATCCTCTAGCCACTGTCAAACCTTCAGATAACTGTAGCTCCAACTAATAACTTGATTGCAAACACACGAGAAACACTGAAATTGGAAAAGTCCAGCTAAGCTAAGCTGCTCACTCACACAAATTGTGATTATTATTTTTTAAGCCACTTAGTTTGGAGATGTACTGTTAAACAGCAACAGATAAATGACTTACCATATAAACAAACAACAACCTACAATGAAACAATGAATACATCTATACTGATAACTAATAAAAAGGCTTTTAGCCAAAAACTATTACTAGAGATAAATAGGGGCGTGCCATAATAATTACAGGTTCTACTCACCAATAATATCTAAAAATTCTAAATATCTATGCTCCCAGTAATAGAGTTTATCTTTAAAGCTAAGGGATGACTGCCTCTCAATCCAATAATGCTACCTATTCACAACTAAATGTTAACTGCAAAACGCCAACATCTTTAAAAAATAATACATAATAAGAGATCTGAGAGACCAAAATAGACATTCCTTTATCAATTAAGATGGCCCCTAAGCTTAAATAAACAAAAGTTGCCTAAGAGTAGAAGGTTCAGGGCAGATAGCATGGAAACTCCTTAAGTTCCTATGGCTACCAAAAAAAATCACACTGTTGCTAAACTTCCTAACAATTGAAGCTATCAGGCAAATTATCAGAACACTCATAAATCTGATTTACAGCCCAGACCACTACAACTCTGACTGGACAAAGGATCAGCCTTTCAACCCTTCTTTCTTGTTTTTTTTTATAAGCACAAAGCCAGTTTCAGCCAGTTTATAGGGGTTGCACACGAACTGTCTTTATGTCCTATAGTTCATTCTCTGAAATAAAGAAAAATTCCAGCTTATTTTAATGCTAAACCCTGGCCCAAAGTGAACATGAAACTTATGTTACATATATGTTTACTCATTGTGCATGTGCTGGGCTCTCCTCATAAATATGTATGTTTTTACCCTAAGCCTGCTGAATATGTATGAGTCTCTTGTATAATATAGACTCTGTGAGGCATAAAACCCAGCCCGCCCTTCCTCTCTTCAAAAAAAGAGCAGCTTCAGTCCATGCCGGAGACTCTCTCCTCCTGATTTTCAACCTAATTTTCATCAATAAAAGACTCCTTTCTATTATTTAACCACAGTGGTGGTGTTTTGGATGACAAACGTATACTGTATGTGTAATATAAGATATATGTACATATAATACCGTATCATGGGCCAGTGACAAAAACACCCTAGAAATTAGGTTAGATTTCAGACTGTCTGATATGGCAAATGCTACAAATCAAAACAGTATTAAGTAGTTAAAGCCATCTCCAGAGAGAAACACATAGTCATAAATATATTATATATGGAGAAAAAGAGACCAAAAACTTGAGGATATATTTAAAGAGGCAGAAAATTAACACTTTATTAAACCTACAGATAGGAAAAAAACATAAAAAATATTATTAATAAAATAAAAACATAAAATATGTATTATCAAAGAACAAATTGATTCTCTATAAAATAAAAATTTTAACTCCTTGGTAATACTAACAAAAATGAAAAATTAAGGTGCAATAATTATTGACAGAATAAATAATAGGTCATCATTATAATCCTGTGAACAATCAAAAGTCAATAAATTAATATTATAAAAACATAGTACCAAAATAAGAACATTTAGATTTCATAGAAAAATTGCAAGAAAAATACAACTTAAAGAACTGAGCAACACAAATATAATATCTGAATACTGTATTACTCTTTAAGAATCAAAATCTTAAATAAAATTATTTCTATGATCAAAACTAGAGGCACTAAAGCCTTCACCAGACAATTGTAACAATAATCTATTTAAAGGAGTGATTTTAAAATACAAAAATATTTTCAGGAAATGAAAAGAGTGAAAACAACATGATCTCACTTTTGTGATACCAAAAGCTGACAAGAATATTCAAAGAAAGCGTAATAAAAGTCAACATTCACAATTAAAAAAAAATAGTAAATGGAAATTATTTTATTAGACAGCAATAAACTAATTTCCTCAATTTTATTTCTGCAAATAATGATGTTATCTGTCACTTTGTTTTTCTTGTTTATTCAGTTTAGAATTATTTTTGGAAATTAAAACATTTTTTATGCCAGTCAACTCCACGTGCTGAAAGTTCTGACTGCATTTATTTTTTGAAGACTTGCATCTTTCTCTATGAGTACTTAGGCTCTTGTGATTGGTCTAATAGTGTATTCAACACTAACCTACATATCTCCATGAAAGTATTTATAGACGTGATAAACATTTATAATCATTTGCCTCGAAGTAAAAGAGATCAACCTCCTTAATATACATAAGCCTCATCCAATCAGCTGAAAACCTCAAACGTAGAAGCAGGTCTTCTGGGGAAGAAATTCTGCTTTGAAATTGTCTTTATTAATTTTAGACTCAATACTAAAACTGTAACTCTTGTCTGAGTTTCCAGTCTTCCAGCCTGCTCTAAGGATTTCAGAATTGTCACTTGGCAAAATCTCATGAGCCAATTCCTTAAAATCTATCTAATCTATCTGTCTATCTATCCATTCATCCATTTATAGTCTATCTCATCTGCCATATTTTATATATATATATATATATATACACACATATATATACATATATATACACACATATATACATATATATATATATACACATATATATACATATATACATATATATATCTCTCCTCATATTATCTATATCCATATCTATGTCATATTAATTGTGTTTCTCTGGAGAAATGCTTATTGATAAAGATATGCTGGGATTATCAGTTTCTTTGTGTCCATGGCTTTAATCTTTCTAGAACCCTTCTAAAAGGATCTAGAACAGTTCCTTAACCTTTCAGAATTATTAAATTTTGAATGATAATCACATTTGTATTAGAAGTCCCCCAATTTTAGTCTCTCTTCTTCCTAGCCTAGGAGTGTGTTATCATGGTCACACCCTTGATTTGGTGAAAAACAGTTTAATTATCCAAGTCTTGGAATTTGTAAATTCTTTATTCCACTTCAGTTCTATTTCGGTATCTGCTCATTCTATTTTGAACAGTTCCCTTTCTTTTGTACCTTAATGATGCAGCTAAGAGTAACTAAGAAACATTGTCAATACCATGCCTCGAAATCACCTTGCCCAATTTTAGAAATCCATCAGACACATTTTCTGAATTGTAGGATAACACAATCCACTGCCATTCCTATGAGAGTTTCCTTTTGATCTGTGGCCCTTCTAAGATATTGCTATGTATTTTAGATTTAAGCTCTTGGTACCAATATCAATATAATTCAGTTCTGTCATAATAATGCCATGTAAAATGCCATTCTAAGTTTCAGTGGCTTATGACAAAATGTTTACCCTCATGAGGGTTTCTAAATGCAGGTGACTATAGTATATTCAGCAGTTAGATGACTGTGCTTTAGGCTGCAGTTGGCTTTGCTTTCTTGAAAGGTGAAGAATTAAGTTCATATCTATTCTAATTTGTACTTATGTCTAAAGGGAAGTAGTTACTGACGCATGATATTCCCATGCACCAGCATTGTAAGAACAAAACTGCAAATATCTTTAAACCTTCTGCTCAAATTAGAACTGGTTACATTATAGAAGACTATTAAAAACCCTTCACCAACTTGAACATCAACCAGCAGACAAGTATGTTCTGCCCATAGTGTGAGGGGATGAGAAGTGAGCCATAAGTAACCCATGTTGCAGGAAAAAATTTGTTATAACTCTGCATTTTATCTGGAGTATATTTTTATGTGCAGATTCAAGCGACATTTTTCCTTGTTCAGATACATGTTCTCAACTACCATCTGCAGTTACTGTACTGGGATAGTAACCCCCACGCCCTCACTCCTCCAGTTAAACACCAGCAGGATGTTGTCCATGATGCCAGCAACAGCCCTGAAAAATGTAAAATCATTGTAAATTTTATGTTGAAAGTTTTAAACAGGTAAACATTGAAATGGAAAAGACATTCGTTGTGCTCTGAAGTAACCATTCCTGAGAAATTAATGTTGTGTAATTATCACTGGTGCTAGGATGGATAGTCCAATATAAATTATTACAGCGAAGTTTGTAAAATGTTTGGGACTTGAAGAAAGGAAAACATTATTTATTGAGATCCATGGGGAGTGTAGAGTTTAATACTGGAAGCACAGCCAAATAATTTCAATAAAGTTCAATGTAATATAACTATTAAATACTTACGATATATCCAGTTTTAAAATAGGGGTCACAATTTCATATTCTTGAAGGGAGCATTTTTATAACTTAAAAACTGTTGGAGTATTATAGCATAAATTATTAAGGGATTCTATTGTGACAGATGTGATACATATTTATAATATTTTTAAGTCTGCAAATTTCTTAGAAATGAAAGTAGCCAAACTAAACCTTTTGCCTAAGAAGACTAATGGACTCAGTTTGCCTGGAACTGAGGAATTTGACAGGATTTGGGGCTTTTGGTGTTGAAGTCAGAGAAACCTCAAGAAAACTGGGACAGTAGGTCACGTTGCCTATGTCCGCTGCAAAGACCAGGCCTCTGATATGACAGTACATAGTAGTTGCTGTGCTGAGTGATCAAGATTTAAGAATTGATCTTATATATTCTCTGCCAATAACTTAAATCTAGGAAGAAAAGAATAGGTGTATGGGTAATTGCAACAAAGTATGAATTTACTGCTGCAGGCTAAGGTAGAAGAAATGAAATCCAGTGATGCTTACCTAATACTTTACAGGGAAATACACATTTGAGATTTGTTTTGTGAAACAATTGAAAATTTGTGAAGTAAGCACATTGCATAAGTATATTTTGGGCAAAGAGAATATAAAGAAACAAAAATAGAGTTTTTAGAGGCTCTGCATGCCAAATTATGAAATATAGACTAGATACAAAAATTGCAAAGGATTTATTACATTTTCACAAAATATATCCTGACATTTTTCAGAATTTTATTTTCTTTAGTTTTCATGTTTTTTAATAATTCAGCTTGGTGGTCACTTCCTACTAAGTCTTGACAAAAATATTTGATTTTTATAATAACCTGCAATCTCAATATATGGGTTATTCTCTTCATTTTTGAAACTGGGTCTCTCTCTATCACCCAGACTGGAGTGCAGTGGTTCCATCTTGGTTTACTATAGCCCCAAACTCCTGACTCAAGTGATCCTCCTACCTCAGCCTCCTGATCAGTTGCCACCATGCGTGGCTAATTTTTTTTAAAAGAATGTGTAAAGATGAGGTCTTTATGTTGCTCAGGCTCAAACCTCTGGCCTTAAGCAATCCTCTCACCTCAACCTCTCAAACTGTTGAAATTACAGACCTAAGCCCCCACACCTTGTTAAGATATGGATTATTATTTTTAAATTTATCTTTTACTCTATTTAATTTGATAAATTTAAATTTTCATATTTGTATTGTCATATTTAGTGCACATATATAATGCTATTGCCACCACAAAGATTCCATTTGAATGAAGTTTAGAACTTATTCACAGTCAGATCTAATGTATGGAAAATTAAATTTCTGTTTGAAGCAAAATATGAAATTGGAAAAAAATATAAAGATTCAAACAGTGTGAATGTTATAAGAATAGTGTTGGTGACACAATTTTATATAAATTTTGCAAAATGCATTTTAGTTATCAATGACTAATTTATGAGATTTACTTCCAACTAGGTGTTTTTGGATTTTATGAAAAATGCTATTTCAATGTTTTTCCACCTAACCTGTTTTATAGCTGTTATAAGATACTTCACTTCAGGTAATTTCTGAAGAAAAAGAAGAGGTTATAAAGTATAGATAATATATAAGTTTTGTTTTACTATTTAGATTATAATAAATTTTTACAGAGAGAGGAGAAAAGTGTATTATATTGATTTGTCCATTTAATTAATACACAGTCTGTACAACTTTAGGTGAAATCTTAAGGTTTTCTGGAAGTTCTTTTTCATCATAAGGAAAGTTTAAAATTCACTATAAACCATATATTAGGTTAATTTTGATTTTAGGTTTTATAACCCTTACTCAAACTGGATAAAACCCAAGGAAAATTGGTTTACATAACTGTAAATGTTTCTCAACTGAAAAGGCACATTCTAACACAGGATATGAATGGATCCAGATATAGGATGAAATCAGAGTGTTTTCCCTTTACTCCCTTCAGTTTTCAGCCCTGCTTTGCTCTGAAGTATTCGCATTTTGACACAATCTTTCTTCAAGTTATAATCACCAAGATTCCCAGCTTAGCAATGCCAGAAAAAAAGAAATCTTCTTTCCAAATAATTTCATTAAGCCCTTTGGATATTGCTCTCTTTAGCAAGGCTTTTATTTTAACATATTCAACCAAAAACAATCACTGTGACTAAGGGTAACTTGAATCAGTCCACACCGCATGTATTAACAGTAGAAGAATGTGTTTTCCCTAAAAGAAAACTGAAAAAGTATAAAAAGAAGAAATATAAATTTGTATGCAGCAGGAAAGTCTGTTTATTTTTGATGCATTGATATTCAGTTCATTCTGCCTAAGAACAAATTTCTACAATAAACATTTTGTCTTTCAAAAAGTACACAAATTTCATGTAATAAAACATGTAATTATATCCCAAATTATTTCAAATTTCAAAATGTGGTCTTCTAAATAGTAAAAACAAATGAACACACACAAAATGATTTATTATAGTAGTTATAGCAAAACAGTCTCCAGACTACCTTATGCACACTGAGTATTTATTGGTGTTATGATTTTCTTACTGACAGCGGCATGCAAACAATAAATAGCAAAACATAACAAGAAAGAAAGCAAAGCAAAACAAAAGCCTACATTAACCCATATAATTTGAAATTTTGAAGGAAAAGGTATTAAAAATGGTTTGAGTTGATATGCTTACATAGTAAGTGACTGCTGTTATATTGAAAGTGGGCTACTCTATACTACATATGTCTAAGGAGATCAAATTTTCCCCCATAAATACATGTAAGTACTTTTCTATTTTAAATTAATTCAATCTATTAATGGCTGAAAAAATACATAAAGCTGATATACTTTTAATCAAATATCTACTGAATTTTTTTAAGCAACTCTTCCTACTATTACCATTTAGGCTTTAAAATGTAGTCATATTAACGGTAAATATTGGTTCACTGATAAACTTCAAAATGGTACAAATTAGAACATTTACTAAAAAGCCTGTACTCAAAGTAAAGTGGAACTGTACAAAATTAAAAGAGCAGTCAATTTAATTTTACCAGTATTGGTCAATAAATAACCTTTCAAAGTTTTATATATTCCCATCTTTTCTAATGTATTAAACATGGCTAGTTATTTTTAATTTTGAATAGCATTCATATACTGAAAAGTTTATAAAAATGTAAAAATGTACTTTAAAAATATCCACTAAATGTTATTGAGCTACTCTTCCCAAATGATGTGCCATACAACTAATGTTGAGTACACTAAAGAAATCATGACTCATGGACCCAAAAACATTAAAAGATGTGATAGAAGAAATCACTGATGCAAATCTGAATCTGGTATACAATAGATGCCTATTAAATATCTGTCAACTTGTGAATCTAGACGCAAAAAATAAAAATAATTAAATGATAATTTTATAGATAAAGAATTTTAGAATTTATATGGCCTAAAGAAGGGCATAGTACCTTCACTAGACCAACTATGTGTAGCTAATATCTTTAAAGCACTTTGTATCTGCCAGGCACAGTTTTAAGTACCTCACATGTGTTAAAGTCTTCAATCTTCACAATAATCCTGTAAGGCATATGCTACCATTACCTCCAATTTAACACTTGAAGAACCAAGGCACTAAGAGCTTCGGTATCTATTTCAAGGTCACCAGTTGGGTAAGGCGCATGACTCAGACAGAGGCTGTGAGGCTGAGAGTCCACCCACACCCTTCACCATTAAGGTACAATACAGTAAGTTAAAGATAGGAAAGATTTTGTAAACTTTGAACACCAAATGTAAATACATCATCTAACCAAAAAGAGCATCTAGTATTTATATTGGCAAACAAAAGACACAGTCACTAAATCAATTGGCAAATAGTATATATGCAATAATTTGAAATTTATTTTACTATTAATAACTAAAGTTTTGTCATTAAAATTTCTGAAATTAAAAAAATTATTTTCTATGTTCCTAGTGGTCATTCTACTGTCACACACAGATTCTAATTTCTTGGAATTTAAAATATTATCTATTTCCAGCGTCTACAATTAATTGGATTTGACCTTCACACTAGAGCCAAAAGATTGGATAAAACTCTCTGCAGAAACCAATCGAGCCAATTGAACTCTGTGTGTGTGTGTGTGTGTGTGTGTGTGTGTGTGTGTGTTAGAGAAATATTAACAATTACACATAGTTCAGTCTGATGCTGGATCCCACAGACCTTGAGGTATCCTTCAGCATTCATTTTATTGAAATAAAGGAACACACACTTTAGGAATATGTCTTTGGAAGCTCCAAATGCTGGAGTAAGCTGTGCCATCTGTGTGGAGTAAGCTTCTTCACTCAGTTCCAAGAACATTCCTGCTTACATTTGTCTGAATATTAATGACATCAAACTGTGACATGCCCCTTGTTGAGACTGATTTCATAGCATTTCTTATTTGAACAAATATCATGATAAGGGTACATTTTAACCATTTACTCATAGTTCCTGGCACACAACATTAAGCAGGGCAGTGAAGCATAACTATTTTGATATTCTGCTGATATGGAAAATACTAAAAATCTTAATAAGCAAAATACATGACATGTAACAATTAATTAGGTCAAAAGAACATGTCAGATTTCTAGTGACGTTACCTGAAGCCTAAAATTTTTATGAAAGACGACATTAAAGCAATAGTCATTGTTCATTCTGTCTCAGTACCTTGTAAGCAAACATATCAGCTCTACATATTTTCCATATTTTCTTTCTAAATAAAATCTGTTAAATAACATTGATTTCATAATGTTTTCCCTAGTTAATGTACACGTATAGAACACATCTGTAAAGCTCATCCACATTCCTTCTTCTATTTCTTCTTTGATTTGATAAAAATATAGCAATTGTCTTTCTCTCTTATATTTTCTTTTATGTTAACATAGATCTTTACTATAAAAAAAATAGCAAGGCCGGGCATGGTAGAGCCAGACTCAGTATCGAAAATCAAAAATATATTGTTATTTTGTTCTTATAGCTACCATAAGCTTCTGAATCATTACAAATCTCTATTCTTTATATGATAGAAAAATTTCTGCCTTGCAAATTACTATTTTTTACAGAAATACTACCAGTGAGAAACATATGTTTGAAGGCTTCATATACATTTGTCAGTATCAGTGGTGTTATAACACTTAAGTCCTGTAGATTTGGTGTAAAAACTGTATTCTAATCTCATATACCCTTAAATAACCCTTAAGGTTTAGAGAATAACCTTGTTACATTACTAATTCCCAAATGTTGCTATGGAAAATAATGATAAATTCCTCAGAAATTATACTTTTATGCATTTTGATTTTGAAAGATATGTAATTGACTCCGGTAAGGAATTTTTGTTTTACCAAAATGACTAATAGCTGAGAAAAAAATATGTCACATCTTCAGTAAAATATATGAATTTCTAAAAAAAAAATTTCAATATGGCTAGGCACAAGTAAATACAACATTTCTGTGATGCCATAATTTGCTAATGGCTACACACAAAGACCTAAAAATTAATTAACGCTAATAGATAAATGAAAAAACTTCTGCTTCTATAATCATATAAAAAGCAAAACTACATAAATAGTGTACTTTCTCTCAGAAAAAGAGGTTTATTGTATTTTTTAAAATAAATTCCCAGAGGTTTATATACGAATGAAATCTGACAATCTTAGATCTAATAAAAAAGCATTTACCAAGAAAAAAAGCTGTTACCTGGATTAACCCACTCTTCCTCAGTCATTCCTCTATTAAATTTTTAAAGAGTCTTTACAAATTTCAAAGTATCTTGTTTTTTAAAAAAATGTATTGACAACCCTAAAAAAACTACTCTTTCCAATGCCTTCCCTGTCAGCAATCTTCATAGGTTTCACCTTCTTTTAAGAGCTAAACTCTTGATTCAAATTGAACTCATAAGTAACATTAACTATTTTTTCTACTTCCTTCCCAATCTCCTTCAATGTACCTTGTGTCCCCATAATCCACCAAACCAACTCTAGATAAATTTACCCAAATGTATTGAGCTAAATCCGTATCTCTACCTCATTAAACAAAGATTTTTAATGCCAGCCATTTTTGTTCTCTGTGTAATTTGCAAGACTATATTAAACACTTTTTCTTTAAGACACACTTCAGCTTTTGTGATAATACAATGTATTTGTTTCCTGTGCTGTATAGCAAAATACCACAAATTTAGCAGCTTAAAGCAACATATATCTATATATCTGTATAATCTATGTCTACATTTTTTTCATCTCATAGTTTCTGTAGGCCAGGAATCTGGGTAAAATTAGTTTGGATCCTCCCCTAAGGATCTTAAATTTTGTAGTCCATCAAGGTGTCAGCCAGGCTGTGCCATCGTTTGGAGCTCAGGGTTCTTTGTGATGTTCTAGATAAATTTTATGGCTATTGCCCTAACATTTCTTTCTAACGGTAGCCCTTAGTTCCTAGAGCAGCCTTTCTCCATCAGCAGTTACTACATTGCTACTTGCTTCTTTGAGGTCATCAGTAGAGCATTTCCCTTTGAAATAATTAACCCAACTAGGTAAAGACTACTCAGGATAATCTTTCTTTTGACTAACATAGCATTAACTAACTAGGAGCCTCTATTCCATGTGAAAAAATCCCCTCCATGTTGGTATGTGAGCAGGTGCTATCTATTATTTCTGCCAAATAAGCCAGCTTACTCCCAGGAGTAACAGCAGGGCAGAGATCATAGAGGCCAACTAAAATTCTTCCTATCACATCTACCTTCCTGGTTTTTACTGAACCTCTCCAGCCATTCTTCCCCTTCTGATTTGAAAACTTATCCTCGATTCATTAAATATTCAAGTTTCTGCTAAAGCCCTAGGGTCCATTCTACACAACTCAATACACAGTTTCTTCCCATTCTTATATATGCCCTTGGAATTATTTACTACTCAAACATACCCATGGTAGAGCAGTAAAAGTTCTATTCAAGAGTCATATATATATATTTATTGTACAAAACAATCATTACAAAAAAGCCCTATAAATTCAGTATTACAAACCACTCTCCTTCATGTTCCCATTATATTGATGAGATTTATAAAGGCTAAGTAAGCTTCCTAAGTAGCTGTACAGTATCTTAATCTATTCGGCCCCCAAAACAAACTGTAAACCACTATGGTAAACAGAAAAATGTACAAAAGAATATGCAAATTGCCAACACATATTTGTAATACAGCAAGCTTACTGATAGAGAAATACAATTTTAAACAAGGTGATACATTTTTATCTATTAGAAGATGTTTTATAATGAAAGCATGTCCAATATTAGGCATTATGCACATAAATAAAAATGCCTATAAATACTCCTATTTGGAGCATTGTAAATTATTAAAGTTCCTTTGAAAACAACTTGACAATGTTTATGGAAAGTCTATAATGGCTTGTCATCTTTTTATCTAGTAATTACCGTGTTTGTAATATTTTAAATAAAATTTTTAAAGAATATAGTATTACATAGACGTTTATTGGACCATATACAATAATGAAAAAAACATACATTTCAAGAATTAATATTAATTACAGATCTAATCCAAGATGGCTGATCGCTGACAGCTCGGGATTGTAGCTCCCGGTGAAAACCCAGAGAATGAGAGGACGCCACACTTTCGGGCGAATTTTTGTCACTCACGGACCAGAAGATTCCCAGTGGAGGGGCCCCACGGGTCACCAGCGTGACTCTTGTGGCCGGCACAGCGGTTTTGCCGGCGTCTCGGTGCAGCAGCTCTTCGTGTAGAGTGGACGGGCTTGGTTCCCCTACTAACTAATGCTTGGAGCTCCGGGAGGGCAGAGACGCTTGTTACGGACTCAATAAGAAAGCCAGACCAGAGATTCCCAGGCAGAGGAGCACCATCAGCCTTATTACTGCTGTTTTGGCCGGTGCAGTGGGTTGCTCGGATTCCAGCACTGGGAATCAATAAACTGGGCGTCCACTCAGAAACCTAATTAGAAAGGTGGTAACTGTAAAGACGACAGATGGATAAATTCATAATAAAGGGAAAAAACCAGCCTA
>CM052650.1:122066455-122091396 GCA_028533165.1 Leontopithecus rosalia
ACAGGGAAGGGAGCACCACACACTGAGGTCTTTTGGGGGAAATAGGGGAGGGACAGCAGCGGGGGGGAGTGGGGGAGGGATGGCATGGGGAGAAATGCCAAATATGGGTGAGGGGCAGAAGGCAGCAAAACACACTGCCACGTGTGTACCTATGCAACTATGTTGCATGTTCTGCACATGTACCCCAAAACCTGGAATGCAATTAAAAAAAAAAATTGTGGGCCAAAAGAGTTATTGACTTTTTCACCTATAAAACTAGATTAAAGAAAACAATGAAATTTGCTCTTCAGGTGAAAGAAAAAGAAAATGTCAGATGAAATATTGGTGATGCAGGAAGTTATGATCAGCTATGGAAAGGCTGAATTGTGGGTAAATGTAAGTAAATTGACTATGTTAAAATGAAACACCACATATTTAGGATTTAAAGTAGACGAATTAAAATTCATGAGAACATTATTATAAAATCAAGAGGAGAGTAAATGAGTATAAATTCAAGTTATATTAGATTTTGATAAGGTAAATATGGATGTTTTAATTTTTGGCTAATCATTTAATGAATAAGACAAGACTATATGGTTACCAAGCCAAAAAAAAAAAAGAAGAAAATAATCAAATAATGAATAAATAAGAGCAAAAGAAAGAAATAATAAATGGCATAAGAAGGATGAGGAAAATAGAGATGAGATAGTAAGAAAATGATTTTAAGTATTACATATATCAAATTCATCTTAAATATAAATGAGTTACAGATTACAACAGAATACAAAGATTGACATACTCTAAAACCACTAACAAAATCCAGTTATCTTAAGGTTTAAAGAATAGAAAAAACTTACAGAGAAAAAGCAGACAAAAAAGGTTAGGGAGAGAAGCAAAGGAATTCTATAAAGATGATATTGTTACTTAACTCCCTGTTTTCCCAATTGGTTATCTTATGTTTCCTTTTTGATAAGACAGGAAATTTATGAGAACTCACTCTCTATTAAACTAATGTAGTCTCCCATTGTCTGCTTTCATCCCCCATGTAAATTAACAGAAGGAAATTTCAGAAAAACAAAAAAATATACAGTATATAAGTAGTGTATACTGAGACAAGATGGTATAAATTTCACAAAGTGTGTTCTGAGATTGTGTGACAAGGTGTATTTAATGTCACATACGTAAATTCACCTTGTAGTGCTGTGGGAGTGATAGAAACAAGACACAGAGACATTCTAGGCAGAGAGGGCCTGGTCGCTGGCAAAACCCCACTTTTGAGCTGAAAAGCCTGAAACCTGTGGCCTGAAGTGAGAACTTCAATCCCTGTTTGCCTGCTCTCTCCTGATTGTTTCTTTCTGAATAATGTCTTTTTACCAATTGAATGTTGCCTTTTCCAAAACTACCTACAGCCCACCTGCCTCCATCCTGTGCCTGTAAGTAACCCAGACTCAGAGAGAGATAAGCAGCTTGATTGGAGACAAATGCCTGCATTTCAGAGGGATGGCTGGAGTTCAGAGGAGAGATGGCTTAACTTCAGAGACAAGCAGGCCTGGCCAGACTTCAGGGAGAATGACCTGCCTATGCCGATTCCCTCTCTGCTGAGGGCCATTTCCCTCACTAAATAAAATTTCCCATTCCCACCATCCTTCAAGTGTTTATGCTACCTTATTATTCTTGGATGCCAGACAAGAGCCTGAGACCCATTAAGTGTGGGTACCCAAAATGGCTGTCACACTGGACCTTTGGTCTTACTGATGGAGGGCAGCTGTCCCACACAATGAGGCAAGGAGACCACTAAGCTGATAATACACTTCTGTCTGTGGACAGCAGAGCCAAAAAAGTATTGTAACATGCTCTCTGGGGCTTCAGGGATCACAGGCACCCCACCTAGGCACCTCCATGGAACCTATATGGAGCCTGCTTCTGTCAGTACCCAAAAGAGCTGTCTGGGTCCCGCACTCATTTGCTCACACTTTGTGTGGCTGTGGGGCCCACGTGAAGCCTGCTTCTGAAGGCACCCAAAGCAGCCAGCAGGATTCTGCCCTCGCTTGCTCACATGCTCCCTCCTGCAAGAGGTTAAGTGCAGTGGGACCCAGTAAACAGGTCCAATGAAGGGGTAGAGAAAAAAATCCTGCATCAGGAGCATTTCGAAATATGTAATGAAAATGTAATGTGTTACTGAGGTGCAAGTAGAGATATGATGAAGGGTTTTAAGACTGTGGATTGAGTCCCAGTCTTTAAATATGAGCTTCCCATCTGAAATCACAAAGACAAAAACAGGAAATACTATTTGTATCAAAACATTTTAAGTACCCCATAAATATATACACCTACTATGTACTCACATTTTATTTTAATTAAGAGTTAAAAAATTTTATGGATGAAAAAAAGATGTTAAAAAATATAAATAAGTGTGAAAATAAAGGACTTTCTCACATGGCAATAGTGTCATTACCTACTTTGGTTTATAGAATGAATGCCAGCAGAAATTTATTTATATTGTGAAATCTGATGAGGCTTCCAAACAAATCTGAAAGACCAGCTAGTTAAGAGTAGAGATTTAAAAATTTATAGAAGAAAAAGTTTATACATCAAGGATATTGTAATGTGGAAACAATACTATTGTGCAATTGCAAACTTGTCAAATAGTCAAATCTATCAAATACATAGGTACGTACTTCTTCCAGTTACCATGAATACCATGGTTTGTTCCAATTGTTTGCTTAATTTTAATTACTGTAAACCTAATATCATATGCATCTCTTTACTTTTATTTACATACTACATATATTAGGTTGATAGATTTTCCGAACTTGCCCACTTTCAACCATTAAAACAATATTTATGAGTAAAGATATTGTCATGGCAAAAAGTGTTAGGACTTATTAATCAAACCAGCTGTGTGGATTTTTCATTGATTTGTTTGAACCTAATACCCAGCCCTCAGGAAATGAAGCAAATATAAATACTGTATACTGAAATCGGTTGGTGGAAATTTGAGAATGGGGTGTGGTAGGGATAAATATCAAGTGAAATAGCCTAGAACAGTTTAGGGTATGGGGTCTTCCCTAGGTGAACTACCAAAATTGAACAGTCTGAGAGCAAGTGATATAAATCAAAATGTATGTGACATGAGAAAATCAAAACAAAACAGAAGAATGGGTAATGGCATAAACAGATAAGCTGGAACAGCCCTGTGGTGTTCTATTGTATTGGATCATATTTTAAATGTAGACTACTACATTTGAATATTGAATCTACCATATGTTTAAAGATTGTTCAATGAAGAGAACACTCACTAACTTTTAAAATTGTTCTGTAGTTCTAAAATTGTATTCTTGGAGTGAATTATATTTAGATTGAAGTTATAATTTTATAGAATGGACTATTATAGTTACACATAATTGTTCTTTCAAGACAAGTGTGATCCAAGCAATGCAAGACACTAAATAAGTCAACAATGTCATAGACTACATAGTAAAATATTAGAATAAGATGCTTTAATAGGAATGTAAAATAAGGACTTGAAATGATATTGAAAACAATTCTAACCAGACTGTCAAAGAAAACTTACACTGTTCTTATCTGAAAGACCCTGCCAGAAGTCACTTTCTCACACTGCTTAAGGACAGACCAATTAAGAAAATGCAAAGCTGTTTGATAAGTTAGATAAAGAAGATGATACTTCAGATCTACGATAAACTCATTTCAAGATAGTACGTTCAGATTTGAAGTATCTGAAAAAGGAACCATTTATTCCAGGAACACTGTCACAAAAGCATTTTCTGTCAATGAGTTAATCTCAGAAGAGAAGGTTTTGTCCCTGGTGATCCACTCTGTCCTTCTCTACTTGTCAATTTACCTCTCAAAAGGGAAATAGTGTAAAGGTAGGCCCTTATCTCAACATATATCATGGAAGTGTAGGGGAGAAGCTGAATGCAAAGTGAAAACTGCAGAACAAAATCATCAATCTTAGGTGCAAGGAGATGGCTTAGATGGCAGTTTATCACATCTGGATAAGGGGGTTGCAGGTGGCCTTCAAAGAAGCAGCTTTAGGAAAGAAATCAAAGTTCAGACTAAATATCTGAGTGGTAGGAAGAAAATGTAATTACTGATAGACCATTAATTATCTGAGATTTTCAGTTTAATAAAACTTAAGACAGTGATTTGAAACCATATATAATTATTTTTACCGATTAATATACAAATTACAATTCAATAATAATAATAAAACCTAATATTCATGGAGTCATTGCTTTGTGTCAAGCAATGCCATATAATACTTATATTACTCATTGAATAATTATGACAAATTTTTGGTGGAAATATTATTAATTATAATAGCAGCATTATTTCACAAGTGAGAATATTGAGTATCCAGGATATTAAAATATTTTCTCAATATTGCATAGCAAATAAATACAAAACCTAGAATTCTATCCCAGATATTCAGTCTCTAAACACCACACAGCTGTAAACTGAATTATAATGATGCTATTATGGAAAACATCAGAATTTTGTATGTGAAGTTTAGGTGAACTGATAAATTAAGTATTTTCTGAAAGAAATTGGAAAATAATAGTTCAAAATGTTAATTTATGGTTACATATTACAATAATTGATATCCTTAATAAAATGATTACAAACATTTAAGAGTTGTGACTAAGGATAATTTAATTAAATACATAGTAAATTATATGCTGGCCATGACCTTAAATTGAATGAGAAAATTCTACATTTAGCCAGTAACAAAAATATAAAAGACAAAATAATTTTTATAAAGGTGACTCATTAGGTTTGGCAGTTAAAACTTTAGTTCAGAGCTACCAAGAAACTTAAATCTAAAGGATCAAAATGTCAGGGAAAAGGAAACTTTAAAGGAAATAGTTTTGTTTAAAACTTTCTCTGTATATATGTTTACAATACATATATTTTCTGCATTATACAAGAATAGATATGTGTGTGTAGAATATATATATGAAGAGATACATAGACACATATATGTAGATACAATGCATATATATGCACACATATACATACATAGACACATATATTTTTTACACAGGATCCTTTTGGTGCTGCTTCACTGGCCAGAAATTGTGGCTATGGCACCCCTGCCAGGGCTTTGCTCAGTTCTGACCTCACCACTGGGCTCGCTCCACCTACTCAGCTCAGTGGGCTCTGCTCAGCTCTGGCTACCAGCCAGACCCTGCAGAGTGCACAGAGTCTCCACACTCAGCCCAGGGCTGAGCAAGACATACTGTGGGTGGTTTTCACCTTTGGTGCTGGCGTTTAGATATGGGGAACTTGGTGGTGTTCAAAAACAGATGCCAGCAACTATGGAGCCCCAAAGGGTGTTTTGACTCTTGCCTGGGGAGATCCAAGGTTTGAGTCCCCCAAAAAGGTCTCAGCTCTCTCTTGTTCCCACCAACCCCATCATGGCAAATGGGGGGCATGTTAGAGCTCAGGTTAAGCTAGTCAGTGTTACAACTCGTTCATTCCTGCCACCTGCAACTTGGCAAACAGGAACATGTTATAGCTCTGGCTCTGGAATTCCCAAGATCTGTGCCCACAGAAGGGTCACAGTTCTTCACTCCCATAGTCTTGTGAATTGCAGTATGTGGCTCCCAGAAGTGTTTTCTCTCCTGTTGCTCAGGGAGTGCGAGGAAGGATTACAGTGTTAACAGTTATTTTTGCACCTGCCATTTGGCAGGTTCCAGGTTCTTGTCCCATGACCAGGAAGAATGAGGTTACACAGACACCAGAGAGAGAGAAAGACAAAGAAGATTTTTACTGAGCAACAGAAAAGCTCTTGACAATGAGAGAGGACCTGAAGTGGGAAGCCCTTTATGTGAGAGGGGGCTTTAAAACCAGTAGCCCAAGATGTGGCTGAATTCAGGTTTTTATGGGCTGGGAATGGGGGACTGTATAATGATTGGTCCGTGAGTGGGCCTAGGAAAAGCACCATATGATAGTCTAAAAGGCATTGAGGAAGTTCTTGCTCCCATTGTGGACTCTACATGGAACTGATATCTCAGTTTTCAGGCTTTAAGCTGTCTTTGGATTGAAGGTTGGGTTGTACCAGGGACTTGACCCTGTCTATCCAGGAATCTGCCCATCTCCTGATGCTATCATTATTAGTAGAACACCCAGGACTTCTTATATACTGTGTAGGCCCAAGAAAAATGAATGGAAGGATGAGCACCAGTACATCTTCTTATTGTGTTTTTACTTCCTTGATTACTCATTAGATTGAATCAGTTTTTTGATTAGTCATTTGTGTTCTGTAACTTGCTTAATGATTTTCCACATTTTTATGTTGAGTTTTTTTATTTATATGGTCTCAAAATATTATAAATAGCAACTTTTTAAATATTCATTTTAAATATTTCCCACTGTTACTGATCTTACAGCTCTCTTCTTTCTTGTGCATGTTTTTTTTTCTTTTTTCTTTTTTTTTGTTTTTTTTTTTGAGACAGTTTTGCTCTTGTTACCCAGGCTGGAGTGCAATGGCGTGATCTTGGCTCACTGCAACCTCCGCCTCCTGGATTCAGGCAATTCTCCTGCCTCAGTCTCCTGAGTAGCTGGGATTACAGGCACATGCCACCATGCCCAGCTAATTTTTTGTATTTTTAGTAGAGACAGGGTTTCACCATGTTGACCAGGATGGTCTCAATCTCTTGACCTCATGATCCACCGCCTCGGCCTCCCAAAGTGCTGGGATTACAGGCATGAGCCACTGCACCCGGCCTTTTTTTTTCTATTTATAAAAGTAATACATAGTTGTCTGGTGTAGAAAATCTGAAAATTACACAAAGCACAAAAGAAATAAATAAACTTTACCCAAATGTACAAATAAATAAACTTTGTCATAATTGCTTTCAAATTGTATCCCATTTCATCAAATGGGGAAAAAGGGGGCCTGAAAAACACCTTAAGGTGCTGTCTTAACCTTATTAGGATCTATAACTGTGAAGAATTAAGCATTTTCCAATATATTATCTCCAGTCTTTTACCTTTCTATACTATTTGTCCAGTGTTATATGTCACGTTATTTATTGTTCACTTTTTCTCTTCTTCAAAGAGTAATGGGTTCATGTGGCATGAACTATACAGGTCATAAAAGTCATTTGTGGATACCCTTTATTTCTTTTTCTTGCCTGATTGCTCACTCATAGGTGGGTGTTGAACAATGAGAACACATGGACACAGGGAGGGGAGCACTACACACTGTGGTCTGTTGGGGGGAATAGGGGAGGGACAGTAGGGGGTGGGGAGTTGGGGAGAGATAGCATGGGGAGAAATGTCAGATATAGGTGAAGGGGAGGAAGGCAGCATAGCACACTGCCACGTGTGTACCTATGCAACAATCTTGCATGTTCTTCACATGTACCCCCAAATCTAAAATACAATAAAAAAAAGAGTCATTTGTGTGGTTACATACACATTAAGTATGAAATGGATATGAGAAGCAAAAATGGGAGTTTCAAATGAACTAGAATCTTGCAGGGTCCCTTTATGGATGCTGCACCAGTTATTAATTTATTGTTTCCTGCTTCAAATCCACCCTTCTATACCCTGTTTTATGATTCTGGGACTAGTCCTCTGCAGTCTACTTTTCTCCTTTGCCAGCTGATCTATTAGGCTTTGCCATGAGGTGAAGCCAATGAAGCTTCAAAGATGGAGATTCAAGAAAAAGACCTGCACCCTCCTGTTGACCGCCAATTGGCCCTATTTCTGTTTGTGCTTTCTATGAGTGCCACACCTGCCACACATCACTCCAGAAGAAGCATGTCCTTCCCATAGCGGCAAGAGACTACAAGTTTCAATTTTTTTTTTTAGCCACTTGCAGAATCAGATTGTGTTCTTTTTTTCAGATGACATCTCAGTCCCAAAGGACCCCTACTTCCTGATGAGTACAACAGCTTCTTCTGTTTTTATCCTCAACCTAGAGATGGAAGCTTCTGCCAGCAGTATGACCTCCAGGATACTTTAGTGTTAACTTTTTAATCTTACTGTCACAATTTCCTTTACAATACATTTGTATTAAACAATGTTTTTCTTCCTTTCAAATAAGTAGTATGATTTATTCACCTATCAGACTGATAAAGGTATGTCCGTCCTTTCTCTTCAGTTCTCTTCAAATCTATTGAATTCTCTTGCTATTTCTCATTTACCATTCTTATATGTGTTGGCCAATCTTTGTTGAGATTGTCAGTGAACAAAGGACTCTACGAGTGCTTAATCAACTGCATGTTCTGATCCTCTGTTTTGTTAGCCATATTCTTGAAGTCAGGTAAAGCCATAGCAAACCTGCATTGTCATACTTCAGTGTGATTTTCTTTTCTTGTTTTATTCAATGTCAGCGCTGTTATTGCAATAAGTTCTGTTATCATTACAAATGAAAACTCTTCATCCAAACAATCAAAATACATTGCAAGAAAAAAGGCTACAGTGAAGTAAGCAGGATATATTATAGAAAACAGGACTCATAAGGGAATATATGTTATATAACCGTTGTGTAACTAAATAAAAGCATTTCAGTTAATGATGGATTCAAGAATAACTTTAGCAAGTTGGTGGGCACCAGGGCCAAAAGAAGAAAAGAGATTGTTCAGGGGTTTGTCATTATATACACTTGACATTACTACCTTGGTTTTAGGTGCAGTGAAAGTAGGTCTTTATAACCAGGAAAATTACAAGTTTTGTTTGAAACCATTCTGTGTGAGAGACATATTGGGCCTTTAAGCAGAGATGTTAATTTGGCACTTAAACATAGGGTTCTGTGGCAGAGGACAAGGATTAAAATTGAAGGTAAACATATATACACATTTCATCAAGTAGCTAAGCATAGTTATACAAAATGACTGTAAATAATACATAATGTGCTTCTGATATTGATTTCCAATACCTTGCTAACAGCGAACTGTTAGATTGGTTCTGCACTAGCACAGCCTGTATGTGTCTTTTTGTTGCCCATGCTTGGCTGCTTTTCTCCAGGTATTCCATGCTATTTTCTTCTGCAACATACTGTTCTGATTTTTGTTACCTTGAGACAAAGCATCTATTTTACTTACATTAAAATATATTATAATTTCTAAAAGTAGAACAATAGCCAAATAAATATTTCTCTCTTCTGATAGTACATGATTTAAGCAATTACTATTTGAGTTTTAGAATTTATTTTGATAGGAACAGCCTGAATATATGGCAACGTCTCATTGTTGTTTCTGGATTTTCCACATCCTGAATTACAGAGTAAGATTATGAGCATCTACAGTGTATGCGAATCCAACTTCTAGACTAAATTTTAACTGAAAAGTGATTATTGTCATTGACCAGGAACATGAAAGTTATAATATTTTATCTGTTTTATTATCTAAATTCCATGGAAGCAGCAATTCTGTATTTTGCTGTGTAATTACTTCACATAATAAAGTGCAGGCACTATTCTCCACAAATCCAAGGCAAATAAGTCTCAGAAGCAGTTAAGCAAATTTACTTGGTGTTGGTAAACATGTGGAACCCATCATTAATAGTGATCACAGTTTAAACATTTAGATAGCCTGTCTTCCTTCCAGGAATGAAAAGAGGTAAGTCAAAAAAAGAATTCTGAGAAATGTAAAAGAGTTAATAGGATGTCTGATTAAAAAAAAATAAAAATGTGTGTTTTTCTTTATAACGGTTTCCTGAAAAAGGTCAGTAGTTTTCCTTTATTCACTCTTTATCAGTTGAAATTCCTTTCAGTTATAAATTAAAAATTAAAAATCATTTACCTAATTAGGAAATAAACACACACGCACTTCAACTACCCACCTGTCTACAGACACACTATTGTAGATGTTGATTTAATTATCATCAGATATAAAGAACCCTCTTCCCATTTTTATGAATTAGGATTTTTAAAAAGTAACAATAGACAGTAATTTTTTTTTTTTTTTGAGACAGAGTTCAGCTCTTGAGGCCCAGACTGGAGTGAAGTGATGTGATCTTGGTTCACAGCAACCTCTGCCTCCCAGGTTCAAGCGATTCTCCTGCCTCAGCCTCCTGAGTAACTGGTATTATAGGTGCTGCCACCATGCCAGGCTAATTTTATATTTTTAGTAGTGATGGAGTTTCACCATGCTGGCCAGGCTCATCTCGAACTCCTAACCTCAGGACATTCACCCACCTCAGCCTCCCAAAGTGCTGGGACTACAGGCATAAGCCACCATGACAATAATTTTTATCATGTCTAGTCAAACATTTCTTGAAAAGCAAGATCGTTTATGCCTAAGACACGGTGCAGTTGATTTGGATTTGCAAATATGATGCATTTGTCAAAATAAAACAAGAAAAACAATTTAAAATGTCCTGTTCTTGCAGTTGTTCTTACTGTAGTTCATTTAAAATAAATAGAACAGCCATTCTAACAGGTGTGAACTGATCTCACATTAGGGTTTTAATATGCATTTTCCTAATGATTATGTTGAGCATTTTTTGCATATACCTGTTGGGCTTTTTTGTGTCTTCTGTTGAAAAACATCTATTCAGATCCTTTTCCCATTTTTAAGGTTATTTTCTTGCTATTGAGTTCTTTAAATTCTCACATTTTTTGGACATTAACTCTTTTTCAGACATATAGTTTGCAAATGTCAGATGTATGGTTCTCCCGTTCTGTAGGTTGTCTTTTCACTTTATTGAGCATTTCCTTGACTGTGCAGAAACTTTCCTTTGATGTTGTCTCATTTGTGTATTTTTTGCTTTTGCTGCCTGTTCTTTTGTGTTTGCGTTAAAAAAATTATTGGCTATACCAATGCCATGGAGTTTTCCCTTGTGTTTCCTATTAGTAATTTCACAGTTTCAGTTATTAAGTTTAAATCTTTATTTTAGAATGATTATTACTAAAAAGACAAAAGATAACAAATGTTAATGAGGATGTGAAAATAACGGAAACTTTTATATACTGTTCATGGGAATGCAAATAGCTACAGCCATTGTGAAAATCAGTATGAAGCTTTTTTCAAAAAATTAACAACAGATCTATCATATGATCCATGACATACCCAGAGGAAATAAAGGCAATACATTGAAGAGATATCTGCACTCTCATATTTATTGCAGCACTATTCACAATAGCGAAGAGATGGAATCAACCTAAGTATCCATCAACAGATAAATGGATAAAGAAAATGTGGTGTATACACATGAAAAAGTACCATTCAGCCTTAGGAAAAAAGTCTCCTCTTTGTGACAGCTTAGAGAACATTAGGTGAGGTAAAATAAGTCAGGCACATAAAAACAAATACAGCTCCATCTCACCTATGAATAGAACCTAAAAAATGTTAAACTCAGAAGCAGAGTGCAGAATAGTAGTTACTGAGTTACTGAGTCTGGGGAGTAGAAAGATTGGTTAAAAGATACAACATTTTAGATAAAAGGAATAAGTTCCAGAGATGTATTGTACATCATAATGACTATAGTTAATAGCAATATCTTGTATACTTGAAAATGGGTTCAAGAGTAGATTTTCAGGGTTCTCATGACAAGAAATGATAAGTATGTGAGAAAATATAAATGTTAATCTGCTTGATTTAGCTATTCCACAGTTTATACATAGACCAAAACATTGTATTGTGTATCTTAAATATATACAATTTTAGTTTGTAAATCAAAATAATTTATATATATATACAATTAATTAGGGTATCTCATGTTTTATTTCACTATCAAATAAGTATGAATTTGGTAGGTTAGTAAAACACAATATAATTTTCATGCAATAGTGCATTTTATAGTGGCGAAGGGAAGAATCTTAAATGGAGCACTATTAGCATACATGCATGTGTGTGTGCGTGCGTATTTGTGCCTGTGAGTGTAAATCAAAATGAATATATTGATAAATTTCATTGTGACAGCTGTAAAAGCTTTGATATTTAAAGATGCCTGGATAAAATAGACAAAGCATATTTTGTATCTGCAATCTTGTTAAAAATGTTGCTTTTGAATATAAATTTGCATTATCTTGCTGTATTTCTTTTAGATTGTGAATGGCTGGTTATTGTAATATTTTATTGAAAATAAGAGGCTTTCAAATTTACAGCCTATTTTTATTGCAAAAAAGATAACCTTTCTTTCCTCTTAATTTACTATTCACTATTATTTTATAGCACTTGTCTTCTCTCTTCAGTGTCCGACAGTTGTGGCATTCTGCCATGTTCATTTCACTTTTCACTAAGGTGGCGTGTGAGAGAAGAGTGTAAGGTACTATTTCCGGGCTTTACATCATACAAAAAAGTAGAGAGAATTATCATATCTAAAACTTTTAAAGAATGTATTTTAAATTATTTATAGGATGTATTTAGAGTGAATAAATGAACAGAGGGTCAATAATTATAAATCACTTATAAATAGGGGATGTCTGGTAGTTTTTAGAAAATAATTTACTTCAAAAATGTCAAATTAAAATCCTTAAGAATAACAAAATATTAGTTAAGTTTTCTTTAAATATGATAGTTTATTTCTAATGGGTTTTTTACAAATGTAAAAGTATTTAAAAATGTGTTTTTCAAAATGATTATTGTGATAAATATATCTTGATAAAATGAGACAACAAATTCTCCTCCTTAACTCACCAAATAATTGTGTTTCTTTGTTTTATATTTACAGACTATTAGAATCCGCCAAAATTTTTAAATTATTTTCAGCAAAAATGTCAATTATCTTCTGTGTTTATAAAAAGCAGTTACAGCAACAGATGCTAAATTGTGGAGTTCTCAGTGGAGGCAAAGGTAAAGAAAAGCCCACCATATGAGCTTGCTAAGGATTAATCAGGGAGTGTATATGGGAGGGCCACACAATTACAGAAAAGTGATTTATTCATAAATGTTAATGGCATCTAATTTGTATTACCCAGAGAATGTAGTAAAACATTTACAAAATAACTGATGATTGTAAGACATTCCTATGATTTATATGACATTTACATGATGACTTTAAGATCAAACTATTATGAAAGAGATATGACAAATCTTTCCAGTGTGAACATTCATATACAATTTAGAATCATATACAAAGAATAGTCTTGATAAAAATCTTTCAACTAAGTTTATATTCTTTAGTGTTATATAACATATAAGATAAACATAACCAAATGACATGTGTTGATGTGTGTTGAAGCATAAATGTACGTATTTATACATATATTAAATGCAAATATATGTCTATAATTAACTTTACTTTTCTGTCTAAAATTTCCTACTGGGAATTTATGTTCCTGTTGCTCACTAAATACTGCTAGTTTGACAGCCACCTGTTCTGCTGTCTTTCTGTTGATATGATATACAGCAGTATTCAGTAGCCCTTAGCTGCAAGATTGATGGCATGGTTATTCAGCATGTGTTGGAGGTTTTCAGGATACAGCTAGATGGGATGGACAAATCTACCCTGTCTATTACCTCAATACATGCTTTTTTATAACTGAGAAAGTCATTATGCCCTCCAAAAGACCATGTTCTTTTACAGAGGCTGATTCGACAAGCTGCAGAGAATTCTCCATTATGTCTGAGTTCTTATTCTTAAGCACTGAAGCAGACTTTTAACAGTTTTTAGTATATATATTTTTCTATTCCTTAGTATAGGAAAGACCAATCTAATCTCAAAGTGCTTTTATTTTGTGAGGGCTACTCCACTATGAACATCACTTGAGAGATTCCTAATGCCTTGCGTATGTGTATACATGTGCATATGCACACACACAATTATAAGAACGTTACTCTTCCTTTCCAATAAAACTTGCTTCGATACCAATATTGAGAACATTGGACTTGAGACTTCCTAAGGTACTATTTTCATCTGTGTTTCCTCCTATATTGAAAAAGAAACAGTCTGAAATATTAAATGAGTACAAGTAGTGCTAGAAAGTCTAGTTTTACGCAATTGATGAATAAAATTTATGTTTGTAAATAGACACGTTGCATTTTTTACTCGCTTTTATATATCTGCCACACAATATCATCTTGTTTGGATTCCATTTTGTTTGTAGTAAACTTTCATTCTTTTGATTTACTGTCTATTGTTTAATTCTCTGAATTACATCTTACCTATCTTCTCCTTTTGTAACCAATGCCATAACAATACTACAAACTTCCTTTATGCTCTAATTTCCTCAATACCTACCTCAGTCATCTTTTCTAAATCATCAAATGTTATTTCTCTTATTCATTATATTCATATTGAGTATTAGTTCAAAAATCTTTGCTCTATACGGCATCAATACAGAATAAGGGTCACCTTGGTTGTTCTTATTGTTATTATGATCATTATTATTTTGAGACAGAATCTTGCTCTGTCACTAGGCTGGAGTGCAGTGGTGTGATCTCTGCTCACTGCAACCTCTGCCTCCCATGTTCAAGCCATTCTCCTGCCTCAGCCTCCCAAGTAGCTGGGACTACAGGTGTACGACACCATGCCAAGCTAATTTTTGTATTTTTGGTAGAGACAGGGTTTCACCATATTGACCAGTATGGTCTCGATCTCTTGATCTCATGATCTGTCTCCCTCAGGCTCCCAAAGTGCTTGGATTACAGGCATGAACCACCACACCCAGCCATGGTTATTATTTTTGACATCAAGGGTTGTTAACAAATTTTTCTCCCTGATCTAATCACGTTTTCTTTTATAATTATCGAGGAAGAAAACTCCCTTCTTTCAGGCTGTTTAATCTGCCTCTTACGCCAATCAAATGTATGTCTTTGTGTTTTTCTGATTCACAGTATTGCCAGACCTTCTTTTTGAGCCCTTTCATACTCTTTACCCACCCAGCCACCTAGGGAGCCCACAAACAAGCATCATAACTAATATGTTTTTAAAGAATTGTCTATGCTAATTGAACTGCCTATGTTAATTCCAGCTCCAAAGTGTCTCTTCTCATTTCCAAAACTAACTTATTAAATGTCAAATTTTAATATTTAAAATCATAGTGTGACTGGGTTTTTGGGGTGCCGGGGAGGCACAGCTCCCTGAAGAGAATGCTGTAGGTTCTTGGTCTCCCACTCTCTGAAGAATGAGAGGGAACCACAGCAGGTGCACTTGTAAATACTGGACCCAAAAAGTGTTACAGAAAAGTGATTTATTTAGGCAGAGAGAGAAAAAGTGATTAGGCAGAGGAGAGAGAAAGAAACATGTAACACTTACACTGAGTGAGAGAAAGAAAAGCCGCTCTCACAGTGAGTGAGAAGAATTCTTAGAAGGGGAAAACCAGAGAAGAAAAGCTCCTCTCACACTGAGTGAAAGAATCCAGAAACATGGAATCCAGGAGAGGAAAGCAGCTTCCACACTGAGTGGAAGGGAATAGAGAAAGATGGAGTTTAGGAGGGGAAGATAGGCTTCCACGTGAGAGTGGAAGGGGACCCCAGAGGGGAAATCCAGGAGAGGGAAAGACAACTTCCATGAGAGTGTTCGTGGAAGGGGATCCAAACATGGAGTTCAAAGGGGTGTGGAAGAAGGGGACTTTTAACCTGGGAGGAACCCACACCTTCTCCAAGACCCCTGGCCAATGAAAGGAGTTCCTTAGAACTTCTGCTGGAGTGAATGACTTTTGACTCTTTCCCGCATGCCCAAAAATTAAAACAGAGACCATCAAATCTCCCAGATGGAGAGGCATGGGAGACGGGGGCATGGTGCTGGGAAGTTCTTGCCCTTAACCCTATGCCCACTTTTGGACCCGGAAAAAGAAAACATTCCCTCAATAGGGGACCTTGATATGCATTATACAATTATTCTGTGTTACAGATTTCACCTCTTGTCTCTACTACTTCTTTCCACTCCATCAATGATTTTGAACTCATAAAAATTATCTGTATTTTACCTGTGTGTAAGCCTGTGTGTGTGTATGTGTGTGTGATTGTTTTCAGAACAAAATGGGACAAATCCATTCATTCTGACATAAGTATTTAACTAGATTTGCCCAAATAGGGATGTTTTTAATGATATGCTGATTTTTTTTTCAATTGAGACCTTTTCCAATTTCCAACGTGATATTTAGCCCAATATGGTGAAACTCCCTCTCTACTGAAAACACAAAAATTAGCTGGGCATGGTAGTGTGCACCTGTAGTCCCAGCTAGTTGGAGACTGAGACAGGAGAATTGCTTGAACGGGGGAGGTGGAGGTTGTAGTGAGCTGAGGTTGCACTACTGCGCTCCAGCCGGGGTGACAGAGCAAGACTCCCTCTCAAAGGAAAAAAGAAAAAGAAAAACAGAAAATCTTGTGGTATGTCCTATGTCTTTCACACCATAGTAGAAGAAACTTTGCTAAAACTAAAGAAGTAAAAAAAAAATGTTTAAAATACTTTTTCTCTAAATTTGAAGATTTGGTATTAATACTCAGATGGCTTTTGAAGTGAAATTAGACATTAGTTTAAAGAAAATGATACTTTTCATATAAAAGTTTTGCCACGTTTACTAAAAGAATGGAACTAACCTCTTTAAAAACTTTCAGCTAATCACATGAGATTGAAATTTATAGTCTAACCTGTGATTGAATTTTAAAGTGTTTATTAGAAATAGTAAAAATCATATTTATTAGGAAAATCAAAGCTGTAAATACAGGAGTAGTTAACTTGGTCAGAGCATATAAATAGCTTTACTTTAAGGAAGATAATATAAGGTACCCAGTTCCACTAATTTTCAGAAAATTAATTGCTCATAAATGTTCTTGAATTTATGTGGCACATTGATAGACTTGTTTGAACATGCACAAATTATTCATTATTCAACTGCCAGTAATTATGCTGCAGATTTTTCATTCCATACCTCTGCACATTATGTAAACTAACCAATTTGGGTCTTGTCATTGATTCAGAATTCAGCATTTAAATATCAGGAAAGTAGCTACTATAATAATTGTAATTCACTCATTTCTTTACTTCCAAAGACAAAGGGAGTGCAAGATGTATTCGAAGATTTGTATGCAGTGATAAATATGAATATATTTCTATTTTTTCTATGTGTATAAAACCTGTGAAATTTGTATGCTTGTGCATCCAATAAAATCATGGGTATTTAAATGATTATCATGGAAGTTTAAAGGAGAGATTTTGAAAAGAAATTATGGTAATCTAAATACATAAGAAAAAAACAATCTATTGGTTTAGTAATTAGAATATTTGTTACTATATATTTTGCTTTTATATACCAAACATGATTTCAAAATCATCATTCTATATTAAAAACCTCATATGTATCATTAAATGTTTAAATAAAAAAGAACCCTAGGTAAAAATTTTTAAAAGCATATTAATATTTATGTTTGCTTTTAAGTTTCAGTCACATGTTGATAAAAACAAAAGCATTAAGAATGATTAGTGCATGTCCTTTGTAGGGACATGGATGAACCTGGAGACCATCATTCTCAGCAACTGACAAAAGAACAGAAAATGAAATACCGCACGTTCTCACTCATAGGTGGGTGTTGAACAATGAGAACACATGGACACAGGGAGGAGAGCACTACACACTGGGTTCTGTTGTGGGGAATAGGGGAGGGATAGCAAGGAGAGGGGAGTTGGGGAGAGATAGCGTGGGGAGAAATGCCAGATATAGGTGAAGGGGAGGAAGGCAGCAAATCACACTGCCACATGTGTACCTATGCAACTATCTTGCATGTTCTTCAGGGATACCCCAAAACCTAAAATGCAATTTAAAAATGGAAAAAAAAATGATTAGTGCTACTATGGCATTATTTTCAAAAGTGAACTATTCATACTGCATAAATTCTCTAAAAGGCTTTTTTTTAGTATTGCTTATATTTTCAAAGACAATCAATCTTTAAAAATCTGAATTTGAAATATTATGGTAGTCGTAGAACTGAAGGTAAAAAGACCAATCTTATGACCTGTATTCAGAAGAATCCTACTGAACAGACTAGTGCTGTTCTGTAGCATTAGATTTTAACCACATGCGCACACAGCTTTCATTCTCTATGCTTGGAAACAGTGGAGTTGGCTACCATATTGTTAAGATATGTATTTAATCAATATCTTATTTTTTTTTCATATTGTCTCCTGCTCTCCATACATCCCGAGACATAGACCTGGTGACTCCTGGCCCACTCCATTGTAATTAGTATTCAAATAAAAGCAAATGCAATATATTACCAAGGAAATTGTCTGATTCAGGTCCCCATATATTTATAGCAGCAGTAAATAATATTATGCCATACAATTTTATTTCTGAACCAGTGTCATGTACCACATATATCTTCATGTTGTTAAACTTGTTTAAGGATCATTTCTTATGTTTTTTCTTTGACACTTCATTTTAAAACCCTAGAAGTGTCTAAACTACTTAGAGAATTTTGTTTTAAACATGATGCAACATAGAGTATGCGATGTCTAGCAATTTGTATTTATTTACTTTATATTTTCTCAATTAAAATAAAATCTCCTTGAAGGCAAAGAGTATTTCTCCTGCTTTCTACAATATCTCAAGTACTTTGTAAGAAACCAATAAATATTTTTGAATTAAATAATCAATTAAGTTAATATCTGGTTTGATATTTATATGAGAATTTTACCCAGAGTAAGTAAACCCTTACTTTATCAACCTTATATTTTGTTTAGGAAATGTTTTTTATTTGTGCATTTAGCTGCCAAACATAAACTATGTTTGGTTTTCCAGGATTTACTTGTAATTTAAATATAAACCCTACACAATAATCCCTATGACTCATTTTTATTTTGCAATCTCCAAAGCAGTTAGCTATAAAATTAGGGATATGATAAAAATCATTGTTCTTGCATAAAGTCTTGGATTGTGACACCCGACATTTCTATAATTCTTCTTGGAATGTTATATTTCTTTTCTGCTTACCCTTCTTGCTTGAGGTAGAAGGAGCAAGAATTAAGATTCTTCCACTTAACACATAATTTTAAAATAATCTTTCAGAAGACTAAGATAGGAATTTTGCCAATTATTACTCGTTACTATTTATACATAAATTCTAACATTTGGAAAGGCAATAAAGGATGGGTCTCCAATATCTCTGTATTCAACTGAGATTGAAAGCTCTCTGTCACCTCTGCTATAGTTTGAAAGTATATCTCTCCAGCATTCATATGTTGAAACTTTAACTCCAATATGATAGCATAAAGAAATAGGGTTTTAGGAGGTGATTCAGTCATGAGGGCATGGTCCTCCTGAATGGAATTGGCTGGTTCCCTCCAGCCTTATAAAAGGGCTGGAGGGAACTAACTAGGTCTTTTTGGACCTTTTGCTCTTCCCACTTTCACCATATGAGGACACAGCAAGAAGTGCCATATTGGAAGCAGAGAACAGTCCTCATCAGACACTGAATCTGCTGGCACCTTGATCTTGGACTTCTCATCCTACAGAACTAGGAGAAAACAAATTTCTATTCTTTAAAATTATCCAATCTGTGATATTGTGTTATAGGAGCAGGAACAAACTAAGATATCCTTTTAAATCATCTTATATTGAGCACACCTACCATACTGTGAGGAAGCCCAATTAACACTGTGGAGAGAGTCATATGGAAAAGAATGAAGGCTCATGGGGAATGAACTGATCAGTCTAAGCTCCTGGCTGGTAGCCAATACCAACTTTCCATTCATGTGTCAGACTCATATTCAAAGTGGCCATTTCAGCTTAGGTTGAGCTCTTTCTGGTGACATAGCTGTTGCTGGCTGAAGGAGAGATAAGACATATTGTTTTTTCTTGTCTAAATTGAATTTTTGTCACCAAAATAAATTATCGTTGTTGTTTTAAGCTACCATGTATTACAGTTACACAGCAATAGATTACCAGAACATCTTTATTGTCTCTTCTTCACAGGCTTCTACTAATAGACTGTGGTGACATGTTGGTCACCAGAGATTAGAATCACTGCAGAACCAGTACCTATTAATTTCAATAAAAGATAAGATCATATTTTATCTAACCTGGTCATCTTATAAATGGTGGCATACTTTGGAGACAGGCTTAAGAAAAGAGTCTGAGTGTAGACCAGTGGACATATTGCAAAAGAGACTAGGATTTTCCTTTAATCGAGGGGCTCCAGGAAAGTAAATAGGTAGGCTTGCATTAGGGATAGATTAATAAACTCTAAGTTCCTTCTATGTGAATTCTCTTTGTTTCTTGGCTTATCAGGCCTATAGTTTCTCCATTAATACATTTCTTAACAGTTTGCAAACCTATCACAACACCTTATATACTTCTCGTCTCCCCTGCATAATCTGCCTACAGAAGATAGCCCACATATAGCTTTCCAAGAATAGTCAACCACACATCTATTAATACCCAAATGGAGGAAGTATTCATCTCTGTCATTCAGAAATATGGTTAAAGGATGACTAAAGACCTTGAACATTTTACATCATTATCTCCCTGAATCTTTGGACTCCTTCCTTTAAATTATTTCAGGAATGTCCTGACGTTTCAACCTCACAGATGGTAGTCAAATATTGAATTCAACCTTCATAGCCAAACTTGTAGATTAATACCACTTCAAGATACAAAAGTAAAGGCACCAAAATTAATCCTGAATGAATAAATATATATAGTGTTAGTTCTTTTTGTGCTGCAAATCAAACGACTAAAAACTCAGTGGCTAAAAAAAGGTACATTTGCTATCTCAGCATATCCATGAATCAAGAGTTCAGACATAGTTTAATTGGGTTACTCTGGTTACCAGATCCTTGTAGGCTACGACTGGACCTGCTCTCAATTTCTAGGGGTAGACCATAATCTGATATCCTGTAGTCTTCACCACCTTCTCCAGAGTTATCTCATCACATGGCAATTTGCTTCAGGAAAGCCAGCAAGGAGAATCTGTTTTGTTCTAGTGTGCTAACGTTGAGTTTCATGTAACACAATCTAATTAAGGGAGTGACCACTTATCAATTTTGCCATGTTCTCTTAGTTAAAAAGTCACAGCAACCACATATATTTAAAGGGAGGGTGTCTTACAATAAAACATGAATCATTGGGGCTCCCTTTAGGGTGTATCTGGCATAATATCCAATTAAAGGCTTTTTTCTTTACTAGAGTATAAGCCCCATGAAAGAAGAAAGTTAATTTTAGAATAAATAATAAATTCAGCAAAATGCTAGCATATTGTATTGCATATATATAAAATGTGTTTGTGTTTTATATTCATTTGGACCTTAAAATTGTAGCTGTGTGAAAACATTTTAGGGAAACCAAAAGTGTCTAATTTTATGGTAGAATAATTTGTGAAATGCCATGTTTTTCTTATTTTTTATCATATATAATTATAAAATATAAAATATGAAGACAAAAATGAAAATTTGATTAGGTAAGTAGTTACTGGTTTCTGTTTGAATTTCTCTGGTATACTTCGACAGTATATTTCTCTCTGGCTCCTGACATATACTTTCTTTCAATTCTAAAGCATCACATATTTTAGCAGGAGTTTAAAATAGTTATCTTCCAGTTAGAATGCAGGCAGTGATGGATGAAAGTTGGTTCCCAGGAGACCTTGTTAGAGAAAATCACTCATATGTTCAGTGAGCATTCGAACAAATGGACCTGCTGTTGTACCTAATGCTAGTGTAATTCCTTGATATATGGTCACTGCGTGTGACAACTGATACTGTCACTTAGTTCATAAGCATAACGTTTCTAAACACAATTCAGAAAAGCTGCATATTAACACATCTCAAAGCAGTTATCATAAATAGAACAAATAAATATATTCTAGTCCAGGCTGTCATTCAATTAAAAAAATAAATGCCCATAGTTTAGGAAATTTAAATACAACTCTCATACACATAATATATATACATATATATATATATACACATATATATGTATATATATTATGCATATATGTATTATATATAATATACACTTATAATTATATAATACATATATATTATGTATATATAATATATACTTATAATTGTATATATGTATTATATATAATAGATATATTTATTATACATATTATATATGTATTATATATATGTATTATATATATAATACATATATATAATTATAAGTATATATTATATATATACATACATATACACACACAAATGCACACACATGAAGCATGGGCTGTATATATTCTATTTTTCAGCCCACAGGTGTTTTATTAGATGACTTGGCTGCTATAGGTAGATTTGTCTAGTCATAGGATAGAATAAATCCATTTATGGGTTGTGTAAAGCTGCCAAAGATTACTTCAATCTGGCCTTCATGACCTAAAAATAAAACATTTAGATGATTTTCATGAACAAAATTGTACTAAATATTTCAGGAGACATCTTCATGTTTTAAGCCAAGTGGTTGCTTTGATGTTTAATAAAAAAGCTGAAAATAAATATCAAAAAAAGCTGAAAATAAGTATCAATATAAATTCATAATAATGCAGTTTATTTAAATGAAACTAAATAATCTAATCTGATTAGAAAAGTGAACAGTTTTTTAAAAATATATTTCCAGTACATTATCTAGCTATTTAATACCACATTTAATATTCAAAGAAGGAATCATAGAATAATAAAAGTTTATCCACACAAATAGAACAGCTACTGAATAAACCAGAAATTTAAATAATCCGAAAAACCAATTGGTAGACACTAAAACATGATTTATTCACTTAATTTAAATAAGTGAACCCTTGAATCTAGGAGTTGAGTATATTGCTATGGATTGAAGTCAAACTCTAATGAAGTCTATTAACTTTTATCAGCTGATTTTCTTTCCACAAAAACAGGTTGTAGTTATTATTATAAACATAGATTCTCCAGTGGTTTTAACCTGGTTTTAAAAGTCATCTTCCATAAAGGTTGGAAAATTAAATATACCCACCATCAAAATTTCAGTAACCTGCCATATTAAAATAATTAGAGTTTATTTATATATATGTGTGTTTGTATATACACATATATATGTGTGTGTATATATATGTTGACAAATGTAATATATTTAATAAAATTCATATGTAGATTATAAAATAATCATGAGGCAAATAAACAAGTGTGAGAAATCTCATATTCTAAAACTGAATTTTCTAGATTCCCAATTTGTAAAAATAAACAAATACAATTATTGAAAAATAAAACTAAATACTGTTTAAATATTTTCCATATATAAATATTTGTGAGATTATATATGAATATGTATATATGTAAATAATTATATATAGTTGAAATACAGTCACATACCACATAACATTTTGTTCAATAACAAACCACATTATGATAGTGTTCCTGTAGAAGTATAATACTGCCTTCTATCTGTACTTTTTCTATGTTTAAATACAAATCCTTAATTGGGTTACAATTGCCTATAGTGACATGCTATACAGATTTGTGCAGTATAAGAGCAATAGGCTATAGCCTATAGCCCGTGTGTGCAGTAGGCCATACCATCTACATGTATACCCTTTATGTTTGCACAATGATTAAATAACTTAAGGATGGATTTCGCAGACCATATTCCTCTCATTAAGTAAATCATGATTGTATATTAAAATAATATAAATATTATTATTCTGTGAACTTTAATTGTATTTTTCTTGTGTAATTGTTATTGCTGTGTTCTAATACTAACATTCATTTTAGTTTTTGCCATGGTGCAATGAGGTCAGAGATATGCTTCCTATTGATGTATTATATTTTTAATATCTTTCTTATTCAATATATATGCATGGTTTTTAAAAAGTTTGATGTAGCTATGAAAATATTCTAGGGGAAGTACAGTACAGGAAATATTTATAGTTCCTTTTCAATATAAAACTATGAGACCTCAAGGATTAGATGGGTGGGTGAGGCTTAAAATAAGAGATTAAATTACTTACAAATTAACAGGAAGTTTGAAAAATAAACAATAGATACATTTGGAAAATGAGATAAGAGGACAGGTTTCTGATGAGAGAAAAGTGGACCCAGAAATATGGTGGGTGATTGAGGCCAGGAAGAAATGAAGCCAGTGAGAATTTACTGATGGATAAAAGAGCTGAAGAAATTTTCAAGGGAAGTATAGGTAGAGCACAAAACATAGTGGACCCTTTATGGCTCATGGAAGCAAAGATTCTGTTTATGTCAATTAAGTAAGGAAAATGATTGTCAAATAAATTGTTATTTCAAACACTGAAGTTACAGAATTCCAACACTATCTTTAATAAAATAACATAGGATACATTATATATATATATATATATATATATATATATATATATATATATATGAATGTTAAACTCTAAATATAACTACTTCCATTTCTTCTGAAGTAAAATAATGTTAATTATTTTAATGTTAATATATCTATTTATATAATTATCTATATTCATATAGGTGTACAAAAATATTTGAAAGATATTTATTGGATTATTGGTTATTTTCTGAAAACAGAGTCATGTTTCTTGTCCACAACCACATATCTGAAAACCTTGGCACTGGATATGTTTCAGGATTAAAGATTTATCTAGACTTCAGAAGAGTGATGTGATGCAAGTAACTCAGTAGCACTTGTGCAATGACCTTTTAATCAAACACATCAATATGTCTGCAGTCCAGTATATGAAATTTTGTATCTAGTAGAGTAAATAAATGGTATAAAGAACCTTACATCAGTTTAGGCTACAGTTATCAGCAAATGAGTTTACAGCAAATTATATTATTGAAAAAAATTCAACAACCTTTTCAGGGGAGAGATTTTGAAGTACAAGTTGTGAATCTGTAGATATATCACTCTGCAACTTACTTTTCTCACTTAGAAATACATTATGGAAAGTGTTTCAGCTGTGGAATATAGATACAACTTGTTTTAGAGATTATTTATGTAGTATTATAAATTTTAATCAAAGCATTATTTATTTACCATTTCTTTGTTGGGCATTTAGGACACATTACTCTTTCTGGACTGTAGTCAAGAATGGAATATAGTTTAATTAAAAATTAATACTTATTTTGAATATATTGATTAGGGTTTACAT
>CM052650.1:122099401-122146273 GCA_028533165.1 Leontopithecus rosalia
GTGCCTTGGGGTTGCTCTTCTTGAGGAATATCTTTGTGGTGTTCTCTGTATTGCCTGGGGTTGAATAAGTGTCCTGCTTTGCTAGATTAGGAAAATTTTCCTGAATAATATCCTGAAGAGTATTTTCCAGCTTGGATTCATTCTCTGTTTGTATTATTATGATATATATATATTATATATGTATATTATATATATTATATATATATATATAAATGGTCTGTTTGTATTATTAGTAAAGTTTGCTGTTGTATGCTTTAGATACAAGTATTAAGTCACTTGTATGCTTTTTCCCACTGCACATTAATGTCTTTAACCAAAAGAACTATCACTTAATAAGTCCTATTACCTGTTTCTTCTCCTCCATCCGAACTTGTCATACAGTTTTTGGAACTATGAATTAGTATTTCTAAAATATTACTATCTGCTGCAGAAGCTGGTTTGATGCACTGTTGTTAAATCAATAATAAAGAATGATTTATATTGTTTTCCTGGAAGTCAAAATTATTAAACTAACTCACTTCAGTCATGAAGATAGCCACAAAGTTATCTTCCATCTTGCAGGTTTTTTTAAAAAATGTAATATGACCTTTCTCCTTCTTCATCAAAAGCTGAAATCTAATTCCCTTCCCTTTGCAGGCCTTGTGACTTCTTTGACCAATAGAATGGAGCAGAAGAGGCAGTATGATTCTGTCAAAGACAAGTCAGAGAGAAGGCCACTGCTGCTTCTGTCTGGTTCTCTAAGGGTACTTGCTTTGGTGAAAGCTGGCTGCCATGTAGGAAGTCTGACTCCATGAAGAACAGCATGCTGGATGTGCCACATACCACCACCATTAGCCATGATCAACTGCCAGTCATGAGATTAAGCTGGTTAGAGTAAGTTGGGTTTCTGTCGAACCTTCAGATGACTGGAGCCCTTGCTGAGCCCACTCTGAATTCCTGACACACAAGATCATGAGCAATATAAAATGATTTTTTTAAACATAAAGTTTTTGAGGTTGTTACACATAAATAATAACCAGATCAGCCTCACTGTCAGAAAGCCTTCTAATAGTACATTTTTCTTTGAAATTTCTTAAACATAATGTAATCTAATAAAATATTACACCACCACCCCTAGTTTGCTCTATTTTGGCAAATACTGTTAATTCAGGGGCAAATTGCAGAACTTTTTTTTGAGTTGTCAGATCACTGATGTATTTAAAGTTAATGTATGGGCTTGACACCACTGTTCCTGAGGAAATGAATAAGCCATGGTCCCTGAGCCACTATTGGCAATAGAGGCTGTGATCAAAAGCTTGCTGGTTAAACAATTTAGAACTAGCCATGATTAACATTGCAGAGAGGCTTGACAATACTGGAGTAGTCATTGACAAACTGCCTACAATATGCTCTAAAACCCCAAATATATTTGGTTTCCTAAATCGTATAGGTTATGCAAGTGACAGAAGGCAGGAATTCATGTTGAGCTCAATCTCTGCTATGAAAATCACTGTTTCATCTAATTTACTGAGGAGCTGTAGAACTGACACCTGTCAGGTAACAATTTTTACATTGGTTCCTTAGGGCACTCCAGCAACCTAAGGAATCACCTGTCATATTTTTCAACACCTCCCTGAGACAGAATTTGACTGCCTACATAGACCAGAATTTCTAAGTAGTTCATAAACCCCGTCACTAACTTCTTTACCTGAGAAAGATGCTTCATAATCTAGGGGCATATTATTTTTGCAATTTCCCTTTTGTACTATCATAATCATGAAGTCACAGTAATTCTGAGTCCTATCTTAGTGTCATTAATTAGTAGTACCTTTATATATTTTGTTTAATAATTAATTTTAAACAGTACAACTTTTCAAAAATTGTCATTTAAATGTGAGATTTAGTAAGTCTTCTCGTTGAAGCTTTCTTTTAAACTACTGGACCATGAAACCAGAACTGTTTACTATCACTAGGGAGGGTTGTCAAGGCCTAAGAAGAAATCATGAATCCTCTGAGGAGGCCATAAGACCTCTGCAGAGCCCAGTAAATTAGGATACAGGAAAGGAAATGCCAGTAGCACAATGAAAATTTACTAAAGACATCTTTCAAAAGCAGAAACTATTTCTTTACTTTAAGCAAGGAAATATGTGCTGAAGGCTGGCACTACCTTTTGATGGGCAAGGCATCGAAGACAGACCATAGTTTAGTGGAAACAAGTGACCACTTGGCTTGTCTCCAGGTCAGTCTCAGTGGTGACAGGACACCAAGGCAAATCCCCACAAAGGCCTGCAGGTTATGCTCTCCAGAATTAGTTACAAGGCCAACAGATTTGTATGCCCACTGCACACTAACATACCAATTACACTGAGACAGCAGGGTTTATGGCAGAGAAAGATAATGTCCTCACCACTAAAACACATGTGCACTTTTGCTGATATTTATAATGATCTGTGTTTAATTTATATATAGATGTCTTGGAAAAGCTATGACCATGGGAACTTTGACTCAAACTAGAAGCTGATTCTCTGAGGGAAGTCCAATGTTGGATAGACTTTTCTAATCTGAACTAGAATTGTGGAAGTCAGAAGTAGCAAATTTATGCCATCATAACAAACTTTGGTTATTTTTGGTGCCAAATGTTGTTTTTTTTGTTTCTTTTAGTTATTTTGTCTTTGTTACTCCGAGTACACTGTGGAGTCAAGGTCCCCATGTGATAACTCAGCATTGATTCTCCATATTAAAATGTTTCTTCAGCATTGTTAACATAAAGGAAGAAGAGATGGGAACTGATAATTATATGCTTACACTTGGAAAAGACTCATGTCACTCCAGCCTATATATTACATTTTCCAGGACAAATTATATTGTCATATTTAACCAAGTGTCTGTGCTGGTATTGGTGGGGGAGGTAGTTTAATCTTCTCATGTTCTTGGAAACAGAATGGAACTGGATATTAATTAGTGTCAATAATGGTTCTTATTCTGTGGTTTTTGCCAAAGAGTAAGCAAAACAAAAGAAAGTCTCCTAGATTTTACATAGCCTTTTCCCAATCAACATAATAAATAAATACTAATAAAAGAGAGAGAACCTCTATATATATGTGTATATAGTCCACAGAAGGGTAAACCACCTCAAGATTGAGGATCCACTTGAATATATTATATTCAATATATTATATTTAATATATATTATGTTCAATATATTATATTCAGTATATAATATATTAAAATGTTGTCTATATATAATACATATTAAATATAATATATTAAATATATTATATATATATATAATATTCAGAGATCTTTGTGGATTGTGTGATTAACTTACTCTCAGTCTTTGTATATCAACTTAGCAACTTCTGATTCTAGGAACTGTTTTCAATTCTTTACTGGGATTAGGTTTCTTTTCGATCTAGACCAGAACACTCAGTATTCATTTATTACCAGTATTGTGTAATGCTGGGCTCAGGACTCAGACTATATGGTTTGGAATCCTAGATCTGAAACTTCTATGTGACAACGGCAAACCTTTTTATGAGTAAAATATAGTGTTCTTGTGAAAATTCAATGAGTTAATACATGTAAGTTCCTTAAGAATTTCAAATATTAAATAAAGATTGGCTATTACTATGATTATCTTGTTTCCATTCAGAACAAAGGCAAAGATTTCCATCCTTATATCAGTAGCACAGAGTAGAAGTAACAACACATAAAATAAGTTTAATAAATACATAAAGTAATAGATATACAATGCCCTTAATAAAATGCCTGTATTTAGCCAAACTTCTGATGCTAAGCAGCAATGTAAGTTGAGGAAAACTGAGTTTCTGTTCCATCGTTTCTCTGTTTTAAGAATCTAGTAACTTCTCAAAAATCTAAATCACATTGAGATATAAATGGAAGAAGGTACTTGATTGTTTCTTTCTTTAACAAGATGCAGGGTAGATTTAAAATTTTTATTTTATTTTATAAATCACATATTTTATAGAAAGTTATCTGTATCATCTCAAAAGGAGATAAATAAAATACAAAGCATTAAAATTGCTTTACTTTGGAAGGGAGTTGAGATGGTCATTGTGATGCATTAAGAGTAGACAATATATGAGAAAGGATGACGTGTTTTAGTATTAGCAAAACACGCTGTGATTACCTTTGGATATGTATAAGAGATGCTGCTAAGCTTGGGAAAGATTAGAGAAGGAAAGAGAATATGGCTTAGGCTACATGTTATGAACTCAATAAGATTGAGTCTTCTTAGCTTCTTATGACCAGGAATGAGGCTCTCCACAGAGACCTGGGAAAGAGATGATTGAAGCAAGCATCATGGCATCACCTCTGGCAATAGATTACGTAAGCCACAGTGGCACCAGAGTTTGCAGTTTAACAAAACCAGCTCTCTGTCAGTGATGAATGTTTTGCTGCTCCACTACTGCAGAGGACACTACAAATCAGGTCCCATAGTATCTATTTGAGTCTGGAACTGAAGACCTCAAGCAACTGTAATCAGAGAATAACTGAGATCATTAGTGCACCTAGAGGTGGGGAAGAGGACAGTGGACACAATAGCTACAACTCAAGATTTCCAACTTACACCAAAGTAATGAATTAGAGAAAGATGGGAAAGAAAACTAATTGAAAGGGAATAGAATTTTGAGGGCAAGAAAATATTTTCTCCAAAACTAAAATTATATCATGTAGTATTACATACACACAAGAATGATCTTATTGAAAGATGTGACGATAATAAAATTAACATTGTTCAGCTTCTTTATTTTTCATTTTTCTTCTCAAGAAATATTGGATATTACTGGGCATGGTGGTTCAGGCCTGTAATTCCAACACTTTGGAATACCAAGGCAGGAGGATCACATGAGGCCAGGAGTTCAATACCAGTCTGGTATTGAACTTAAAAAAATAATAATTAAAAAATAAATATATATACTCAACTTTGACAGAATTTTTTTGCTTTTAAATTGATATTCTTATGTGATATGTAATAATCACAAAGAAGGCGCTAAAATATTTTTCACATATTCAAAAACTTGAGATGATTTTAGGCTATTGTGCAGTGCTTTGGTAATGGTGAATGGTTATTGCTGTTAATATACTATTACATAATTAGTCATTATAAATATTAAACATGATATATATTGACATTGTTCTATATAAATTATTTTTGACTTAATATATTACTGAAATAACCACCATATTATCTAATATTTCTCAGATTTGTTTTAGTTTAAATATAAATGTGTTTTAATTGTAAGCTAAGAATAGTACTTTCTACTCATAAAAAAACAAATGATGCACATCACCATTTTTTATCTCTAGTAAAACAAAACAAAAATACCCACCATACTGTATTAGCTCATTCATTACAGCTATAGAGTTTACATTTTTTCCTTAATCATAATTTAAGAAATAATCATTTTGCTACCTTCTAATCATACATTTTTTAAAAAAAATTGGGCTATCATTTAGTATACTATTTTTCTTGTACAAACTCCAATTCAAGTAAATTTCCAACTGCTAGAATAATGATTTTCTGACAACTCACTCCATAGGAGTGCAACTTCTACTAATAAATAAATATCACCTACGTATAAGAAAAACACTGTTAAATGGAAACTACAATAAGCTTGGATTAACATTATTTGTTTCCACATACTTGCTCTATATTTCAAATGTATATTACCTAATTATTCCTAATTGAAAACTTTTAGTTTAAGTTAAAGAGTGCACATAATAGCTTTTTGTTGCTGTGGTAAGTCACCATTAATGCTGTAATATAAAGATTGTAAACTAAGTGTAGGGGCTTCTTTTCTGGTTCTGGCCCCATAACAAACTGTGCTTGTAACCTTGGACAAGATACTTAACTTGGTCTGTGCCTTAATTTCCTTATTTGCTTCTGTAAAAGTCTCATAAATTGTATATATAAATAGAAGTTGGAAAGGGCCTTGGAAAATGGGACTGTAATGTATTATGATTTCTATTGATTTAGATATGGCATTGGGTAGAATTTATCACCTCTTCAGTGAAGCATTTTCTGACTTGCTAAGAAGGAGCTAATTACTTTCTCTCTCTGCTTTATAAAAACATTTATTCTGTAATATAATTAAGCTACCTTTCCCCTACACCACCATACACACACTTCATTGGATTGTCCTCAAGAGTTGTGACTGTATGCCCAGCATACTCTCTAGAAAAAAAATATGAAGAGGGAGGGAAAGGGAGAAAAATGAAAGTGGCCTTTCTCAGGAATTTGGAAATCTTTTTTCTTTTTCTATTAACAGCTTTCAAAATTATTTGAAAAAAATTAACAAATGCATATGAATGAAACACATTAAGACAACTGAGTAATGGGCTCCAGTATTCACACAAACTAGCACTGACTTTGTCAATGATTTTCACTATCAATTAATTGTAGATTAGCTGGTGTTCTTATTTCCAGAGACACATGCATACCTTTCTCCTCCTTACATGATTGATCCTATTCTATTTTCAAGCTTTATGCCATTGCTGCAGTATTTTTCTGTGTTTAAGATGATTCATAAAATAGTCTTTTTAAAAAAATCACTTCCATTATGAATATGCAAGTAACACACCACCAAATATTATGGAAATATTAACTCACAAAGCAAGAAAAATGTTTCCTTCTTTCCATATGTAGATCTAACCTGAAATAAGTTTTATTTATATTTAGCCAATATTTATGTTGTTACCATTCCCAAGTAGACCACTTCAGTATTTATTGGTCAAATGACTAAAAAGACATCTTCTAATGTATGAATTTTGAAAACATTGTGGGTACGAATTTTAGAAACATTGTGGGGTAAATATCACGGATGAGTTTGTTGGTACCTGACATAAATTCTTGCAGATTTTTTTTTTCTCAGAGCACAGACAGATAGAAAAATACTCATTTTTTCCATCTTGAAAATCATAAAACACATTTAGTATTCAATCAACTCTTTTTGTGTGTGGATGCTCAGGATAGTATTAACACCTAATTTTTAAAGTAGATCTATAATTTAAGGTCAATTTTAGTTATTTTCTCTATATTCCATTGGCTGTTAAAAGGGTATTCTGTGAATGGGGGTGGAATGAAGTGGAAAGAGCATTCATTTAAATAGATTTGTTCGAAATGTTCTCTTTCTCAAGGTAATAAATTTTATTTTTCATATATATAAATATATATATATTTATATATAATACATTAATATACATATTAATACATAACATATATAAATATATATTAATATATTATATATTATATATATAAACATATAATATATATAAATATATATTATATATAAACATATAATATATATAAATATATATAATATATATATTCATATATATATGTGAGTGTTCCAGAATTGCAAATGGGAGTAAGGCAGGTAGCTCCTGAGACTGTTTCAATATATCCACTTCTTCTTAATGTCCCTTGCCCACCATATATCAGTGCACTGCTATTCATTTTGTTGATAAATTTTATCTCATACAGAGCTTCATTTAAATTGCAAATGAATGGGGATGTATAAGTGCAGGGGCTTGAGTTGTTTTCCAAATAAAGCAAAAATTTGCAATATGAACCTTTTTAGATGCAGGATAGTTACAGAGCATTGTCTTTGATATGTAACGGGATAAAGACATTATTTGCATATTTTCATTCCTCAAATATTTATGAATTCTTCAACATGGAGCAGCACGGAGTTTGGCATTTGAGCTGATCTTAGAACATTAGACCTAGTAAAGATTTAGAGGTCATTTGTTCAATAGCTTAATGTGTTTGAACAATGTGATATTTTCTGCTCTTCACTAGCAGAGATTTTATCTTTTAAAACTTTACATGAAATTGATATTGTTATTAATTCTTACAAATGGCTAAACCCTTTAACAGGTGCTTAAAAGCAACATGTTTTACATAAAAGAATAAAGAATTCAAAAATAGATGGCTTGGGTTTAAATTTTCACACTGTCATTCCCTGATTATGAGAAATAACAAAAACAATTCAAACCTCTCAGTCTCAGTCTTCTCACCTGCATAATGGCAATAATGCATCCTTATATAATTCAGAAAGATAAAAACGTTAGCAGTAGCTCACCAGTTTTCTGTAGAGCAGGACCACGGATCTCTTCACTGTGACATACCAGAAGTTTTAGTAATTAATTATTAAAATTAGAAGCCTCTAAAGTAAAAGTTATTTCAAAAATAAAGATATTTGGTGGCAGAATCATATTTTATCATCTATCTTCCATATCTGCCTTCTACATGATACAAGGTACATGTTGTGCAAACAATCATTGACCAGATAAGACATATGGTGATTTATAAGGATGTCATTATTTTATTTTGTCCAAACAAGTTAGAAGTGAAAAGAAAGCAATGTATCATAATCTGTATAATACGAATTGTATTACATCAACAATAAATTCCTTCAGTTCCAAAACAATTAAAATTGGAAAGTTAATATTGAAGACATTGTTAATATCTAGCAGCACAGTAACTGGTCTGATGTGTGAAACTTAAGGATAATTAATACCAGTGAGAACATATTCTTCAACTGCACTTAGTTCTACAGCATGCCAAGTGATAACCATTAACATATGTAAAGAACTATTTTCCTGAAATGGGCAGATCAGCATTTTTTCACCCTGTCCTTAGCTGCTTATTGCTGAGCAAAGTTGTGAACAACTGAACAATATTTGAGGTCTCTTTTCATCCATCAATACCCACTGAGGAAAAGGGAGCTCAACATTGAAACATTGACCTCAGGAACTATTTCTTGAAAGCAGCCTGAATTTGATTGGATTTGTTTGTAGAGCAGTTTGTGTACCACAGCTTTCAGCAATCAGCAAGCAATTTCTGAAGATTATCAACTGGTTACGGTCAGTTTAAAAATAAACAAACAGTCAAGGTATTCATTCCGGGTGACTGGGAATATTCATACATGAACTTGTTGAGGAGCAACACTTGAGGCTTAACCTACAGAAGCTAGGGGCTAAAAACAGGCCTGACTAAAATAATCCAGCCAGTTACTAAAAAATAAACAATCAACCAATAGCTGGTACTTTACAGGAATAGTGTTAAGAGTTTCAACAATACGTTCTCTAAAATGTCTAAAAAAAAAAAAAAGATAAAAAAGAACATTTTAAAAAGCAAGAAACTATGATCTGTACACCAAGAAAAAAACAGAACAAGTTTCCTCTTACTGTCAGATTGAAAGAAGGTGTTCTCTTTCTGGGTCCACAAGGGGGCGTAGTTTTAAGGGCAGGAACTTCCCAGCGCCATGTCCCCCTCCCATCTCTCTCCATCAGGGAGATTTAATGGTCTCTGTTTTAATTTTTTCAGGCACGGGAAGAATCAATAAGTCAATTACTCCATTCTGGCCAATGAAAGAAGTTCCAAGGAACTCCTTTCATTGGCCAGAGGTCTTGGAGAAGGTAGAGGTTCCTCCCAAATTGTAAGTCCCCTTCTTCACACTCCTTTGGACTCCTAGTTTAGATCCCCTTCCAGGAACACCCTAGAAGTCGTCTTTCCCTCTCCTGGATTTCCCTCTGCATTACCCTTCCACACTCTCGTGGAAGCCTGTCTTCCCCTCCTAAACTCCATCTCTCTCTCTATTCCCTTCCACTCCGTGTGGAAGTTGCTTTCTTCTCCTGGATTTCATCTTTCTGGATTCTCTCACTCACCGTGAGAGTTAGTTGTTTCTTTCTCTCTCCTTCTCCTGTTTCTCTTAATAAATCACTTTCTACAAACACTTTTGAGTGTGGCATTGACTGTGCACTGTGCCATGGTCCCCCTCTCGTTCTTAGGGGAGTGATAGACCAAGAATCTAGAGAAACATCCTCTCGGCGGAGCTAAGGGCTCCCCTGAACCCTTCAACACCAACAGGATGATATGCTCCAAGAGCCCCGATGGATTTCTGAAACTATGGACAGTACAGACCAAATTGCTATCAGTGAAAACACATTTCTGTTCATGTCCTCCACCTAAAAATGTAATTTTTTAAAATCTTAACTAAGTTATTATGCATTGTAAACATACTTTTGCAGTTTAACATGGGATAGCAAAACCAGAATTAATTTATTTTTCCTTCTTCACTTTAATGGGTAGAAAATTTTTTCTTACCCGAGATCTTAGCAACCTCAGCATATATTCTTTCTTTACTTAAATACGGGACTTTCACCTTTTCCCCAAAGGAAACACTATACAGATTATTTTCGGGGGGTTGCAAATTGCTGGCATCACTACTTTTGCCCTCTGTGACCATTACTAAGTAAAATAAGGGAAATTTGTACGCAGTTACTGTGATACCACAACAATCCATCTGATAACCAAGATGGCTTCTAGGTGGCTAATGAATGGGGAGTATATCAGCATAGATAAATGGAACAAAGGAATAATTCATATTCCTATGTTCTAAGATGAATGATGTAGGTTGGTGTGGGATGGTGTAAGATTTTAACATGTTACTTAGAACAAAGCACAATTGAAAGATTATGAATTGTTTATTTCATAAATAAGCAGTAAAATTTTCTATTTGATATTTGTGGACTACAGTTTAATTTGGGTAAGTAAAACCATGGAAAGCAAAACGACAGATCAGGATAATTAGCATACGGAACAGAAATGGCCTGTAACATTGACCATGTACCAAAGTGAAAACATGCTACTGGGCATGGTGGATCATGCCTATAATCTCAGCACTTTGAGAGGCCAAGGTGGGCAGATCATGAGGTCGGTAGTTCAAGACCAACCTGACCAATATATGGAAATCCCATCTCTACTAAAAAATACAAAAATTAGTCTGTCGTGGTGGTGCACACCTGTAATCCCAGCTATTCAGGAAGCTGAGGCAGAAGAGTTTCTTGAACTCGGGAGGCAGAGGTTTCCCTAAGTGGAGAACCCATCCATCACTGCACTCTCGCCTGGGTGACAGAGCGAGATTCTGTCTCCAAAATGAATAGAATAGAATAGAATAGAATAGAATAGAATAGAATAGAATAGAATAGAATAGAATAGAATTATCCTTAACTCTCACTAGTCAATTTTTCATTACTTCATTAGTATTTTTAAATACTAAAATTTCCATTTTAATGATGTGCGACTGGATCCTGACTGATGAACTCTTATATTCTCAATGTCTTACAATAACAAATATTTGTTTCTTTCTTCTCCTACGTGTGCAATGTGGGCCAATAGTAGCTCTACAGCTTTCCATATGAGAACTAAGACTAAAATCTCCACTTAATCAGAACATTAATTGTCACAGTGTTTAAAAAATGGAAAAGCACAAACTGATTATTTAAGCTTCTGCCTAGATTTACTTATATTTATTTTGCTCATATTTTGTCATCCAAAATAAGTCATAGGACTAAAAGTAATGTCAACAAATTTGGTGAGTATAATCTTCCCTGAAATAATGAATATTGGAAAACAATGATATGGATCACCACAATGAGAAAAAATATATAACACATTAGAAAATAACTGCTAAGAGGGATTGTAGAACAAGTTGTTGTTTAGGAGGTGTGTGTGAGGAGTGCAATTCATAATAATTTCATCACAACAGTTTTCATACAAGGTAACATTTTCAGTAAAGACTTAAGAACATAAACAGGTCTCTGGATACCTAGGGAAAGGGCCAAAGTATTCAAGGCAGAGGGAATAGCAACATACATGTTGGTTTTGGAGAACAATAAGGTGACAACTATGACAACAGCACAGTGAGAAAGCCTGTAGCAGGAAGTGATGGCAGAGAAACAAAGCCAAACTGGAGGAAGGTTATATAGGGCTTGACAGGTCATAGCAACAATGTAATCCTTTACTAGGAGTGAAAGAGCAGCCATAGAAAGGTTCTGAGGTGAGGAATGCCATGATGTCACTTTGCTTCTTTGTTTTGTTTTGTTTTTTAATTCTTGGCTACTGTAATAAGAGGGACGTAAGTCAAAAACAATAAGACTTGTTTTGAAGACCCTTTGTAATCTATCCAGGAGAAAGACCAGGGATTTCTGGAAGAGGCACTCTCTAAATGTTGAATATCTGAATTGACTATCAAGAATGCAAGTTAGGAATTATATTTCCAATAAGGAATAATTTCTTATTTTTCTGAATTAACTTATGAAAGTTTCTAATTTCTCCACTTTTTAGTTTTTCTTGCTGGTAAATCTTGGCTCATTTGTAAATGTTTTGCATGTTTATTTTTATATATTTTTATTGGAAAACACTACAGTAAATATTAATGGCTCACTACTCTGATATTGTGAAAACAAAATCATGAGGACTAATCAGAACAAATACATGATTTCTACACACTTCCAACAATACAAGAAATTAAATGGAAGACAATAACCTCAGCTTTTTAAAAATATTACATTTTCTAAAAACCTATGCCCTGAGATGTTGTTAAAGGAATTATCTTACATAAGAGGACATAATTTTGTTGACATAAAACATATTCCTTTTTGACCAAATGTCAAATGTATGAATGTTACTCTAGGGTTTTAGTGTTGGCATCTTTGTAAGATTGCAGACTATGAAAGCTATGCAAATGTTTACTATTATTATTATTACACATATAACATTTAAATAATGTTTTCTTCAAAATCATCTTAATTGTCCTTGCATTTGCTTTTATTTTTAAAATGATAAACAGGGATCAGAAATGGCAAGAAGCGAAAACTGGTGGAAGAGAAAGAATGTCTTTTTAGTTAGTTTAGTTTCGTTCAATCATGCTTTTGAAAAATTACAAAGGTGAATTTCTATTAATCTAGAATAGCAAATTTGAATTAGCATTGAAAAACCACTTGAGAGCAAAGAAATTTGTTGCTAAGGTAAATGTTTTGAGTTCCTTTTAATACTTCCGGTATCTTGTCAGTCAACATAGTATTATGAATTGTTTTCTTCCAGTGGTTTATATTTTGTTTCCATCCAGAGTCTTGAATACAGCAGTTCATTGCAATTTTTAAAAAACCTATATCCTTTGGCTCAGAAGATACCTGTGACCTTCTCTAGGATTCACTGACCTTGGGAAGTTGTAATTTGCTAAATTGTGTTTCACTATTCAACTAGACAGAAGAGACTAGATTTTGAAAATATATCTAAAACAACACCAATCTTAGAATGCCACCATCTTAAAATCAGTTCTCATATTTTTCTATTAAGAATCATTAAAATATTATATTACCTACATATACCTTAGACAGTTTATATGTGTTTATTCATTATGGACTACGTTATTGTCCTTCTTGCCCTAATCTAAATCATTATTATTTTTTGTTTACAATGTATATGACATTTGATGTTCGCTAGTAGTGGTAGCTACTACTTAATATTTACTATAGTCTCAATAAGAAATACAAATTTTTAGGTCTTATATGCAACCAGATTTAATGTTTTTAATGTTTTAATGGTTTTCCTCTTCGAAATGTTATCATTTCATTACTGCGGTAGTTTTTCTAATACTACTTTTGTCATGCTAGCATATTATTTTTATCTTACCTTTCTGATGAGAGTTTACACTGAGTATAAGGAAACATGCCTGAAGAAAAATCATTTCTGTAGTTCAGAGGAGATTGTCTAATGCATAGCAGGTCCTCATTTTATATTTGAGAAATGAAATTTAAAAAAAACAACCCTTAGGCATATATCTTTATAATTATTTTTTCTATAATCATGTTTTCACAGTTAAATTTTGCCATCATTTTCATTTTGGCTCTTTAAATAGAATTACTGGTAAAATCCCTATGTACCTGGACATCACTCTAACTTAGAAGTAGACATGCCAGTGTTCCTAGTCCAGTACAAGCTGAAAATAAGACTTCTGGGCTTTTAATTAGTTGAGTTTATTACATCAGACTGGGAAATTAGTAAGTCTTTTAAATTTAGGGTTCATTTTGTGCTTTTAAAATTATTTTAATTATTGCAAAGTATCCAGGTGCAATATTGCAGTCATTTACAAATAAATAAATAAAATAAAATAAAATACAAGATCATCATCATTATGTGTAATGTACTAATTACACAGAGCTTTATTCAGGCCAAATTTGATTACTGTGATTTTTCATTGTTATTTTTCTAGATTTAAAAGCCACGCACTATACCAACCAATTTTTTTAAGCCTTGTGAGTGGCTTCTTTTATTTTGTCCCTTTACTCTGTTATGTGGAAAGAAACAAAATTACACTGTAAACAAAGTATATTTTTTCTTTTATTTTGAGATAATTAGGAGTTCTCCTTGTATGTCTTTGAATATAAAATGTATAATTCAAAATGTCTATGTGACAAGTGAATGTCTGGTATTATAACATACGATTTTACAGGCTAAAAGACAGCTTCTTTGTAGAAAGTGTTATTTTGTGTATATGTATTATATATATATATATATACACACATATAGTCATGTTAAGTATAAAGAATACAATTATAAGAACATCAAAACTTTTAAAAAAGGAGAAAATTGTAGAGTCTTAAAGATGGAAGTAACTAACTAGATGAGTAACTAGTTAGAGCCCAGAGTAAACAAAAGGCTTTGCAATGGATTGTTTTGGAAGACTCAACAAGAATTAATAGTAGAAACTTAGTTCAGTCTTCAAGGTGAATTCACGATGAGTTTATACAAATGTATATGGTAGTCTCAAAAATGTTTCACCTTTAGAAAATGAGAAAATAAAAATAATTGCTATCCTTTAGCACTTAGTAAGTGACAGTTTTGATATGTGTTGATATACATGTACAGTCATCCCTTGGTATCTGAAGGGAGTTCCTTTGAGGATCTGCCTATAGTTACCAAAACCCACTGATGCTCCAGTCCCACATACAAAATGGAATTATGTTTACCTACAACTTGTGCACATCCTTCTGAATACAGTGGGCCTGCTATCCATGTGTTCCTCATCTGTGAATTCAACCAATTGCTAATCAAAAATATTTGGAAGCATTTTATTTGTACTGAATATTTAGACTGTTTTTCTTGCTAGAGTTCCCTAAGTGATACAGTATAACAACTATTTACATGCCACTTACAGTATGTGAGGTATTATAAATAATCTAAAGATGATTTCAATTGCACAAGAGGGTGTGCATAGTTTGTATGCACACACAATACTATTTTACATAAGACTTGGATATCCATGGATTTTGATATCTCAGGGAGAACCTGAAAACAATCTCCCTAGATACTGATGGACAGCGTTCTCTACTTTAAATCATCTCTAGATTATTTATACTACCTACTAAAATGTAAATGCTATGTAAATAGTAGTTATTCTATAGTTTTATTTTTTATTGTATTTTTGGGTTTTTTTTTTCAATTTGATGGTCGTTGAATCCATAAATGTGGAATCCATAGATATAAAGGATGTGCTGCACTATCATTAAATCTCACAATAACCCTATGGGTAAGCATCAGTATCACAGTTAGAGGAAGAAAGCAGGAATACCTACAGTTTAATGCATATTTTCAAGGTAACTCTGAACTTGTCAGAGCCTAGTTTTGAACCACATCCATCTGACGTATTAAGCCTTATCTCTTTCTATGAAGTTACATAAATGGAAAAAAATAATGATTTTAGGGATAAAAGTAAAATATCAATTCTATATAGGAATGTGTGGCTAATACCAGTGAGAAAAAAAATTGGACTAGGTCATGGAACTTTGAGTACAAAATTAATGAGAAACCCTTCTTTTTTAAAGGATATCTGTACCTGAGTCTTACAACTTGGGTGCTATAATATGATACCAGAGACTGAATATACTTACTAACTAGTAATAACAAAAGAGCAACTTGATAGTACAAATATATTTAGAACTTTTTCAGGGAAGCACAGTAATACTTCATACTACTCTCAAAATAATACCCCTTGAACCAAATGGAAAGAAGGCATTTTATCCATAGGAAACAATACTATTAATGAAAAGCGTAGATCATTTTGAAGGTCAAATATTCCAAAAAGCTTTTTAAGTTATTTATTCTAGCATTTAGTCTGCAGTTCAGTTATCCCTCCTGTGTGTATACTACAATTTTTAAAAGTTTTAAGACAGAAACTTTTTTTCACTTGTTTAATATTATTTATAGGAGTGATTGGCATTTAATTTATTAAAACCTTAGAGAGTTTTTCTTCTAAATATATGGGTAGAGTTGATCTTACCATGATAAGTAAAAAAACAGTGAATGAGAAATTCAGCTGTATTTAAGTACTGTTATATTGCTTAAATACAATCTGTATTTAAGTACAGATGTCGGTATTTTTTAAAAGATAAGGCCAACTAGTGATCATCAGCCACTGATAACTGTAACCACGAATATGTAGCTCTGCTTTGCAAACGACCTTTTTTTTTTTGGTGAGGGGAGGGCTAAAGGAGATGGGTCAATGAGAAATAAGCTTCCATTTTTTTACCATAGACATCGAACCCTTGATACGGATAGGTGCTAAAACATCTACTAGATTAACCCGGCTACAGGAACCCAGGCCATCAGATTGCAGTCCATAGTGAGGCCTGCCGAAACACCCACTGCTACCAATTTTAGGTGCTGAATTATTGAATGTACGTTTTTGGAAATTGTTTCCAATGGGGAATTAGGATGGAATGGGAAACTATTCTGTATTACTTTAAATTTCCTGGAACTGTGGACTAATGTGGTTCAATGCGTAGGATTTATTTTATTTACCCAAAGATTTAGAGAACTTTATATTGTGACAAAACTTTACTGAGAAAGAAGATTAAGAACACTTTGTGTAGTATATTTATTCAATGGTATTTATGGAGTACCTTTTATGTGTTTGCTGTTGAGAATGCAATTGTCAAAAAGACATATTTTTGCCCTTGTCAAGCTTACAGTCAAGATGTGCAGACAAACAAGCGAGGCATGTATACAGACATACGAAGGCACATTTTGAAATAGATGTGTATGAAATGTGTTCAGGAAAAGAACATCATTTTATAAGAAAGAATAGCAGAAATTATTTTTTAAAGTGTTCTAAGAAGTCTGGATTTAAATTTCTTAAAGACTGTTATGACTGATGAATAAAGAGACTGCAAAGGAGGCAAAGATGATAGTGGGAACCAACCACAGAACTAATTAGAAGCTTAGGCAAGAGATGAACATCATTTGAATATGTGTGGCCACAGAAAATGAAAGGAGAGAGAAAGGGATGAATAAACTATTAGTAATGTTGTACCGTTGAGGCCAAACAATACATTTAATCGTAAGGGCTGAATTTTTATCTTATAGTTTATATAATACTAAATAAACACCAACAGCCTGTGTACCTAGAGCCACTTAAAGTCATATGAATGCTCTGTATCATTACATAGAATAAGCTATACTCCATCTTGACTACAGTTTGACTAAGGATCACTTAGAAATTTTTTTCTGGCTTAATAAAATTATAATTGTTAAAAAGTGTATATCTTTAGGGTATAAAACATGATGTCTTGATATATTTATGCAATGATCAAGCTAACTGACATACTCATCACATGACATGATTATCATTGTGTGTGTGCATGTGTTAGTGTGGTGAGAACATGAGATCTACTCTCACTGAACACAAATACACAATTAAAGCTGCATCCCCAGGGTTAGCAACAAACTTTAATAATTTATTAAAGTATTAAATTTACAACCCATGCCTGATATAAAACCCATGCCTCTCTAAACAAATATCCTTTTGAAATCTAGCCTTTCCATTTGACAACATTTAGCAAATATGTATTACTCACCCCCAAATTATCAAACTCTATGCTAAGTGCTAGAAATCAGTGATGGCAGAATGAATCCACACTTTATCTTTCTCAGTCTAATAATAGTAATAATAAAAACAGAGACACAATAAAAATAAAATGTAATATGCATTATTACTTAATCTGCAATAAAAGTTGGTGAAGTAAAATATTTTAAGATGATACAAGAAGGATGATGGGAGATTAGGCATGCAGAAGGCATAGCAAGTGCCAGGCCTGGTGGCTCACACCTGTAATCCCAGCACTTTGGGTGGCTGAGGCAGGTGGATCACCAGATGTTAGGAGTTTGAAACTAGCCTGGCCAACACGGTGAAACTCCGTCTCTACTAAAAATACAAAAATTAGCTGGGCGTGGTGGCAGAACACCTGTAATTCCAGCTGCTGGGAGGCTGAGGCAGGAGAACTGCCTGAATCCAGGAGGAGGAGGATGCAGTGAGCCAAAATTACACCACTGCACTCCAGACTGGGCAACAGAGTGAGACTCTGCCTCAAATAATAATAATAATAAAGTAGTCATGGTAAATGTGTATAAAGTTGAGGGGAAGTATGAAAACAAAATGGAGTGATAGTTTTCTATGACAAAAGAACATAACTGGACATATTTTAAGTGGATAAATATCCACTTAATATTATTATAAGTGAAAGAATTTTAATAACACCTGGAGCAAAATATGGTTAGGATTAGTAGGTGGTTGGTGGTAAAATGGAGAATTTAAGTAGTGAAAGGTGTTAGTAGGTAAAGTTCAGTTTATCAAAAGCCACATAAACCATGATAAAGGGTTTGGAATTAATCTGAAGTGAAAAAGAATACATCTGAAATATTTTAGAGTAAAATATTAGTGCTTTCATTTCAGAAGTATGAGTAAGGGCATAATGAACATAACAGACAGTAGAGAATCAAAGCTGGAAGCAGAGGAACCTGCAAAGTTGATGTTGAAAACGATATGAAAAAGACAGTGTTTCTTACCTGTTAGTGTGTACTAGAGTGATACTGTTCAGAAACATTTAAACTGAAATCAGCAACCCTTTGTGATTGGATTGTTTTGGATGACTAGGTTGGTTGAGTTTGAAGAGGAAAGGAAAAATTCCTAACAAAATGTATTCCATAATTTCTGTCATCCACTCTGTAATGAAGATATATGGAAATAGATTTGACTTGCTGGGGAGAAATAACAGGAAGATATATATATATATGTAAGTGTGTTTTATAATACCCCCAAGCATATGAAAGGCCAACATCTAGGCAAAATTAGAACCTCACTGGATACAAAGCAGTATTCTTTTTCGTACACAAGGTATAGTCTGAATACATTTCCCAAAAATTCATATGTTGAAAACCTAATCCCCAAGTTGATGGTATCTGGAAGTGAGAAGTTTGATGGTGATTAGCTCATAGGATTAGTATCCTTAAAAATGTGGCCTAAGAAATCTTGTTTCCTTTCCATGATGTGCAGTTACAGTGAGAAAACAGCAGTCTATCAGAAAGCTGACCTTCACCAGACACCAAATTTGCCCGGTTTTGGACTACCTAGCTTCCAGAACTGTAAGAAATAAGTTTCTGTTGCTTAGAAGCTACCCAGCGTATGTTATTTATATAGCAACCCAAATAGACTAAAAATCTAACCCTGACCCTACCAAGTTCTAACTGGCTACATTTAAATGCACAGGTCAGAAAATAAGTTCCCTTTATATAGAAAATGTTAATTAGCAAAAGATATGGTATTAATAAGAAGTTAATAAAAATGAAAAAATATCAAGAAATTAAGGGTAAAATGAACTACATGGAAAACTGAAGATGAATACTAAATTGTGGTTTTGAATACTGGACTACTTATGCAAATCATAATGAAACAGTTTACAAAAGCCAAATATATTCAACTACAAAATAAATTCTATAGTAAATAGGTCAATATTATTAATTAATCATTTTTCCAAGTTCATGAAGCGTCAAGGGTGAAAAGTTGAGGCTAAATCATATTAAATTCTACATATTAATAAAGGAATTAACTAAATGTAAAATCATTTTATTGCTGAGTACAATGAAAGCACTAAAAGGTCAATATTTTAACCCATTAATTTACTAAAATGGAGTTTGAGACTGAGCACATAAAATCTTTAAAATATGTAAGGACAAACAGATAAGAATAATTAAACTTAGCTTCTAATTTCCTCCCCTGAAAATTTGCATGCTTAGGCCTTTGATTTAAGTCAGAATTATGAAAACTAGGGTTTAGCAGGCAAGCAGGTGAGACAAAGCAGAGTCGCAGAAAGGAAATCATCTAAGAAGTATGGAAAAGCTTTTATAGAACATTTTGAGTGGAAAGAAAAAAATAATCTAAAATTAATACCGTTACGTAGAGCCAGCAAATTCAAATCTTGCTGGAGGAGACTCCAGAGAAACGACATGCTGAAATTCAATATGTGGCAAACATCTGTATTTCATTTAAAAATCTTTTGCAGTACAAGTGGGTGTTGGAATGAATAAAAAGTTTGGTGCTATGGACTGAATGTTTGTGCCGCCCAAAAATTCATATGCTGAAACCCTAATCCCCAATGTGATGGTATTTAAGGGTGGGTAATTAAAGTTAGATTATGTCATGATGTGGGGTCCTAATTATGGGATTAGTGCCTTTATAAAAAGAGGAAGATGTGCAAGAGCTCTCTAAACACACTATCTGAAGGTACAAAGCAGAGGCAGCTGTCTGTAAATGATAAGTGGGCTTTCACCAGACAGGAGATATGCATGTGTCTTGATCTTGGTCCTGGTCTCCAGAACTATGAGAAGTTAGCATTTATTGCTAAACTCATCCTGTCTGTGATATTCTGTGATAACAGCCCCAACTAACTAAGACAGATAGAAAGATATAATTTTTGGCCCTCAGAAGCCCTGTTTGGAGAAGAAACATGTATTTACAGCAAGGAACTTTTCAGAGGAAAGACTGGATAATCAATAGATGGGATGTGGAATCATTCACTCTCATCTTCAGCCTTCACATGTGCTTCCACCTATTCAGAAGATGTTTTTTGTTTTTTGTTTTTTTTGTTGTTTGTTTGTTTGGTTTTGAGACGGAGTTTTGCTCTTGTTACCCAGGCTGGAGTGCAATGGTGTGATCTTGGCTCACCACAACCTCTGCCTCCTGGGTTCAGGCAATTCTCCTGCCTCAGCCTCCTGAGTAGCTGGGATTACAGGTACGCGCCACCATGCCCAGCTAATTTTTTGTATTTTGAGTAGAGACGCGGTTTCACCATGTGGACCAGGATGGTCTCGATCTTTTGACCTTGTGATCCAGCTGCCTCGGTGTATCCCAAAGTGCTGGGATTACAGGCGTGAGCCACCGCGCCCGGCCTCAGAAGAGGTTTATTATTATCCTATGCCTAAGGTTTCAATCTTCTCTTCAGAAGGAAGATTTCTTGATTGCAGTCAGCATCTGAACTAACATTCTTCTTCTTATTCATTGCTGGGACATTTATTACATGATATAGACATGGATAAGGTCAAAGTTATAATACAAAGTAATAGTCTTCTTACTCTATTAATAGTCCTGATGTATGAGTCTAGGTACTATGCTATGCATGTGTTTTTAGGTTCATTATGTATTTGAAAGTGATTAAAATGTGCCAGCATAATTGTAATCATATGGCAAAAATTAGTTAATATTTTTCAACTCTAGATGCAAATTCATATTTGTATTTATCAAAGTGAATTATTTATAATGTCCTCAATTAATTTAGCAAAGTCAATTACTTTAGGTTTTATTTTCATCAAAACTTACTCTTAGAGAAATTATTCATTTTCTGTATTTTTGTTTGTTTTCTGTAATTAATATCTCCATGTTATGGCTTCAGTAGATCTTTTGCAGATAATTTGCCAAATTCTGAATTTTGTATACCATTTATGAAACATAGCAAGCTGCAAATTAACTATCAGAACTCACTTATTCCTTTCTTCTGGGAGGAAGAAAGATAAATAAAACAGAATATACAGTTTTTGCCTACATTGTGGATATTACAGACTACTTTTACACTACTTTATAAAACTTCCTCTCTGAATGATTACTTATGTATAAAATTTAGAGTTATTATGTAGTGACACCTTACTGTATTCTTTAGAGTGAACATTTAATTTGCATAGAGAATTCTCACAATTTATATTAGAGCATTATTTCACACAATGTCAGAGTATAAAGATAAATTTCCACCTCAAAAAAATATTATAAAATATAAGAACTTTTACATTTTAATAAAATTAATGTAATGTTAAATTTGTAATGAGGCTATGACTTCTCTGAGAAAACTAATTATACTGTTCATCAATTATAAATTAACATCAAATTTTATTAGCTACTATTTAAGACTTACAGTTATCTATTGACTAGGCAACAAAAAATTCTTAATTCTGTCAACTTGATGTTTTATTTAGTTATCTTTTTATACTGATTTACAGTACGTTTTTGTATATTTTAAATTAATTATGTGTCAGAAATAATTATTGTAGATGCTTCCTCCAAATTTATGGCCTGAATTTTTACGTTATTTTCCTTCTGATAACCAGATGTTCTTAATAGCAATAGTGAAGTTGATCAAATTTCCTTTACACTTGTGTCTTTTATGTTTTTTAACAAATCCTACCTTGCAATAATGCTAGAAAAGTATTTTTCTACATTTTCTTCTACATGTTTAAGTTTTGCCTTTATAATAATGTTTTAAATACTTGGAAATTATTTGTGTCCATGATGAAATTTCATTTTGTCACAAAGTTAAGCAATTATTTAACCATGATTTAATGACTCCTTTGTTTCCCAGTTTTTTAAAATGCCTGATCTGACAGAAGTTGAGCGTCTATTTATTTACATTTGAACTGCTTGCTTTATTTCGCTGATCCATTAATCTATTCTTCTGTAAATAAACTAATCTCTCAATTACTGTCACGTTAGAATTAGACCCTGTGTTTTTTACGTGTTGGGCAGGTCCATCTTACTGCCAACTCATTCTTTGTCAATATTGTCTTAGAATCTTAGTTCATTGAATGTCCACTTCGATTTTCTGTTCCTCAAATAGCGCAGGGAAAGAAAGTTACTGTAATTTAGATTTGACTTTAATGTTGTCTCATTAAAGTGTCTGGAAAATTCCCAAATCGAAAGTAAACGGCACCAGTCTGAAAACAGCTTCTATTCTATCATATCAAAATTTTCAAGTCATTTCAAGGGGACAATGATATGCTGCTATCTAATCATATTGGGGCACTGCAGATACATAAACATAAAAATTTAACACAATTAAGCTTCCTTTGAAGCCAAAGTCATTCTACTAAGAAAAAAACTCTTTGAAGGAAAATATAGGTTAAGTTGGATAGGGATGTTTTAGGGAAGGGAAGAGGATGCTCAACTAAATACAGGAGAAAGAAAGACAGAGGGCAGTTCAAAAAATGTGATTTCCCCCCTATTGCTTTGTGAACCCAACAGTAAAGATAGCTCTAGGGCCATGATTCTTACTTTCTCCTAAAAGTATAAGGAAACTCATTGCTCTTGAGAAACAAGCAATAGAAAGGAATACAATCAAATCTCAAGCAAATCTTTTAGAGAATTAAAAGATGATAGGAGCAAAATTTTAACCCTACTAACGAGGTAGGTATTAAAAAAAATAATAATAATAGCATACCCAAAGCGTGAAATATAATATTTTTTAAAAACTGAAGTCTATGAAATCTGTAGCAGTTTTGAACAAACAAAATAATTTAGAATATTCTAGAAATGTATAAATGAGGAGATGGAAAACAAGAAAGATGTAAAATAAACATTAAAAAACTGAAGGTATAGATAGAAATAAAGAAATTAAAATACTTGAGAATTAAACCCTAAACCTAGAATCTAAGAGCAATTAATGCAGCAGAAAGAAGGCGTGAAAACATGACACATAACAACAAACAAGGAGGTAGTATGTCTGAATTAAAGGCAAAAAAGTAGAGTTGTAAGAGATGGATTCGGAAAAATAACAGTGACCCAGTCATCTCATTTTAGACTCATTTCAAGTTTCTGTTACTACAGATTTCATATGATCAAATTATAATCCACTTCATTAGCCAATCTCAAACCAAATGTATTAAAATTATAACATAATAGCACAGCACAAATAATAAAATAATCTAAATAACAAATATTTTGATTCTGTGTGTACATTGCTCTCAGGTTAGTATCCATTAAACATTCAACTTGAGATATTGTGTATGCAGTTAGATATACCAAATTTTAGGAGATTGGTTCAAGCCGATGATTTAATCGTGAGATATCAACACTATAGATGATTTTTTAAACTATGATAGATTAGATAAGATTACATAGAGAATAAGTATATATAGAAAACAGAGGATGCCAAAGGAAACTAGGTCCTGAATCTAGGTCCAAGCCTAATCATATTGGCTTGAGGGAAAATAAATAGTAATGCTGATTCACTTTTTATTTATAATGTAATATTTTATCATGGATTTTTTTGCATAAAATTTGCTTTTTAAAAAATATTGAAATAATTTTATCTATCTTGGCTACTATCTTTTTTAGATATTCTCCTATATTTTGTACTCAAGGTAAATTGGCCATTTGCATCACCATAGTCTCAACCCTACCTGAGGTACTTTGATCTTTAAATTTGGGGAAATACTAATGAATGAACAAAAGAAATTAAGATGGAGTGAACAAAAATTTGGGAAAAGCAGATGAGAGTAATTTCTAGAATCCAAGAAAAGAAAGTGTTCAAAAAGAAGAAAGAAATTAACTTAGTTAAAATCCAACAAAATGTAAACATAATAATGAGGTAACCAAGGTTTTTAGTAATAGGATTATTAGGGACATTGAGAAGTACAGTTTAGTGGAGTGGTGGGCATGAAAACCTAATTAAAATGAATTCAAGAAAGACAAAGAGGGAAGAAATTAAGGAGGGTGATTTTAGGCAAATTTTTCTGGGACATTTTCTATGGAGAATTTAAAAAAAACAGATGGCCTATGAATAAATGAGATTAAATAAGAGCATTTATTTATAAGATGGTAAAATATAAATGTCCTTTGTACTCTAAAGGGAGTGATTCAATAAAAGGGAAAGATGATGATGTAAGAGACGGAGATGTAAAAACACCTGGAGAAATGTGGTTGGGCAATTAGTAAGAACATGACCTTGTGAACAACTGTTAGAATAAGCCTTAGCTAGGAACACTGACTACTTACAGATTTTGAACGCTAGAAAAGGTTAGAGAATTTGGAAGTAGAAGTGGTTAATGATACAAAGTAATCTAAGCTATCCTCTGACTTTTTCTATTTTCTCCATGAAGTAATAAGGGAAGTTGGGAGTTGGGAGTGTGAATTGTGGAGGAAATGTCAAAGGAAAAAGAGAAATCATTGAGGACAAATATGAAATAATTGCCTGGACCTCTAGAAGAATAGATAAGCTTAAGGAAGTCTAGAATGTGTTGCCATAGACGAACTATTTCAGGAATGTCCTTCCTATAAAACTTATTTTAACCCCAAAATACCACATTTCAGAGAGAGGGCTGGATCCCTCTAAGACATTACTGTCAAACAGAAATAAAATAAGATTATGCCTACATCTATTTCCACTTTTGGAAAATTCTCCTTTTCCCGATAAATGCCAACATCTGCCAAGATCCAGCTAAATTGTGTTAAATGCTCAGGCAGAATTTGGTTCCCTTTCAAATCAGTCTCATATTTGCAGTGTCTTCAAAACTGACATTTATCACATTAAATAAAAACATTTAAAAATGATTAACCTACTTGGTTCTTCTCTCTAACTCACAGACAAAAACTCTGTAGAGAGAGTTAGTTTTATTCATTCTTACATCCAGACCCCAATACAGTGCCTGGCACATAGCAGGCATACATCAAATACTATTGAATAAACCAGAGAAGAATGGAATGTGTTTATTTCATTTAGAATATATGAAAGTTGGGATGTTAAATGACCTTTGGAAGTTCCTGGTAGCCATAAGATTTTGCATTTGTATTTTGCAGACTAATATTCAGAGTAGATTTCAAACTGTTTTTGAAATGGGTTGATAGCTCATTTTGTGGGTTGTTTTGAATATTGTTCCAGCAGGCAGAACACATTAGCATTCATCTTAGAAAGGAAGTGGCAGCATATCTATTTCTGTAATTCTAATGCAAGTAATCAGTTTGTTGGGGGAAATAACAAGCTAAGACTTCAAACAAACTTAACTTGAACTGCCTAGCCTTTTGTTTAATTGAAAAATTCCCTAGAAAGTTTGTTGCTGTCTGCTTCAGGACTTTGCTCTGAAAAAGAAACACTTTGCTAATTTTTGCGTTTCCTGGTGTGGATAATCCATCTCAAGACCAAATTCAGAGGCAAATTTCCTCAACAGAGAGAGAGAGGAGAAGCATTTTGTTTTCATTACGCAACTAACGTCCTCTCCATTTATGAAATAAGATACCTGTGTCTGCTAGCCATTTACTGCTTATACATTTTTGATGACCCCTACAGGGATCTAAAATTTTCACTCACACACATTTAATTCATTTTCTCTAGAAACTGCTCTGACTTTATTCTCCAGAGGACTGTACCACAATCAGTTCCTGTGAAAAGGCCTATTTGTACTACTCCTTTACTCTGATGTAAGTGTAAAAACAGTGATGTATCCTCTTAAACCAAGGGCAAAATATTTTTAGCATGTGCCATTTGATTAATACCAGATTCCGACTGAGAAATCTATTGGCTAGTATACTAAGGGACTGTGTTAAGGGAAAATCTTCTCTTCCCGGGTCCACCAGGGGCATGGTTTCAAAGGCAGGCGCTTCCAGCTCCATGCCTCCATCCACTCCCCCATTGGGGAACATAACGTTCTTTGTCTAACTTACCTGAGCTCAGGCTAGTTGGAAAATCCAGGTGTGCTTCATTGTTCAAAAAGCCCCGGAAGGCCAGAAGTGGTGGCTCACGCCTGTAATCCCAGCACTTTGGGAGGCCAAGGCTGGCGGATCATGAGGTCAAGAGATCAAGACCATCCTGGCCAACATGGTGAAATCCCACCTCTATTAAAAATACAACAATTAGCTGGGCGTGCCTGTAGTTCCAGCTACTAGGGAGGCTGAGGAAGGAGAATTGCTTGAACCCAGGAGGCGGAGGTTTCAGTGATTGGAGATGGTGCCACTGCACTCCAGCTTGACGGCGACAGAGCTGTACTCTGTCTCAAAAAATAAAACCCACCAAAAGCTCTGGGAGAAGGGGGCGCTGTTGCTGACCAAGCAGCCAATCCAGTATCAGAGTCACAGATCAATCACTCCAGAGTAAGTTGGAAAGAACTCCTCTCATTGGACGAGAACATGAATGGGGTGGGAATAACTCCAGAGTTAAAACCCTGATGCTCCTTAAGTACCCGTATTCCCTCCTTGGATCCCCTCCCAAGGCAGGTGGGAGCTCTCTCTCTATCTCTCTTTCTCTCTGCCTACTAAATTGCTCTCTGCTGAACTCTTTGGGTCCACAATATTTATTCCAACAGTAAGCTCACCATGCATCTGGGACCCCTTTCCGCACTCTTGGGAATTAGAGAGGCCAGGGTCCTTGGAATCAGAATGGGGAGGGAGCTGAGTATGCAGCCCTGCCCGAGTTACAATACCACTTATTCATCTCTATTTTTGCTCAAATTTTCAATAATAAATATATCTCTATTATTTTCTGCATGATACTGAAAATATGTATGCCTACCTGTTGAAAGGGTCATACTCCTAACAGGGATATGTAATTGCCTATTTCTAATTATTAGGTTCATTGCAGATAGTATAAAGGGACAGTTATAAAAACAATCAAGAGATAATTATTCTATGAAGCATATTAAATCATTTCAGTATATCTGTTTATAAACATAAAAGTAATTTAAATGTATTATTTCTAATACTTAATTTCTTTTGTAATAGAAATGTAGCACAAAACCAAAAATAGCACATGCATGCTTACTTGAAAATATGTTTACCTGTGTTCTTAGATATTCATTCCCATAAAGACAGGAGGTGCATCTCCACTCAATTTGGTTTTTCTCCCAAAGTTTAATGGCTTTCAGCAGGTAGAGTTAAGAGTTGTCGGTAGTTAATAGTTTTGTTTGGTAGGTCTTTTTTTAAAAAGATTATCCATTAGTCTCATTTAATTTTCCTATAAAATAGTAATATACGTAACTTGAGATTCACTGAAACTAACAAATAAACCACATTAAAATAGTCATAAGGGTAATGCTATATTTAGAAAGAACAAATAACTGGTGGAAAGTGTATCTAGGAAACACACGGGTGTACAGATATCTTAAAGTTCTTTTAAAAAAAATTGTCCTGCTTGATATTATTACCACTTTTCATCAATTTAAATATATGTTTACACCTCCAGGAAATAGACAAAATGGACTCCCCATGGCTAAGGTGCTCAGTTAAACAGAATGAGGTGGCCACTGGTGAAGGAGCAGTCTCTTACTCCACATTCCTGGAAAGATGTAAAAGTGTCACAGGACTTCCTGTTCTACAATCAAGCCACACTGGTTTCTGTGGTTGGAAATGTCCCAAGTGACTGCCAACAGACCAACTGGCACCAACTGAATGAGCATCTGAAATCAGCCAGTTAAAAGAGAATGGTGATTTTAGGCTTAAAGATGATCCAATCAAGACTATTCCTCATTCTCCTGACTCCCTACTCCCGCCCTGAACTTTGTATATTTATGGCCTTAACTCTACAACCTCTCATTGAAGTACATTTTCTGTTTACAATGAAGTCTAGGTCTCTCTAATCTGCAGATTCCTCTTTTTAATAAAAAATAAAGCTCTCTCTTCTTCACAGATCTCAGCCCCTTTTTAATATAATGAAAATATTTTCTGTGCCACCAGCCTCACCCTAGAGCCTACCATTGAATAAATATTTATTATCAGTGTCATGTTATTTTTTTCTTTACGTAAGTTCTATTTATTCATGTCCTGGCCCTTTTCAATATCACTCAATATGTCCAAATCTATCCCAGCTCAAAAGACCTTGTCAAAATCCTGAATGGCTTATCATCACTCTACATTTTTTCTAATGTTCATGACATCACATACTTTTTGGTTTTGCTTCTTGTTTGAAGCAAAACTTTTCAACCTTTCTTTTTTTTTACTCTTTTCCTTCTTTATCATGGTTAAATAGTATTCTGTTGTGTTTACTTATCATACTTTATCCATTCATCTGCTGATGGATATTTAGGCTGATTCTATATCTTGGCTATGGTGAAGAGTGCTATAATAAATATGAGGGTATAGGTGCCTCTTTCTTATACTGATTTTCCTTCCTTTGGATAAATATCAGGTAGTGAAATTATTTGGTCATATGGCAGTTCTATTTTGTAGTATTTTGAGAAAACTCCATACTGTTTTCCACAATGGCTCTAATAATTTACATCCCCACCAACAGTGTAAGAGTTCTCTTTTCTCTGCATCCTCACCAGCAACTGTTATTTTTTGTCTTTTTGATAATCATCCTGAAATAAGTTGACATTTCCTTGTGGTTTTAAGTTTTAATTTGCCTGTCAATGATTATAAATGATGTTGAACATTTTTTCCATACACCTTTTGACCATTTGTCTGTCTTTCTCTTTGCATAGACTAGTGTCCCAAAGCATTTATCTTATGTTAACTTCTAGAACTTTTGTAGCTGCCAGTCTTATGCTTTAATTCTTTTATCAGTTATGAATTGATTTTTGTATGTGGTGGGAGATCAGCATCTAGTGGTATTATCCTGAATAATGATATACATTTTATTTCAGCAACATTCATTGAATACCTTGTCTTATCTGCAATGCTCTTGACACCTTCATCAGAAAATGTGGATTTATTTCCAGCTATAATATTCTGTTACATTGATATGTGTTTTTTTTTAATACAAATAGCATGCTGTTTTAATTACTATAGGTTTATAGTACATTTTAAAGTCAGTAAGTGTGATGACTTCAGCATTGTTCTTTTTGTTCAGCATTGCTTTGACTATTCAATGTTTTACATAGTTCCACACACATTTCAGTATTCCTTTTTGTATTTTTATGAATAATAACATTTATATTTTTCTAGAGATTGCATGAGGTAGTATGATAAGTGTAAAAATATCAATTATGTTCATTGTAACAATATCAATTTTTTCAATCCATAAGCATGAAGTATCTTTCCATTTTTCTGTGTCCTATTCAAATTATTTCATTAGTATTTTATAGTTTTATTGTAGTGGTATTTCATCTCCTGGGTTAAATCATTTCTAGAAATTTTAGTTCCATTTTAGTTGCTGCTGTAAATAGAATTGCTTTCTCAATTTCTTTTTTTAGCCACTTTTTATACATCTTATAGAATTATTACTGATTTTTGTAAGTTGATTTCATATCTTGAAACATTACAGAATTCATCAGTTCTAACAGTTTTTAATAGAATCTTTAGGTTTTCTACATATTAGATAATGCCATCTGCAAAGATGAACAACCTTTTTTCCCATTTGAATGACATTTGTTATTTTCTCTTTTTCTTTTCCTTTTTTTTTTTTGAGAGAATGAGTAGATGACTTTAATTGTCCTGCATCAGCTGTCACCAGTGATACAGGAAGAGAATGCTCTTTGTTAACAAACAAGAAGGGTGTTGTTATCATGATGTTTAATGAACACTCATTATAACTTAGTAGTATCAAATGTGTGGTCTGATTGGTTGATCTCAAAACAATTACGTTGACATCTCACAACTTAAAAATCATACAGCTTTGTAATTATTTTCTCTTGCCTAACTGCTCTGGCTAGGACTTTCAGTAATATGTTAAATAAGAATAAAAAATTTGGGCATTCTTATCCCATTCAAATTGTTAGATCGAAGTCTTTCAGCTTTTCCCCATTTAGTATGATTGTACCAGTGGGTTTGTCTTCTATGACCTTTACATATTGAGGTATGTTCCTTACATACCATATTTATAAAGAGTTTTCATCAGGAAGAATGTTAACTTTATTAAATGCATTTTCTACATTTATTGAGATGATCAAGCAATAAAGACTTTATCCTTTATTATGTTAATCTGATGTGTGTAACATATACTGATTTGTGTATGCAGAACCATCTTTGTGTTTCTTAAATGAATCCTATTTGATCATAGTATATTATCTTTCTGAAGTGCTATTGTATTTTGTTTGCCAGTGTTTTGTTGATTTTTTTATCTATGTTCATCAGGAATATGGGAATGTAGTAAGTTTTCCTTAATCCAGTCTACCATTGATAGGCATATAAGTTGATTCCATGTCTTTATTATTGAGACATGGAGTTGTTTGATTTTTGCTCGTTAATTTGTTTCTTATATATTTTGGATATTAGACCATTGTCAGATGCATAGTTTGCGAATATTTTCTTCTATTCTGTAGGTTGTCTGATTATTTTGTTGATAGTTGCTTTTGTTGTAACAACACTCTTTAGTTTAGTTAGGTCCCATTTATCAATGTTTATTTTTAGTGCCATTGCTTTAGCTTCTTCATCATGGTATCTTTGCCAGGGCTTATGTCCAGAATGGTATTTTCTAAATTTTCCTCCAGAGTTTTTATACTTTTAGGTTTTATATTTAAGTATAAATGCATCTTGAGATAATTTTTCTAAATAATGTAAAGAAAGGCATCCAGTTTTAGTCTTCTGCATATGGCTAGCCAGTTATCCCAGAACCTAGGGAGTCCTTTCCCCATTGTTTGTTTTCAAAAACTTTGTTGAAGATAAAATGGATGTAGATGTGTAACTTTAGTTCACTGTGTTCTCTTCTACTCCATTGGTCTATGTGTCTGTTTTTGTATATTACACTGTTTTTGTTAATTTAGGCTTCTTATACAGTTTGAAGTTTCATAAGATTTTTCTAGCTTTGTTCTTTTTGCTTAGGATTGTCTTGACAATTGGTGCTCCTTTTTTGTTCCATACAAATTTTAAAATAGTGAACAAATTCTGTAGAGAATATCTTCAGTAATTTTATAGGAATAACATTGAATTTGTAAACAGCTTAGAGAAATATGGCCATATGAAAAATATTGATTCATTCTATCCATGAGGATGGAATGTTTTTTCATATGATTGTGTCATCTCTGATTTCTTTCAGCAGGGTTTTGTAATTTTTATTGTAGAGGTCTTTTAGGTCTCTTGGTAATAGTATTTGTAGGTATTTATTCATTTGTGGTTATTGTGAATGAGATTGCGTTTTTGATTTGGCTCTCAGCTTGAATATTGTTGGTGTATAGAAATGCTACTGAGTTTTTCACATTGATAGTGTAACCTGAAAGTTTATGGAAATGGTTCATCAGATTGGGAAGATTTCCTGCAGAGACTATGGAGCTTTCTAGGTATATAATTACATCGTCTTCAAACAGGAATAGTTTGGCTTCCTCTATTACTATTTGGATCCCCTTTATTTGTTTCTCTTGATTGATTACTCTGACAAGGACTTCCAGTATTATGTTGAAAAGGAGTGGTGAGACAGGACAACTTCATCTTGTTTCGGTTTTCAAGAGGAATGTTTCCAGGTTTTGCCTATTCAGTATGATGATGGCTGTGGATTTGTCATAGATGGTTCTTATTATCTTGAGGAAAGTACATTTGATGCCTTGTTTTTTGAGGATTTTTAACATGAAGAGATGTTGGATTTTATCAAAAAGACTTTTCTGCAATTATCGAGATGATCATGTGTTTATCTTTTTCATTCTGCTCATGTGACGATTCTCATTTATTGATTTGCATAGGTTGACCCAATCTTGGATCTCAGGAATAAAGCTACTTGACTATGGTAAATTCACTTTTTGATGTGCTGCTGGACTTGGTTTTTTAGTATTTTATTGTGGATTTTTGCATCTAATATCATTGAAAATATTGAATTAAAATTTTCTTCTATTGTTCTGTCTCTGACAGGTTTTAATATTAGGATGATGCTGGTGTCATAGAATGAGTTAAGGAGGAGTATCTCCTCCTTGATTTTTGGAATACTTTCACTAGGAATGGTACCAGGTCTCTATTTATATCTGGTAGAAGTCAGCAATGAATACATCTGGTCCAGCGCTTTTTTTGGTTTGCAGGCTTTTTATTCCTGATTCAATTTAGGAACTCCTTATTGGTCTGTTAAGGAATTTTATTTTTTCCTGGTTCAATGTTGGGAGGTGGTATGTTTCCTGGAATTTATTCATCTCTTCTATGTTTTCTAGTTTATGTTCAGAGGTGTTTATAGTAGTCTGTTTTTAGTTTTCGTTTTTGTTTTAAATTTCTGTGTCGTCAATGGTAATGTCCCCTTTGTTATTTCTGATTGTGGTAACTTGATCTTTTCTTCTTTATTAGTCTAGGTAGTCACATATCCATGATATTTATTCTTTCAAATAACCAATTGCTGGACTCATTTATCCTTTGTGTGTTTTCTCATATCTCAGTTTCCTTCAGTTTAGCTCTGATTTTTGTTAGTTCTTCTCTACTGCTAAATTGGAGGGTTTGCTCTTGCTTCTGTAGTTCCTCTTGATGTAATATTAGGTTGTTCATTTTAGATTTTTCTAACTTTTTGAGGTGGATGTTTATTGCTATAAATTCCCTCTTAATACTACTTCAACTGTGTTTCTGAAATTTTGTCTTGTTAAATCTTTGTTCTCGTTAGTTTCAAAGAATTTCTCGATCTCTGCCTTAATTTCATTGTTTACCCATATGTCATTCAAGAGAAGATTGTTTAATTTCCACCTAATTGTATGGCTTTGAGTGAGTTTCTCAATATTAGTTTTTATTTTTATTGTGTTGTGGTGTAAGAGTGTGTGTGGTATAGTTTCAGTATTTTTTTTAATTTACTGAGGATTGTTTCATGGTTGATGGTGGGTCAATTTCTGATAATGTGCTATATGCAGATGAGAAAACTATATATTCCATGTTTTGTGGTGAAAAGTTCTATAGATGTCTGTTAGGACAATTTGGTCAAGTGTTAAGCTCAGTTTCCAAATAATCTAACTTTGTTAATTATGTAGCTATTTTTTGTTAGTTTTCTGCCTTTATGATCTGTTTAATACTGTGAATGAGGTGTTGAAATTTTCCACTATTATTTCTTGATTATATAACTCTCTTCTTAAGTCTCTAAGAACTTGCTCTATGAATGAATCTGGGTGTTCCTGTTTTAGGTGCAAATATACTTAGGATACATAGGTCTTCTTGTTGAATTGAACCCTTTACCATTATGTAAATCTTTTGTCTTTTTTTTTTCTTTTTGAGATGGAGTTTCTCTCTTGTTGCCCAGGCTGGAGTACAATCGCAAAATCTCAGCTCACTGCAACTTCCACCTCTCATCAACTGATTCTCCTGCCTCAGCCTCTCAAGTAGCTGGGATTACAGTGCCTGCCAACACAGCTGACCAATTTTTGTATTTTTAGTCAAGACAGGGTTTCACTACGTTGGTCAGGTTGCTCTTGAATCCTGACCACAGGTGATCCACCCGCCTCGGCCTCCCAAAGCTCTGGGATTACAAGCCTGAGCACCATACTGGCCTCTTTGTCTTTTTTATTAATGTTGGTTTAAAGTCAGTTTTGTCTGAAGTTATTAGAAGAGCAGCCCATGCTTTTTTCCACTTTCTTGGTAAATTTTTCTACTTCCCTTTACTTGGAGCGTATACCTGTCATTGCATGTGAGATGGTTCTCTTGTAGCCATCATACAGGTGGGACTTTCTTCTTTATCCAATTTGTGATTTTGTACCTTTTAATTGGGATATTTAGCTCATTTATTTCTTATGTGCAAATTTGATCCTGTAATTGTATTGTTAGCTGGTTATGATGCAGACTTGATTGTGTGGCTGCTTTATAGTGCCAATGGTCTTTGTACTTAAGTGTATACTTATGTTTTTATGGTGACCAATAAGGGTCAGTACTCCCTTAAGGACCTCTTGTAAGTCAGGCCTGATAGTATTGAAATTCCCCAAGCATTTGCTTGTGTGAAAAGGATTTCATTTCTCCTTCACTTATGAAGTTAGTTTGGCTAGTTATGAAATTCTTTGCTGGAATTTCTTTTATTTTAAGAATGCTAAATATAGGACCCCAATCTCTTCTGGCTTGTAGGGTTTCTGCTGAAATGTCTGCTATTTGCCTGATGTGGTTTATCTTTACATTTCATTCTGCTGAAATGTCTGCTATTTGCCTGATGTGGTTTATTTTACTAGCTGCCTTTAACATTTTCTTTAATTTAGACATTGGAGAATGTGATGACTATGTACCTTTGGGATTGCTGTCAAAGCTCACAAGGGTTCTTTGCATTTCTTGAATTTGAATATAGGCCTTTCTAATGAGATTGGGACAGTTAACATGGACAATATCTTAAAATATGTTTGCCAAGTTGCTTGCATTCTCTCCCTCTCTTTCAAGGACACCAGTGAATCATAGATTTGATTTCTTTAATCAAACTCACCCATCCCATATTTTTCAGAGGCTTTATATTTGTCCTTATTATTTTTTCTTCATTTTTATCTGACTGAGTTATTTCAGAGGTACTATCTTTGAGCCCTGAGATTCTTTCCTCAGATTAGTCCATTCTGCTGTTAATACTTGCAATTGGATTGTGAAATTTTTTAAGTAAGTTTTTCAGCTTGATCAGATCAATTTGGTTATCTCTTAAAATGGCCATTTAGTGTTTTATCTACTACATCATTTTATTGTATTATTTAGTTTCCTTGAATTAGGTGTCAACTTTCTTCTGAATCTGGATTATCTTTTTTTCTAGCAATATTCTGAATTCTATTTCTGTCATTTCAGCCATTTCAGCCTGGCTAAGAACATCTTCTGGGGCATTACTGCAGTCATTTGGAGCTGAGAAGATGCTCTGGCTTTTTGAGTTTCCAGAATTCTTGCACTTGTTCTTTCTAATCTGCAGAGGCTAGTATTCCTTCAATATTTTAAAGTTGCCATCCTTTCCATGGGATTTTTGCTTTTATATTCTTTGATGCCTTTTAGGGTTTGCTTGTGCTATAGATGGATTCAACAAACTGATTTCATTTCCAGAAAATTTTTGGAGGGCACGACTCAGCTCTCTACTCCTCGTCTGTTGTGCTATAACTTTAGATGGGTTGCTGGTACTTGGCCTCCAGCTTTTTTCTCTGGCTCCTTCAGATTAGGAATATGCTATGCTGGGGGACTCAAGGTGTCCCTGGTACACTGGCCTCAGCACTGCAATAGATGGTGACAATCAAAAAAAAATTTTTTTTGAGGCAGTTGCAATGGGATCTTTGCTTGCTTCCTTGTGCCAACAGCTGCAGCAACATGATCAGTTGCTCACGTGTCAGCTGGGGTTGGGTACTGCCAAGGGTGTGGCTGCAGTGTTCCTATGCACACTCACATCAGCGATGGTAATATGGCAGAGACAGGGCACTGGCTGGGTCAAGATTGCCAGTGTCCATGCTTGCACTTACACCTTCACTGACAGCAGCAGTGGCAGGATGCTGGCAGGCATGGGGCTTCCACCCTCTGTGCATGTGTTTGCATCAGCAGCAGTAGCAGTCCATGGGATACCTGGTTGCTGGCATCTGTGCACTGCTTTATACTGGTGACAGTGGCAGTGTGTCATGTGGCAAGGATGCAAGTGTCTGTGCAAGTTGGCTCTAGCAATGGCAGTGTGACAGGGTGACCATGCATCATAATGGGGGCTCTGGTGGCAGTAACTGTGCTCACATACATGCTAACAGGGGAGTGGAGGCAAGGTCCATCTGTACCTGCACCATCAAAGTTTTGGAGGGGTGGCCATGGGTAAGTTCATTCCTGCAAAGCACTGTGAGGGAGACTGAATTGGGGGAAGTTTGCAGGTAAACTGATGTGTGTCAGTGGGGATTACACTGATGGAGCTCTTGGACAGTAAGGTGTGGTACCTGCCAATGAAGTCTCTATGAAGAGGTCTCCCAGGAAGTATCCTTGTAACCGGGGTGTTTTTTGGGGTTCTGGTGAGGCACAGCTCTACTGAGAGAATGCTGTGGGTTCTTGGCCTCCAACCTCTTAAAGAATAAGTGGTGGGGTCACTGCAGGTGCACCGTATGCTCGTACAAGTAAATATCGGACCCAAGAAGTGTTGCAGAAAGGTGATTTTATTTAGGTAGAGAAAAGAGAAGGAAAGGAGAAGAAGAGAAATACTTCCACAAAGAGTGTGGAAGGGGATTCCAGAGGAGGGGAAATCCAGCCAGGTGAAAGGGAGCTCCCACCATATGGGAGGGGATTCCAGAGAGCTGGAAATCCAGCATGGGTGAAGGAACAGGGGAATTTATCCTGGGAGAAAGTCCCACCTTCGCAAGTTCCTCTGGCTAATGAAAGGAGTTCCTTTAAACTTCCGCTGGGACAAAGTATTATCAAAAATGAGGATGGCATGTGATACTGAACTTCCTAAATTCAGAAATTATTATTTCTGATACAATGTCCTGTGTTCTTATTTTAACTGGCTGACATAACACACTACCACAAAATGGGTGGAAGGCTATGAATTTTGGGGGGACACTATTCAGCCCATCATTATCTATCCTCTGTTCCCCCAAATTTATATCCATTCTCCATGAAAAATGCATATATCCCACTCCAAAATCTTAACTATGTCCCAAATGTTACCTAAATATTATTAACTCAAAAAGTTCAACTATATTATCTATTTCAGGTATGGGTAAAACTCTGCATATGATCTATTTGCAGAGTTTCTGCTAGTATAACATTCTCTAGAACCTTGTTGGTTGTATGTCAAGGGGCTCCATGCCAGTAGTCATAAATAAGGATTCTTCCCAGATCCTTACTGTACAACTTCTTATCCATTTCTGGATTCTGCTGAGATGATGTAGAAAATCTGTAAATTGCATGTCTAAAAGCTCCACTAAATGTCTATCCAGCCACACCAAGGTATTCTCTTCAGAGCATGCTTTACCATCTTTTGAGATAACATATAAGCTGAGAATTTTCCAAATCATGATGTTCTGATTCTTTTTTTGCTTAACAGTTTCTTCAATTTATCTTTCTCACATTTTGCTCTAAGTAGCCAGGAAAAACCAGCCTATACATTCAACAGTTTGCTTGAAAATATCATCAGTTAAATATGTAAGTCCTTTGCTTACTGGTTCTTCTTTTCACCTAGTAGTAGTATACAATTTAGCCAAGTATTTTTTTCTTTTGACCCTTTATAACATAGGTCTTAGAAATTATTCCTTCTCAGAAATTTTCCATGTCCTTCTATCAACTAAATGCCACAAAAAAATCTCCCATAAACTGGGTGGCTGGACATGAATTTTGGAGTGACACTATTCAACCCATTATTGTCCATCCTCTTTCTTTCTTTTTTTTTTCTTTTTTTGAGAGAGGGAAAGGTCCATCCTCTTTCTAATAGCAGTAACAAATAAAATGTTTTGCCTTTCCTTCTGAAACCTAAACAAAAACACCTTCAATGTCCATATTTTCACCAACATTCGCTTCAAGGGAAACCAGACATTTTTTTTTTATCATGAGCTGCTATTTTTGCAGCTTCTGCTCATTACTTGGTTTCAAAAGAACTTTCACATTTCAAAATATTTAATTTAAAAAATCCACTTCTAAGTACTAAAATCTATGTTCATTTTCTAGACCTTCCATAATGGTGTATAATGAACTGAGCAGTTTAAAACGAGAGAAATGTATTCGCTCATACTTCTCATACTCTCATACTTCTGCAGGCTTGAAGTCTGAAACATCACCACTATCAAGACAATGCTCCCTCTGCAGACTCTAGGGAAGGATCTTCTCTTGCCTCTTACAACTTCTGGTGGTTCCAGGAATTTTGGGGCACATGGTAGTATAACTTCAATCTCTGTCTACCTTCATAATAGTATGTCTTTTTTCCTCTGTCTGTTTCTTGGCACACTTCTCTTTTAATAAACACACCAGTGATTGTATTTGGGGTGTACCATAAATCCAGTATAGTATCACCTCAAAGATCCTTAACTAATTACTGCAAAGATCCTACTTCCAAATAAGATTGTAATCTGTGGTTCCAGGGGCAAACATGAATTGGAGATTTGGGAGGTCCTAACGCAACTAATCAACCCTTTATACCTTCTTTCCATTAAGTCAGCAATAGCAAATCAAGATAAAGCTATTGAATTTTGCATTAAAATGCAGGCTTCCAGTGTTTTGTTTTGTGCTGTTTTGTTTTCTATATTAATGAAACATATATTGCTATATTCATGATACCAGCATGAATAGAGAACTGTATTTATGGAGGGATAGACTGAGAAGGTGCTACAAAGTAGTATTTTTGCATATCTATTTTTTCCTTAACAGAGTTGAGGTATTTTGAAGTATTATGAAATCTGTAAATATAAGGCAGAGTCAAGTATAAGTAAACATTTCTATTCCAGATCAACATCCTTATTTTCCTGTGAGATATGAACATTTTTCTTTAGCCCTATTTAAAAACTTACTTCAAATTATTATTACAAAGTTTGAAAATGTTTCTATTGAGTTTGGGAAAATGGAGGTTTATTTAAAATCAGAATTCACATTTACATTTTTTTAACCATAAAATAAGTTATTTGCCACTTGCTGGTAATTAAAATGAACACACAACACACGCACATACACACTGTTTTCTACATTCTACAAAGATGATGGCCAAATAATTATGGGACTCATCAAATGAATTCCAAATCAGTAGATTATAAAAGCAAATCTTATTTTATAAACTTGGAAAGGATGCTAGAAATTTTTTACTTCAAATTTCAGCTTATCATTGAAGAAAGTGAACAAAAGTTACTGACTTTCCCAGAGTCATGTAGCTAATTAGTGACAAGCCTAGAGTTGCAAATACTTGGTTTTTTTAAAAAAACAAAGACGAAATCTACTGTTGTCTCTCATTTGCAGACTAAGTCCTTTGTGTGTTGGTGATGGTTACTTATGGTGTTTCATTAAAAAACAAACATTGACAGAAACAAGTAAGTACTTTACCTTTCTCTGTTTCCCTGTGATGTTCATGCTGAGCCCCAGGAAACATATACTGATCTGCCTTTCTCCCTGAAAGCCTCCTTTTGCACCACAGAGAAAATCCTACACAGTATGAAGATCCTACACAGTATGAGTTTGTGCTGAGGTTCAGACAGTTTAACCAAACCCATTGATTTAAAAGATATGCAGGCTGGAATAATCAACTTATTTATTTCCCAAGGAAAACCACATTATTATTTCTAAGACCCATATTATGAGACTGTCTATGCTACAAAAGTGGCTGTGGGAATAATAATGTCTCTATGAAAATACTATTTTAAGGATCAAATAATCCAATATACATGAAAATTGCTTAACACCTAGTAAAAAATCAATGAATCATGATGTCTTCTTTATACTTTCAGCATATTTTAGAGACAAAATGATGAAATAACACAGACAGTGAGTCGAAATGGTATCAGGATAAAAAGAAATTAAGAGATCATAGGCTATTGAGAGTACTTAGACGAAGAAGAAATTCAATACCTTTAGGACTGGCCCTCTCGAATTTATCCTATTTTCTGTATTAGATGCATAAGCAACTTGATAGTCATTGAATTTTAGAGCTGGAAAGGACCTCTGTTTGTAGTTAATCTGAATCAAGATTTTTCCAACCTCAGCACTATTGACATTTCAATCCAGATAATTTTTGCTGGGGAGTCTGCTGTGGACAATATACTGTTTAGCCTCATCCCCGACCTCTACTCCCTATATGGTAGTAGCACTCCCTCTCCTGAAGTTATAATAACCAACACACATTGTCAAATGTCCCAGTAAGTACAAAACCACCCCCAGTTGAAAGCCACTGATCTGACCTGATAATTTTCTCTATGAGAATGAAAACCACCAATGATCTTCTTAGTTTCCTATAAATAGGCTATCTAATACTGTGAGGTTAAAAAAAATGGTATTGAAATGAACTAGGGAATCGTGCGTGAAAACTTCCTTTTAGTTCTTCTGCCTTTTATTTGTGTGTGACTTGGAATAAGTCACTTATCTCTATGAGTCTCAGTTTCCTTCCTAAAATTGAAAACAAAAATACTTAACCTAAATTAATCATTGGATTATGGGAGACTAAAACGGGATGGCATTGTTAAAAGTTTGGTGGCAGGCCACCTCCACAGACATATGCACGTGTGCACAGCTATACTTGTGTATTATTGTCATTGCTATTCTTAGGAAAGAGCCAGGTTTTAAACCCAGTTCCCTTTATAAACTTAATTTAATCCACTGACCTACATTCAAAGGGGCCTGTAAAGTAATATGGTCAAAATATGTATATAAGAGTAACCTGGAGTACTTCCTAAAATAAAAATCCCCAAGAGCATTCTCAGTAAATTTAATTTTAAAGTCTGAAGTAAACTTTGGAGTTGGCATGGTTAATAGACAAGCTTAGATGATTTTTCTGTTCCCTTTTATTTTGGATCACTGTGGTGTTGGCTGTTTTCAGTTGAATGGAGAAAGAATAACACTTGAAAATCAGAACTTACTTTGAGAACAACTTAAATTCAATATTATCTAAGCATCAATTAGTTACCAAAAGGCTTATTTGCATATGATTTTTATTGTCACCTCCCTGCTAAATTTCTTCAATGAGTCTTTCTCTCATTAAATATAATATGAAAACACTCAATTGTGGTAAAATGTCTTTATATGATCCTGGCCCTTTTCTACTAATCAACATTGTCTACTGTATTTTTCTGGTCTTCATCCTCCTACCCCTCACTTCCTGACTTTCATTCTGCCCTTCATAACTCACCCTTCCTAGAATCCCCACCCTAATACTTACACTCAAGATTCCTGCAGTAATACATGTTCTGTAACTTCAAACACATGTGATTCTCACAAATGCCATGCTGTACAAATTGTTTGCCCCAGCTCAAGCACAACATATGTATCTCTATGCTCATACACTTATCTGACTGCCATAGAGAGATCCCTGCCATTTCTTCAATATTCCTGATACTTGTATATACATCAAATATGGGTAGCAATGTAGTATACATGTGTGTGTGTGTCCTCATGGACCACAGAACCACAATGTTCAATGTCAGAAACAGAAAATTTCCATTTAACTTTTTGTATATAGAAACCATAACTGACACACATTAAAGTTTCAATAAATATGTATTAAAGGAATGAATGGTGCTGTAAATAATACACATACAATTAAGATAAAGTCATATCTCAAAAAGTTTACAAAATACTAAATAAGAAGACTATAATCATAGAGAAACATGAAATCCTATCTAATGAGTGAGTGCTTTTCCATCTCAATGGTATGTACACAACACTACATACACGCAGTACAGGACAAATGGAAGCACAGAAATAGGACCAATCTCTTCTGTTCATTTATATTCCCATTTCTGTTCCTAAGTCCAAATAACTTCTTTTTATGGTGATTGTATAATCTCAATAACACATGGATAGCTCCTATCTGAAGAGCACTTAGTATAGATTAAGTGCCACTGTAATTTTTTTAAAATATAGATATCAGGACAATCTCAGCCACAGGACTGGTCATATTTTTTTTTAAAAAAAAAAGAGGGTTTTTTTTCATACTTCTCCTACCACTTGTTTTTAGTTTATATGGTTATAAACTTCCAAACTTAACTCTTCTAGATGAATATAACCACACCAGAACTAATCTTCAGCTTTCTCCTAATGCAGAGACACTATAGAATTCTCCAATTTTCCTCTTAGGCCCATACAACTTCTAATCAACAAGATGTGCTTACCACCTAGGATGTGTTGAGCAACAAGTGAATATAAAACCAATGAAAGAAACAGCTTCTGAACAAAGAGTACGTATGTATGCACTTGTTCTCCACATAAAATAAACTTAGACCCGTATGGTTACCCTATTTTGATATGTTTCCAATTCATCCATGAGGTTCATTTTTCTGGTATTCACTCATTTTGCTCCCATAACATTAATCACCAGTATGCAGCACAATCATAACACCTTCTCCTTATCTCATCTATCAGATAACTGTTATTGAATTACACAAAAATAAATGTGTGTTAATGTTTATACAACATAGACAAATGAAAAACACATTGATTTATTTAAAAAGCCTATATTATATTTTCATTTTTGTATACTCACCTAGCAGACTTTTCCTCCTCTTAATAGTCAATGTAATATGTTAAAGATGAGTTGTTCATAGAATAAATTACTCATTTATCAGAGAGTCACACATGACTCTTTTTGAGTCTTCCCAAGAAAAATAAATGTCTCAAAAATCTTCTATTTGATCATCAAAAAAGTAATAATTTTATTATATTCAAAAAAGTAATCATTTAATTATATTGAATATAGTTATTGAGAAGCAACAAGGGTGATTTGCATTTACAGAAAGTGCTGCTCAGAACTTCCTTTTTATTGTTATCAAAGATGCTGGTCAATACTTTGTAGCTTTTCTGAGCTTATGCATTCTGATCAAACTTTAGAATATAAAAGATTAAACTTCTCAGCTAATTACATGCCTGGAGGCACATTAACAATGCAACTGTCAATGCTCTGTTAAAAATTCATTTTGCATTTTTAATACAGTTCTGATAGCAAAACTTTGAAGGCAACAAAGTGGAAAGAGTTATATTCTTATTTTAAAAGGTAGTTTAGAAATCTTAAAAATTTGAACTTTATTATTTTATATTATGGGAAATTTCAGAGGTAGTATGGAATCAAAGTGAATTTTTTCATGCTAAAAAAATTCAAGTGTCATTGATTTTAGTGAGAAGAAACATAAGACTATTATGGCCCCACCTTTTAATTTAACTAGTGAGATTACTAAACCATAGAAAGATTTTGAGACTTCTACAAAGACAGACAATTAGAGAGAGATAGGTCTAGTACTCAGAACTGGTTTTTTATTTATTTATTTATTTATTTATTTTTGAGACAGAGTCTTGCTCTGTCTTCCAGGCTGGAGTGCAGTGGTGCAATCTTGGTTTATTGCAAGCTCTGCCTCCCAGTTCAAATGATTTTCCTGCCTAAGCCTCCTGAGTAGCTGGGATTACAGATGCGAGCCCCCATGTTTGGCTAATTTTTGTATTTTTAGTAGAGACAGGGTTTCACCATGTTGGTCAGGCTGATCTCAAACTCCTGACCTCATGATCTGCCTGCCTTGGCCTCCCAAAGTGCTGAGATTATAGGTGTGACCTACCATGCCTGGCCAGAATTATTAACTTTTAAACCAGAGAGCTTTCCACATTATTGTTGCCTCATTAAGAGTCAGAGATGAGTATTTTAATATGTTTGAAATATAATCTGCCTGTTATGGGCTGAATTGAATCCATCTCAAAATTCACATGTTGAAACCCTATCCCCATATACTTTAGAATGTGTCTGTGTTTAGAGACAGAACTTTTTTTTTTTTTTTTAATTTTTATTGCATTTTAGGATTTGGGGTACATGTGCAGAACATGCAAGATAGTTGCATAGGTACACACGTGGCAGTGTGTTTTGCTGCCTTCTGCCCCCTCACCCATATTTGGCATTTCTCCCCATGCCATCCCTCCCCTGCTCCCCCCCCCCCCCCGCTGTCCCTCCCCTATTTCCCCCAATAGACCTCAGTGTGTGGTGCTTTTAAAGAGTGGATTAAGTTAAAACGAGGCCACTGGGGGTAGGCCCCAATCCAGTCTCACTGGCATCCTTACAGGAAGAGGAAATTTGGATACACAAATACACCAAGGATGCCTGCACACAGAGGAAAGATAAAGTGAGGAGGGGCACTTGCAAGAAGAGTCCTCAGAAGCAATAAAAACCCACCAACACTTCACATTCAGATTTCCAGCTTCCACAGAAAATAAATATCTGTTCTTTAAGCCACCCAGTCTATGATACTTTGTTATGTAAGTCCCAGGAATCTAATACACTGCCTAAATTTTAAAACATACTGTGTGTATTTTACAACAGAATTACGGATAATACCTTTTTTAAGTTTAACTCTGTACAGAAATCTGAATTTGTGTCACAACGTTGAAACAAATATGAAAAAGATTTTATGTTTTAGAGAAAAAGAGTAATTTGCAGTTACTTGAAAGAAGATTTTACAAAAAAACAGCTAACAAAATAAAACCAAATTTGGCATGTGAGGCAGATCAGATAAAACTTGTAAATTACAAATAGTGTTGCATATGTATCACAATTGACTACATGACAAAAGTAGAAATTATCACAGAGATAAAATGATTTGATAAATTCTACTTATTTTATTTTTGATTTTTCTAGAAAATCTTTTATAATTGCTGTTTATTCAACTTTAAGACAGAACCAGTAACACATAGTTCTATTTTTCATATTGAGATACTATGAGCCCAGTATTAAGTTTCAGATTTTCTTAAATACATTTTTTACTGCATTTTAGGTTTTGGGGTACATGTGAAGAACATGCAAGATTGTTGCATAGGTGTACACATAGCAGTGTGATTTGCTGCCTTCCTCCCCATCACCTATATCTGGCATTTCTCCCCATGCTATCTCTCCCCAACTCCCCACCCCTTGTGTCCCTCCCCTATTTCCCCTCGACAGACCCTAGTGTGTGATGCTCCCCCAAATACATTTTTTAAAAGAATGACTATTTTAATTTCGTAAAATTGTGAAGGCAGTTACTTTAGTGAAAAGAAATTTAGGCTTAAAGTCAGGAATCTAAAATACTATTAGTCCTTAATTAGCAGCATGATCATGGTCAAATGGCTTACTTTATCTCTGCCTCAACTGCTATGTATCTGAAAGAAAGAAATAAATAATCTCAATATTTACTTTTTGTCCTAAAATTCTTTCATGCTAAACATAATTGCTTTATTTGTAAAGTTGATATTTGTGACTGGTAAAACATAAAATTACTCATTAGTTCACCTTGAGAAAGAATCTTAAGATAAATAAGTAAATATTTTTAAGTTCAATACTCTGTAATCTTCTTATGAACCAGAAATAAAAGATTGAGAATTTGGCAGATATTTAATTTTTTAGACGTTGGCACCAGAAAGTCTTTCAAGGTATTTCACAGTTTTTGCTGGCTTCTCCCAGCATGAGGGCAAAGTTATACTGCACCTCAACACTGTCTAGTGAGATTACTATTCACTAAGCTGAGAGATGCATTTTGCACTTTTTTTTCCACACAGATTTTTACAGATGTGACAGAGCCAGAGCAAGTGAGGGCAGACTTACAAACAATTGCTATAGAAAGTCACTGGGGGAAAAAAAAAAGTAAATGTTTGCTTAAGAAGTTTCTTTTTATGCACTTAATTTCCCTAGCTAAAATTGTTTTTTGGTCAACATACTCCTAGTTATAAATAGGTGTTAAGATGACACTGAGAAAATGAAAAGAGAAAATAACTGCTTCTGAGTGCACATAATTTGAAATGACAAGACCTTTGGCCTAAGAGGTAGGTGCAACATTTTGACTTTGCAAGTAACTTAATAATGATAAGCCCCTTAATCAATATAAGCTTCAATTTAATATGTGTAAAGTAAGTAGTTCATTAAATTATTCAATAAACACTTGTTGAGGACACAGAGATGCCATACACTTGGGCTCATTTCTTAAGAGTAGAAAAATGAAAAAACCTGCAATTCAATAAGAAAGAGTTAAAATTAAATGACAGTTACAACCCTTGGTGATGAGTGTTGCAATAGAAATATGCATGACAGGATGTGGAATGAAGTGAAGGAGTAGCTCATGCAGCCCGGGAGGAGCACGATTTGCAAATTTTCAATGTCATTGCCTTTTGCGCTGAGTCTAGAAATATATGCATATTTTATCTGAAAGCAGCATCAAGAGAAAGCAGATCAGTGTGTACAAAAGCATTGCACAGAAGAGCATTTGCCAGGGAAGACTGAATTTGATGCTAGCCTTAGTATTTGCGTTCTCTCAAGTCTCTTACAGATCCACATGCTATGTAAAACACCACCGGAAAAAAACACATATTTAAAACAACAATATAAACACATCCAGATGTATTTAGTCCAATAATTACTGACACTGAAGAAAAGAGTGGAGGTATTGTAACTAGGGGGTGTACCCAGTTCTCGTAGGTTCTTGGCCTCTGTAACTCCGAAGAATGAGGGAAGGGGCTGTGGAGCATCAGTGAGTTTGCCTTTTGAATAAATATCGTGGACCCAAAGAGTTTTGCTGAA